>CM062570.1:19050809-19650809 GCA_031468815.1 Morus bassanus
CCCCATTTACTTTAATTTAATCTAAATAACTGTTTTTTGTTAGGATTTTCAAGAATTCAGCTCAGTGGAAAACCACCTTCTTTATTTAGTACCTGGATGTGATTTTGCGGTCGTTTTAAAAAACATGAATGCAACCGTGGTGATATATACTCACTCCCTATTGGAACTAACTATCTAGCACTCATGTGTTTGCAACTCTGTGCTTCAGGAGCCAAATTTTCATAGCCAGAATTAAAAAAATGTAGACCATAACACATCCTTAACACAAAATCATCTGCAGGTAGAGAATATCTTCTCCTCACATGTGTGTAAGACCACTAAGCAAATAACAGTGGAGTCATAAGATCATCTTACAACATGGCACTGTCTTACTTGAATACACATAAGGCAAGGTTTGTAGGAACCCAAACAGATGTACTTGTGGGAAACAAATAAAAAAAAAAACAAAAAAAAACCACCCAAAAAAAAAGCCTTTGCTTACAAAAGGTTTAAGGATAAGCTGAAGATGAACTTTTGTACCTGAAAGTTTGTCTGCTTTTTCCAAAACGTAACAGACTTCCTGGGAAAAGACTTACAAGCCTGGAAGACTGTACATGCCAAGCAGGCCAACATTACCAAACTACTGCCAAACTCAAGCTTTTTCTTTGAAGTACTGGAATTTATTAGTCCTTACTTTACTGTGCACTTTCTGCTTTCCTTCCCAAGGCATCCTGAACCTTAATTACAAATAAATGCTTTCACCTCTGCTCTTTGTGCACTCATGGCACTTCTGAAAGCTACCTATTTGTTTAAAAAAAAAAAAAAATCATTCTGCAAGCTCTGTGGGCACCAGAAGTAGTCTCCTCTGCAGTAAGGTTGAGATGGAAACATCCACAGGGTGCTGTAATGTCCATCAAAGGCTGTAAATGGTAAAACACTGTCTGTGCTCCCCTAACATTATGGGAAAAATGCTCTCTCCATCCCTCGCATAAGCTACAGAGCTGGCTGCAGAGAGCAGTGACTAGTAAGTATATTTAAAATTCTCCCACCCTGTAACATCTGAGTCTATATGCCAACCACAGTACTCACCACAAAATTGTCAAATAAAAATAAATGAAGATCAGTCCCTCATTCTAGCCTTTCTGCCCCATTACAGGAGCACAGTATGAGCACTTCTTAGAAGCCGTCAGCACCGAGCAGACATTAAACATGGAGAGATAAAGAGAGAGAGAGAGCACATGCACATGAGTATGTGGGCATGCACGTATATGCACCACACTGTCCACAAGTGTCACCTTGTCAGTGTACTACTGACTACGGCAGAGAGGTCTAGCAGTGAGCCTGGAGTGGAGGAGTAGCCTTCGCTTGTTACTTCTATTATTTTTAGCAGCAGCGAATACAGCCCCAGGCCACCCAGCCAGGTGGGAGAGCTGAGTATGCTTGGGGCTCCGGCATCTGTTGCTGCTCCAAGGAGCCACCACCTAATCAAACACAAGGGGAGAAAAAGAAATACAGGGAAGTGGTGCAGTATGATGAAGCCACCTCCTCAAAACCTGTGAATATAAAACCTAGGATATCCAGTGTCCTGGCCACGATCCCTCTGAAATACTAAAAGTAAGAAGGTAAAGACATTTTTGTTAGGACCCAAAAGTACCTTCTGCACAGAGACATTAAGGTACTCTAAGAATGAATCAGGTTCTGTTAGGTACTTTCTAACAAAGCTAAGTCACTGCTTGCAAAAAGACTCGGCAAGACAGAGAAGTTATTCATATTTTGTACAATACTACTACCTAGTTTTGTGAACAACAGCCTTACCTAGGTTCAACAGTATTCCCTGGAGGCTGGGTGTCCACTGTGCTTGGCAGTATGCAGGCACTTTCCTTCCAAAAAGTGAAGGCTGAGCATCATGGAAAGGAAGATCCAGATGTGTAGAAAGATTGACACATGTCCACATATATCTAAACAGAGGCACAAAGAAGTTGCTGACTTATCCAAAGTCATGAAAGCAGCCTGTGGCCAGAGTCTTTCCCAAGTCCCACCCCAATGCCTTCAACTCAGCACCCTCCTGCTTCTCATTCCTTTCCGCAGACAGGAGCAAGAGGCAACCACACAGCCAAAATGGAAGACATAGTTTTGGACTTATTTTAAAGAGGCAGTGCTGGATTTTCAATATGCCTGTTTTGAGTGAAGGCAGTCACAGGGAACTACTGCACTTAATGTAATTCAAGAGCACCATGGTGGGAGATGCTTTTTCCAAAGAACTACCCAGCCCTGTGGTAAACCTGAGTTAGACGGTATTTATTTCTTGAAACTGGCTAGGATCCTTCTCTGATTAACTTTCATTTTCTCTGGCCCAGAGACCTGCACAGCATGTGGGGATAAATCCAGGTCATGCTCTCTGAATGCAGATCGATAACTCAATCAGAAACAGTGAAGATCTGTGTTTGACACGCACATTGTCAGTGATGGAATTTGTCGATGGAGCCAGAGCACTCTTAGAGTGACCGAGGGTGGCAGTAAGGGCCCAGAGAGCTGTGGGAGGCAGACATCCATCCTTGCTCTGACTACAGCCAAACCCTCTTGACAAATGCTTCTGAAAAGGCCTGGGATGGGTGTGGAGCCCATAATTACCTGTATGGACACTGACACGGACAGATTGTTGGTGGGCAGTGAAACAACTCCACAGCGCTGTGTCCCACAATGACAGAAACAACCTGGACAAAGATTTGTCTTTCTGCCTCCAGCCCGTATAAGACAACGTTTAGAAAAATTTGCTGTCTGAACTTGGCCCCTGATGATAGCTGTGAATCATGCAGGTGGTTGTTTCCCAAAAGTTACAAAAATTAGGGGCAAAATCCTATTTACAGTACAATGGTGCTCTGTAGAGCTTGCTGAAAGTCTTGCTTCTTCCTTAAAAATATCTGGTGCTGGCCGCTGCTAACACTGCAAAAGATGAATTGCTGGTCAGATTTAAGGCAATTCTAAATCTTTCCAGCTGTCTGTCTCTCCATTTACTTTTAGAAGTTATAAAACACCCAGGGTTCGAGGAAAATGTCCCTGGAGCTGAAGGCTCCTGGAGATGCAGGCAGTGAGAAGTGACTTAAGTCCTAAGCAGTTGAACCCCAATAACCCGCAGAGTTTAAGTTTAAATCTTTCTCTCTCTTTCTCTGCAGATACTGGAATCTGCCTATTCTTCGGGTGAATACTTGCTCTCCACTAACAGTTAAACATTCTGAAACCAGCGAGAGCAGGCTACAGCATTCTCTCTTTTTTTCAGGATACTCACGTAGGGGCAGACACTAGCTCCGCAGCACACAGGCAATGGCAGCATGTCCAAGACAAGCATGTCCGCCCATTTCCAGCTGCACTTTTCTGTTCCTTACAGACTGTGGGTACAAATCACATGGGGGCAAAGTCCAGGTACTGTAATCAGTTCAGGGGATTTTGTCTATTTCAGGGACTTAATAAGAGGACTTTCTATCTGAATGAAGTAAAAATTCAGAAAGGATATCAGGACAAAAGAAAAGAAAAAAGTAAAAAAGGTTTCCATCCTTTAGGAAAGAAAAGAACATTTTACATGTCCAATACTGGAAAAAATTTTGGAAATGGATCCTTAACCTGCTTAATTGCCTTGAAAGAGATGACTGGCACCAATTCTCAGCTCATCAGAGATGTCCCTGCAGACCCTGCTCATGGGGGTCACACCTGAGCAGCTCCACGACCCCCCCCCCCCCAACCCCAGGGATTTGGCCAGCATCGGATAGATCTCCGCTACACCTGTGGGGAGCACAGCTAAACCCACAGTTTAGATGTGCCTGTAAGAGTGTCGGATACCAGTGTTCACCACTACTTTCTCTTAGATAGTCAAAGCCTCAGCCTTAGGTCCTACCTCAGTATGGCCTGTTGATCCATTTCACCTCCTGAAGTACTTCTGCCCAGCTTGGTGTCCAGCTCTTCCTGACTCTGAGTTCAAATCATGGAATTATAGGCACATGGGTAGGTGGAAAGGAACCTTGGGGGCTACTCTGCTCCAGACCTCCCTTCTAGTTCCCCAAAAACTACCTAGAGTGTTCATTTCCATATAATTGAGGATATTTTTACAATGGTCTACACTACTGAGATGGAACTTTTCAATATCCCCATTGTTAGTGTAGTTTCCTTGTAGTCTTCATAAGCTGCAGTTTTGTCTGGCTGCATCTTGTAACTCTACTGAATTAAGACATTTTACATCGGCGCATTTATTGTAATAAAAAAGCAATATATTTCTATATAATTATGTGGCCAACCCTCCTAGCAAATACAAACAAGTTAAGAGGGCATCTGTCGACACGGTGTCTTGATGGATTTCAATCTTGCAACCTCTGCATCTCTGCCTCTGACTGCATCAGCTTATTTGGCCTAATTAACCTGAGTTTTCCTTGCTCAACAGAAATCATCCCCATGAAAAAGACATAGCTTGCAGATTCTGAAAAAAGGTTTTTCTGTTTTGAAGTATAAATGTGAACATGCTCCAGGCCATCTGGCGCTGGCCTTAGTAAATTCCAAAATGGATTTATTACAAATTAAAAAGGAATTTTGGAAGTATTTTTTTTTTCAACTCATTCTAGTGTTTACATATAGCTTGAGACTGAAAAACTGTGGTGATGTGCTGTCAATATTAGAACAAAAGTTCCCCCCCAAATCTTTCTTCACTTCTAGTGATTAACCCTAAGGGCTGGGGTATTGGTGTCAGCATAGAGGAGTGGATATCATGGCTTCGCAAAGACAGCATTATTCTCGCATTAAAACAAATGCCACGGATAATTAATGTCTGGACAGCATTTGCTGTGTTTGAGTGGGAAGCAGAAGTACCGATGGAAGAAGTCAGCAGGACCCATTTGAACTACTCAGAAAACCTAGTGGTTTACCTCAACTGTTTCCCATTGCACCAGTGACTGGATGAAATACCAGCATGCTGTACACTTACTATCACTGCCCATGGCTAAGGTGCTATCATGCAATGTACTGCAGTGGAGAGATACCTGATTTGCCACTAGCCAAAGTAACTGCAGAACTGGGAGCAGCATACTAAATGTGTGTGATGCCTAAGCTAGTACAGTTGGCTTAAAGGCAGGAATTATTAGCCTGAGCATCACGAACAAAAATGCAATTGCACCGCTAATGAGACCTGAGCAAATACCTCCACATGGTGATAACCAAACTCTTTGGGAAGCTGAACAGTGCACGTGACTGCATGGCATAGACATCCCTTCTGTGATGCTCCCAGGACATTTGTTTCCTACAACAATATGCTGGAAATCCGCTTGTTTCCTTGCAGCTCAGTAATACTAACCTGCCAATCTAATAGCAGGCACTGGCTGTTATCATCTAACCCTGGAACAAGAGCAGATTTGTTTCTCTGTTCGCTTGTTGCCAGATGGGAGCAGAATCTGGCCTTTTGAATGCAAAGGAGAGAAATAAATATGGTGGGAAACTGACCCTCAGATACTCTGTTGCTGCAGGAGTGAGAGCTTTAAGCTGGCAATTTTAAAAGCATGGTTCTGTTAAATAAATAATCCAAGAAATTGGGAAAGATGATTTTCTAGTCAAAGAACAAACTCATTTCTGAGTAGTTTCATTCACTTGGGAATAGTGCATATTTAACAGAAAAGAAATATCTACAAAAGCCCAGATGCAAGATTTACATTCAGCTGAATGACAAAGGATACTGAAAAGAATTGCTACGTTTTGGTGGAAATCTTTAGCTTTCAACATTTGTGAATTTAGGAGTACTTTCATTTTTAAAAAGCTTTCACTGAAGCATGGTTATCCCTAAAAAAAATGAAAAGCAAACTTGCTGAAAAAATTAATTTCCAGTGGCTCTGTTCTATTCCCTCAGGTCTTTAAAAATCTCAGATTGAAATGGATGAATATGCAAGTGCCACTTATTGATGGCCTCCCACAAGCAGTGAAATCCTTTGAAATCATTGTGGAGGTAATTGTAAAAGAAGTTATATGCATAAAATTACTTCTCTGGTGCAATACGGATCATAAATCAGTTCACAATCAATCTATCCACAACTATTTCAATCTAGAAGATTTAAAAATATAAATCTATACATAGAAAACCAAAGTTAAATGACCAGTAACAAAGGGACATGTGATTGAAAAATATATTTATCTCTTGATGTGATGCAGCACATAGGAGCTATAGAATATTTTCATATTCATTGGATTTAGCACAGAAACTCACTGGCTGACATTTTTTGTGTTACTTAATTACACCAACGACATGGTGAAAATATTTGGCCAACCCTAGCCACAATGGTTACTGCACTAGCTAAAAGAAAATGTAAGGCAAGCATGAGTGACAGGACACCAAGATCCCTGGCTTTTGCCATCTTCTCTTCCCACAGCCATGTCAATGGTGGCCAGATCTAGACTTCTGCCTTGCTCCTTATCAGGAGCATATGACAGCTGCTTCATCACACATGGGATTAGAAGCACAGCCAAACCTGCAGGTGGTGCTAATCCACATTTTGAGTACTTCTAACAGGACTGGATAAGGTTGGGATTTTTTTTTGTTACTGTCAGATTCTACTTCTGGGTAAGCTCAGAGGTATAACACAGTATTCTTTTATTTTTCCCTTAAATCTCTTTGAAAGTCAATGAGTCACCCATACAGAAGCCCAAGGGCGTTACCTGGTCATTCAGTGTAATGCTGTAATTGGTTTTAATGAGTTGGGTTACAGGTGGGGAAGATGGGAAGGCACCATCTGCAGTTGAAGCACAGCCTTGGTGATGAGGAGAAAAGCTGAGTTTTTCCAAAGAAGTTGACAAGCTACATATCACAAACAGAGCTGATATGGGGTTGAGGCCACTTTCCAGCTCACCTGTTAAATATTCACATCTCTGAAAAGAATATGCTCCATTTAACAGATCCTGCACTTCAAAACACAAGGATTTTTTAAAATTCACAAGAAGGAAATGTGGGGTGGGCCAAGATTAAATGTGGGGTGGGTATCTCCCCTCAGGTCCACACCCAAATTTTATTTCCTCCTAAGGGAAAAAACCTTACAGCAATCCTCTAGATCAATTGTTTCATTTTATAAGTAGAAAAATATTTGAAAATGTGCAATAAATATGTTCAATGGACCCTGTGCTTAGCAGAGGAAGAGACTCTGCAAAAGGATATTTCCAAAGGACAACATGAGCAGGCACTGAGCAGATTCTGACTGTGTTCACATACTTACAATAACAGTAGGTGAAATACATTATTAGTGACGGTTGATGTTGACTTTTACATTTTCCAAGGGTAAAGTTTATGACTAATGAGTCCCATAGTAGTCCCATGTTACAAGAAATAACACCATTATAATATCAAAGCAGTAACCAGAGCACAGAAGAGACTGCAATATAAAGCTGGAATGGAATCATGCTTACACAGTGGATTTTTCTTCCCTCTGATTTAAAGAGGTTGGTTTTAACTAAAAAATGAGGACAGTAGCTTTTCATCTCAAAAATTATTTGGAAAATCACCTTTGGCCTACCTAAATTTCCCTGAATTATTTGCAGAGCAGAAAGACGTCACTTCCCTTTGTCTTGCAACCTGCCGGGCAGCACCTCTCTGCACCACTAAAGAGATGCCACACTGTGTACCAGAGCAGTTGCAGTCTCCGAGGCACAGGGAGCTGGGATCATGCCTCTGCTCCAAGTCAATGACAGGATCCAGGTCATCTGGCTCCCTGACCTGTACTTTTAGAACTGGATGCTGTCCTTCTGCTCAAAAATAGCTGGTCGCCGTTTCTGGATTCTCAGATTAAAGGACTTTAGCTTAATAAATTTGATGGAATACACTAGCCACTTGAATCAACTGTAAAAGAATCCTACCACCAATCCATGGGTTTGTGGGAATTTCTTGCATTTTCCGTTTCCAGCAAACATCTCTTGATGCCTTCAACCAATGTCGAAGCCCTAGAGAGCTAAGGATAAACACTTACACAATGTACCCGCAACATGTCCTTCTAGAAAGTAGATACCCAACAGTCTCAATAATTTTAAAATGTCACATTTGCTTCTGTTCCAGGGGTCTTAACTTTTTTTTTTTTTTTTTTTTTTTTGATATCTGTAAATTATTTCTGAACATTTGCTTCTGCTGACTTGAAAGGATGAAGGCTGTCCTGGGTCTCTTTCCCCCGTGCACACCCAATTTTTATTTCTCTTTTTTCCTCTCTCTCCAGAATTCTTTTTGTTTGTCAAAACTATCTTGACATTCAAAGAGTTAGTGCAGGCAAAAAAAAAATAATTGTAATTATTCTATGGTCAGCTTTTGAAAGCTGAAGAAGTTAAGAAAATTCTATAAGTTATGGATTAAATTATCAAAAAGAAAATGTTGAATGGAGACACCTTTTTCCATTTCACTGCATGCAGTGTTAAAAAGGGAGGCAAAAGGGAAAATACAAAGCCCAATCTGTTGAAAGTTTTCAAAATAAAATTTTCCATTTTAATCAGAAGAGTCTTATCTGGTTGCATTGTAAAATCTCATGTTGAGAGTAATCAAAATGACACGTTCCATTGAGAACTTTAAAACACAGTCCATAAAAATGGAGTATATTACATTACTGACATTGTGATAAAACACTCACAGGAATGGTAAGTTGCTCTTCTTATAGTTTCTCTTGGCATTATCAACAAGCCTCCTATGATCTCCATGTTATGGGAAACCTGAGGACCATAATTACTTAGCTTTGTGCTCTATTTACTTATCTTGCTGATATAACCAGGTCTGTTAGAAGTACACAAATCATGCCCACAATTGATGTCACTATGACAGCAAGCCTCAGTAACACAAATGCCATTACAAAAAAAATAAATCTCTTTGCTTGTAGGACTTACTCTTCACCTTGTCAGTTTGAGGTGTCTGAAGGTTTGTTGTTAGAGGTGCTGAGGCTGGGCATTTGCCAGCCTGGCCTTTCCCAGGCAAGCAGAGGTGCACTCACCTCCAGTCTTGGGTGCAGCCCTTATCCTGGAAGATGTCCAGGAGGGTAGACGCAGGGGTACTGCGCAGCACCAAACTGCTGAGCACGAGCTCATGAACTAGAGAGTAGAAAGGCAGACAAAGCTCAGTGCAACTTTACTGACAGAAACTCCTTTATTTTACAGTGTGTTACAAATGTTGGTGTTTTCCTTTAGAGCAGCTGAACTGTACAATAAACTCACACATTTTGAAGTATAGGCTAGGACAACCTGGAAGTTTCTATTCCATCTTTCATGGTTGCGCTTTTTGTTACTGCTTTTAGACAGCAACAGTTCTGCTGGCTTCAACAATTTTAGAAGTTCATACTTTTTCCACACACACTCTTGTTTTAAAAAAGTGCTTGCATAAATATCCATGGCAATAAAATACACATGTCAAACCAAACAAAACCTCCAAGCCAAGTAAATGCTTCCTAACACCTTTCCTCCATCACCTGGGCAATGCTCCTTATGTGACACAGGCTGCTCCACAGAACGCAGCCTTTCCCTCCTCAACTAACATTACCATTACTCAGCTGAGTAAATAAATTCTTTCAGTTCACTATTTTTATCTTGGGTCCATGTCCATTCCCAGAGATCATTCCTCCTCTTCTCCTTTTGCTACAGGGCTTTCACAACCTTTTTGCAGGAGGTTGTCAGAGCCCTGACCAGTCTACCCCAGCCTTTCCCAAGGGCTGCCCCTCTTTCTTACTTCTCAAGAGTTGTCCTCAGGAGAGGAAGGCAGGAAAATATGTACAGCTGGTCAGGGTGGCACATATTTTGCCCCATTTTCAACTGTTTACATTTTTTTCTTCTATTATTTTAAGTTTTCAAACTGGTCATTACATCCACTTTAAAAAGTTCCTGGAAGCATACCAAACCAGGACTTGACTGCTTTGCATGATTTCCCCTTATTCCAACTCAGAGCCTACCTAATCAGACCAAAACCTTCAGAAAGAAGATGAAACTATCACTTAAACTGCCAGCACCCACAACAGGGTCAGATCAGACACCTCTGACAAAGTCAGTCAGTAACTGCCCCTTTATAGCGTGTCCTCCTCTGAGTTTTTTCTCCTTGGCACATATTAAGAGGCCCCTACTTGTGAGCTCAAAGCCTACATGATTTTTGATTTCAAAATATTGGTGCCTGAGCTATGAAAGTAATGAGAACACAGGTATCTGACCAGCTTTCCAGTCCTCATCAGCCCCCTCTTTCCCACAGCACCTCCCTTTCTCTTTCTCATGCCCACATGCCAGTATTCAGCGTATATTTCTCTGACAACT
Source organism: Morus bassanus (assembly GCA_031468815.1). Lineage (NCBI taxonomy): Eukaryota > Metazoa > Chordata > Aves > Suliformes > Sulidae > Morus > Morus bassanus. The sequence goes on from CM062570.1 coordinate 19,061,067, forward strand.
CCACATGTACTACAAAAAGCACATAACTGCTTAGGCGGGGGAGGAAGCAGGGTGACGTCGAGCTGGTTTCATTCCCATAAAGGAGGCTGTCTTTTTCAACAGCTGCAAATATCACAAGAAAATTAACAGGACAAATTAACTGAAATTCCATGTGCAATTCATCTACCATTTCACTTGATTGACATGCGTATCCACCCACTTGCTATTACCCTAATGAAGACACCATAAAAACTCTTAGTTACTTAAAAGCCCGTAATTAGTACAGTTTAAGGATGTATAAACTCAGGAGCTGTCACACCATCCACCCAGTGGGGTAGCTATTACTGAAATGGAAACAGGGAAGGCCCAGCATGCAAAACAGGGGCTGTGTGATCTGAATAATTCAACTTTTGTGAGTGGTGGCACACGGCAGAGCCTGATGGATATTCCCATCGGCAAGGGACTTCATGCCTGCTTTTCCACTACAGTTTTGTGCCAGGTTTGGCTTTGCACAGAGCCCGCCTCTCTCAGCTGCCAACAGGGCATTCCAGAGGCACTGGCACAGGGATCATCTGCTGCACTGGCATTAATGGAGCTTGGGCAAAGTACACTGTTTAAGGCTTAAGCTTTACAACAGTGAAGATTTATAAGATTAACCTCTTTTTTTTCAACCATTCTCTCTATTTCCAGACAAAACTGAGTTAAAAGCACCTGTCGGTAATCTGTAGGTAAGGATCTATCCAGGACTGCTGGTGCTAATCTTTGGAATAGCCATCATCTCTCCTAAAAAATTCAGAGCTGGAGCTTTCCATGAGAAACTAGTTTTGGTGAAACCAACACCCTTCCACCCTGCAAAAAAAAAAAAAAAAGAAATATCCCCAAACTCAAACCGTTCCTGTTTTTTCAGTACAAAATTACTTTTTATTTTTCACTAGCATAACGAGGACTTGTGGAGTAAAACCGTTCCTACAAACATTGCCCTGTCATGATATAATGTGATAACTATACTACTGTGATAGTTCGACGTATCAGATAATATTGCGCAGACAGACTGTTACACCACATCACACAAGGAGCACGTTATCTATCACCCCTTGTGAAGAAATTTAGTTCATTAGACCAGATGGCACTGTATTACATTAATCCATGTGCCACATTAATTTAGTTCACCCATTCAGTTTGTAAACCAAACCCACATCAGTTCTGACACCACAACAAGCTTGAAGCAACAGATCACCTTGCCAATATGGGGTGATATCTTGGGGAACACCCAAGTGCAGCCTTCCTGCACACCACAGGTCAGTGGCTGCTGTAATTCAAACTCATTGTCAACTTCACCGCAAATTCCAAAACAATGGTCAAAATGAAATCTCTGTACCAGAATAGTCCTGAATGTTTGAAACATGAATCAGCATCTGAATTATTCAGCTGAGCTCATTCTCTTGTTCTCATCTATAAAAGCCAAAGCGTTCAGAAATGGTACTTTTTGAAAGAGGTCAAAATGTGGTTCATTGCCAAGTCAGTGTATTTGTTTTGATTTTTTTCATGGGAGGGTTTTTTTTTTTTTTTTTTAACATCACTAATATGGAACCACAAAGATCTTGCAGAGTAAACAAAAGGAAGGTTGGAGGTTTTTTAACAGAAAATTTCATAGTGATGATTAGCAGGCTGTGGAACTTTTACTTTGCAAAGGGACACTAAAAAGGAAGTGGTTGTTTATCCAGTTCCTGGGAAAATAACTAAATGCTAGCTGGTATTTATTCAGCTGAATTATTAGAATAGCATTTGCTCCTATACTTAAAGTTGTGTCAGCATTTCCATTATGAAGCTTAGCACTTAAGAAAATCAACCCAGAAGCAAATTGGTTAATAAATAAAAATAACCCCAATAAATCAAATTAGCTTTTTATAAAGGAAAATTACTTTTTAAAATTCTATTTAAAAAGATGTTGAAAAGAACAAAGAGATGCTAGTAACAAACTATACCAGAAAGCCTTCAGGATGTTTTCATACTGATAAATTTATGAAATGTCCATTGAGAAGCAGTTAATATTTTTTCTCAGTATGTATCAGAATAAAGACAAAATTGGGAATTATTTCAGGGACAATTTTGTCACTTTAAGGTTGTTTTCCTAAGTAAGGACAGAAATGGACTTTTATTTTGAATTTCAGATAATTTCAATATTTTTCATCATTTTTTTATTAGAGACTGGTTTCCCATTATAGAATTTCAGTGAACTGAATAGCTTGATAAGAATTTTGACTAATATGATTAAAAAGCCTTTTCTCAATAATTACAAAGTACTGTTTCATTTGAAAGAAATTGACAGTCTCCCAAATATTTAAAAAATAATAATTTTTAGTCACTATAAAAAATTGCTCTATGTTTCTACTCAGGCAATATGTGTGTATCCACACTTTCAGTCCTATTAAATTGAGGCTACTCTGGTGTGCAGTTACGCACTTGAATAGGTTTTTGAAAAATTATTGTTGATTCCTTTTTCTGTAAGCAACAGCTACATATCCCAAGCACTGAAATTGCTAAATCTCAATGTACAGAAGAATCTTTGCCAGAACCACATATGCGTTTTCCACACCCATGAAACAACAACACCCTAGCTAACCTAGGTGCAGAAGGCTCAGATTTAAAAACAGTAGAATTACATGGGGAGCATGGCCCTGATAATCTAGTTGTTTCCTGGGATGTCAGTTCGTTTACTCCAGGCATCATCAGCTACTCATGCAGTCTTCTCCCTCTTCCTCGGTCCCATGTCCCACCACCTCATCCTCCTTAGTGGGAGAGAGCTTTTTCTTCTCTAGTACTTAGTTAACTTATAATACCCCTCAGTGTGTCCCCTTAATGATCTTCCTTCTTGTATCAATTCCAGTACTTCTTTCACTCAGTATGAACTGCCCACAGACTAGCCCGCAGGACGAGAGGGGCAACCCATGGATGTCGCTGTGTCAGTACTCCCCACCACTCACTCCAAACCAAACCACGAAAGCCCTAACACTTGTAGTTACAGAAAGGTTCACACACAGGACAAACTCATTGCGCTGCCACAATATACACCCCGTTGTTATTGATAACATTGTTACATAGCCTAATGCAAAGCTCTACCTCACCATTCATGAAACGGCGTTAACAAAAACATTCGTAACATTGGTCCTGACATGCTTGGGATTACGTTTAATGTGTATGTGACCTGAAGTAACCCCCTGATACATGAACATGATGCTAAGCTGTTTATTTATTTATTCTTCCTTATTTCAAATGGTGAAGATGATTAATGCCGCTACCTTTACTGCATTGACCTCTGCTTTCTGGGGGCTGTCCTTGAAGGACATCCATTTAAAGAAAATGCTGATAAATCTAATCTCTCCTCGTCAGGCTATGCAAATGATGACACTATTGGAACCTGTGAACACCTACTTCATAAGTGTGAAAAGCCACTGGAAGAGACTTAGAGACTCCAGTGGACAAGCAGAAAAAAGAAAAGAAAAAAAGTAAAAGGTTCCTATAGCCAACAGTAGCGACATAAAACACTACACTGTTGAAGTATGATATGGCACAGTTCAGGTCAGCTGATAGAAAAGTAAAACACAACCGTGAACCTGAAAGCTTCAGGACATTGTCTTTAAGATGAGGATGACCTAGGGAGCATTTCTGGGCAATACCAGCAAATCCACATGTTTTACATAGGCAGTGCCTCCATATTTGGTAGCTGTTACTGCAAGTTCTAGAAGAATATTTCGTGTTAAACCCAGGAGGTAGATTTCTTCATTTCCTGCCCCCACCCTCCAATTCTCAAACAGATTATGATTTTCTTGGACAGTATTCATCTATCAGAATGATTCACCATGCAGTTCCTGCGAACAACCCCTGATCTCTACAGGGTTTCTCAGAAGCTTGGTTAAAGCTAGGCTTGACACTATCCCATTTGAACATTTGCAGAGGGCACATCTGAGGTTTCCCTTGGGATACTTTCTACGTTTACTGGCACCCTCTGCTCCAGACTCTGAACACACTTTTTGTAAAATCAATGCCAGCTGCAAAAACACTCAGATCTTTATCAAATACCCTTTTGCAAAGTCATAATTTTGCTCTAAATAAGTTCATGCGGTTGTATTTTAAGAAGACTATTAATTCTTGATTTCTATACATGTCCACACGGATGTGCTTAAGGTGAAAATGTAGCTCCGGCATGCTATCACTTTTGTGTTGGGAAGGCTTTTTCAAATGAAGGAGTTCAGCATAATCTGCAAAAGGCAGACAGAGTAGATGAACTGGTAAACAGCAGCATGTACTAAAGGCTAAGTAGCAGTATTACTGTCGTCATGGTGGTCCAAGCATATAAATGAGGTGAAGGTAGGAAAATGTAATATCTTTTCCAAGTATGACTGAAATTTGTTATTGTTTTTCCAAATGTGTTAGTTGTTCTTAGGATAGTCTCCCCCTGACAAATCACTCTATGCTTGCTGATGAGACCCCTCCTTGTACAGGCAGGGCATAAAATGCCTTTTGCCTTTATTTCTCACAACAAAGTACTAGCGGAATGGTGGAAAAGGATGGGGCACAAGTTAATTGCTCCTCATTGACTGGGTCAAAGATACCTCTAATAATGTAATGTAGCTTAATGCAGCATACCAGTTAGGATAGATACATAAGAAGGAGCTAGAACTACTAGCCAAAATTTGTTCCAACCCAAACAAATTTAATGCTGGGTTGCATATTTGGACAGCTAAATTATGTCTGTATTTAATTTGCACATGCCTGTGTGTTTCTCTGAGTCAGCTGGACTAAGAAGTGAGACATTATAAGAAAGCTTGCCCTTGTGGTATTCCCAGCTGAGTCAAAAGTAGGTAGCATCCAGACCTTCAGAAAAATCCACCGGGTGAGATTTCCCACTCACTTTCCATCCAGACTGAGGAGGTTCCAGATTCATAGATCCTAACGTGAAATAAAAATGAAAACCTGACACCTGAGCCTAAAGTTCACTGACCCAAAGGGAGCCCATCAACCCACGCTATGTGTCCGCTTTCTCAGAAGAAAGACACGGGAGGAGGGACCTGCTGAGGATGCTGCAGGTCTGGGTCCCTGACAGGACTGAATGTAACCCTGCACAAAGGGGACAGCTTGGCTCCTGTGTTTGCCGCACAGTCCCATGTAAGCCCTCTTCCAACAGATGTTGTGCACAGCTCTTGCACAAAAAGACCTCTGCACGGGGCTGAATATCTTCTTCCAATCCCTGTGACTTCTGTCAGGGACACTTACCAGCCTCCAGAGCGACTGCTTTGCCTTCCGTTTCTTACCGATGTAGTTTCTGAGCAGCATGCTTCATACTTTTGAGGTTTTGCCTTGTTATTTCAAAGAATGAAATTACCTGTCAGGGACATTCGCCATATATTTTTACCACCACAGCAGAACTATTTTAAATACTACTAGATTATTAAAGTTCTCCTTCAGGAATACTTCAGAAATAATTTTGCTGCCCTCTAGCCTACTGTTGAAATCTCTCTAGCATGCCAGCATTATTCTTCAGGAATGCTTCTGAAATAACTTTACTCTCTTTACTGTCCTTTTCATTACTATTGAAATCCTTCCAGAATGCTAAAGTTAACCTTCAGCAAGATGCCAGAATAACTTTCACATTCTGGAAGGGTTTCAGTTCTGATTTACAGGATATCAAAATGCAGTTTTATCTCTCTTTTTTGTTTCAGAGTAAGGATTGTGGTGGTAAAAGAGAGATGCGTGCACTTCACTATGTTGTGTTTCATGTTTATATAAACATGTATAACCACTCAGGCTGGAGTAGTAGTGGTCCTGGAACCAAGAGAAATTTATTTTTAAAAAGAGCTTCTAAAAATTGCCAAAGCATGAACTGAGGTGACAGCAGGGAATGTGGTTTTGTTTGCTTAATGGACCTGCAAGTGAATTCTGCTGAGCTTACTCTGACAATGAAAGTTTTGAGGGCAGGAGCCAACTTCTTTGATTAAAACGAGAAAGATCACAAACCTTTGCCCCAACCTCTGACTGAACCCAAATTAAATCTATTTTGAGGTGTGAAAAGTTCCTTTTATTTTTTGTTGCTGTGTACATCTGGGTTCAGCAGGGGGAAACACTTGTTGCAGTTCAAATACTGCAACAAAGACCATGCCTGTAATGCTTGCAGCTCAACAGAATCAGAAAATCCCAAAGCCCTGGAAGATATTTCTAACAAACTCATGAGCACCTGAGATTATTTAGAACGTCCCATGTACCTGATGAAGAGCACTTTCCATTCTCATTAATTCCCTTGATTCAGGTCTCTGTATTAAATCAGACAAAAATATATACCAGCCTGAGATTCCCATGGCTGACCTACAAGCAAAAAGCAAACTTCTACTGTTTTTGCAAGCAGCAAAAAGACTTCTACTCATGTTTGGTGGGGAGAGTGTGGAGGAAGCTAAAAACCCACCACTTGTGTCATCTGAATTGAGTGCTAGTGAAACAAGGAGAAGAGGAAACATTCTTTTCCAGCTCAGAGTTACCCTCAGAAAAGCAAGGGCCATAGAGGCATCATGCACCTTGGCACCTCCTCCCAGTTAGCATGTTGGTGCCTGCTCAGCTTGCTGTCTTTTATGGGACCTGTTCTCAGGCTCACCACCTTCCCCAGGCATCGTGGCCAACGAGAAAGTGCTTAGTGGAGGGCTGTAGGCACTGAAAGGCAAAAGGCAGCTCAGCACCCTTCCTGAATGCAGCAAGCTCCATAATAAGGCCATTATTCAGGAGCAAATAATTCTGGTGGTTGCTGGCATTTTCATGCTCTGGCACGCAATCTTGGCCCTGCTCAAGTCTAAAGCTCTGACCAGAATCAACAGAATAAAAATGAAATTATGAATGTGTAAGCACTCACTAACTGTTTCTTTGCCTCCTTCTGTTCAAACAGATTTTTGTCCATCACTGATTTTTCCATTTTTCTCCACAACTGCATCCACAACTAGAGGAGACCAGCTCGGACTGTGGGGTCACTTGCACTTCTCAGCAAGAAGTTCAAAGAGTTTTGATTTAAAACAAAATCTTCTGAAAATATTTCCTACTGTGTCAATAAAAAGTCTTATTAAACTTTAATAAGGTATCCAATGATGTTTTTAAAATGGTTTGTCATGAATGGAAACCTGTAGCTAAAGCAATATACAAATGCATTGATGTGATCTTTTGCGAACACCTTACATGAATATTTATAACAGTACTACTATGTGGCTTACAAATACAAATTTGAGGAACCTGGTCACATTTCTTCTTTCTGTCTTAGAATAAAACCAAGGCTGTACATTCTGCACAAGAGAGTCAACATGCTTATCCTCCTCTAAAAACCTACAGCCAACAAGGTTTTTACCCCTGTATGAAGGTCAATCCCAGGCACAAGGTTGCCTGCTGAATAGCCAAGCTGCTCTGGAAAAAAAAAAAAAAACGAAACAACTGAGCCTTTCTCCACTGTGACTATGCTTTGAGGCAGTGAGCTCATTTTAACTAACATACCTGCATGCAGGCAAAGGAAGCACCTACAGTAGTGTCCAATAGCAGATGTTTCAGTACAGCTAGCAAGGTCCTGCTCCTGCAAAACTCTTGAACACAAGCTGAACACTAAGCACATGAGCAAGACCTAGAGATTAAAGTGAGAAAAAGTCTCATCTTCACACAAGTGTTTTGCAGGATTAAGGTCTACTCAAATGATATAAAGCAGTGACAGGTTCTCCTCTCCAGATCATGAAACTGCCTCTTGGATTCAAAGAGGTCTTGCAACTGTTTGCTTTATTTCATAGCAAGTTCATTTAACTATTGGAGGCAAAAACATTTAATCTTTCCCTTATTCAGTATTGCATTCCTGATTTGTTGTTGTTGTTGTTTTGGTTTTTTTTTTTTTTTTTTTAACAGTGCTGCTGCTGGAAGATGCAGAGTACAGTGGTAAAAGCAGTCCTGATCTTATTCCCCACCCTGCCACACATTTACACTCTTTCCCAAATTTCCAGTTGTGAATACCAGCTATTCCTCATCACAATGGGACCTTTACTACAACAAAATATTATTTTAAAGCCATACTAACAGTAATTAGAGGCAATTGAGTTTTATCAACTAACACAAACTGTGGGATTTCAGACTTGGATTTCAGCTGGTATTTTAATGAAGTGTGCGCTAACAACACAAAATCTTCTGTCACTCCAGCAGCTGAGTTTCATATACAGACCTTTGATAGGGAGACCATGTGTTAACACTCAGATGGTTCCAGCACATGAGCATACACACCAGCAGGCCATAGATCCATCACCCAGGTCAATTTTCTACCCCCCTTCCCCACCCCAGTTAATGATCTGATGTGGCAGGTATGAGCTCTTGTTCAGGCACTAGAAAAGCCGATTGCAAAAAACAACCCTTTTTGTTCCAGCCCAAATGTCTGTGTTCCTGGTGTCGCACCCAGTACTCTCCCCTAGTGTGCATGCACATTACAAATGCTGTCATTTGCTATGGACATCAATCACACTGGGACTGATCCTGTGTCCATCAAAGCAGAGGAAAATTTTTCCGCTAACTGAAGTGGGTGACTGGATCCTGTCCCTCACATTAGCACTGCAGAGGAGACCAAGTTCTGGACCTTCATCAGCTTATGGTATCTTTTAGATTTCAAGCTACTTGGATGAAATCTGTTGATCAACCTTATTTTGGTCTCCTACATAATATTTGATAACAAACTTTCTATTGGCTAGAAATATTTCACTGTGAGGGTTTCACTGAAAATCCTTCAAAGCATGTAGCCACCTTGATGGGAAGCAGGTATTTAAACTCAAAGTACCTAGAGGAAAGAGTCAGGAATGGACAAAGGTCTCAACAATACTTAGCAGGCTCCTGCACTGTATATGAAAAGAACATGTTCTGAGCTTCTCTGAAGATTGTCTACAATTTTGCACAAACATTTAAAGGTATATTTGTGATGACTTTCCCTCCCCTTCCAGTTAAAGCAGATGATTTCATATCATGCTTTACTCATTCTCACAAAAATGCAAAGCTTGAATGATCATATTAACTTTTTTACCTGTTCATGAAACAACTAGTTAATACATTAAGTCCGGAAAGAATAACAGTAAAATTATATTTCATTAAAGCAAAAAGTTTCATATATTTCTTAAAGGCATCAGAAAGCACACAGGCTTCTTTAGACAGGTCTGTTTCTTCACTGATCATGAATTTTATCATTCAACTTTAATTTCTGTGGGTTACTCTCCTATAAACCTTGTCTTGACACAAATCACAAAAACTAACTAGACTACAATTTTGATGAAGTTAAGGCTTTCTTTTTTAAGCAGCTGACCATAAATGATCTTATGAACTTGAAATTGAAGATGAACTACGAAGCTCTTGGTACAACAATTTGATTAACTTGGAATTCATTATCTGTAGTATTGCTCTTTGAATAATTGCAAATTATGCCAGAGAAAAGCAATATGACTTTGCTCTTTATAAAAGTGAGATGGTGCTGAAGATGAGCTACTCAGTTGAATTATATTGTAAATTGATTAGTCTAGAACATACACCTACTATATCAGCTTTCTGAATAAGCATAAATGAGGCAAGAAAAACTCCCTTTAATTTGTTTTGATGCCTAGTGTCCTAACCTGTTTTAGGCTGAAACATCTTTCTCTTACCTTCGCAATGTTGTAAATGTTCTTCCTAACATGTATTGTTGTTGATGCTAAAAGGTAACTCCACTCTTTGGACCTCCCTGCCAACTGGGTCAGATGTAGAGCAGGTGATAGTCCAGAGATCAGAGAGAATCAAAGGGATTTTGGAGAAGAGAAAAAAGGAGCTCACTTCTTGCATGGCCCAGCAATATGATAGTGAGGAACAGGTACAATTACAGAAAAGGTGGAGCAATGTTTCAGCTGAAGCTGGCATTTGTACAATAATGCCTGCATGTACTCTCAGGGCAGGTCATCATTCAGGTTGGAAACACAGAAGCAAGATTCTAACTATCAGAACAGCATGGTTCTGGAGCAACCTTCCATCAGGCAGACTGGCAGATAATTAACTAATTTGCTTCACATGAGAGCTTGATGAAGGTATGACTAGGACTACTAGATGCATAACCTATAACAGCCATAACCTGGATGCAATGGCATGTGAGGGCTCTTACAGCATGATGTTTCAGTTCTCACTACTGAAGGGCATATGATGAAATGATTAATAATGTTTTAAAAAGAGAGACAGTGTGGCCTAAGGGTTCAACAGTGAGAGTTGATTTACAAATTACCCCATTAGCTGGCCTTGAATCAAGAGTGAGCTTCTTAGGTGCGCTTTCATGACAGACACAGGTGAAAACAGACAAACCAGTACAGACTAACAGTATAAGTTTTCTTAGGCTGCAAGTTCTCCTGTCTCTGACACAAGAAATCCTGAGAGTATTTCAGATATCAGTTTGTAGAAATTACAGTCAAATACATTTTGGACCTTTGTTACTACAGCATCTGTGCAAGAGGAAAACATTACTGAGAACTATGTTGTTCCACTACTTTCCTTCCCAAACATATGTAGGAAGAAGGAAAATTATTCTCATGTAAATGCAGACACACACATATCCAGTTGGATGCCTGCTGTCCCACAAGAAGAATTTGGAAGATCAAAGAATTCAGATCAGTTTTTCCCAGGAAGAGGGAGATGTTCAAAGTTAAGTGGGTGGATAGAAAAATTTGAGGAAGTGTGAACTTTTGCTCAGAAAACTTAACAACTGAGGGATGGCTGGAGAGATGGACTTACAAATAGACCGATGAATACAAATATTCGATGCAAGCAAGCATTTCCGGCTGAAGGCCAGAGCAGATGATCACAATAGTCTCTTTTTGTATCCTAATCTACAAGCCATTTATATGCATGCAAATACAGGATTTGCATGTATAAAGATGGTTACATGAGTATATAAACCAGACTCCACAACAGCACATAGTTTAGCACATTTAATTCTAGTAAGCTGATTTCTAATGCTTTTTTCTTATGTGCGGCTAAGTATTTCAAATGTAGTGAGAGGAAATTATCTTAGGACTACGTGTTGGTATTTTTAGTACCTCTTATACCACCAACCAGGAAACATTCAGTACTTGTTGCTTCAGTGGGATACCCTATCATTTAACAGCCACAATACAGCAGTCAGCTGTCTTCAGATTCTTTCACCATGACCACATTTGTGCCAAGAAGAATGTATTAGGTGATACTTAAATGACAATCATTTCACAATAAATAATCTCTTCTAATAACTTGTCTTTTTTCTTCTTGTGAGTTTTCTAATTGTTCAAAATTAGTTGATGACTATAACGTGGTATGCAAGCAGCACTGGTAAAATGCAGTTGGTCCTTTAAATCACATCATCTTGTTTCTAGTCTCTTTCTGAACCACTGTGGCTCTTTTGAGTAGGTTCTTCCGTGAGTCAGAGCCACAGGAAGAAAGAAAAATGCTTCAGAAGGATTTCAAGGTTTTTGAAATTTGTTTTGTTTTGAACTGGAAAAAATGTAAAAATATTTCTAAATTTCTACATAGGAAAATAGTAAATGAGAATTAGTTTAGGGCTGTCCAGTGATATTTTGGCCTCAGTAAGTTATATTACCTAAATTTACTTCCTAAGCATGGAAAAACTAAACTTTCATTCTGACTTTTCATCCAAAGCTCAACAGGAGCAAATGAGGAGGGATATTTGCTATAACCTGCATGTATACCTGCAGATGAGTAAGATGCAGGAAAGATGATTTTAACATAGATAAGCAAGGGTAGATACATTTCAAAGAGTGTCCTGCAAGAGGTATAGGTCAAAATAAGATGACAGCAAGAAATGATTTTAAATTACAAGCTGCCCATATTATTTCATATGGCAGAGCTTTATGTTGCATGGCTTTCTACATACCAGCATCAGAAGCATGTAACTGCTGGCAGCTGTAGGATGTGCTTCTTGGTGGTCTGCAGAAAGGCCCTTCAAATGAAGAACAAAGATGCCTCTCCACAGCTTTGAAACATCTCCATCTCTTTTAGAAAATCATGCTTTTCACTGATCACATGGTGAAATTTTGTATGGGAGGACCTGAGTACCTGGATACAGGTGATAGATTTCTTAAAGGGACACTTTAAAAGATAGACAAAAAGAAAGATTGCAATGATTAGTGTCTTCCTAACTACCTAGGTAGATATTATCTCCCAGTCTTTCTAAAGCAAATTACTACAGGGATTTTACTCCTAAAAGAACTAAAGTGTCCAACAACAAATCGAGCAAGAGAAAGAAAACAGAAACAGGGAACAGTCCTGTAAATATACATTATTGCAACTCTTCCCCACAGGACATTTGGAACCTTTTCAACAACAAAAGCATCAAGTTTCTAATATCTTACTTGAGGTAATGATAACAAAGGGTCAATAAAAGAAAGTACACGCATTTAAAGAACAAAATTATTCTGTTAAAAAAAAGGGAATAATTCCATTGTTAAAAAGAGTCAGAACTTAAGGAAATGAAAATAAAAACAATGTTGAAATAAATGCAAAAATCTTGATAAAAAGGAGGAAATATTTTACAGAACAACCACAAAATGGTTACGATTGGTAGTCAACGAGCTTATGACAAAGTAATTTTTTTCCATTGCAGAAGAAAATACTCGTTAATGAAGAATAATGCCCTGAAAATGTGATGTAAGTGCAGAAAAGTGGTGTTTATCTTTGGCTTGTGATGCTGACATCAACAATAGAGGGCTCATATTAACCCATTGCCCTTAAAAATAAACAGAAGTGCACTTTAATCTTGGTGTTTCTACTTTTATCTGAGATTAGTCCCTCTACTTTGTTGAACTACAACTAAAGGGGGAGAAAACATGTAGAAATTAAGCAAAAATTATGAGTACTTTTTAGAGCACAAGAATTTTATTAAATCCTGGTTTAGGCTGTTATGTCAAAACATTTCTAAGATGCATGAAGCCCCTGTGCCATTCCAGCTTTATGGCAACAATAATTTGTGTTAAACATTTTAAAAAGTATTTATGTTCCTAGTGTTAAATATTAGTCCTTGCAAACACAGCTCTGGATGCTTGCTCCTCTGCAGTTTCCATGTATTTGTTATTGGAGTTTCAAAGTGGGGCAGCCCCCAGACATGTTGACTTCTTCAGGCCTCCGTCCAGCACTACAGAAACTGGTGTGAGTTATGCCTTTGATTTCAACTGGAAACGAATTAAGACCTTAATTTGGTGACGAAATGAGTGCTCAGTTTTTGCAAAGCTCTCCCTCAGAGTGAAATTCCCTGCAGGGCAAAGGGTCACAGGGAGGCCCGAGTGTGGAAGTGCAGGTCCCGTGTCAGCTCTCCCAGCAGTGTTTACAGGCTCCCTTGTGGCCATAGGCTGCGGCACTCCCATATGGTACTGAGCTGTTCCCACCCCTAAAGAAGAAATGCCTTTTTTCTCCATGGCTCTCTTTGCCAAGTACCCACCTATCCCTCATTAGTATCGAAGTCCCAGTTTCTTCAGCAGTGATGAACAGGCAGAAGCCAAGGAGAGATTACATGGAGACTAGATGATCCCAAATACAGCCATCAATGGAAACAAAGAAAAGTGGCAACATGTGCACTGTGCCTGGATTACAAGCAAGATGACACAAACTGACACAAACTGCTGGGTTGTCATTATTTCAGTTACAGGCCTGGATCGAGTGGTTTGCTCCTCTGCTTGTGCTTCCTGAGTGTGGTGCTTAGCATCTTGGATTGCAACGGAGATTTGCCCTGACTACCTGGTTGGTTCGTGCTTTACTCCGAGCAGCAGTGGCCAGAAGTTTGCTCTAAAACATTGCTGTGAGTCCTTCAGTTTAAGAACTTATGATTGCTTTGCTCTGAGGAGCCTCTTAAGAAAGAAAGGTCATGTTTCTGTGCAGAGCTGCTCTAGCACTAAGCACATCACACAAAGCACTGAAATGCAAACAAGTTAGAATAAGTGAGAGTGACCTTATCAAGAAGGAATGACGATGTAGTGAAAAGTTTAAGCCTGAAACCTCCAGTTAACACTAACATCTATGAAAATGCTCCACTGGTACCTCTACTCATCAAAATGTGGAAAAAAATGAGAACAAAATGAAAGAATGACTTCTTCAGTTACTCTAAACATGAAGAAAAAGAAACAACCCTTTCAATCCAAACAAAGGAATCTGAAAAACATGTGCTTCAGTTAACAAACAAGCTCTTTTATATCTGTTTATATCTGTTCACAACTTTTGGACCACTTTAAGTCCAGCCTTTTCAAGTAACAATTTGTCACTCTCTGCATCTGCTGTAAATTAGAGTGTCTAGGTGTTGTTGTAAAACAGTACGTACACCATTTTGTGTGCAAGTGAGCAGTGGAAAAGAGACCACCAAATCCTATCCTGCCAGATCATTACAACTGAGGACTGTCCCTTTACTTTTTTTCCAAGTTATTCAGTGCTCAGACCCTTTTTAAAAATCACTCTGTTTTATTTTACCAGAACACAAATGTGAAAACTCAGAATGACTGCTGTACCTGGGAGGTTTCAGAGCTGAGAGAGCAGCCAGCTGAACACTTGTTTTAAAACACGTTGATTCTCTTTTGAGGAGCAGGGTGGCAGAGGACACAGAAAGACAAAATTCCCTCCCAGCAGCATGTGGGTCAAACATACAAGCACCTTCCTGGGGTGTTCTGCCTTCTCACAGCTCCATCCATGGGGTAAGATGACAATTAGGAAAGTCAAGGACCACCTTGCACATGCTCACCACACTAACACTGCCAGTAAGACAGAAATCAATGGTCAAATAATGAATGAGATGGCAACTGCAGATGATTATTTTAAGCCACCTGTTGGAAGGAAAGGAAAGGAGGAAAACAAAGGAAAAATTTTTCCTTTCTCAGGTGCAGAGTAAATCTGGGATGTACCCAAAGGGAGAGACTTGCCATGTACTTATGTGATTTTTCTTGAGGATTGGAGTGAAGAGGTGTGACCTTCAACATCAAAACAACAAGTTCTTTTAAGATGGATTTAATTGAGAATAGCCCAAAGGAAGGGATGTGCAGTGATCACTGTAAAGAGTTTCCTTCATCCTCTCCTGCTCTGCAAGAACAAGTTCTGCAGCATGTTTTGCAGTACATATCAAACTCAGGCTTTTTGCAGTGTGTGGCTTGTAATTCACAAACTCCAGGGACCACCCTGGCAGGTCTGAGGAGCTGTGCTTTATCCTTGCTCTGGAGAGCTGGTAGTTGCATGGGATCCACTTCTCCAGCAGTTCTAACATACCATCCATTGATTTCCTTTCATTCAGCTGGCGTTAGGGAGACGGGCCTGGCTCCAGCGAAGAGCACATTCCACACTCCTCGCTGGATGTGTTGGGAACCTTTCTTCAGTGTGGGGCCGCCCACATCCTGCCAGGACTGTACATCACTCCCTTGTGCTTAGTTTACTCACATGGCATTAGCTCATGGGGCCTGTACAAAGATGCATTATTCACCAGATAGCCCGGTTCTTAGTACGTGCTTATTTTTGGTAATTTCCTATTGCTCTTTGCATTTATCAGGAAACAGGTGAGGAGGTGGGCACCTTCTAAAAGATCTGTCTTTCCCATAAGCCTGAAAAACTCTTTGGAGATGAAAATACAACAGAGAAAAGATATTTCATCTCCCATCAGCTAAAGCAGGAGGTTTACAGCTTGCTGGAACTCTTCCTCCTATATGCTTCAGTTGTCTCTTGAGAGCTCAGAAAGCTGTGCATGAATATGTAGGTATGCACAAGACAAGCAAAGCAGATGTTGCACTGATCTCTGCTGGGGCGACTTAGATCACAAAAGCTAACCTATGGTATCTTTTGCAGCTGCCAATTTAAGCATCCCCTCCTCCCCTCAAAAACACAGGGCTCTCCTGCTACAAGACTGAACAGCTTGAGCTTAAGGAGTCGGCTCTGCTGACAGGGCCTGTCACTGAGGCTTTCTGTGTATCTGTGCAATGGACTCTGGAAGTGCAGCTCTATACCAGCAGCCTACCATAGCTGCCACTTCAGCATCCCCACCTCCAGAAATAAGGACATTCGTTTAGCCTTGAGCCTCTCAAATGAGGCTGCTGCTACCAAGCCATGTACCTCACTTGGACTACGCTGAGTTTACCAGTTAATTCTACATACAGAATGCAGGAGAATCACAAGGCATCAAAACCTGCTAAATTACTGAGCTACAGCTGCAAGAAGTACTCACTGCCAGTCTCATACCTCTCTACCCACCACATCAGCAAGATTTCAAAAAATAGCTAAAGCATTTCCCATGCCATTTTGTTGGTAGGGAAGAGCTGTCAGCTTTCCTTGTTGGCTGAGGCAGGACATGGCCCCAGGTTTCACCACATTTCATGCCAGGTCTCTCCCTGGTCCAGCCTCTAACTGGGCAAGCCCGGGGCAGCTCAGAAGTGACCCGCACTGCTGTGCTGGCAGGAAGGAATTGCTGTCAGAAGATTTCCTCAGCCTGTTAGTACCAGGGGAAACACAGCTGAAGAAGGGAAGGATGAAGGTTACTGGCTACAGAAGAGTCAGCTCATATCCCTGTCAGCTCCTACAGATAGTACCCAATTCCCTCTAAAAGCAGACTGCATTACTGTCAAAGCCAGAAGCCACCACAGTTTTTAGTAAGATACTTTCTCTTGGTGTACAATAGATAACTCCTATCCTCATTCTTATTAATAAAAGCAAAAATATTTTCAATGAAAGTGCAAATAGCCCATTGAAAGTGAGAGCCAATCTTAATATCAGAAAGCACTACTGAGCTTGCACTGGAAATGCAATGAGTATATAGCCTGATGAGGTCCCTCTATATTAAACAGCTTTTTAAGCTGTGAAATGAGAAGGAGGACTCTGTCACTTTTACTCAATGACACACACAGACAGCATGTCTTTGACAGCTCAGTAAAAAAAAAAAGTTTAATTTTTCTGTTATTATAGGGCATAAGAAAAATCTGACAGCAGACAGCAGTTTTTACAAACTGCTGCCCTGACACTGTTCCGGCTAGTGATGCTGGCTAATGATAACAGTGCAACTTAAGAAGTATGAAAACAGTCAAGATGTAGAAACAACTGAAAACAAAATCAAAGATCAATATAGACTTCCACATATCTTAATATTTGTGAGACATTACCTCCACTACGCAACATGAATAAGCTCATGAGGGAAAGCATGGGGGATCAGACCTGGAAAACACTGGGAGCTAACTGCAATTCCCTTCTGCTCAGAGTTGAGTGTTCGGCCCACTCGGGCTCCTCTGAAAATCTCAGCTTCCATTTAGACGTGTGCTGGGTCATTGTTCTGTTTAGCTACAGTTACTAGTGAGATCATGTTTTAGGTTTCAGCCTAAGCTTTAGGAAAAAAGAATAGAATAAATGGAGAATGATATTGTCTCTTTTCAGCACAGAATGCTAAACAAATAGTTTAGTACCTTCTGCTAGCACAGTTTCCTCTATCTGTTCCTTTGGGGGCATTTTTGCAGCAGAGATGACTGACCACATACAACTATGCCAGCCATTTGTGGTTTTGTTCCTTTCTGCCTGGTTCATGTAAGAACTTACAAGTCTACAGCTGTTGACAAGCTAAGAGGAGCAATGGGGTAGCTCAGGCTGGGACACTTATGCTTCCTAATGCAGAAGTCCTAGAGTAATTTCCCAAGGAAGACCAACCTTACGAAACTACATGACCGTCCTGGCATTATCTTAACCAGCCTTTGGGCATGCAGACAGGTGGAAGAGTCAGCACACAGCGAGAATGCTTCCTCCTGTGCTGGGTCCTAATGGAAAGTTACAGACTCTCAATGTTTCCCTCTGCTGTACCTGCACAACCTCCACAGCTATCGCCTTGTTGCATCTTGTGTGCTTCTTCCATGGTGAGACTGTAAGGCTTACTAGACTCTGTCCTCTCACCCACCTTCACACCTTGCTGGCAGGCTTCTTATCAAGGGAAACCATGCATATACCTCCAGATCTGGCTGACCTATGCACTGCAGACACTGTCCCCCCAACTCTTTAAAAATGCAATCAAATTTATTCAATTTCACATGTAGCACATTACTTGAATAAGAACTTTACTGAAATTATATACTGCACTGTTGCTGGGATTTGCCCAGAAACCTCTCCTCCTCCCCTCCATCCTGTGTATACAAGGTGGCAAAAACTGCTTAGTGTTAAGTTCTGGGCATGAAATTCAAGGCCACTGAAATGAGGAGGAAGAACTCCAATGACTTCAGTGCAGCAGACCATCTCACTCTGCTTGGGAAAGCATCCACAAAAATAATTGCTTGGATGATTTTGCTTCTTTCTAAAAAAGACAGTAATAGCCAAAAGGCTGGGCTTCTCCAAACAAAACCACATGAGCATATCTGCAAGGACACATCTGTTTGAATCTGAAATGTTTCTTTGTATCCAGAGTGTCCACTGAAAGTAACAAATAAATTATGGTGGTTTTTTTTTTCCACCAGGGCTAAGTCAGAGAAGCTAATAATTCGAGGAGCTGGCATTTTGTGACTCTCTTAGCCCAACCGAGGCAGGCATAAACTGTGCGCTAATGCAGATGTTTGAAGGGGGAAAGAGCCGTATTTTCTCTGGGAGAGAACAAGGAAGTGACAGCCATTGAGATTTAAATGACAGCGTGTGGGATTAGGAGACGCAATTAAAAGTCATTATGGGCTTCCCAGTAACAAATTATCATTGCATGCTACTCCATCAGGAAAACAGTAACAAATTAACAGATAGACCAGTGGCTTAAGTCAGGCAGGAGAAAAGACCAGAAGAAAAAAAGAAAAAAAAACCAAAACCAAAACAAAACCCAACAAACCAAAATCAAAACCAAAACAACTCTCTGAGGTAAAGAGGTTTGAAGGGGAAGGAAAAGAAGAATCCTAGACAGCTGACAAGTGCTACCTGGGTATTGCTAATGCACCTAACACAGCGAAGATGGCTGTGGGCTCAGGAAGGGGCAAGTTCATATGACATTCAATGTTTTCCTGCTAAGGCAAACTCAGAGTTTAAAATGGGAGTGCATGGAGAAGCTGCCCTTTTTTTCGAGCCCTTCTCCACTGTTTCACAAATGGTGGCTCTATCTTCCTGTCTATCAAAACTTACTATGTCTAGTCCACATTAATGGAAAACTTCTCCCTAAAACATGCTTTGAAAGCATCCATACTGCAGAATTAAACAGGTTCGGGAGAGACCCTTGAGCTCCTTCACTGTTTTTTGTACATGCATTCTTAAGTATCTTTGTGCAAGGACCTTAGAGAAAACTCTGTACAGCTCTGGCCAGGGCAAAGCACCAAGAGATAGGTCACAGCATGTGGGAGATGTAGTTCTGGATATATTGATAGCTCTTTGATAAAGCTCACTATAATGTAATTTAGCTAAGTGCTGCTCTTTCCCATTTTGTTATTTCCAGGTCTGGAAGCAAGTAATTCCAGAGATAGAAGCCTTATTCCTTTTTACATGTGTCCAACTACTTGACATAATATATAATGAGAATGATAATAAGAATGATCATCAAGGCTCTGAGTAATTTAGTAATGTGACTCATACTGGCTCCATATCCTTAGGAGGTTCCTAAAGGTGATCAGGAGGTGTTTTTACAGTCTGAAAGTTACCCTTCAGTGAAAAAAGATAACAGAGGTATCTCTCTCTAATGTTGGAGACAGAGACTGTGAGCCGCTGAATGGCTGACACCAGTCTGTCATTCAATCCCACATCACCAATCTGAAAGTTTGCACCTGGAAATGATGACAAGTTACTCCCATTGCTCCCTGAGCTGTATGGGTGGGCTCTGCTCCGTCCATAAGTCTAAGTCTCTGCTGAGGGCAGGGAAATAAAAAAAAAATAAAAATTAAAGACTCATCCAGATACTAACTGTCCCCAAGACTAGGGCTATTTCCTCCTGGCTGTGCCTGAATAGAGGCCCTTTTCATATACGGGTGTGAAAATATCTTGCCTGGAGAGCAAAGAACTGTTTAAAAAGGAAACGGCAGAGCAGAAGAGCAGATGCAGCTTCTTGCTAGCAGTGGGTATACAACCTTTTTTCTACCAGTTATGTTGTCTTCTCCTTCACTGATCAATCTGAGTTACAACATTGCTAAAAACAAATGCTGCTGCATCAGAACCTGACACACAAGCTCCTCGTATTCTGTAAGCAACTACTGATACAAAACATGATCTGTATTTCTAAACACAAAAAAGCATGAATTAATTTGTTTCAAAATTAAGATATTTAAATTATTATTTTTATATACCCGAACAGCTCCCAGCAGCTCCTTAAGAAACTGGAGTCCTGCAGTGACAGATGAGTTTGGATCCTCTCACCCAAATTTAAGATGATTAAAGGTTTGATGTCCAAACAAGACCTAATCACAATAGGTTGCCTTTCTATTCTGTACAGGAATTTCTAGGAAGCCTGTTTATTTCATCACCAAATAGGACACTGAAAATAGGTCAAATGAATTTTACCTTGGGAAAGCCCAATTCATTCTGTGTACTTCCTACAAATGGGGCCCAAACAATCACCTCAGGTGCAAACACCTCTGTGGCAGATGTTAAAAAGCTACCCAACCATATGGTCATGCAATGCAGTTCTTCCCCGAAGAGCTTATCCTCTACACACACACCCGCACAGAATGAGAAAAAGAGCACCGTTCTTAATCCAACCTGCACACAACACCCCTGCTCTGGTTCTCCAGGCCAAGCACCATGCCTGAGACCATACTTTTTAACCCATCGACCTGCTGTCAACTTATTTGTCCAGTAGGCCCTCACACTACAAAACCTTCTTTGGGGAAAAAAAAAAAATAAATATCCTTTGGTCAAGAAGCTCTGGACTGCACCCTTGAATTACTCATGACTCAGCATACAAAGATCTTCCATTACATCCAGGATGGATACTCAGAGGACTTCATAGAAAAACAAGAACTTACAGCAATCGCCACTCCTTCACAGTCACATAACCACAGTCTGTCAAAGAAGCACGTGCAGAAAATGGCAAAACATAGTTATGAGTGGCTCCTAATTTTTGTTCCATTTTTTCATACAGTTTGGCTGTTCTATTAATTGTGTTTTTCTTAAAACATTCCCTGTATTAGCAAATCTCTTCCACAGAGCCAGCAGTTTCCCTCTTCTTCAATATATATTTAAAAACAACAAAAGTAATAACAATATATAGGTCTGATACTTGTGTCACGCATCTAGGAAATGTCAGTTTTAACTGAAAAATTATTAAAGTATATTAAAAGGCATGAAGAAAAAGAATAGCACCTTAAAGCCAGATGAAAGCAGCTGATGTAATCAGAAATAATGATTAGAACATGATTACATGATGATTATAACACCTCCTAAGATATCAATAGAAAAAGAATCTAATGATGGGTGTTTTAACAGTAGGAGTAGCAAAAGACCTGTATTGACAAAAAACTAAGTTTTATCATCATAAACTGAAACAGTGAAATAATGAATCAAGTTAAAATCTCTAAATTTCTGTAGGAGAATACCTTTTCACATTGCAGAGATGCAATTAATTTAATTTCTCTTATTACTGCACACTGCCTTTTTCTAACTTCTTGTATTTATTAGGTGTCATTTGATGCAGAATGGTTCAGCCATTCTTTGGGGGCTGCTCTGCTTCTACAGAGACAGTAGTGTCTTTGCACACAAGCAAGTATGCGTTCATACCACTGATACCCTTATCTTTACATATCTGGTCTTCACTGGAGTAAAACGGGGTGTGCAGAAACCAAATATAGCCTAGCAAGACATACAGAAGGCTAAAGGAGCTGGGCAAGATTTGAGAAAAGCTGGTCATCAGTACCTCATGATTTGCTGAACTCTGCTGCTGGATTTTGTACCTTTGGGGACCTGAAGTACTTCCCCTTGTTAACTTGTGGATGTACCATGAGCGGAGCTCCTCCTGTGCCACCAGAGTGTTTGTGCTGCCATTTGCTGGGAGAATATCTCCACTCTCCCATCTCAGGCAGCCTGCAGAGCACTCCAGTAAAACGTAGCCTTCAGATCAGGGACAAGCCTCTGGCACAGCAACATCTGGAGGAGAGAAGAAAAAAAAAAAAAGGATAATAATAATCCCTCCCTGCCCAGAAGCAGTTTCATTCTCAGAAAACCAAGCCTGGCAAAAACTTCTGTCCTCGTCCCCTCCCAGTTCCTCCGCCTAGCTCCCATCATTCACACCCAATGTATTTATTCTTTTTATCAGATCAGAGAGCAGCATTTGAATTATTTCAAACAGCTAACGTTAATCATCAAGACAGAACCTGTAGTTTTTACATGGTGGGTCTGTGTTGAGCTGTGAAGCACTTCTGCAGGCTTCTCCTGTGAGCAATAGGCTGAGTGAAAGCAAGATCATCAAAGCCCAGGCTAGTGTCACAGAGACGGCTGCTCGGTCTGAGACTCCTATGGCCCTTCCTTTTCATCTTTGTTTAAAAAAGAGATGCTAAGACAGAAACATCTCTCTTGAGCCATTCAACACATCTTCAATCACACAACGGGATATCAGTAAATACAAAATATATTTCCCCACTTTTCAAATGAATCACTACACTATAGTAACTATAGTTACGTAAGTATCAGGCTATTTTCTGCATGCTGCACCTTTAAGTGCAAATTTTGACCTTCGGTAAGGCGCATTCCCTTGTCAGTTTGAGATGGATTTTCATTACTGAGTTATTCAGATAGAGTGTGATCTCCTACAGAAACATTCCTCTCCCTTCATGTTTCCCTGTTTCTAAAATAAAGGTTATGCTGACTGAAAGAGCATTTGTTTGCAGAAGGAAAAAACAACACTTGAACTGAAACTGGGCTCCCAGAAACAACTTTCCCCGACATGGAGCCATTCATTTGCTTTTTGCAATAGTCACATCATTATATTTCCCTATCTTTCAAGCTGTTCTTTGTTTTGAGTGGCCATCATTCAGAAGCAAGCTTCAGAGCACCAGGTGGTCTGATATAATATTTATGGGTTTCAACTTTTTCACTAGATACTCTTCTGTACCAAACTACATACAATAAATACAAATTTGCTCAGGAAAACAAATTGAAACTTTAAACAAGTGTAGCCTATATTATATAGGGGGCAGAGAAGGCATGCATAATAGTCCCTTCTGGCCTGAAAAATCTAGGAATCTATGAATTTCAAAATAACTGCATAAAATACTACACTCCGACCCTAAATTTTGCACTAAAGCTTTTCAAATATTAATGAGAAGCTGTGCAGCTGAAAGAGGATGATGCCTTTGGATCCCTGGTTAAGGGATGTTTTCCAACCTGTCCTGAAAAAATCCCAAACTTTTAGTTTCTGAATGAAGAGAATTAATTGCTTTACATGCTGGAGTAGTGAGTAATGAATGTATTAGCTCATTAAAAGATCATCATCATCCACAACACCACCAGAAAACAACCAGGACACATTATGGTCTGAGTTACCTACAAAGGAATTAATTAAAGAGCATAGGTGACACCTTTGAGGTTGCTAAGGCCTCTGTTTCTTTGCTGCTCCAGTGTTTTTCCAGGTGTTACATATGGATGGAAGATTAGCAACTTGGTATCAGCAATAGTGCTCTCTTTCTCAAAACTCCAAGTGTAGTAACAGGTCACATAAGCCCTAGACTTATACGGACACTAACCAGCACGGCTTGCAAAAGACCTCTGGCACAGACCAACAGAAGTACAGGCCAGTCATTCCTCCTAACTGTAAAGCCTTCGCCTAGTCCAGCCTGCAGTTGGGGGTGCCACCACAACAGCAGGTGAGACCATATAAGGAGTGCAGCAGCATTGGCCACAAATCCTCTCTCAGTTGTGGTTTTGCTGGCTGAAGATGTTACTGCTCCGCCACCACTTCCTGCTGAGCTGCCGCTGCAACAGCTCTCTGCCCTGTGCTGGCTGCAGTGAAGGACTTTAAATAACAGTTCTTTGCTATTTAGGGTGAAAACTATTAGTGGGCTTTTACGTGAAGCAGAAGTGGACTTGAGGATGCAGAAATGACCCGGAGGAGGGCAGGGGTGAACAACTGGAAATCAGATGAGGGCAAGTGCCTCCTCCTGCAGGATGGCTGTAGCTGTTGCACGCAAACATTGCATAAACCCAACCTTGCAGATGCAGCCAGCCTACTCTCGCAGCCCAGGAACAGAGAGACGAACACAAATGTACAGCCTCCTGATACACAATAACTATCATCCAGTGAGCAAAAAGAAAAATTTCTCCCCATATTTAGTTGGGTTATGCAAGGAGACAGTCTTCTCCAGGTATGTTTTGTTGACCCTGCTCTCCTTTCTGTGCATTCCCAGATACAATCTTTATTGCAATATATGTTTTTCTGTCTCTACCCACTTGGATACAAACAGCACAGAGCTTCTGTATGGCAGGACTCTCCCATCCCAGGTGCTGCTGTGAGCTTTTGGTGAGGTTGTATTTTAGCACATAACCTCTACATGCCTTAACTGTCCCCTGTGAAGATAATCTTTTTGTCTCTTGTCAGGCTTCTGCTAATTAATTCATGCTTCTGAGAAGTGCTGAAATGTTTCCCTTTTGCCTCCTAATACTCCTTGAACTTGAAATGCAAAAAAAACTTCCTAGGCTGGCATGTGCATGTAGCTCAGGCTTATCCTTCTCTTCAGGGCAGTCACAGGACCCTTTCAGACAGCATTCATTTTCTTCTCCTCATTCTCAGCCATGAGACCTTGTTCACTCACAGGGAATGATAAAAAGTCCTTTCACTGACAGATATCAGTATCATAATGTTAGTATTGAATCCTGAAGAGTCAATTTGAAGAAGCACCCAGGAAAAAACATATGGTTGTCTTCCTAGCCTAATTCAGGGCACCAAGTGGTTTAAAATATCTAGGGGAGCTAGAGAATATATCATTGTCTTAACAACAGCAGTTACTTGCCTTCTGGCAGGGAGAAGGAGAGACAGATGGCAAGGGCTTGAAGAGTAGCTTCTTCCAGCAACCCTCTTCTCCTTTTACAGAGGTCACAGCCTTCCTTCCAACCACAAGTGAAGGTGGGCATGGCAGCAACCACATGGGACTGTGAGGAAGTGGACTGAGATGTATGCCACTCTTCAAAAGCACTGGTGCAAATCAGGGCTGTTTACTCTGCTAAGCTGTTTGGTTCTGGAATAGGCTATTGCCCAGTTCCCATGGCTGAATCAACATTGCACATGTGATAGACATACACACAATAATCTGTGCCTCCTCTTTGAAACACGCCAAGATGGTTTATCATTGTACATGTGGAGTCTGGACAGATAATATCTGCTGAGCTGAATTCTGCCTCTGACTCTTTTGGCGACATGCTGGAGAGACTTGAGTCACTGGGGTTTGCTGAGGCTCTTTGTTCTTGGAGAGGAGGTTTGCTTTAGAAGTTGAGCATAAACAAACCAAAATCACAAAAATAGCAGCAGCCACCACCGCCATCTAAAAGTTCCTTTGCATTTGGCTCAACCACATTTGAGCTAGGCAAACACAGAACAAAGTTTTGTAACACAAACGACCAAAAAAAGCAACTCAGTCCACAGAAGCTTACATGGTGGCTTTGCTGGGCAGCTCCCAGAGAAGCAGAAAGGACTCCTGAAGCAGCCTTGCAACCTCGGAGAATCTCTGTCAGTTCATACAAGGCTGACCCAGATAATTCTCTTCCCTAAATTCAAGAAGGTGACTGCCTGGAGGGCTCCTAGCTCAGGCACAGCCAGATACAACAAGTGAAGTTCTTCCCCTGCCACCCCTGCACATTTGTGTTGTAGCCACGTACACAATGATGTGAGCTGTCAGACTGCTTGAGTGGGCTTGCTATTAAAATGGCTTTAAAGAGGGTAGCCAAGAAGCATAGTAACGTTATTTAAAGAACTTTTACAATAAAGCCCTCCCTCTTTACTTCACTTTTGGCTAACACTCTCAGCGGGTGGAAAGAAAGTACAACATTGCATTTCTTAGCGAACACTTCTTAGTAACTTAAATCCTTTAGGGAACAATACCTGCCACTTTCCTGAAACAATTAATAACAATAGTGAGATTAACACATCTGAAGAGTGTGTGTGTGAGCAGAATAAGATAAGTCCTTTAAAAAACTTTAAAACAATGGGGCAGCAATATCCCCCACAGTGAGTCTAAAATTGTCCTTCCACCATGAAAGAATAGTAACTCTCCTTTCCACAGATGCATCTCCAGAACTTGATTATTCTTCCCACTGTTTGTCCTGTTTGTGTAGGGGACCACACACAGCCAAGCTGCTGTGTCATCTGAGATGGAGCTGCTGGCACAGCCCTGTATGGACGGTTAATTTTGAAAACTCTCTGTACACAATGCTGCACGTGGATTTAAACCTATGGGATTTTCAAAGCAATGAGCATTCACCTGCATATTTCCACAAGCTGTTTTGAAAACTGGCCTTCTCAGAGCAGCTAGTGGGGGAAAAAAATCACAAATAAAAATGGTGCTGCAGGCACCAAATTTCAAAACAAGAGGCCTATGATACAGTGTTTGGGATCCACAGCCAGGTATGACGTGACTGTCAGAGGTGCTTAGAAACTGTATATGCTGAGCCATGGAAAAGTGCAAAGTGATTGCTCATTTATTCAAAGACAGAGTAAAAAGCCAAATCTTAGAACTTCAAAACAACAGGGAATTGGGACATTTGCACCTTTGTTCCCAAATGTATTAAAAAAAAAATTCAGACTGGTCATATTTTAGGCGGTTGCAGTGCATCTGCACTTCTTTTTCATCCAGCATGGGTCCTAGGACCCAATTTACCCACTCTTCAAATGCTTGCTGCTAAAATTAGACTTTATGGATGGTTAGAAAGACATCTGTTGGGCTTTATGTGTGTGTCTGTCTCTCTAACTCTTGTTCTAAATAGATACATAAACACAGGGTGATATGCATGTGCAAAAAAGTCCATTAAAACATGTGCTGATAAGAGGACTTAGATGGCATGAGCTGGGAATAATAGCTGCTTTGGCCACAGGAGGGAGGTTTCTCCCCCTCATAAACATTGCCATGTCACAGGAAAAGAGCAGGGCAGGCAAAAAATGGATGAGGCATTTGTTTCTTAGCTGGAACCATAAACCATGAACGTAATGAGAAAAGGGAGAAAGAGTCAAGGTTACTGGAAGTCAATCACACATTCCTGTGGCTCCTAGCCTTCTCCCCTCACAAGGGACACAGCATGGGCTCTGTGTTATCTGGTTATCTGGCAGTACTCCTAGGGTTGGAAAAAGTGGTACATCTACTGTATTCAAATTTGAACACATCCTACAGTACTGTGTGATGGATTCTCCACTAACACCATCAGCTGCACACACTGGTAATTGTAGAGGCGGCTAATCCATCTGCAAAGCCAAGATGATATTAGCTTTCAACAGGATTTGCATATATTTAGTCTTATTTCTGCATCAGCTAGCAATTACAGTTTAAACTGTTGAACATGCAGCTTGCTGTAGGCCTAAGTAATATTTAATAGCATTAACAACACACTTCCCAATAAGCTTCCAGATCTCTACAGGCTCATCAATTCACTAGCCTTGCTGGGCAGCACCATAGCCATTTGCTCTCATCCCAGAAGCTCCCTGAGGAGGCACTGCCATAACAAAGCACCACCCAAGTGCCTGCTGCCCCAGCCCAGCCAGGAAAATTTGGTGTCAGTCCTCTAGTAAAAGGGGCATCTGTATGCCACTGCAAAGTGGACTTGCTGGAAGAAGAAAGCGCTAACAGTGGGATAAACATAAATGCTCAGAAGATGGTAGCAGCAAAAGCCTAAAGAGGACAGAGAGGGCTGTGCACTGGCTAGTGAAATACCTGCTTTCATGGCACATTGGCTGAGGTCAGCCTGTGTCCTTACCTCTGACCCTTCTTGACCTTCATAAAGCTGGGCTACGCAATCACACCCAGCAATGAGATTTCACTTCCAGGATCCACCCTCCAAGCAATGCTCTGAAGGAGGAAGGACAATGCATTCCGCCTGCCTGAGAAACATGCTTTTTTTTCTTCCCAGCACTGTTGCCTGGCAAGCTTAGGAGAACTGACGGGCCAAACACACCCCTTGGAGTTGCCTATCGCCTGCTGATGGACCCATGGCACACAGCATTTTATTTACATTCAGAAGCTGATAAATTAGGGATGGAAACACCATCTGGATTGCACAGATGATATGCCCATACCTGCTGTCATCAAAACGAGCGGCAAAGCTTTCTTTTTCTTGACATGGAACAAAAGTTGATGTGACTTAAAGATAGGCTTAAAACTAGGCAGGAACACAAGTGCTTCTCTGAAGCAGAGCCAGAACTGGGCTGCCCATACAAAACATGGAACAAATACAAAATATGGTTTTGGTGAGTATTCCTGCACACTATGTGTGGGTATTCCTGCCTGTAAACCCTTTTGCTAGCACTTTAATAGAAATGGAACATGAAAGGTTACATGTTTGTTTACAGGGAAGCCATTATAAAGTAGATGAATCAGATGAATCTGAATGACCATTTGTTAATTCTTATGCAGTATTCACTCTGCTCTATCAAATAGTTATTTTCATTACCAGAAGGATTTAACACAGTTGATCTGCAGTAACATAGTCATCCATTATTATATCATTCACACTTCATTTTCATTATCTTGGCAGCAGCAAACTGACCTCTCTCTCTCCTTTTCCTTTCTTTTAAGAATTTGATAATTTTATGTGTTATTATATAAAATATCAGAAGATAAAGAAAAGCCAACTTTAAAATAGGACTGTCAGTATTGCTTTACCTTGGTTTTCTACCTCTGACCATCTTAATTGACATTCAGTAAAATCAAGCCAGTTCAACTCGAGATTAAGTAATCAGGGAGACAGATGACTAACAGGCATATATGCATATATCCAGGCAAATATGGAGAGAGGTATAAGGAAGCCCTCAATCAAATAAAAAGAAAAAAAAAATCAGAGAATTCAACATATACTTATTTGCTGTAATACACAGCAGTACTTAGATACCATAAGAATATTTTCCAGCCAAAGATCTTGCAGTACTTTGCAAAAGATCATATTCTCTCACAGATGGGGAAACTGAGGCCCAAAGAAATGAAACAATTCTTTCAAATTCATCAAGTCAGTGGCAGAGATGGGAATCGTACCCAGCTCTTGTGCCTCCAAGCCCCAGGGGATACTGAGTAAGAGCATAAAAGAGGGAGAGAGGGAGAGGTCAGAGTTACACAAATTATTTTGTCATTGCAGCTAGCAGCTCTGGCTTAGTTGCTTTTTTCAGCATGCTTTCAGAGATCAGAATTAGGGACTGGCTAGATGAGCTTTGAGTGGGAGACATGAAGTAACAAGGCTTTCCCAGGAAAAGGAGCAAGAACAAGCAACTAGAAGATCATCGGTGGACACTCATTTGTCCTTCATCAGAAATTACTAGGCTGAATGAAGTGGTTCTTCATGTTTATGTAAGTTTCTGCTCCAATGTAGGGGGACTCCAGTGTGCAAAGAAGCTAGCAGGACACTGATTTATCCAAAGAGATAAGAACTCGTCTATAGAACAATTTATGACCTTATAATCATTGTGGGTGCCATTCTGTTGCTGGCATCCCCTGCAGACATGACAATATTCTACTAGGACTCCACTGGCATTAGACTGTACAACAAACAAATCCTCTGAGACCTGACTACACTGCTGCAGAGGATGCTAGCACCAAAAAAAAGAAGCCCTTAGAAATTACAGTAACCTTCATAACTGAAACAACTTTGGCACCTTCTTTTCCTCTCAAGCAGAACTGTGGTCCCTTGTTTTGCTCCCACTGCTATTTTATGAGTAAACACTTATAAGAGTGATTTTTATGAGCCATTTTTGATAGTATTTTTAGCAGTTTAAGAGACATCACTCACAGAGACAAAATGCCTATCACCATCCTGTAACACAATTTACTTCATTACTGGAGGTTTGAGCACTTTGCTGATGGACCCCCAGCCTCACTCAGTGTGGCTGGGAATGTTTGCCCTACAATCCACAACAGGTAAGCCCAACATACAGCTATAATCAAGGCTGTCTTGTCGCTGTAGGACTATGAAGCCTCTGTCCCTAACATTGATCTGATTTCTGGCAGGTTCCATGACCAGGTAAAAACAGTACCTGGGCCTGAACTTGGGTACTGGAACTACCACAGCTTATAGCGGCCAAGGGCCCAGCTCTCAAAGAACAAACCTCCCTTTTCTCCCTGTGTGCGTGTATGCAAAAGCAGATTTATATGTGGTTTTGGGCACTGCAAGCCAGATACCAGCTGACCTCAGAGTTTAAGAAAAATAAAAAGCAGATGAATGACTTTCTCCATGTTTCTTCTTGGCTGTATTTAGTCAGACTTCAAAAGCAGATGAAGCTTGTCACTTCTGTACAAAGATGACTTAATAAACTGATTGGCACCTTATCGCTGCCTCAAAGTCACTCCACTTTTAGGGATGTCCAAACAGATTAAATATCAAAAACATGAAGGGCAGTTTAGTGAGCTGCAGCTTATGTCAAGATTAAAGAGAGGGTTTACAGATAGCGCTTGGGTTCACCTGAAGACACAACAGCGGGGGGAATCAGGACAACAAAAGCTGATAAAAAATTTCAGCAAATTTGAGCCATAAGAAACAAATATTTTTCTGCAACAGAAAAAAAATAGGCCCCCCTACCTTACAGAAACCATCCCATCCCTGCAACTGCATCACATCATTAAAGAAAACTAGATGCGTTTAAAGGAGGAAAAAAGAAGTCAATTACGAACAGAAGAGGAAAAGGTTGGAAATCTTTGAGGAGAATGACAGGCTTGTATTTTACAGCAATAGACATGTAAAGCCAAGGGTTATAAGGTTTGGGTACATAAAATGAAATTATATACATTTGAGTGAATAAGGCTAGAAAGGCACCGAATTACAACACTACCTAGTCTTGCAAATCTGTACTGGTGCCAGTAGCTATATCAATCTGTTGCAAAGGCAGTATTATCACAGCTGTATTTGCAGTCAATACTTTCTGCCTCTTCAGGATTTTTATCGCAGGCTGGTGAAACTACCCTCATGGTACCACCGTTACTGCTAAAGCCACTAATGTTAAATATATCAGTAATATGCACCAAGGAGCTTGGTCTCACAAGGCACTAAGAATTCTGGCCCCAGCAGGGCTATGTTACTGAAGAAGGAGGTAACTAAGCACATGAATTTTCCCCTCTTACATGAGTAGCGTGTCAGACTATCATGT
Source organism: Morus bassanus (assembly GCA_031468815.1). Lineage (NCBI taxonomy): Eukaryota > Metazoa > Chordata > Aves > Suliformes > Sulidae > Morus > Morus bassanus. The sequence continues at coordinate 19,092,298 of CM062570.1, forward strand.
TAGCTCTGGACTTGAACCTCAGCATGCATCTCAACTCCCCATTCATCCATATTGCCTAGGTCTTGCTTGTGACTCTGGCTCTTCCCCAGCATGAGCTGACTCCTTGTTTGTAAAGAAATCCAGCTTCTGGCTGGCCTGGTTTCCACTCCTTCCTGGTAAGAACAATGGACACAACTAGCTTAAGCTCCCGGCCCCGATATGTCCTGCACAGCTACCAAAGGCACAGCAGATAGATACTCCACTGAAATGCACCATACTCCAGAGCCATTCTGGACCAGAGCTAAAGAACATGCCTCTACAGAATAAATGTGTTATAAATGATGAAGCATAGCTTCAAAACCCCTGAGCTGCTGCTAACTTCAGTAGCAATGGGTTTTACTTACTCAGAAGTTTTTTTAAAGCAGATGTGCCTGTCCTTCAAGCACCCACTGGTGAAACATGTGCTAGGCCTTTTGGAAAGTTATCAGTTAATCCTTGAAGTGTCCTGAAATCCAGCCAGTGAAACTCCAAAGTCAACCCTCTTACAATTAAAAATGGTGGGATGTAATGGGAACAGGCTTAGTCACTAAATCTTCATTTGAGGGAAGGCGGGGAGGGGAAGACAGTATTACTGAAAGCATCAGTAATTGCTCAAAGCTGTACTCAAGTCTGCTTTTTATAAAGTTAATAAGTAAAATTTATATGGAAGAAAGTTAGTAGCAAATATGTACTGTATATAGTGAATAAAATACTATGAGATTCTATAGGTACCTGTTTTTTTCTATGGACATCTACATTTATTGAAGCACACAGCAACATGGAGACCCTGTGCTTAGGCTCAGATCATTTGGGTGAGGCACAGAAAAGCCTCTATAAGCTTGATTAAAAAGCAGACATTATTTGAGGCGCTACACTATTAAACACATACCCTCCCCAGACCCTGTGCTCACAGTCTGGCAAGGATTTCTTTCTAACAATACCTCTGGGCAGACTGCAATATACAGAAGATTCATACAAATTCTGACATATACTACAGGACAGGAGGTCAACACATTTGGCATAGGATAAAAAGATTCTTCATCTCAGGTCAGTGGAAATCCACCTAGTGACTTTAATGGGCTCTGGATAAGGCCCCATGTAGACTGCCAGATGTATAGGTCAGACTTGCATCTATGCAGGTCTTCCACCCTGCACAAAATAACTCTTCTGAAAAAACCCCATGGTGTTTAAAAGCCACAGACTAGAAAAGCTGACTCTCATTTGCCTAATATTAAAGACTGTAATCCTAGGAAATAATTCATACGTCAAAAATTAAGACAGACGCTGATTTGCTTTTAAAAGCACACTGTCGAATACATGCTAAAATACTCTGAATGGCAGTAATTTATACACAGAAATAATGATTGTTTTTAAGTGATCAGTGCTAAAGCAAGCCATGGCAGAAAGCCTCCCTGACTTAATGCTGGTGGAGAAAAAAAAAAAAAGGAAAAAACTATTCATGTTATTTAAGATACCTTCATCTGGTATTTACTGCAAAATTACTGTAACATTTTGTACTGAGTGTGTGTAACAGGATGTGCTGGAGGCAGTACAGCAAGTTTGGCTTGGAAAAGAAGAAAGGTCCCTTTCTGAGAAAGCCATCCCGGGTCATCTGCCTTCCCCAGCTGTAAACTTTCCTGACTGTCTGTCAATGTAGACGCTGAACTGCTCCAGCAAGGTGACTGAATTCAGGGCTGCTATAAGGCTCATGAAAGCACAGAGACCCATCAAGGGAATCCAGGGCTGCCTTTCACTTGGCAGTAGTTCAGTTACTTTGTCATCATCTGACTGGGCACCTGTCTCATCTGATTCATTTTCTTTTTGCACAAAGCCAACTCTCTATCTTCATCTGTGAAATTTGAGGAAGTTTCCGCTGTGTATCCTGCCTACCACTAAACGCCTGTGACATCTGCCTGTGACCTCTGGCAAGGCTATACGTTCTACAGCAGCTGCAGTGGTGCAAAGAGACTGCCACGAGACGGCAGTGTTTCGGAAGTCTTTTGCTCTCTCTGGACAGACAGCGCTACAGCTTTCAGGGATACATGCTGTTAAAGCCCAGGAATAATTCACTGCTACAGAAAGACCTCCAGAGAACTAGAAAAGGAAAAAAAGGACAGGCAGTGCAATTTTCTGTTATTTAAATTTGGTTGCTCAAGAAAAATTGTGTCTCATCTGCCTTACATTTCTCATTGTAATGGTCACTTCATTTTCATTCCTTTCTTTTGCAGCATTGGTGTCAGCAAGCTTCACCTGAAGCCATGTTATATTGCAAGCATGTTTGAGATGATTGGAGCTGCTGTTCTCTCCAGATAACATTGTCAGAGCTGAACATGTTCATCCCTAAAGGTGAATGACAAAGCTTTTGTAACAGCATATTTTTACAACTGTAAATGATCCCAAGTAATTTAGAGAACATGGGCAAATGCCTGCCTTTAATCAAGAGGGTGAGGTGCAGGCAATTGAACTATGCCAACTCATCACCTGGCATCAGAGCTTTTCTGCAGCTGCACAGCTGATGTGTAGAGAGTAGTCCAGCCTAAGGGGAGCTATTTGCCTCTTGCATTTGCGGATTTTACTCTGCCCTCCTCTCAGTGAGGAGGACTGGGTACATCCTGCTGGTTAGTGCAACAGGGACTTTGTTTGTGCTTTCCCACCACAGTAGTGCTATGCCTGAATCCAAGTCCAAAAGCCTGTCCATTTCATCAACAGTGCATTGTATGAAGAAGAAAAAAAATGTCCAAACACGGCCTGATTGCAACCCTTTTTCTAACTATTTATCAGTAAAATATTTTATTTGAATAATTTTTGGACCTTTCAGTTTGGATGAAACAAGACATTCCAGATAGTCCTTAGGAGGGGATTATGCAGTTCTGGGAACCTCACACCGCTGTTGGGTTTCAATGTTGATGACAGTCATCTTACCTACTCTGCTTTTCTTCAGCTGGGGCCAATTTTTGTTCCCTGGAAAGGGGTAAAAACAGAGAGTGCTGTCTCCTCTGCCTTTAGTCACCCTAGAGAAAAGGACTTGTGATGTCCAAGCTCAAAAGGATACCAACAGGTCCAAAGATAAAACACTCTAAACGACAACACTAAAAACAACTACTAAAAAAGGCCAAGCTCTTAAACAGAAGGAAGCTGAAGCAATACCCTCTGAAGGCCATGGACAGACTAACAGATCTTGCTGTAGCTTTTAACGGTCCAAACTTTATTGTTGCTTTTGGCTCACACATCAGCAACACAGTTTGACTTTTAGCTTCCAGGGATAGTATGCACTACTGACAGTTAGGAAAACCATCAGATTGCTTGTAGCTAAGCACCTTTGATATGAAACTGCTGGAAGAGGAGGGCCACAAAATGCCATAGTACTATTTTTAAAGTTGCTTTTCGGATTTAGACCTACACTGCTAAACATGCAAGATTTTGCTTTCCTGTCTGTGTATTAGAGTTACAAAATCTATAGCTTTTCTCTTTTCAGCTTCCAATAAAATAAGCATCTTTTCTTGTGCCAGGTGTACCAGCTAATTGATATACTTGTACTGTTATCAATGAGCTTGAAAAATGCCCTTTCATCATCACAGCTGTTGGGGACTTTACTATTAAAAGCAAGCATAAACAGCATAATCAAAGCTCTTCCTACCTGCCTTTCTGTCAAGCCCTTTTCCATTCAAAGACTTTGGATTCATTCCATTGTTACTGAACTTTTCCATTTATGTTTGAATTGTTTGGTAAAATGCATGACATACAAATTAAACTCATAGCAAACACAGAGCATGTATATTCAATAACTGTAAACCAGACCCTTTTCTGCATATGAGCTCATTGCTTATGCTTGTCTGGTATATTAAAACATGCATTTCTGGGAAGCTGCAATAAAATAAAGTTTAGTAAAACATGCTTCATCACAGTGATAAAGAAATGAAGTTGCATCTGGACTGAAAGACCATTCCAAGCAGTAATGGAGATGATTATATCTTGCCTGGTGGAACAGCCAGGGAAGCTTAAGCACAATATTTACCCTGAGTATTTGCACAGCATTTAAGAAAAATTAGGTCCAAATTCTTTTTGCAAGACAAGTACCATTTTGGCAGAAGTATTTCTGCTTTCTGCCTCTTCTCCCCCTCCCCGTAAAGCAAAACGCAAGCATCGTCATAGCTGTATAGCCTTTTTGGAGTGATGCCCATAAGGCCTTAGGCAATCGAAATATACCTCCTAGTCCATTACTGTATATCATACCTTCATATATATGTAAATTTCCTAAGACCCTGCCTTATCCCTGACCCCACCAGACACACACAGCTAGGGACAGACGGTATTCACAAACACACTATCATATTTGTAAATTGCACATAGTGAGGTCTAGCTGGCTGGTAAAAATACATATCACTGCAGAGTGGTTAGAGAAGGGGCCTAGGACTGGAACAACACTGTTCTAACACTCATCCCTGACCACAGCGTGAAAAGTCTGGAAAGATCCAGGTCTGACTGACACTTGGTTTACACCATTGTAACTGTGCTGCAGTTAGCACTCTGGATTTATTCCACATTTCCAACAGTGTTGTGGGGTCAGACCTTGATCCTCCCATGACATCTCCCTGCCTCAGTGCCCTTCCATTAACACTGTACATCACCTGCCAATCCTCAAATCAGATGTGCTTTTCATAAAAAGAATAGATTTAGCTCTCATACTGCATGCAGTCTATTTCCTTCAGCGCTAAGGTCTGGCCCAAGCTAGAAATAGCCTATTTATTCTTATTGTATCACTTACAGTCTTGGTTCTTTGGGGGAGCTGCTATGTGCAACGCACTGAATTCACTGTTGATGCTATGCAAAAGCAGATGGTGCAGCTCGCTAACATGCACACTGGCATTCCATCCTGGGAAGCCCTGCTTCTCATAAAAGAGATATGTTAGCTTTTGGTACAGCAAATTATATTTACCTCTAATTTGCCCCTCTTCAGCCTCTGTTTCTCATTTGCTGAGATCTGTGCTTCACAGCTGCCTGTTGCTTTTTTGTTCTGTGGGTCTCATTTCTGGACAGATATGAGCACTTTCTGGAATGAGATAAGCACAGGTAGCATCAGGTAGCTAAACCCATTAAATATTTAAGTTATTTGGTTTAAATCAGCTGGCATTGCTGGTGAAAAGATAAAAATACTAGGATACTATGATATTAAACTGGCTTCAAGCAGCATGGGCAATTTAATGTTTACACCAATTGTAGAAGTGACAAAGGTGCAGTGCTCCTCTAGAAGCTAACCTTTCCACATTGCTGTTATAAGGTAGCATCGTATTCTTACTACTTATGTCCGTTACCCTGGCAGAGTTGGAGATGTTGAGGAAGAAACCACCTTTTCGAATGAGCTCTTCAATCTAACCTTTGACTGGGTCACCACAAAGACCTAATATGAAGCTGACTGAATAGTGAAGTGGAATGTTTCTCATTACTAGTTATGTGTTCTAAGTCCTGCAATTTTCTTTGAATAGCAGTTCTCAAACTGCAGGATACAGGCAGTAATAAGGTGATATGTTTGAGGCATCAGCATAAGAGTCCTTTATAAGTATATTGGTTAAAGTTGCAGTCACACTTTACCACACTTCTTGAACTTTAACTTGCAGTACATCAGCATGTCTTTGCAAATCCTTGCTTGTAAGTACGCTTTCTGAAGTTTAACTGGGCCACTACAGTTAGTTTTCAAAAAAAACATTCAAAGTGGCAAGTGCTTATTTCTGGCTTCGTGGTTTATTTACACATGAACATAAGAAATTCCCAGCTAGAAATCTGAAGAATTACTCTAAATGTCTATAGAAAATAAAGAAAGATACATCTGTCAATAAAAGTGCCTTTTTTCCTATTTTCATAATGCTAATTTTAAAACCTTCTATTAAATTATAAAATTTTTTCTAAACATATTTGAAGTCGTAATTCACGCAAAAACCTACGAAAGGAAGAGCCCAACAGAAAATGTCTTTTAAGATAACTTAAGTAACTTCAAACAAAAACGGTGTTCCCGGACATGGCATATTGCACTTGTGTTAGGCCTTCAAATTGCCATGCAAGTAGGATGTCTAGGTACCACATTACAGCCATATATAAATTCACTAAAGGAAAAAGAAGAAGAAAAAGTAAAGTAAAATTAATGGCAACTTATTGTTGCTCACTCCAAGCCAGGCCGCAATGCAAGAAAAGCAAACTTGCTTCTGTACCCACAATACCAGGAGTACACAACCCTGGGGCTGGACCCCTGCACAGCATGGAGTTTATCTACAGCCAAAAAACTCCCAGCAACACAGATGCATGCCGATAAGTTGGAAGTTCATTCCTTTGGATGTTTCTTTTGGAAATAAGGTGTGTTTGGGATTCTTTGGGACTAACAGGGGCAGATAAATGGCCTCTGAGGTAACTGCTTGAATGCAGCTCTGGATTTTTTTTGTTGTTTTAGATTATTCATGTGATCAACAGGAAAACTTTACGAAATTATCGTTCCTGTTCTGTTTTTGAAAGCTGTCCTTTTCCACGGCTTTGGGAGAGCATTCCCCTCAGGGCGTCACCCAGATGTCAACACACCTGGGGTTTACAGGGTTCTTTGCAATTAATACATCATCCAAATAAATGATGTTGTAGAGCACAGTATGGCATCTTTCATCATCTCCCTCCTGCAGAAAAATGGCTCTTAGGTTTAGAAGGAAGGATGTAGACCAAGCAGCAGAGTGGAAATATGAGGAACCCCCAGAGTACAGTTGCCATGGGACACTACTTTGACGTTTCAGAGTAATTTTGATCTTCATATCTTAAATATTGAAAATTATTATTTCCCCCAAACCTCACCCCAAAAAAAGTCATCTTCTCCAAGGAGGAAGATGAGAAAGGAAATATTTTAATATAGCTTCAGGTAGAAAGATTTCATTCCCAGCACTGCTATCGAGTCTGGATGTTTCATTTCACGTTTCCTTTAGCATTTTCTGGTTGTCATAAATGTCACTGTCTCTGTTTCTACCATCAGGAAATTGTAAAGTTGGATTCTCAACCGTTTGTACTTATTTTTTTTCCCCCCTCCAACAGAAGATTTTTCAGCTTGCTTTCAATATTTACAGTTAAGCTGGTGCTTTCCTGCCACCACTGAAGAGAAATAATGAGTGCCTGACAGCATGAATGCCACACCGCTTATGAAGACTGCTTTCGCTGGATAGCAGTTTGGAGCAACATATTTTATAATTATTAACACATTAGCATTCCAGCAAAAGATAGTCTGCTTTCTACTTTCAGAGTACACAGCAATAACACCATCACCGTAATAGTTAAAACATTACCCTGGCCTGCCAGAATCACTTGCTCACAATCTGCAATGCTGAAATTAAAATGTTCCTTCTATTCCCACATACTTTACAGGTTACTTATGTTTAATTTAGCTTTGGGTTCATAAACCACAACCACACCAGCACTATCCCTTCCTTTCCTCCCTCCTCCTTATGCCTCTGCGTGCATGAACCTTGATTACTAGCTTCTTATCCTAACCACAGCTAGGCTTTAAGCATCTTTTGTGCTATCACTGCTATAGGGCAGGAGAGCAGCCATCTCCTATGTTTGCCAGCCTACTACAGAGGAGACTATGGACTTCAGCTCTCACTGCTCCCAGCAGGCACTTCCTGGTGCATGAAATCTCGCAGAAACATGACTCAGGTTAGGGTATCCTTGTTGTTAAGCCTGTTAAATACTGCTTTGTTATTCCATTTTATGAGCAAAAAGACTACACCCTTGGGTGTAATTATTGCACCTCTTTCTGTGGTCTTGGGCAGGTGATTTATACAGCCCAAATACAGCAAGTAAATCACAATCATATCATGCCAAGAGAAATACTGTGGAAGTGCCACAGCACTGAGGTGAGGCTGGATGGTGAAACGGACTGCAGGGGATCTGAGCTCGACTTCCACAACTACTACATTTTCCTCGATAGTGCTCGGTGGGTTGGTCAGTGTGATGCCAAAGGCCAGCACCCATCCATTCACTGACACTTGCCCAGTTTCTGTGTTTAGACTAAAAGCCTCAGATATTCTCTATGCATATGTGGAGCCCCTACTACAAAAGAGGCTTTGATCCTCTGATCCAAATGATACTCTGATCTTGGTTGGGGCTCATAGGTGCAAGGGCTGGAGAAATAATAACAGATGGAATATCACAGTGATACATTAATTACCATATAGAACCATATAGACCTAATAGGGGAACATTTCTGGGCAAAGATCTCATAAATAAACCAAATGCGAATGCATAAATAAGTAGAATGCAAACACACAGAGCCATTATAAGGGCAGATGTGTGAAACTTTTTTTTGTCTGTATGTTAAGCAGCCCTGACATCTCTTTTAAAATTTATATATTTACACTGGCAAAAGAACAATCCTTTCTACCTAAACTACAGAGAGAATCCAAAAACATGCTGGATAGCGTTACCATTTGGATCTATTTTGCCTTTCTTTTCAAGTATAATCAAATTCCTTCCCAAGTCTACCTGCCCATTACATTTCTGAAGAGCCATGTATTAGAGTCTGAGGAAGGTATTTGAAATCATATGCGTGCACTGAAGGTAAAAATCCAAACCCAAGTAATGTCTTCCTAGAAGGAGGCATTATAAATCTTACTGGAAAAAAACCCAAGATCAGGCAAATCTTGGTCCCTACAGAGGTACTGGGCTTTCTATGGCTTGTGTATTTTTATCACTGTTTCATATCAGAGGCTCAAGGGACACTATTTTAAAGGTCAGCTGGAGAAGTAAAAGCACAGGGTACCCACCACAGATGTAGCAAGGACTGACCAGACGCTATCAGTTCCTGTGCCAGGAAGGCACAGGGTGCAAGATGGGGCCAGAGGAATTATAACAAATGTACCAGTATAGAGGATGCAACTTACTTCAAGTAACAAACTCAATATACCTTAAAAGGAGAGAAGGATTAGAGAAACCTGGGCGCCCCAACTTCTATTCCCTCACCTCTCTCTATCCTGGGTTTGGGGTGATCACCTCGGCCACAGCTCTCCTGAGACTGGCTGGCCGAGATCTCTCCCTCAAAGCAAAGGGCTCCTTGTGAGGAGTTTGACTCTTCCAAAGCATTGCAGCTCAGGCAGACACTTATCCCAGGGGGGCTAGGTCCCCAGCAGTGGCAGCACCCAGTGCTGCTGAGCCCCCTGTGCAGCAAAGCCCCTCAGGTAGGCCATCCCCATCACCCTGCTTCAGCTCTCCCCTCATAAATTAATAATTTCAAGCACCCTCCTACTCAGCCAGGGATCTACCAGGTAAGCAGTGGTGCAAACATGAATGTTAAAAATTTCTTCTAAAGCCAACAAGTATTCATAGTCATACAAACATAGGGCCTAGGGCTATCGTGTGTTTCACTAATGTACATTTCACAAGGCAAGGTTTTCACCAATATTCTGGAGCAATAAGCTCCTTCAATTAATTGCAAAGTATATTTTATATATTTAAAAAAAAAAAAAAAGAATTTCCTTTAAACCATGTAATATAGCTGGCAGGCTACCATTAATGGCTATTTTCAACCCTGGCAAATGATTTCTATTACAACTGCTTGTCCTCTATTGCTTGTAATTTTCCTTAAGTTTTACCTCTCAGACTGACATTTTCCAAGCTTGAAGTCTGCCCATAAAGATAATTTTTTGGAAAGCTGAAGAAACTTTCCCTTCAGTTCAGTTGTGCGGTTTTTAACAGGGGTCCTTCACACAAGCCCAGTAAAACTTGCCTCGCTGGAACCAAAACCAGTGCACATTTTGGTGTCTATTGCTGCAATCATGATGCATAGACAGGACAAAAGAATTATTCAGCCTAAGTAAGACTGCTGGACCCAGTAGGCTAAATTCTTCCACTGCATAAGCCCTTGCAACGTCCCCAAAGCCAATGGGATTACACTGCTTTACACACAGGCTGAGTGAAACTTGCTCTCTTCCTGTGAGCGAGCAGCTCTGACTTTTTCTCATTGCTTTCCATGTTATTTAAAGATTTGTTTTTTGTAGCTGGCAGGCTCTCGCTTTGAAGCGTTCAATCCACAGAGAGTTCCCCTGTTGCGAGTTTAAAATGTTTTTGTGCCACACAGGCTGCTGATCCCTCCATGTGGGGCTCCATGAATACTCCCTGTCCCCCTACACCTCCTCCCTCTGACATGCACATCTTGATTTAGGTCTTGCCTCTCTTTTTTCTCCATTCCCACCATTGCACAGCCTCAGGCAGAGCAGTTGGCTGTCTCTGCAGCTGCCAGCAGCACAGAAAATGAAGTGTAGTTTTGGGAAGGAATGAAGGGGGTGGGGGTGGAAGGCAGTAAAAATGCTACTTCAAAAACTACTCAGATATAAAAGAAAGACTGAAAGAACAACACTGTCCTCACCATCACAAAACAAGCCTTACCTGCTCTGAGATCTGCATAAAAGCCAAGTGTCATAAATGAAACAGATGCAGTGGAAAAGGACTTAAAAGGCAGGTCACAAGAGGTCTGCACAGAACTGGGAACACACCTAAAAGCAGAGGTGCTCTGGTGGTCTCCCAGAGGAGCCACAGACACCAGTCCTGTCTTGCAGACCTGCCCCAGCTGATTCAGCCTCAAAGCCCCGGCCGTGCCAACCTTCACTTTGGCCTGCTGCAGGCAAGGGCAGCCCACCTCTCCCCTCCACTGCCCAGTGCTGCAGAAAGCTGGCTGAAAGAGAAACCCAAGTCCTTACTGGGTTCACCACTGAAGATGAGTCAGGACCACAGAGAAGCACTGGTGGAAGCATCTTTCAGGCATGGCAGACTTCTGGGAAGCACTGCTCTTTTTTAGCAGACCAGAAAGAGAAGTTCTCTTTCATACCATAGCTTACTGCGCAAGCACCTGTAAACACAGGAGAGCTGCTTCCATTTTTCAGTACTGGAAAGGCAGGGGGACTGACAGCAAGTCCTCAAATCCCACAGGATCTTGAAAGGCAACTAGAAAGGAGATATTCTCTCCCAAGCAACGGGAGTGCAACATCCTTTTGTTTATCTGAAATAAGAGGGATCTCAGCTGGCCCTGTTGTCAGGAGGCAGACTCAGTGCAGTGAGGGCATGGCTCCCACAGAGGTTCAGGAAGATCATTAAAAAGTGGTTGGGCTTTTATTTCTACCCCCTTTTCTCTGTGCCTTTTTGGCAACGAGCCACGTTTCACAAGGAGTAGACCTTCCTCCCTCAGAGACTTCTATGTTCTTTTTTGGGACTCCCATGCCAAGGCTCCTGGTCAGAGGCAGTCTGCAGAAAGAGCCATACAAGGTCCATCCACCCAGAGGCTCTGCTTCTGGAGGTCTTGAGGGTCCTGAAGCACCATGTCCATGGAGAGGAGGGTATGTGTCCTCCACTGGCTCTAGTGGCCAGCTGCCCTCCCCTGTCTACAGGATCATGTCCTGGCTACCACTTCTGCAGGGTCTTTTGCCTCAAGAATATAGATCAAGAGCCCTTCTTGTGCCAGCTGTGACTGCCAGACTTTCATCAAGAACGGCCGAGTGCTTGCACACCCCACTCCCATCCTCCACCACCCCCACCCCCTCCCCCAGATAAGTCATCTCTGACTTTCCTCCAAAGATACTCAAAAACAGATTGATAGAAATACCTGAAAGAGATAAAAGGACGAATTCTCACTGGCTCTGAACAGGACTTCTGCCCTTAAATTTCAGAGCAGATTTTTTAAAATTTTTTTTTTTTTTAGTAAAAAGTTCTCCCCTAGTCATACTTGTTCAAGTGAAAATCATCACCTTGCTATGTTTAGAGGAATGGAGTCTCTACGGCTATTAATTACCTGCCCTTTAAACACAAGCCTTCACCCAAACCTGTATTTGCCCTGTGGGAAAAGTGTGCCTTTTTCACACCTCCCATTGTAAACCAGGCAGTAACCAGGGCTGACAACAGACAATGGTGAAAACCACCTGCTCTTATTCAACAAGATACATCACCACAACACACCCTTCTAACCCTGCTGGGCAAATAGGGAATAAGGATCCTATGGATGCATGTATTGGATTAAAAAAACACACCAAAAACTAAACACAAAGCAAAACCATCACCCTACAAACTTCAAGATTAATAAAAATTATTACTTACACTTTTCCAGCAAATTCAACCCACACTGGCAAACAAAATCCCTCTTTTTCACAGGGAGAATATGGTTCCCTCAGTTATGAATATGGGATAGTGATCTTACTTGACACTTTGAAGAGAAACTCAGTATTTTTTGCTCAGTATTCTGCTTTGAACTGTTCCCAGTTTGGGATGAAGATCAGGATGAACACTGTTAAAAATAATTACCTTGCTCATCCTGGACCCAGTCAATTTACTCATGGACACAACCGTGAAGAAGAGGATGTTAGTAAAGAATCTAGCATTTTCCCACAATAAAGGCCTGATTCTCACTTCAAACTATCAAAAGGAATTATGCATAAACAGGAGTTAACTCAAAATTAGAATGTTTATGCCTGTTCTTTCTCCTTTTCCATGAAAAACACTGGTTATTTTGCTCACAGAAAGATTATGGTGTCAGATTCCATTACTAGGAATAAAAAAATTGTGACCAACGCGTCCTTATCACAAATCTCCTGGGACTGTTGCTAAGGTCTCTGGTGCTCCCAGGAGCAGGCAGCACCTTTGGAGCTACAGAAGGGCTCAGCAGCCACCAGGTGATAAGAGAAGGAAATTCCAGCAATAGAAAAGTTCAGAGAGACAAGGAAATAACTCCATCACACTAGAGGGCTTGGGTTTTTTTGAAAATGCATGATGGGTACATAGGAGGGAACGCATACAAGGAAAACACTGAGATATCAGTGCCCTTTTCGGAGAGAGCGTGCATGCTAGAGGAATTGGTGCAAACTGAAAAATACCCTTTGGTACAATAAGATTGTATTAGTAATGACAATCTACTCTACGCTAGTACTGCTTTTTCACAGAATCAAAGAATGGTTTGGGTTGGAAGTGACCTTTAGAGGTCATCTAGTCCAATCCTCCTGCAGTGAGCAGGGACATCTTCAACTAGATCAGGTTGCTCAGAGCCCCGTCCAACCTGACCTTGAATGTTTCCAAGGATGCGATATGTACCACCTCTCTGGCCAACCTGTTCCTGTGTTTTACCACCCTCATCATAAAAAATTTCTTCCTTGTGTCTAGTCTGAATCTACCCTCTTTTAGTTTAAAACCATTTCCCCTTGTCCTATCTCAGCAGGCCCTCCTAAAAAGTTTGTCCCCGTCTTTCTTATAAGCCCCCTTTAAGTACTGAAATGCTGCAATAAGGTCTCCCTAGAGCCTTCTCTTCTCCAGGCTAAACAACCCTAAGTCTCTCAGCCTGTCCTCACAGGAGACATGTTCCATCCTTCTGATCATTTTTGTGATCCTCTTCTGGACCCACTCCAACAACTCCATGTCTTTGCTGTGCTGAGGACTCCAGAGCTGGATGAAGTACTCCAGGCGGGGTCTCATTTTGTTTGTTTGTTTCTAATTGCTCCAAGTTCTTAGATTTCTTCCCATGACTAAGGACAGTTTTCACATGTTTTAGGAACAAATCCTTTAGAATTCTTAAGACTCCTAGAAATCCCTGAAAAAAGGTGATTTTTTATGTGTGTTGTCCTTACATTTTAGATACTGGCACTGATGGTCTCTTTGGTCACTCTTCCACATTAGCTGCACATACATATCCTCCCCATATCATGGCTCCAAAGCAGAAGTCTTCCACGAATCAAGATGCTTTTTCTTCTTATTTGTTTGCCTTAATGATTTTCATGCTGGTGTTCAAGGTACCAAACTTGGTCGAAGGAGTTACATCTGTGGAGCCTAGAAAGCAAATGCACAATGAAGGACTGATCTCTTCAGCCTAGAAAAGAGATGACTGCGGCATATAACAAGGCTGACAAACATGAGAAAGTAGTCTGGAGGAGGTGTATAGGAATCAACTATTTCTTCTAATACAAGAACTTGGGATTGAAAAATGAAGGTAGGAGTCAAGTTCAAATCAGACAAAGAAATGGCTTTCCACACAGTAAGTTAGATACATAAGGAGCTCCTGGACAAGGACAAAGTGGATGCCAGAACTCTGCATAAGGTACCAGTAAGGCAGCTAAGAAATATTTACTGGAAGTTAGTCAACAGACAAACAAGAGGGGGGTTGTGAAATCTCTTTACTGAGGAAAGGATGGGAGACTACTGAAGGGTGCTATTGCATCTATGCTTACCCCTTTTATTTATTTTAACTCTTCTTGAGGGTCTGTTTGTGGCATATTGTTATGGCTTTCCAGCTTGAATTTCCCTCTGGCACATGACATAACTTCAGATACACACAGAAACAAGAGTGGAACAAGGTTGCCTCCCATAGCAGAGTTGCATAAGGAAAACTACAGATCATTTGTGTTTCCAGAGTAGAAGCCAGCTCTAATGAGATGAAGGCATTAGGTTTGCATGCACTGATATGTTCCTCTGATTCAAACATCCTGTGGTCAGTAAAAGGTGAGCTCACTGTGCAGATGTAATACTCATTCGTTAATGAAATGTGTCTCTGCATCTAGCTCCACTTAGCCCTCTTCCCAGATGGAGAGGTCATCTGGATTTTTTTCCCCCCTTGTACATATTGTGAAATGGACATCTGAAATATTGCATCACCTATACCATGTTAGCATTGTTCCTTTGGACTAGAGCCACCATAGGTTTCTAGTTCTGCCCTGCACTTGGTGGATTCACATGCTGGAGACAAGGGCCTCAGGCTTGCAAATTCCTGACTATGAACTCTGTGACTGGACTACAAATCTCTCCTCCTCCCATCCTTCAAAGTATCAGAGCTCATAACAAACACCGAAATTTACAGAAGTATAAGGAGAAGGCACACAATAAGCTTTTCTTCCTTTCTTTCTTCCTTCCTCTCCTTTCTTCTTTCCTTCCTTTCTTTCCTGCCCCCTAAACAGTGGTAGAAACAGAATTGCCAAGGCTTTCCCCTCTTCCCTTGCCAGCCTTTCAGAAGCATACTGTACGGAACATTAACTTGAGAGGAACTCAGACAGATGCTTTGCTTAAGCAAGTTCTCTTGATCCTGAACCTGGGAACATTCGAGTTAATGGGAAGTAGTTAACACTTAGGCTTGATGAAGTGAATGTGGAAGTTTATGCTGCCAATATAAAGGAAGCCTGTGCAATCTCCGGGACAGTTACACCACTATCAAGATGGAACAAGATGGAATAATATATGGGCTCAGATCGCTCAGATTTCCTCAGTGGAAGGAAAGAAGTCTTTGTTATATCCACAGTAACAAGAACAAAAGTTAAACCAGTTTTTCATTAGGTGCAGAATATCCCCTTGACTTAACCTGGCATTTTGTTTAACCATTCATTGTCAGCTGAAACACCTAGTGCACAGTCTGTGTGCTCTGGTATCAGCATGAGGAATACTTAGCCAAGTATACTGATGCCCTCTTCCTAACACTAACACTGACTTATGCAACTTTCAACAGGCCTCACAGCCTTTTATAACTCATTTGTCAGTTTAAGATAAATAACACCAGGCTGAATTCAGGGGATCTCATGGGGCTTAAGAGGAGTTTGTAAAAGCATGTTAGACAAACTTAACCAAAATTCCTTTGCAGCTGCAAATTTTATCAATTCATTAGGCCATCTCTCATGCCATAAAAATGCAGAAGCAATTGCTACTATTGTTTCTTCTACTTAAAATGCAAGATGAAAAGCACAATGTCTAAACTTGCTTGTGAAGGCAAGGTAAAGAAGTGATAATTGAATTCAATTTATGAAGAAAGTGGGAGATTCATTGCCACTAAAAGAGCTAAGATCAAGTAACTCCATGTGCCTGCTAAATAGAGTGGCTGAAATTCTGCACCACAGCACAACACTATTGATTTGAAAGAATTTGGTCCAAGTGCTGCAAAAACTGCTAAAGAGGCAAGGATTATACTAATGGCTCTGAAGGACGTAACTTCAGATGAGGTGTTTTCAGAGGGGCAGTGCTATCTGTCAACAATGCACAAATACCAGAGAAGAGACATAAATTTTACAGGATTGATGGAAAAACTGAATCCACAAATTCAGCATGGCATTGAAGTTCCAGTATAGTAGCAGGTCCTTAGGAGTCACTAAGTGACAATTAGACACATTCCTTTTAGAGACTTTGCCTGAACAGAAAGTAAAAGCAAAACCACTTCAAAGGTGAACAAATACTCACTGGAGGCAGGAAATTTTCTTCCAGCTGTGTTACCAAGGCAGGATGATTTTATGAGCATTTTGCAACTTGCATGGCAAGTGCAGGCAATTTGTTTCTGAGATGCTGTCAAGCCAGAGGATCTGTGAGTAAAACAGTGATGACAGATGTGGAACTGCCCTTCCTGGTTCTCTTCCCTCAGGAAATCTGAGGCAATTTGTAAGGAGGTTTTAAAAAAATGCCCTCTAGCTTGTATACGACAGCTTTTGTAGACAGCTGGCTTTTTCTTTTCACACAGGCACTATGGATTGGCTGGGGACCAAAAGAAGATGAATCCCACAAGGTTAGAACCAAGCAGTTGCCATCTCTGAGCTGGTTCACCAATGGCTAGAAAAGAGGGCCAAAAATAGTTTCAAGCTATGTTTGTTGGCCTCCTGATCCTGAAAGAAATTAGTCACTGACATGGTTCACAGCATAAGATAGATTCACTGTTGTCTTCCTATCTCCAAAATCCAAAGCTCTTCCTGCCTTTCAGGCTACTGGGAAGTGGCAGCATCTGGCATAGGCACTGTTCATTGCATGCTACTCAATTATTTTCTTCAAACATGTATAATAGAGGGAAAAAAGGCAACAAGAACTGAAAGGGGAAGGAGAAACCCTATAGCAACCCTGTTGTCTTGCAGTTCCCTTCCAATAAAAACCAGCCACACTCAGCATGGTAAATGGCTGCTTTCCAGCAAAGCATTAAACCAACACAGAGAACTCAAATGACCAAACTGCTGTCTGGCTTTGGGCTGAGAGACAGCAAAAGTTCATGAAGTCCCTCCAATTTCTGTAAGAGAAAGGCTGAAATAATGAAGCAGTCTGTAGGAGACTCCCTTCTTACACAGTGGAAGAAGGAGAAGACAGACTATGGAAAGCCATTCTCTTGAGCATTAAGCCCATCATTTTGCTGACTGCTTTTTGTACATCATGCTTGCCAATCCTGTGTTTAAAAATCTGCCTGCAATGTAAGCCATTCATCTTCAGTTCGTGTTCACTATATGATACCATTGCATGCATTTCTTTCTTCAAGTACTTCCGATGACTTTGAAAAGAATTTGGTTTTACTGATATAGGAGAGGTCAGTACTTTATATCCTTACTTAGTCATTGGGGGCAGGCATACAGAACATCCCTTCTGGAGATAAATGATTGCTTCAGGGACCCTTCATATAGGCAAAAACTCTCACAAACTTCCAGACAGGAGAATGGGACAATGGGGGAGTGGGGGAAGAGGCTGAATCATCCTTTCAAATGAATCTCCAAAAAGCTGGTCACCCACTACACTTTGGGTGCCCAAGAACAACATAATTTAGTAAATGGCACTCAACCCAAACACCTGGAAGCTTGCGATACTCACAGTTCATTTAAACTTGTAGCTTGAATTAAGTAACAGTCAGCACATCTGGAGGACAGCAATCAGGACACGTGGCCAATCCTCACTACCCAGTCCAGCCTGATGAAATGTAATTCAATTGATTTCTTCTCCCCCAAAATCACTCGCTCTGGAAGTCAGCTGTCAGAAGACTCCACTGATGCAATTTGTCGGCTCTGGGGGGAGCAAATACATGCCTGCTGCTTGTCACTAATACTGATTTTTTCCTCAATGACAAAGTACTATCCTCTAAATTGGGTGAGTTCTAACTCTTCTTCAGTTATAAGGCTATAGAAAAATCAAATTCTTTAAGAGCTAGCATCTTATTTGAGATCATCTTTTCCACTTCTCCACTCATTTCCATGTATAAAATGACCAACACTCACCCTTACTCAGCTAGAGCCTCATAAACATGCATACAGATTGGAAACACCAAGAAGCAAAAATGGTAAGGAAATGAGAGGAGGAATTAAGTGAAAGTGGTTGAAGCAGTAAGATGATTTCCAATTTGGAAGGTGATAAAGTTTTGGTAAGGCTCATAGAGTCAGAAGGGGGATGGGGTGTGTGTGTGGGAAAGTTAGTTATCGTGAGCTGTAGGAAAGGAAGTCTATTTTGGCAAGTATGTCTAGGCAGATGGCAGGGAACAATGTGACAAGCTGTGGGAGTAGAGAGATTATTTTAGTCTGATAGGCAAGATCTTGGCATGGTCAGGGAGTTTAACAGTGGATGAGTAGGAGGCCAGAGGATATATTTATCTTAAGTTTTTGAGATTGTTCCTGTAGAGACATCAACCTGTTCCAGCATAATGGCTTTTCCTGCAGTTTAGTTCTTCAGTACCTAAGGGAAGTACAGCCTTGTAGTCCTCTGGTTGCCAGGTTCTGTGATTCCCCACAACTCCTTTGCAGTATATACACTGAGTTGTTGCTGTCTGCACCTCTGAACAAAATTCTGGGCAGGAAATATTCAGAAAAGAGCTTGGACTCTGACAGCACAGTATGGATGGTAACAAGTGCTTGTCTGTACTTGCAGTCTGGGGTAGGACTCGTGTACTTCTACTGAATGGATTTGCCTGAGCAGAATTTCTCTACTAAGTTCCCAGCAAGTATGCATGAAGTTGCTGAGAATCAGAACATAAATAGATCCACAGTTCCCCAGGTGTCTGATCATGCAACTCAGCAATAGTAGGGGCAAAACTTAACATACATAGAGTATTACTAACAAAGTTAGATGCAGTGGGGATGAGCAGGGGAAAGTTGGCCAGGAGCCTTTAAGTTCAGTGAAGAAGTTGGAGAGTGATAAGAGTTTCCATGCAACATCGTACTTTCATTATGAGTTACCGATTTATTATATGCTGTACTCCAAATCACCAAATTAAGGCTCTTCTAATGTAGTGTAGATGGTGGAGGAGGGGAAAATCTAGCCACACTTCTTGGGACCACAGACTTTCTCAGGAAACTTTTCATTACCTTCTGCTTCAAGGCAGCATGTCAATACCACAAGCAAATAATTTCTGGGAGCTTTAATTCGACCCTTCTCTGTTTTATCTAATCTAATACCAGTGCAAACACTGTCTCAGTAGAAGTTATTGTAAACAAAGCTCAATCAAGTATAGAATTCGTCAGTGGCTTTTGAAACAAATCTGAGAGCTGCCTCTCACTCTGAATGTCCCTTTGCCATAAAGGCTTTCAAAAACTGCATTTTGTGAACACATGGAAACAAAGATCAGAAGAATACTTTAATGCCGTTACAGGCAGTTGAGCAAGGCAGAAAAACAGAAAATGAAACTAAATCAACAGGGGAGCCAATGCCACACAGGCTGTGTTCTGTGCAGCTAAAGCTACAATGGTCATCACTGGTTTGAAATTGCATATTTTGAAAAACAACCTGTTATGAAAATATTCAAGTAGGACCAGCACTTTTTTTTTTTTACAGTCATCTTGCACCTCTCCTTCTTCCCTCTTTCTTTATAAAAGCATGAAAGAAGGAGACTAAGCACAGGATGTCCATCTGTAGTATTGTGGGTTTAAGAACATAAACCAAAATATTTGGAACCGTATTCATTCAAATACATTGGACATGCAGATTCCACTACATTTTTTTAAACCAGTAATATCCAGTCATAAAAACTTATCCATAAGCACAAGGGCAAACCTTCCTATTAGAAAGCTACAAGGACTTCTACAATTGTCTCAGCTTGTTCTAGTTCATGTACATTTAGTTTCTCAGCTTTGTATTATGTTAAAATAATTTGGTCAATATTTTTCTTATATTATCTTTGTTTACAATGCAGGAAATGGAAGACAGTTCAACAAACATGCTGCTAAATAAAAGCTAAAATTATGTAATTCAGCTAGGTTGCATAATTATTTTAATTTTTTAAACATATTTAACAGGATGAACAGATGATATCTTACTCCCCTTGCCCACAGACAAATCTATTTAAGAAGAATATTTAGGGTGACTTTTCAAAGCATCTACCTGCTAGGTACATTATGTGTTCTTCTACAATCCCTGGGAATATTTAAATATATATTGTCCTTTTCCCAGCCCTTAACTTCCCGCACAGAAATCAGCAGGTTTGGAAGTAGTTGTGAGGACCATCTCTGTTGTGGAGTTGCCAGTAGAAGATCTGGTTTATTCATTCAAAGGGCTCCTGACTCAGGTGCATGGTGCAGTCCTGAACCACTTTCAGTATCAACATATTCAGACCATCTTCAGCAGTGTAATGAACCTAGATATTAAATCCAAAACACTAACATTAATGGCTGTAGGGTTTCTAGCCTTAGATGTCGTGACAAGGAACCTTTGTCAGCATTGCACAGTTACAACGCAAGCTTCGCAAGAGCCAAGATATGGAGAAGGTTGCTAACAAAGCTCTTGTACAAACCAAGGTGCTTAATTTTTAGACTAGAACTCCACATATCCTTTAAGTCCCCATAAGGCAGATTGAGGGGAGAATTTGAGTTTATCTGGGCATGATTCAGTTGCCTAAAAGATGACATCTAGCACCATTTAAGATAGTAAAGATGACCACACTAGGCTGGAGGACATGACACAGTAACAACTGGAGAACCTTGTCCTTCAAATACAGCAGCTGGAGCCAGGCAGGACACCCTATGCATTTTTTGGGGGGAGGCAATTTCTTAAGCTTTTGGTATCAGAAGTTTTAATTTGCTTTTGTGGCTACACTGCGCCACATGTCATTCATTGACTGCATTAAAGGCAGTTTTACTTTGCTTTCCTTCTGCTTTTCTATACCGCTCTAAGTTCCCTACATCCTCACCATCTATTGCAAAAGAAATGTTGGAGGGAAATATCTCTAGGAAGGGAAGATACCAGATGGTAACCATACTGAATTAGCTGTTTAACAGTGAACTGTGATGTCCTATCGCTACCAGAGTCTGAAGTGTTGTAAAAATCTCAGTGCCAATGACAAGGTCATCAGGAAGAGCTGGCCATGACTGAGTCTGCTTTTTGGCAATGTCCAAACAGGAACCTTGGCTGTGGTGGTGCTGGTGGTGGTAAGAGGCAGACAGCACATTACCAGCCTGTGATATCATACTATTGACAACTGGCCTTTCTACGTGTCTGGGGAAATCTATGAAACACAGAAAGACTTGTAAAAAAAGGCTGACACTCTATCAAACCATTTTTCCTCTATAGTTAACAAAGAAATCAAACAAAATGTGGGAGAACATACATGAAAGACAAACTAGGAGAAGATGCCAAATAACCTGTTACTGAATATGGTGCTGCCATACAGATATCCCATGGCATTATACCCTGGGTCATCAGAGCCCAAAGCCTGCAGCATCAATCACCAGGCAATATGTGCAGTGCTAAATTCAGGGTTTGCATTTCAGTTTAAAGATTTACATGTGTTATGCAACAAAGGAAAACAAGAGCAACCAAGGATCTCTCAAGAGGTAGAGAAAACATGTGAAAAGAATGAAGTAACTGAGTGTATTCTTAAAAACCAACAAAGAAACTGTTCAATGCAAGGAGAGAATCAGCTCAGGTTTTGCAGATTTCTTAATGGAGTAGCAGGTCATGCTCTGCAACAGCCAGAGCACTACAGAAAAAACAACAGTTGCTTTTAAGTTTGACTTGTGGACATGCAGGGGAAAATATCAGCAGAAATGTTGCACTCCTGTTCAACAACAGGAAACAAGAGAAAGAAGAAACGACCGGCTTGTATCGGCTGGAGCTGCTGCAGTACATTTTGCAGTGAAACAATTTCTCTCCCCCCTTTAAATAATTCCTGTCACATTAGTATGATTATTGGATACTATGAAACAACAAATAACAAAATGACATCACATGTAACACAGGAAATCTTAGAAAACTGGATAAATGGAGCTTTTCAAAGCTAAAGAAAGAAATAATAACAGATTGTACGGACTAGCTTCTGTATGACAAGCCAATGAAAAACAAAGCCTGAAACAAACCAGTGCCCAAACTGAAAAAATACTGTAAGCATATTAACCTGAAAACTTTTAGTGAATTAGTATACATACCAATTTATTCAAACAATAACTGTATCTATCCAGATCAAAGCTGAGCAGAAGTTTTTCACTTAGGCAGTTCCATGAAAAAAATTGTACTTTTGGCAAAAGCAAAGTATTTGATAAATATACAGATTGTGACAAAACCCAATGCTTTGAGAATATTCAGTTTTTAAGTCTTAAATGTCATTTCAGCTTTTTTTGTTTGTGTATTTCTCATCTTATCTCATAAATTTGTATTTGGCTTGCTGAGTTCTCCTGTGGATGTAACTGTAATAGCTGTTCGCATTCCCTGCTAGGTATGCTGTTTTGCCTACACTTGCCGAAAATATAAGCACGTATGTTTGTGCTGTAAATAAGAACTGGACAATAGTTTTCAGCTGTATCCACTCACTTTCTCCATCCCACCATCCCCACCCGAGCATTAAGACTATCTAGAAATGCAGCAGTTTGCCAGGACTAATATATCTGCCATCTCTATCCTTACACATATCGCAGCGATACTGCTGTCAGCAGCATCCTAGTAATTCCTTAAGGAATTAATAGCTCTGTATTTGTCTTTACAGGACATTTAGCAAGAAGCTGTGTCTAAAGGCTCAAGATAACAATCACTTCACAGTTCACACACCCTGTCTTGCCTGTGAAACACACAGAATTGATGGTTCCATGAAGAACAGATGATGCTGCATCCACACTGCCTTGCAAGTGCACCCAAGGGCATGGCCCACAGTCAGGGTCTTACTGAACACCTAGGCTTGGGGTCCACAGAGCATGCCCTGACTCTTAATTATTTCACGCAGTCAGCTCTCTTCCCCTTTGTAACTGAGGGGTGGTTGCTTTGTACCATCCATCCCACTGTGGCATCAAGATATGGCCAAGGACTCATCTGGTCTTGGGAGTGCAGCAACAGTCACCCAGGTTAGATATAGCCTATGCAATGACTGTGCCAAAGTCATATATATATATTGTATTTGCATGAAGGAGCAGAATTAAGATTAGGTAAGTTCACCTGGGCTTGAGAGCGCAGCAACGGTCACCCAGGTTAGATATAGCCTATGCAATGACCGTGCCAAAGTCATATATATACACTATATACACTATATTGATATATTAAATACTATATATATATAGTATATATAGTATTTGCACGAAGGAGCAGAATTAAGATTGTGTAAGTTATCTTAATGATGTTGTGCCTTTTTGCATGTTTGGATTTGCAGGTTTGCTTAATAAGCTATGGAAGGAACAGCAAAGCATGAATGACATGCTCCTCTGGTATACTCAGTAGAAAAGAAAGGGAGATATGGACTGTCAATAATTGATCCTGAAAGCTTTCAGACCAGGTACAATCTCATACAGCTGTGGTGATAAACTTCATATTCCACCACAAGAGAGTGTGCCAGGAGGCTGCCAAAGGTGAGTGTTAAACAGCAAAATCACAAAGCACTGAATGAATCTATGCCAATGGCCACAAAATCTATGGCAGCCAGGCTTTCTTCATAGCAAGAGGTGCCTGCTATACTCTGTAATGCAATCCACTCTAATCGGGCTTTACAGCAAGTTCAGTTTTCAATTCTCCCAGTCTATTCCATTTATCACCCTGTGACCTCACCCAAAAAGAATCCAAAAAACACATCCAGCATTTTTTTCTGTAGTTCTTGTCCCTTGATTTTTTTTCCCCTTCCAGAAATTGCCAACATAAGTGAATACTTGCAGTGTTTCTGTTCTGTAAACGGTTTCACGCTTAGCAGCATGCACCAAAAAGGTTCAGTTCTTGCTCTGATCCTGTGTTTATACTGAGCTGGAGATGGATTTAAACCATCTTCCATATTTGGGATCTACTAAAAGCTGAGTGCCCTAAGGGCAATCTACTGGTGCTCCATCTCTTACGTCTACAAAGAGGCCCGTTTGAGCCTTGAGCAAGTAAAGAACAGCCGTAATATGCTCCCTCTCTGCCTCACAATAACGAGTATAGAAACTGTCCTGTATACAGTCGGTATCTCTGTCCTGTGCCTGCCCAGAGAGCCACAAAGTGGCCTTACCATGACTGACAGGCCCGGGAAATAGGAATGCACAGAGGGAGAAATCCCATTTCCCTTTCCATGCTTTTTGGATAATGGACCAAATTGCCTGAAACAATAAAAGCCTCCCCTGAGACCCCTAGGACTCAGAGGCATCTATAAGACTATTCAGATGCATCACCATGCTAAAGGAATACTCTGATTCCTCATGAGGCCTGTTTGCCTTTCGTTACATGTCAGTAATCGTTCACACCATGGCAGGCGTGCTAAGTGGAGAGGGGAAGATGGACTGCATGACCAGCCCACTGCTGTCCTGGCAGCCTAGTGGAAACGAGCAGTCATGCCTCAAGAGGTTATGCCAATAAGCAGCTCAAATGATAAATTGAAAAAATCTTCCTTAATGGGTGCTTAAAAAAGAATAAGAAAAAGAAAGAGAGGGGCCACTCAAGGCACCTAAAGCTGTTAATAATGACAAGAGAAGAAGGGATTTCTGGTTAATCAACATCAAGGTCACAGTCTTGTGGAATAAATTTCCTATACAGTAAATAACTCAAACAGGGTGATGGCATGTTTAGCATCAACTCTTGGCAAAGATTTGTTTGCTTAATGACTTTTCTCTTTTTTTTTCCAGGCCAGTCACCTTTGACTGGAAAGAGCTTGTTAAAAGAGCTAAATGTCACTGAAAATGTGCTGTTAATCCTACTCATCAACAAATGTTAACCACAAAGTGATAATAAAGAGAAAAAAGAAAAGATGTGGCTCCAATCAGGATTATGCTTGGTAAGTGCAAAGACCCCCATGACTCTGTAACAGGCGGCTCTCATACTGTTTCTCCAAATATATGTCACCATCCCTGATTTTGCAAAAGTACTTTGATGTTAGTTTGCAGACGGATACACTGTACTTTTCCTTTGGCTTGTACAAACAAAGAGAGACATTTTGGTTTTCTCGGCAAATACTGTCAGATGTTTTATGTGCAGCAATGAAAATTAAGTAAATCTTTGATATTACAAGTCTTCCTCAGTTGAAACAAGCTTGGCTCAGCTACTGGTGGATGTAAAGAAAAAATATGTAATTTTTTTCTAGATAAAGAAGTTTACAGATGTCCATAATGTTTTGAAGATCTCAGCACTCACCGACTTTAATGATCTCTGTGGAAGCTATTGGGAAACGAGAGTTGGAGAAATGAGCACATTAAACTGGCCTTAAGATCTTCCCAGATTCTGACCTTTTCTGCACACATCCCTCCTAACTCTAAATCATCTAATTGATCAACATAATTAAGTTGTGAACAACTATTCTTCTCTCAAGTGAAGTTTGTGGCTTTGATTTCATGCTGAAGGAGCATGTGAGTCTTCAAAAGCTTGCCTGTTCCTCCAAATGCACTAGCTCAAATAAAAACAACAAAACCTCAGATCTAAGAAAATTTACTGATCCCCCATCAGTGCTAACCTCCCTCAGGCTGTGTTGTTCTGCTTTTTCCCAAGGAAAAGCACCTTGCACTCTTCTCTGTCTATATATTCATTTTAAGACCAAGCACTAACATTCTCAGGATGCCTGAAAAAATTCTGACTAATAATAAGCTTCACAAAGTTGTACATTTCATAAAGTACAGTTTTTGAGCCTTGAAAGGAGTAACTTTTTCTGAGGTAGGCCAACAGTAATTTTTTTAAGTACTTCTGCTAAAAGCACTAATAGAATAAACCTGAGGATCACTGCAAAACAGTAGTTTTCCTTTTTCAAAAAGTTTTTTCAATTAATCATTTTGCTGAAGAAAACTGTGTTTCAAAGGTTTGCCTTTTTTTTTTTCCTTATCATATACTATAAAATAGTATAGCTAAGTCTATCCAGGTATATTTTAGATAAACTTATATTTAAGATAGTATAAATAGGTACAAAAGATCCTTAGCCTCAATGTCTTTTATGTATGAAAGGTCATTCAGAGTTTTGCTGTACTTTTGTAACATTTATGGGAATAGGAGTGCTTTTTTTTGGCCATTTCTGTTGTGTTTTCCTTCAGTGTTGAGTAACCCAGTTCCTTAATATCTTGGAATCTGAAGGAAATGACAGTAGCTACATATATATGTTTGTGCAAGCCTTTAATTTTTTGTTTTTATCAGGGTTGGAGTAATTTTGAGACACCTTTACAGGTACATGAACATTTTATTTTACTTTTGTTTTTATACTAGCTGCCACTTACTGCAGCAGCTAATGACACTGAAGCAAATATAGCAATGCCTTTCTAGAAGAGTGCAACAGCTTCTCATGTTCTGCAGTTTCCAAATATTTGGGAGACACACATGCAGGGCTTGTGAAGCTTATGGAGCATTGCCTCTGAGGTGAATTGCCTCTGAGGTGAAATGGAAGGCATGAAGATCCAGCTTGGTCTCGCAGGGTTCCCTCTTTCAGAAGCTCTCAGATCTTCCATTGCTCCTTATTTTCACAAGCCTACAAAATAGTTCATGGTTGTCTGAGCAGTGCACATGGTTTAACAGACTTTCTACACTACATTTTTAAATATATTACTTCTGATCTTGTGAAAGCATGAAAATGTCAATTTTTTTTTAACCTCCCTGTTGCTGTTCAAATCAGACAGGGATTTCAGTTGGGTACCTGTGTTCATTTTTGAATATTTCACACAAGCATCCAGCATTAATAGAACCACAGCTAGCACTATTTGAAATTAATTATATCTCAGACTTTAGAACACAATTTGGGAAGACTGTGACCCACAGAATTTAAAGCAACCATAATTCAACTTGTTACAAACACAACAGCTGGGAGGTCTGCTCTTCGCACTGGCATCCCAATCTCATAGAGAGTCCAGTTTTAATGTCCATCCTCCTACACTGCAGTCATCGTGCTAGTGGTCCTGTCTCACTGAATAGTGTTTCACAGCCATGTTCTACTGCAGTCATCATGCTGCTGACAAATAAAGTGGGCTTTGTCAACATTTGGGATAGGATTGGACAACTTTTCTCAGAAAAAGGATCTAACTAAAAATTTATCGTTCTCCATCCCCTTCAAAATAATACTAGTCTGCACTGTTTTCAACAATAAATGCAAAGCTCTTCCTGAATTTTGACAACCTTTAATAAATTATATGCATATACAAAGATTTCAGTAAATGAGTCCATCCAACTACAGTTGCATAGGAGAAGAGGAAAAAAAGGAAGGCAGAGAGGATTATTTCATCTTTTAAGTTCATAGAAAATATTAATTTAATCATTGAAGTGGAAGCAATATGAATATCTCCACAGAAATAGAGGTTACCTCAAGATCCTGGATGAGAACCTGTTGGGTTTGGATTTTTCCTTTCCTACAAACACTTACTCCATAGCAAAGTAGAATCCCAACTTTGAAGCTTCATTTCACACTTTTAGTAAAGATACACTTGTTTTTGTTTGGGTTTTTTTGTTGGGTTTTTAATTCTTTTTCCCCCTCTTTAGGTTAGATGCTATCTCTTAGCACATCATCCTTTTCCAAAGGTCAAAATAAACAATTATTACACACAGGTATTATTAGCCACTCACTTTCATCTGGAACAATGAACAGTGAAGAGCAGGAGACCCCTGGCAAAGGACTATATGTACTCCACCTCAAAAGGAAATTATGCTTTTGGCAAAATTTCGGTAGTTCTGTATATTCTAACTCCTTATAGTTTCACCATTCATGAAACAATTCAAAATTCTTGAAAATATAATTCACACTCTAACTCATCACCACTGTATCATCTCTTCTCACTTACTAAAACTGTACGTATGTGTACACCCCTCCCCCCAAATGTACTTTTGCATGTGAGCACACACTCATCCATAGTTTTACATTTTAATATATATTGCTTTTAAAAATTTAACACAAATGTGACTGAGAGGATCTCTGGTAGCAGAGAAATTAGATTGTGAAGTCAAGTGAGAAAGCCAGAAAATACAAAAACATTAAAATAACATTTTCTATTCAAGGGGGGGCAGAGTTTGATCTTCTCTTTTCCAGTATAAACTCAGAGCAACTCTACTTAAGCTGATGAAGCTTAAGCCATTTAAAGCAGGAACAGACAGGACAGCATGCCTTTTCTTCCTAGGAAGCAAGAGTCAACATTTTAAAGCATGTCTTTTCAGTGTTTTTGAGCATTTGTAGGCCTCTTGAGTCCAGACAGACTCTCAAAACTTAAGTGTCATGGCTATCATGCAAAACATGTTTAAAGTGGGCTAGATCCTCTTTTCATGAACTTGAGATGTGCTGCATACTACTGGTTTCTGCAGAAACTTGTGGCAGCTCCAAGATAATTATCACCTCACTTCTCTATTCAGGTACTTATTAGGAGGGATGTTCTCCACTTTCTTCTGTAACTTCTTGTTCTTCCCAAGAGTTACAAAGTAAAAGAGGACATGTGAAATCAGGACATCACATTAGTTGCACTTACAAAAACATCCCCCAAAGCTGTCAGATGTTCAAAGGGCACATTTCCGTTCTATAGATACAGCTAGGATCCACAAAGTTCTTTCATGTGTTTTCAATGTGCAACCAACTGCTGACCCAAAATATCCAGCTGCATTTCAGTACACATCACAAAGAAATTAAACTGAGGAAAGGATGAAAACTTCCCCTCTGCTCTTTAGAGACATAGTTAAGGACTTGATTTTTATGTTGCAATTCTTTAAGTAGAAGAATTAAATGAAATCCTCTGCACCTTGGCAGAAGCACCAAAGCATAAACTTCTCAGTTAACCCTATATGGACAGAGTAGGCAGTGTGGGCTTTATCACCATGCGCTGCTCGCAAAAATGAAGTAGATTTTTCTTCCTGTTCATCCACCTCTCATCAGATGCTTCTGCCAGGAAATACTTAAAGGGGGAACAGCTATGCTTGCAACATGACATGAGCTCCAAACGTGCAATTATGCAAACTCATCTTTGCATGTAACTGAGTTATTCCTGTAGCTACTGAAACCTACACGCAGACAAATCTTAGAGGTATTTTGCTAGTTGTGCCTTTTATGCTGTTGCCAATGTTAGCCAAATTGCTCACAAGGCACTGCAGAAACTCAAGACAATTAGTAAGCAAATTACCATTTGATAATAGGGAGTGGTAGTCATTATATGACAAAGCTGGGTCACTCCACACCATAGAGTTTGTAATTTGCACTCCAGCAATCCACTGTAACATCAAGACTCAAAGGGGTTTGCTCTCCTGCTCTCACTACCCTTCATGTCATTAAATGAAACATTCGCATAAGGTATATAGGACCTGCTTGCCAGATTGCAAAGGTAGATGTTGTTTTTGGCTCTCCCAACAGATCTGAGCGCCCTGAAGTGAAGCCAAGACCTGTAATCATTTGCCTTGGCTGAAACAAAAATAAACATACCCTGTACTGTATGCAATTCTGAGGTAATTACTGCCATTAGATCACAGACTGGAAATTAATTTTAAACCACGCAAAGAGACTGAATACAAAAAACCCCTATGTTAAAATTCTGTTAAATGTCTGATTATAACATGCCAAAGCAAGAAAGGCTCAACTGAAAGAAGAAACTTCAGCTCCAGCCCACCTTGTTGGATCTAACCACTGCAACCCACATGGTGAAGTTAAACCATCTTTTGGTAGGGGATGACCCGTGGGCTCAGCAGAAATGGATCAGCTCCCCTATTTGAGGTAATGCTGCCTCTAGAAAAATAGACATTGTATTCCCGTAGCACTGCTTAAAGCTTACATTCCATCTACCATGTGTTCCCCCCATGTGCATTCTTTAATTTCTATTTCTAACTGCCTATCTACACTGCCATACATGCACTTAGCAGCTGAGCATCACCCAGTCAAATCTCATTTCCCCCAGTTAACTGCCCCCCAGACCTCAACAGCCCAAAGAGGGAGACCTTCATTTCTTTGTAAGGATCACTGGAAAAGGACACGATATATCGAGAAGCCAAGTAGATTTCAAGCACTCAAATCAGCTTGGTAGCCCAGCACAGAAGCTTTCCTTTAATGTCATGGCACATTCCCATTTCAATCCAGTTTCACTGTTCAACATTGTCAAGGAGACAAAAGCCATCCTGCTCTCCTCCAACCACCAAAAGCTGCTGGGCCTCAAGGCATGGAATATCCACAGGAGTCGATGAGAGCTCTGGCTCCTGACTGCCCCAGGAGGAAGCCTTCCTGCACCTGGACTTCCCTTTGAGCCCTCTGCTGACCACATCTCATACTGGTGGGTGCACTCAGAATTTCACACCAGTCCACCACCAGGATCAAGACTTGGCTGCCATAAACACCCTGCGTGGCCACACTGGTGAGAGACTGGGATACTGTTTGCTGTGTTTGCCTTTTCCCTGACCTTGCTGTTACTTTGAAGCCATCAGAGGCTGCTGCTTACAGTGGCTTCACAGTTCTTTGTTAGACTTGCTGCCATTGACCCAGTGACAAAGACACGATGTCTTTAACTTCTGATTCAGAAAACAGTCATTCAAATAAAGGATACACTGACAGCCCATTAACTACAGCAAAGATTGTTGTTGCTGCTACAGTTTCAGAGAGACCTATTTAAAAATAGATTAGGGTCTTGGAAACCACTCAGCTTATTCTGCCTTTTCCCCCTCTTCCTTGCAAGACAAGTTACCAAACCAAACCTGGCATTTGCTTCCTCCCTGATCTAGTTACAACTTCATTATAGCAATATTGGCCAGCAGCAAGTAACTTATTAAATAAATGCCATTTAAGTGCTTCTACCTGGATAGTTGATTCAGATAACAGAGATGAAGAGAGCGGAGGGGCTGGCCTGGCTCTGCTCACTTTCTGCCTTCTGTTGCAGCAGCAGGGCCAAGCAGGCCATTCCAGCTAGCCAAGTAAGGCTGCGCAGCATCTTCCAGTGCTGCAACAAGAGGAGAACTGATACAACTCTTTCAAGGCCACATCAACTCTTTCCAACAATCACCAAAAAAATCAATCTTCATTCTAATTGCACAATCTTGGTCCTGTGCACTTTGACAGATGTAGCTTTGTAGAATATTTTTTATTTTATACTTTCTCTACAAAAACAGCTTTCAACCTCTAAAATTATTTTAAAAATTTTTTTTCCCACAAAGTTGACAGCAGTACCCAGGGAGCTGCCCTGCCCGCAGAAGGAAAAGGGCAAAAGACTCAGCATAGATAGTTAGACACTTACAGCGTGTCACTAGAAGGGTGGTGCTGGCTTGGTGCCGAGGAGCATAAACATTTCTTTTAATCACTAGAAGAAGAAAGAAAACAACCTTCTGAAATAAATGTTCCCCCTCAGGTGCTTAAAACAAGCAAGAGTGGCCATAACCACAATACTGCAGGCTTCTGGGGATGGCCTACTCTTGCTATCACCTCTTGATGTGGCTCCAACAGCATTTAAATAATAGCTAAACATTTAATGAACATACAAAAGAGTGATTAGGACCTTCATTTTTGTCCATAAAACATCAGGAGACTTAGTACCTGCTATGATGATCATTAACTACACAGATCACTCCCACCACCACCCCTCCTGTAGGGAGCTATCCCCAGCAGAACTCTCGAACACAAATAGGGTTTGCAGAAAGCAGGTGACTGTTTCTGGTTATTTCAATGAGGTGGCCAGAGATGACTCACTTAGACAGGACTGTTTTTTTTTTTTTTTTTTTTTGTGGTTGTTTGTTTGTTTGTATGTTTTTGTTGTTGTTTTTTGAGTGTTTTTTGAACTGTGAGGGGTAGATATGCTTTACATAAGGGATTTGACAGAAAATAGTAATGGGACTAAGAATATCTGACTCAACGTAAGTGTATGCATATGTATGTTAAAAAACATATATACACATTTATGTTTACCATTTCTTCAGTACTATTTGCAATGAACAGATACTTAAATTTTGACACAGTAGAACAGAATGAGATGAATGCTTAAAGTTCATGACACACATCTTAAACTACCCGATTCAGACCCTTTCAGGGACAATGGTGTTCAGAACATTCACAGGCAAGACCAGTTAGCATACTGCTTATGCCACTTCAGAAGATACCATCTTGGTTTTCACATAAGTATTTATTTCCCTGCCTAAGATCACAAGCCTTAACCATACAGAGTCATCCAAAGGAGAACATTTGCAACTGTCATCAGATCTGAGAGATATCAAGTTTATCAACCAGTGATCCATCATCAGCTCTCTCCCTTTTCTTTCCTATAGAATTTCTAAAGTACAATAAAAACTTTAGGGTTTTTATATTTTAGTAGGATAATTTGAGGTAGTCTTGTATTAACTTTGATGTATGCTTCCTTCAATGATGTAATATACTGAACATCTACTTCCTGACCCAGGAACTTTGCAAAAATCACTGTATTATAACAAGAATGTTTACTTGCCATCTAACCTCACTTTAAACTAAATGTACAGTGAGTTTTTCCCCTACAAAGAGAAATTGTTAAACAACCTTTTCCACAGGCCCATAATCAACCCTTTAAATTAAACTTGAATAACAGACTTTCATTTATCAATTGATCCACTGTTTTCTGGGGTTTTTCTCCCCCCTTTTCTTGTTCGGGTGCAGCAGATAAAAGACCCAGTTGTACTATCATAGCCCATTGCTTTATAACCAAACTCTGCATGAGAGAAATATTTCTCTCTCTCTCTTTTTTTTTTTTTTTTTTTTTTTTTGTGATGAGGAAAGAGGGAACAGAGAGAGGGAGATTCAGGGGTTTTATCCCCCCACTCATTTTTCTTCCTCGGCTTAAGCTTTGTTGTTGTCATTTTGAGGCTTTGGGAGGAGGGTAACTGTGGTGGTTGCTGTTCTTATAAAATCTTCGAAAGCCATTGTGTAGGCAGGTCAAAGAGAAACCAAATTAAAAACCAACAACTTTTGAATTTCAGCAGCCAAAATTAATGTTGACTAAGAACCAAAAGAGAAGGGGAAAGAGGTAGAAAAAAAATGGCCCTATGGAAAGCGAGGGCCATCTGAGAGATCTAGAGGACGGCAGGCTCTGAAGGGGCAAAGCTGCTCCTTTTGATGTGGGAGGTCTGCAAGTAACCTACTGGGACACTCCCTGGGCTATCTCATTAACCATGTCACCAAAGCCCCCCAAGGTCCAGAGAATCATAACATTATCTCTGACATTACCACACAGATACAAGGTTCCTTAGGCAGTCTATAAACATGCCTGTACTAACCAATTCATCGTGGCTTGACACCCCTGCAAGGGCTGGATGCCCTTTAGTGAGCCACATGAATTGCCCCAGTCATTCATCAAAGTTTCTCAGAGTGCATTTCACACAGCATTAAATTTAATTAAAGTAACATTGACTGCATTGTAATCCTCTAGAGGCTCTTTGTCAGAACGAGCTGGAACACTTTCTACTTAAATATCTATTGTTTAGGCGGGATTTTTTTTCCCCCTCTTCCGTTGTCTGAACCAAAGTGATTTGCTGCCTGTCCCTGTTTTTATTTAAAAATTCATATGTCATGAAAAAGTTCTGCCATGCAAACAGGAATCCCAGCCTGACAAACAGTTCAGCTCCTATGCACTTGTCTGCAGATGCTGGAGAATATAGAAGACTGTTTTAAAACTAACCAACATATAAAAAAACAACCTGCAACACACACAAAAGATGATGAGCAGCAGAAAGGAAGCATGTAGTGAAAGCTACCTATTTGTCAGCACACATCCCTGCGCATGTCTTCCTGCTTTGGTGCATCAGCCATGGGCCACTATCACCTCCCTTTGGTGCTGTAATGAATAGGGAGTCTAGATGCACTTAGTGTTCCATAGTCCAGACAACCCTTGTCAAGACCAGTGATTACACCAGAACCCCACATCAATGCAGGGCTCTAGCAGTTTGCATTCATCTTGGTGGAGAAAGCATCAGGCAGAAAACAACTCTCTAGGTGTCTCTTTTGCTGGGTCTGTTCATCCACACTGGAATCCCATTGATTTCATTTGCCTTGTATATTACTGACTCCTCCTAGATCAGGATCAAAAGACAAGTTTTTTTTCCATCCCGCTAGTTGCCTCTGGGTCCTTTCTACCAGCCATCAGCAGTCTAAAAGCCCTACTTTTCTGTTTGGTGGGGATATTTGCCTGGGAGAAGACAAGGAAAGCAGGCCATGCAATTCTCAGAAACATAGAGGATTCCAACACTGCATTGCAGTGAAAACTGTGATGGAAATATTGTTTTGCACAAGTGGGGACAGCTGTTGTGCCCACTTTTTGTCCTCTTGACCAGGAGCAATTTTTGAGAGCCATTTTTCTGTATGCAGTAGGCAGAGTGATCTCACATAGCTTTCACAAACTACAAAAGTGAAAATGACCTTCACAGTTGAAGAAGTGAACTGCAGAACAGACTAAAAAAATCTACCTTTTAACACAGTCCTACATTATCTGCAACAAGATTTGGCAGTTAAACCACTGATTTTGCTACCCTACTATCTCCTCCCTCATATACAACATAGTTTGCTTCTGTTGTGGTGGGGGTGTTTTGTTTTTCCTGTTACAGAATAATTTTAGATTTTCTCAATCTGTCTATTATGGATATGCTAGTAGCAGCAGCATCCTTGCTTTATTCCTACATGCAATCCTCCTGAAAACTCAACCTCGTTATTATTACTCCAGTGGCCTGAGAGTTTCAGTTCTTTCTATTTCTTTGTGGTTTTAATGAAGAGAGTAGAATAGAAAGCACTCACATTGATATCATTCACAGTTATAAGTAGAGGATAAAAAAAAAAAAGTCAAGCATAGTTTTGTATTTCTCCAAAGAAAAGCGACTAAGCAATTCTGCCCAGAAAGGGACCTGCTTGGGCCTCGAGGTTTCAAAGGACCTGACAGGGGGGTCTTGAGAGAAATTCTGTTATGCTCGGCCAAGATCAATGTTATTGTTTATCTCAGAGAAGTATTTATTTCCAGTTCTCAGTACTTCTCATGGCTCCTTATGTGAGATCCTCTGCTGCCATGCCGTCATGGAAATGGTTCCATAAAATAACAGAAGGTGCTGAAGAATCATATCATTTTCTTCACAGGATGCACCCATCTACACCACAGACTCACGGACTACAGTGTACCATCATGCCTACCATCTCAGAACTAGTTTCTTACTGCTTGCTAGGTTTAAGACTTAAGAGAAGACCCAAAAAAATACCAAAGCGTTGCACAGGTCCTGAGCCTCAGGGCACATCCCTCACCTAGGTAAAAGTCCATATACAGTTAAGCAGAAGTAGTACAAATACAAAAGCAAAAATGCTATTTCAAAGCTGTAGGCTGAAAGTTTATGCAAGTCTTCAGCTGATGAGAACTGAAGATGCTTTACAGAAAGTAGGGAGAATCCAGTCAATGAGCAGCTCTGGAAGAAGCAGCCTCTGCTCTCTATCACTCTGTAACTCCGCCCTACAGCAAAAAGAAGTGGTGCCTGTGTAGACATAACCAGATTAATTCAACCAACCCAACTTCACTGGAGTACAAACACCACCTTTCCATTCTTCATACACACTAACAGAAAAGAGAACATTACTAATACAGCATACTAGTAACTATATTCTGCCCCCAGAAAATGGTTTTCAAAGTCAACATTTTTGCTTTAGAGAAAGATGCAGCTGAAGAAAGAAATAGCCTTTAATTTTATTGCATTCACATGATTTTTGCCTTGTGCTATTTGAGTGGGACAGAGCTAAATATTCAGCTGAAATAAAGGTACAGGTCCTCTGTATCTCACACACAAAGAAGCCATCAGATAGCTGTTAATGCTGCACTGGGATTCTGCCATCTGCGGAGTGCCGGATTAATTATGCATGGCATGCTGATTTTAGTACTGTAATTGCGCACATATTCACACCCCCTATCACAGCCTCAATGGTAAAACTGGTGCATAACATTATACTTTAGATGATCTCCTGCTGGTTTAGAAAGAAAAACTCTAACTTTATTCTATTCTCCCTTGGTATTTACTTCAGTTTCCCTTTCAAGCTTCTCAAACACACAATAAGCTTTTGATTATCAGGGTTTTAAGTGCTCCACTGGACATCCAGTGTGTATTTATGAATGGAATTAATAAAGAAGAAATGTGACTCCATCAAGAGAGCATTTGCAGCTACTCCTAAGCGTCACTGAGCAACACGAGTAGAAATTGAAAAGAGCTAGAGGTCTCTGGCCTTCATTTTTTACATTTAGTCACACCCAGTAAAAGCCTTAGAAATTCCTGTTTGTCATTTTGGGATCTCTGTACAGCCAATTCATTTACTGAACTGAAAAAATATTAGAGGCTGCATACACAAGCAATCAAAACTATAAAACTACTTGCCTTGCTAAAGAAAGCCAGTAATATTACTGCTATTTAGGACAAGTAATTTTGGCTTAGGTTTCTGTCCCCCTCCTCCAGATATTCAAGTCATATTTTTGCCTTTTTTGTTGCAATTGTCAGTGAATTCTCAGAGAAATAGTTGGAGCCCAGATTGTGGGTTCCTTACCAATATACCATGAACTCAAATGATTTGTCCCAAAAAGAGAAAGGAAGAAAGGGGGTGTGTGCTAAACCTTGCCTTGACAATACACACTATTTTCTTAACATTAAGGACAAGAGGTTTGTCCTTAACATTAAATACTAAATGGTCATGAACGTTTCATTTACTATCAATGGGTGTATTTATACACATGCCTAAAAGCAAGCTAGTTCCTTTGCAAGACACTGCCTACTGTCCTGAAAATAGTAGCCTGACCTCTGCAGAGGTAAGTTTTTTGATGCACCAGAAATCAGGAAAAAAAAATGAAAAGCAAAAGGGAGGTTGGGGCATTTCAGGTACAACAGGGATCAAGGACTAGTTCAAATGTCTCTAAAGAAAAGTGTCGGGAAGAAAGATCTCCCAGGCTAGATGAGGAAGAGTATGTAAGCATTCCAAGGACTTACTCAAATACTTGCACTGTGCTCATGCCTATGCCCACTGTGCAGACATGTATGTTTTTCCTAGTGTACTTGGTTGCTGATATTTTTCTAAGACTCATCCCAATCACCTTCCTGCTTTTTTTCCAGAAAAGGTGAAGTTCAAAAGTCTCCTCATGACAGTGACATGTATCTGGCATTCAGTACAATCCAGGTATTTCTAGTGCAGCTCTTGCCCCAGCTACTAGGTTTAAAATGAGACTGCATATGAAAAAGCAGAAAGGCAGTAAAACTATTTTGTTCTAAAAACAGACAAAACTAATCTTGCCCCAAAGGTTGGTTCCAGCAAGCAACCACAGTACAATCCTGAAAATGCGTACTCAGTTGAAAAATTGCCCCTTCCCTGCCTCATGACAACTGTCTGCACTCAGCACCTGTACCTGGGCCAGGGGTGCAAGTAAGCCACACTCTGCCAGGCAAGAGCTTACAGTAGAAAGCAAAGCAGGGGAGGTATGGCAAACTTTCAGCTGTTGCTTCCATGACATCAAATTCCTCAGGTTTTAGCCAAAATCCCTTTCTTTATCCCTTTATAGGTGAGGCCACCTCTACAGAAGAAATGAACATTTTTACATCTGTCAGTGTAAAGGCATCTGCACCCTTTGAGGCATTCAGACCTGGAAATTTAATGTTTCTTCACATTAATTTCAATATCACAGCTGAAGAATAATTGTGTCTTAGGAAAGATGCCCCAAAATGTGATATGGGAAAGACTTTTAAAAATGTGGTACATCTTTGATCAATATACTCAAACTGAAGAGGACATTCTCCCACACAAGAACCAAGTTCAGGCCTTCCCCTACTTTTCCCACCTAGGGAAGTCCCACTCAGTTTTCTAAGCCTACCTTGCCTGAAAAAGTAAAGTGTGTGTCCAGCCAGTCCATCCTCCGCATCAAAGCCGTGATAACATGCTAGATGCTCTCCCCAACAAAAACCCCATGCTGTGCAGCCACAGCAACACTGCTACCTCCTGACTCATTGTAAATGCCCAGACTAGGCAAACAGGAAGACTAATGGTTATTCAAGCAAATTTGGGCCACCATGATGGGAAAGGTGCAGGGGGAAAACATTATGACCAGAGTTCTTTTGAAACAACCTGACAGTTGATAGATGAGCATCCATAAAATGACAAAGGCTCCCTGTGTAAAGCCCCTTGCTACCAACATCATCTCCCTGGGAAACTAATTACCCTGTACTGTCAGTGAAAATATTATTTTTCCGGTAATTATTTTCCCTTTTCAATGACAAAGTGACCATGAAAACTCCCCCCCCCCCCCATTTTTGGCCATACTTGAGTTAAAAACATCGCGCAATGTTTTTCATATGATTTTAGCTAATGGACAAGGAGCATGTTTTTGTGGTGCTGATTTCCACTTGCTGTTTTCAGTGTGTGTACTAGGAAAGACAGTGGAGACAGCAGAGTTTATCTCCAGGCTGTTGGAGCAGTAGTGAGAGAAGAACAACTGTTGTTGGATGGAAGTTGCTAAAGGCAAAGGGCCATCTATCAAAATGCATTTTTAAAAATATTGGCTAGTGAAGTCTTTTTCCTCAAGTGCTGGGTTCAAACTCCTTTGATTAAAATTACATCATAAATTTGTCCTTAAAATGCCCGTGTGTGAAAAAGCAGAGAGAGTCCTAATCCAGCCCTCAGGTTTAGTTAATCCCAACCTTTGGGATGCTCGACGTCCAAATCCGTGCCAAAGTTTTTAGTGCTACGTGACTTTTATATATGATCTGATTTACATGCAGTAAGATTTAGAGTTTGAAAGCTGAATTTAGCTCCAAAAAGTGTTTTTAGGACAAAGGGAATCAAATTAAGGTGGGGTTTTTTGTTGTTGTTTTGTTGTTTCTTTTTTTTGTTTGTTTTTCTTTTTTTATTTCAAGCTATTGCAGAGTTTGCCATATTCTATAAACCTATGGAAATAAATAAGCAAATTCTAAAACTTAAACCTCAGACCATTTTTACATTCATTAGTGCTAGAAGAAAATAAAGTTCCTTCTTCACGGAAGAAAACAATTGATCTGATTACTCAAAACCGTCTGCCCAACTCATTTTTTTAGTGCTAATTGTGAGCTTTTCACAAGAAAAATGGGTTAATATAATAATCCAGTATCTAGCCACAAAGACATATGGTCAAAAGTTTCCTAATCTGAATTGACAATCCGTTAGGCATT
The DNA here is from genome assembly GCA_031468815.1 of Morus bassanus. NCBI lineage: Eukaryota > Metazoa > Chordata > Aves > Suliformes > Sulidae > Morus > Morus bassanus. The sequence continues at coordinate 19,131,517 of CM062570.1, forward strand.
AGCTCTCCTGACAAAACCAACAAAAAAGGAGAAATAAGGTGTCCCTCAGCTAGGCGTAAAGAGGAATTATACTCAGCCACAGAATCCCCCATGCAGGAACTACACAAACTGTAATGGACGAGCTCAGCCTGTGTGTGTTATCCAGAGCTAATAACTGTGCTGCTGCTGTTGCTTCAGAAAACCTGCTTTCACCCCCAGCAAGTAGTCGCTGCTGCTGCTGCACTAGCCACCATCTACTTCTACCAGTCCCACAGGACCAAGGAGCAGGTAGGGCAGGCAAACTGAAGTGTTGACCAACCCAGAGAGGAAGAGCTTCTGGAGAGAAGTAGCATCTTTTACTGGACTTGCTGACCTATTGCTGTGGCCACAAGGATCCAAGTACACATAATGAACTCTATTACTCCAATTAATAACTGATAATCCCTCTCTGCAAATCTTGCTTTGATATTAAGATACACACAGGGATATTTGAAGAGGCATGCTCATTTGCCACTGGCAATTAAATTACCAGTGTCAGCAAGCAGTTCAGTCTGGTTAGAAACAGCCAAGGTCAGAGGGAGCTGTCTGATGATCGAGTTCAAGTCAAAATTTAGTTCTCTCAAACAGCATGACTGAAGCTTTCATGTTGTCAGCTTAACATGACAATCTGGGATCTCCCAACTGCTGCATTTCATGTTCAAGTTGTTGTCAGCTTTTCCTGGGTAACATTATCATCTCCAGTAAATATTTTCACATGATCTACACTAAAGACAAAAGCCTCTGTTTTCCTGTAAAATTTCTTCTACATTGCAGAGCGCATTGAAGAATCACCATTCTTACTACCTCTGGGAAAAAGCCTTATTTCTTGCTAAAGCTTCATTCAGTGGGGAACAATAGGGAAGAAAAAGAGAAGAGCTTCTCTGTTCATTTCATTCTGGGCCATCTTTGCATGTGTTGGGTTGCAAAGTAACTCAAATAGTAAATGTCACACAACTGTTCACCACAGCAAGTAAAATAATCATCTCTGATACTGTTTGGACAGATATTTTTAGTGCAGGAAATATCTGCTTTTCAGTTTTTTTATGAAATGCTATTACTAAAGTATACGGGTCTACTCTGTGTTGATTATGAAGAACCTAAAAAAGTAACAAGAAATGCTCATTTGAAACATGTCACCTATAAAAGTAAACTTGGAAAAGACACGGGTTACTTACATAAATATGCAATATAGTATCTGTAAGAACACCCATACTAGGAAAGAGAATCTGTTTAGATAACCAAATAAAACCCCAGTAATTTAAGTCTAATTTGTTCTTCACTTCTCCAGTTATAGCTTCTCTTTAGGAGGAAACTTCAGTGGTCTCTAACCTCATGTTACAGTCCTGCTCACCAAGACCTTGCACCTCTATGTGGCAATCCATTTTTTTAACTCACCACTTGTCAAGTGTTGGGAATCTAACAGCACTAGCCTTGCTCCAGCAAAGTGACAAGAGTCAGCTGATGGACACTGCCAGTAGGGAATTTAATCTGAATTAAATATTACATGGACTTCGCTCTCTTAAAGAAAGATCACCCAGATAACTGCAATGTGAAAACCAACTGTGAATCTCTGCTTATGCCCATGTCAGTCAAGAGTCTGGGATGAAGCCACTAGTCAAGCAACTGCAGAATTGGTCTGAAGCCCTCTTGTGGACTTCAAATAACGAAGCAAATCTGCCAATGCTTGAAAGACTCATTAAGGTTCTGAGGACAGATTTGTCTTTCTTCACTAAAAATACTATGGTGTTTATCAGTTATGGCATTTATTCAAAAGACATACAGAGTAATTCAACCCAAGGGCAATTAAGGTTTTCAGCCACACAGTACTTTATCTGCTGCAACGAGAATTACTCAATTGGAAAGAGTGCCTAATTTTCTCTTATTTTTTATGTGCAAAGGTAGAAATCCAGAAATACATCTTTGCACTACAGCCAGTTCAATAATTAAAAATACTTCCCACAATCATTCACATGAGCTCAAATTAAAAAAAAAAAAGCTATTGCAGCCATACTTACATTCTTTTTGGTTTGTTTAAACAAAAAACCTGCGAAGTCAGGTTTTACACCTTCTCTCATAAATGAAAGATTAACTTAAAATTTATTTTCACTGAGAATTTGAGTGAGAAACTGAATTTTAGGGCTTAAGTTTCTCCATTTACAAAAGACAAACAGTACCACATGACTTACAAAACCAATAAAAGGAAGGTCAGATTGCATTAGGTTTTTAGTATGAGATATCATGTTGCACTGCACCTCTGCTAAAGCCAGACAGTATTTTAGTCCCAACCTTAGTAAAATTTTTCACTTCAGTAGTGTAAGCATTTCACACATTGCTTCAAGTATCCATAACCTTCAAAGGAGAGGGAAAAAAAAAAAAAAAAAAATCAATGGAGACTTACTTCCTGCAGCCTGGACTGTAATAAAAGGTGCCTTTTCTTAGCCTGGTTGTTTGCCACCCCGGTAGAAAGCACTACAAATTGCTTTTTACAAGGAATTTGGTATAACTACCATTAAGACTAGTTGAAGGAGGTACAATAGAGTACCCTTTTATCAGTCATACTGTACTTTATTCAAGCAGCAATACACTTAAGTGGGGAGTAAGAGTATACACTTAGAAGTATAACATGATACTGTTTTGGTCTTCTGTGTCAATGAAAATAAATCAAAGTCCAGTGAATGAAGAAACGTGCCTTCTTGTAATAAGTGATATTTCTAGCCTGGCTAGAAATTGTTTAATTGCCTAATCACAGCTACTATGATTCAAAGTGGTACATAGGAGGTCAGACGATCGAACACAAAGAAGAAACACTTGCCATCTATGTAACATTGTTTATGATATACTTATTGGGGGATGAAAATATCTTCAAAGTACAGATGAACTGCTCTAACACCTTTTTTATTTTTTAAATCTTATCTGCAAATTTTGCAGGGTCTATCATGGAAAATACTACACCAATTTTAGTGAATACTGGTCAGTAAATTTTGCCAACATCACCTGCAATGATTAGAGCCAGGCTCAAGGTTCCAACATTAAATGATACAGTTTTTACCCTCTCATATATGTCAAATTCATCTTTTACCCACTTTTCAATGAATCATCACTCTACTAGAATTACCATTTATTAGAATAAAGATCTTCAGGGAGTAAGAGACATTAAATTTGAGTTCAAGGCAAGGTTTAAAGCTCTCTATTTGTTAAACAGTGATGTGTGACAGTGTACAGGTAAGTTTTACTGAAAGTCACAATATGTTTCTTTTTGTCAGAAGGTCTAACCTGCTCAAAGTACCTGTTCTGTTTACACTAAATTGATTTGAAATTTTACAGCTATATAGATCCCAGTGACTGGGAAATGTAAAACTATTACTTTTTTTCCCCCTATAATAGGAAAAAAAGAGAGGTTCACATATCATATCATTCATGAAAATGCAATGGGAAATGAAAAGGATTCATTTAGCAGACTGGAAATTTAACAACTGGGCAGTATAGTTCTGCAACAGGTCATGATCTCAAGAAAATCAGCTAATTAATTTACTTGGCAAAGGGCCAAAGAAAATAACTTTAATCCTTTGGAACTTGATAATCTGAGCTATAATCACAAGGGCAAAATCTGCATGTAGAGTTTCCACAATTCTAACTACATGGACCATTATCCTAGCACAACGGGGAACTACAAAAGGCTGGTCCACCGCCCAAAGCTAAATGTTTAAGTATGCCTTCAATACATGTCTGGGAGATGGGCTCTATTCCAAGAAAAAGTGACCCTTTCTTGGGGAGGAAAAAGAAACATGAATCTTTAAGCCTTGGCAAAAGTTACACATGTATTTCTGAAAGGTGCTACAGCAAGATTTGGAAACTCTTCGAAACCATTTTAAATACCACCTATGGCCTAGAAGTTGGCCTCTCCAAAGCAAATGGTTCTCAGTAGTCCTTGCACAATAAATAAAACTAGTTTTTTGCAATTAAAAAAACACCCAACAAATCAAAACCAGTTAAGACTGTGTTAAGCAAGTCCTTAGATTAAAATCTCCATTCTAGACAAAAAAAAGCCAAGCTACGTACATTTTGTCAAGTGAAACATTAGTCAACCTTAGTTCTTAGGTTTAACTACCTTCAATAGCAAGCAATGGAATGAAGCTTTGAAATGTTCATTTAGTTAAAGTGACTCCATGTCATGTACTTTAAATGCTTGGGCTTACTTTTCGTGCTGCTAAGCAATAGCTTGTATGCATAAACCTGACAATGCAAATTGAATACAAGGTTACTAGTGAGGAAGAGTGGCTTACAATCTGGCATGCAATAGCTGGAAACCTCATGACAATCCTGGAGAGAGGAAGATTTTAACACTCATCTTCTCCCCATCCAGCTTAATTCTGAACACCTCATTCAGCCTTTGGGTATCTCAACATTCCCCTTACTGCTTGTAACACTAATGCAAAAAGTGTGAGATCAGACACTCAGGCTGCTGGCCCTCTCAGAGTTTACAGCCCTTACAAAAGTCACATTTCAGAGGTCAGAACAAACAGAAAAAATATGGACAAAATGAGTTGGTGGTGGTCCTGAAGAAGCTATTTCTATGCTCTTTGCTATTGTAAACTCCAGAAAGAAATCAGTAGGGTTCACAGCATCTATGAATGGGATACTTCTACACTTATAGCTGCTGAAATCCCCACAGAGACTGAAAGAGATTATATTACAAAAGGCAATGAACTAGTGTAGTAATTGCTATTACAAACTCCACAGAGAAGACAGAGTGCATAACGTTGATGAACTGGTGCCCTCTGAAAGTTGTATTCAATTCCAATATTATTTAGTAAATGTTAATGATTTCCAACTGGTAGAAATCTCTTTCAATTCAAATCACATCATCATAGCAACTATTTAAGACCTCAACAGTACAGTCTCTAGCCTTTCTTCCATAAAACACATTTCCATATATTTTAAACACTATTTTAAAAAAATTCAAGGTCAGTTTCTTCTTCCTTTGCTTGCCATGGTCCAAGTTTTGTATTCTGCTCTTGCTGCAGTAAAAGACGTCACAGCTACCCAAAACAGTGAAGACTAGAGTGTTGCATGTTCATGATATCACTGGCTGTTAAAAGACTCAAGTGGGACCCCGAAGACAAGTCCTGGTAAGCAAGTAATGAAGGTGATAGTGGTTTTCAAATATAGTCTCTTTAATGGAGAAACCAATATTTCATTACCCAGGCAATAAACACTTTGTTTGTCTTTACTCATTAACAGCACATTCCCCAAAGGTAACTCAGCATTTACTTTTATTCTGTTCCTGCAGCGGCCAGCAGCACATGCCTAGGGAAGGCCTACGGCACATAATCCGCCCTTATTAAGTCTTCTCCAACAATGAAATATTACTGCAGTGTATTCTTTTTAGCTTATATACATAAGAATCACCATGAGTAGTATAGGTGACATGAACGTCAGAAAGGGAGGTAAAAATGAAGGATGATAGGTAGAATAATCATGTCCCTTAGTGGTTTAAAAGGCTCCTCACATGATTTACAAATATCTGTCTGCATTTCCTTCTATGCTATTCATACACATATATATATATATGTATGTGTGTGTGTGTGTACGTACACAAAGATAATAGGGCCAAGAGACTGGATGAGTTTGAAAACATCTTACACACACTGTGGATTGCTCCCTGTCCAGAATGCATTCTTTTGTTATTGTGGCATTAGTGGTAATAGTTCCTTTGTGCAAAAGTCAGATATGCCCACCCCATTGCTGACTCAAGAGCACATGGAATAAATTAACTGGAACCCTACAATTCAACTAGTGTACATGAGAGCCAATGAAGATGTGAGTCCTCAAGCCTATTTCAGGTACCCAGGTAAAAGCTGTTTTCATCATCAGAACCATGCAAAAACCATCATTTGGCATAATCCACCTTGTTCCATTTAACCTGCTGAATCCTTTACTGTATCTAGTACTTTAACATATCCAAGTGGAGCTATGGTCCATCTTAAACATTATCAGAAGATAGAAGACCACACCTATTAGACTTACTGCTCTTCTCATAGGCTGCCTTGTTGCTAACTGCCATTTGAATTTCTTACAGGTCACATTCAGTAAGAAAACATTCCATCATTTTCACTGCACTGATACAGTAATTGCAATTTTATATAGCAAACCCTCATTTCTCTGTCTCTGGGCACACACAAAATACAGTTTCTTGTGGTTAGATTATAGGAACAGATGTACTGCATCAGACCCCAAGTCTCATTTAGTCCAGTACCCTGTCTTCCACAGCAGCCAACAGCATAAGGTTAAGGGAAAAGTAAAGAAAACAGAAGTATTGAATTATTTTGCACACACAGGCATCAACCAACTGCGTCTCAACAACTTCCTAAGCTGGGGGCTACTATACTGTATTTAAAAGCTGCGAGTGGTCCTCAACTTATTTTGTCTAAGCACTTTGACACATTTATTGTTTTACATCCACAGACTTCAACAGAGATGAGTTCTAAAAGGTAAACATGTATAACTTCTTTTCTTCTTTTTTTTTTTTTTTTTTTTTTTAAACCACATCCACTTAAAGAGACCACAGTCTTCCTATCAGTTCATTTTCCTCAGGTGACATAATAAAGAGCTGTTCTCTCTTTGCCTTCCTCACTCCATTCTTGAGTCTACAGATCTCTCTGATAAACCCCACTGAATAACAGGATAGAAACTGCATATTCTGATTTATAAGGAGGAAAAAAATAAAACAGAAAAAAAAAGAGAAAAATTCTCTTTGGCTTAGCCAGCATGTTCCCCATATAGTATCCTCTGAGGAAGGCTGCATGTTCATTTTTCTAATCATTTAAACAGATTCAGCTGCAGGGCAGGGATCTGGATCTAGGACAAGTTGTAGGTTTGGGTTTTTTTGTTTGCTTTTTATAAAAAAAAAAGGTAAATAGGAAGGGAAGAATTTCCTTCCATTAGGAGAGCTGAGAAAGAAAATCCTTGGGTATTAGGTAATTCGTCTTGGGGTTGTCCGCCATCATTTTCCCTCTCCAGACCTCATGAGAAAAAAAGGCATCTCAGAGCAAAAGAGAAATGCTGGTGGATGTCAAACATTTAGAGGAGAAGATCACAAGCTGCAGTGGAGATGGCAGGCCTGTGAGCAGTGCCAAGAGCAAGTGATGCGTAAAATCATTAAATGTGAAGGGCTGGGCAACAGTGCCTAGACTTATCTGGAAGTTTAATCAGAGAGAAGAATTGCAAAAGAAAAGAATAGAGACGGCTGAAAGCTGCAAAGTTATGTGTTTGACCTTTTTATAACAAACTCCCCCTTCCCCCCCCAGCCAGAAGTAGGGGCGGGGGGGGGACTGGGGGGGGGGGAGGGGAAGAAAGGAAAAAAAAGAAAAGAAAGCCCAGGTAATCTCAGTGCATTATTGTGGTGATTACCAAATGAGTATACACTTATTTCTCTCTCTGGCTTTCTCAGGAATGCAGATGTGGCTAGAGTTCAGGCTGACAGCTGTTTTCTCAATTTTGTCTCCACTAGGTAGACCAGCTTTCAGATTTTAGCTCACAGAAGATGCAGAGAGTTTGCCAGAAATACTTGGGCCAAGCAACATATGTCTCTAAGTTACTAGCATCACTGGGCAGGGTTTAGATAACAAAATTCTGCAATAAGATTGAATGACTTCATGCAGAAGGACCTTGTTAGTTCCCTGTAAGTCAAGGCAGGCTGTATCCCTTTACCCCAGGCAGTAACTACTCTGACATTCACCAAATTCTCCATACAAATAGGGTGGCTTCTCAATGGACACAGACTGTGAAGGAGACTACGCTACCCTTAGAGAGCAATAAAAAGCTACTCCTCCTCTATCAAGCTCCCTGTGGCCACACTGGGAAAGAAATGACCAATGAGCTCTGTCATTCTGATCTTTGAATGCCATCTTCCAGAGAGCCAGTCCCACTCAAAAGGAAGACTTGGAGGCCCATCAAGGTCAAGTGGGACATAATATAGCACAACTTAGCTGTTTTTCTCCAGATGGAGGACCTGGCCTGAGATAGAGTCACTTAAAATGGTTGCTGTTGAAATTAATAAGAGTGTTCTGAGCTACAGTTCTAGTGCTAATAACCCAAATAAATCATTACAATCTAGTTTCTGAGGAAACAGCAAGCTGTAGTTCAGATCAGTGTTTAGCATGTACTTGACAATCCCATTCCTACTTACAGAAAAGGCAATGCCTCATGTGACAAACAAAAAAAAAAAACCACCCCACCACCAACGTTCCCCAGCAGTGGTGTTTTAGCCCGGTACATCACTTGCATTTCAAAAGACATCTCACAGCCTTTGACAGCCTGCAAGCAGCAATGAGCCCCCATCACTGACAGGCATCCAGTGGGAAGGGCTACCTTCAAACATTCACTGGAACCAAGTGTGGAGTGGGCAACTCAAGAGATCTGTTCACACTCTCAACCATGGGTCCTGAAATGATTCTTCATTAACAAGGACTGCCTGTGTAAAATAACTTCAGCAAGGGCAGTGGTGAATCACTTACTGCCATGCAATAAAAAGCCAGCTGCTCGTATAGCACTCAAGCAAATCACAAAAGGGTAAAAAAAGGAGCATGTATGTGACTGAGGCAGTCATTCTTCTTTCCTCTGTCTACCCCAAGCAACAGAAAATAGCACTAATGTCATCAAAAATTTCTCATCTTAAAAGGACAGCTTTTTAAGAAAGCTTGACTCTCAAGAGCTCTCCTTATTCTCCATGTGAACTGTAGGGAGCTGAGTGCTTTCAAAACTCTGCCTCATGACAGGGGTGAAGTAGGAGCCTCCAGAAAACTTGACCTGCTCCTCCTTCCTTATTTGTTCAACTATTTATTTACTTCCATGAGGCATAGCCAGCTCCACACACTTTGGACCTTGTCTTAATCTTTTCCTGTTGGCAGAACCAGCTTCATAAACTTGCAGACAATATTCTCAAGCCACTGTGTAGTAAAGTTTAAAGAAAAAAAGTATCCTGCAGGTCACCTCATGGTCAGTCTTCATGAACGTAACAAAGGTGTAGAAAAACAGCTGACAAGCTGAAATCAAATCTTCTGATGTGGGATGTCTAAATATCCCTTTAAATGCTAATATCTGTCCAGACAGCCTGTTTCTCCAGGACTCTGTTAGCTACGAATCTTACTGATAGCGACACTGAAACAGCACTGTCCATGTTTAGCTCCAAATCACAGATTGCCACTAACACAAGCAACAGGATTATAGGGAAAGGTGCTTCCCCAAACTGCAGCACTGCACTGGATAGTGACCATCCAGCACTTAAGTCAAGAGGGCATTCCTTACCTTGCAGACTTAGAGCCTCAAGAGCTGGGCTAAAAGACTTTTCAGATTCTTGCAATAGGGCAAGGCTTCTGAAACAGAAAACAAAGAAACAATTTTTAATTTCTTACGCATAAATAGACATCTAAGTACAATACTAGATTAATGAGTCACAGAAATAAGTTGGACAACATGGCCCACTTATAAAGGAATTTGCAGTGGTCTGCTCCTCCTAATCTTTTGCAGAAACCTGTGGGGATGCACAAATTGACAAAGAGCCTGTGGACACTTCACAAGTGGCATTTTCATATCGATGGCCTTTGAAAGGCTTTCCATAAAAACAGGGATAAACACAAAGGGCTTAACCCCTCTTGCTTCCCCCAGCATTTACACAAGTGGTTGATACACAGCCTAGGGAATTTTGAGGAGACCTGATTTTCAGTGACAGAAGAGTTAAAATTCAGTGCCTCACAAAATTGAGAAAGATCAACTGAGGCTTCTAGGATTAGCAGCTAGGATCTGCAGGGTTTTTTTCTTAATATTTTGAGGGATCTTATGATACTACCACCTTAAGGGATACTCTATAGGAACATGTTGTTGTCTGTGAACACCAAGGTTAAGTTAGAGCTATGACTTTATTTTTTTTTTTTTTGCTAAGTAACACTCTGATCTCTCTTCACCAGCAACATTTGATTTACTTATTCTTTTGGGGAGTGCATTGCAAATCTAGTATGTCAGAGAAACTGCACAGTGCCATATGCAGCATAAGCCAAAATTGTGTCAAAAAGCATGAAATTAATATCACAGATTTTCAGAAGAAAAAAGGTGACTAAAAGCACTGTTCTTTTTTCCCTTTTATAGGGTAACTGTTGAGACAGAACACCACTCTGGGTGCAGTGGCTGGTGTTACCATCAGTCCCAGGTACAAAGGCGACCCGAAGCAGTTATGTGTTCTGAGGACGCTGCCCCGAGTCTGACTTCACATCCCAGCTCTGAATACACAGTGCACAGTAGGCTCTGTTTGGCCACTGGCTCTCCTTGCAGCTGTGCTGATTGCTCAGTGGGGAACATGTCTGTTCTCACAAAGATTTTAACAAATTAACTATGAACAAAGTAGCCTGGAAACGACATAGATTAACACATGCTGTGTCATGCCAAGAAGAAGCTTGTCAGCTTGTTGTTTTCTCAAATCTGAAAGGAAAATTCCCAGGACCCACTAAATATATGGAAATGTTTCCATGTTTAGCTGTGTTAGAAAAGAACACAATCATTGCTGAGGAGAAATAAGAAACACACAGCCCGGATACAAAGAGTGTATAACAAGACTCCTAGGAAGCATCTGCAGCACAAACAAGATTAAACACAGGGGACAATCTGTTGTCTTTGTGTAAACTCCACAACCAAAAGAGACGCTAAGAATGAATTTGGGGGACATCACCTACATATTTTCTGTTAACAAGAATGGAAAAAAATCCAAAACCAGAAGCTCACAGGTGTTTAGCCCTCTTTGCTCCTATCCATGAAGGAGCAGCTAACCGCTGTAAGTACCCTCCTGGCCATAACATGAAATGGGTGTCTGCATTAGCCTGCAGTGGGCCTTTACCTAGCATGGATCTTCAGGATGGCTCAAGACAGAATAGCCCAAGCCTCTTCAAGGCAAAACAAACAGATGAACCCAAAAATGTGTTTAGCATAATCTGAGATAAGGTAATTATTAAGATATAATATAAAAACTAGCTATTTTTTAAAGCATTAATTAAAAAAATTGACAGGTAGATTAAAAAAACAGTATTTAAGCAAAGCACTGCTTAGAAAAATGCAAGGTTTATCACTTCTCTGCTACAATATAGGAGCTGCATGAAACACATTTTGAAAGTGACAAGTCAATCAGACTGAGTTGAACAACAAAGATATGTTTTATAAATGTTTTGATAAATGCAAAACACTGGGAGACCATCTAATCCACTGCTGAAATGCTCTAGTCTATGACCGAGAAACAGGGGTCAGGGCATGGACTGAAAATCACAAGAAACTACTAGAAACTGGTCGAACTGCAAACAACCGATTCCATCCAACTCCTAGAAAAACTTAAACTATTTAAATGATCTTTTAGAAAATTTCTTCAGCAAATGATATTATACATCTTTTTTAAAAAGCTTACTATAAAATAAGCACTCCTTATCAATTCCAAGTTTTTTCAATTATCAGATTTTAGCCATATAAACAAATGTCAGCCTAGAGCCTTTTTAAAAACAACTAGTCTGTCTGCTCTTCACCCTAATTTCAAGCCAATTGTGTTTTCCACCTCGTCATATGTTAACATAAAGATTTTGAGTTTATCTCGTCTCAGACAGGACCCGTCTTCACCTTTTTTCATACCATACATATCACACAGTGGACTTCACTGTCAAACTGCCACTGCAGCAGTATTAAGCAGATGTGAAAATAGAGGCCGAGTCCTACCCCACAGCCAATCTGGATTTGTTGAGAACAGAGCTCTACACCAAAACCATCTGATGTCTATCAGCAATGGGCTACGGGCCTGGAAGGTAAGAAAAGCAACATCATGCAATAAATAATTACTTTAATACAACTTTTGACACATTTCTTTCATTTGACAACCATATCACCAAGAAACAGGGTCTTGAAAGTACCATAAGGTGAGAATAAAACTAGTTGGTTAGCTATGGCTACAGTGTAACAATCAGCAGCTCACTTCTGACATGGAAGGACCTAATTTTGCATGGTTTTACAAGTGTCTGGTGTTGTTTGATGCTCTCTAGTTATTCAATAACTTGGACATTCAAACTTCCATTTGCAATTAAATCTACTGATTCTATAATAGTGAAAGGGACCATATATTCAGGGACAGCACAGGATTTCAAAATAATCCAGACTTATTGGATGAAGGGTCTGGAAAAGGAGGCTGACATTCAAAAAAGGTATTAGTGAGGTGAGATACACAAATACTTACTGGAAAGGGCTGGTTAGGCATTGGATCTTCAAGAAAGGCCCTAACATAAGGATCACTAATATCAAGATCATGCTGCCACAAAATAGTAAAATGCCACATGGGGATGTCTTAATTTAGTTTACATGACCCCATGAGGATGTTCTTTAAATTTTGCATCACCCTAATAGTGCTACCCTTAGTATGCAGTGACCCCTTTCAAGCACATCAAAAGATGGACATGAAAGAACTGGAAAATACTCCCAAACCAACTAGGATAATGCAAATCTAGGAAATCTATCTATTAAGAGTGAAGTAATTGTGCTGTTTTAACCTAAAGGGACTGAGGGAAAGGGAAAAGTCTAACAACAGGAAAATGCTTTTGCAAAGGTGAAAGGAATCATCTGCTCCAGTAGTCACTGTTAATGGGATCAAACCCAACAGGATTAGACTGCAGCAAGGAAGACTCACATCAGACATGAGCAAAAAGTTTCTGACGGGAAACAAGAACAGGCTACCATCACCAGCAGTCCTGTACAACGGGTTAGGCAGACACCTGTAAAGGATCTGCCTTGGGGCTTGAATTTGGCTGCATCATCTCCATGGGACGCTTGCAGCCCTATTTTTTTTTTTATTTTAATGATTTTACCAAACTGAAACAAACAAACAAACAAGCAAAACCCACAACCAAAACACTAAAATCAAAAAACAAGGAACAGAAGAAAGCAAGACAACATCTGATAAATACTTGAAACCATCAATTATTTATGATAGTAGCTGTCACCCTAAACATAATCTTTATTTGGGTCTTGAAAGGCACAAAATACAAAATTCAAAATATTACAGGTGCTAAGAATACAAGCCCACAAGCTCAATATGCAAGGCAATTGGGATTCCAGGTGAGACAGCAGAAACCCTAGCCCCCTGGGGATGTGACCACAGCAGGGGAGAGCAAAGCTGTCCCCACAGGCAGGAGGAACCTTTTCCCAGAAGCCTTACTTACTCCTCTCCCCGCTGCTGCAGGGGTGCCCCCGGGCTGTGACCCCTATGATAGCATCCTGACAGGTCTCCCCTTCCTCTCCCTGCGTGCCTTCGCCCAGGCCTGCCCCACTGCGGCCCCCTGCAGCCACCTCCTGCTCGAACCAGCCAGAACCAGTGGGGCAGTCTCCTGCCCCTGCCTCCGGGGGCACCGCTGCCCTGCCGCCACAGGCCAGCTCCCCTCAGCTCCCCCCTCCCCACCCAACCCACTGGCTATTTAACTCTGATTAAAGGAAGGCTTTGTTCAGGAGCCAGCACATGCACACTGCAGTGAGCACCTGCTGTGGCTTGCCAATTCTCTAGGAACCCAGAAAATGCCTCTCACCTGAAAAACTCATTATTAGAAAGTTTAAAAAAAAACACCAAAAAACAACACAAACCAAAACCACCCAAAACCAAACCACACCAAAACCCAACACATCCATTTCTCAAAGTCCTTTCAACTCTTCCTTAACTGGGAAAAACAAAAGCATGAGGATGTACATTAAGCCTCCTGCAGGTCACTTTGATAAGCCAGGTTTGAAGTAACAGCCCTTTGCAGTAGCCACAACTGCTACCAGCTGAGTTGTGCTTTATACCGAGTTTTACTACCCACAAGTTAAAATACACAAGAGATCTAAGAGCAGATGGGAGCCCTCTGCCACCAGGGACCCACTGGCCCTGGCAAAGGTCCCCCCAAGCCGTGTGGCCGCCTGGGCTCAGGAGCTCCCCTGTGTTAAAGACACCAAGATGGCTTAAAGTTTGTGCAGCCAGAGTATTTTAAATATACTGGCTATATACTATTAGTTTACTCATTGGCCACATACCATGCAGTTACAAACCCAGAATTTGCATATCAAATATGTATTTACCAGCTCTTCTCCAAAGATCATTTTGAAATAAGTGGGTTCACTCAAAGGAGTGAAGGTTTCTCCTGTGAACAGTGCTTGGAGGTTTTGACTCACTTGCACAGCTCAGAAGACTCCTATCAGTACAATGAATATCTATTTTCAGCTATCCCAGTATTTGATTTCAACACACAAAGCAATATTTTTATATTGTCTAGTTTATGCAAGATGAAAACAAATTTATTTTGATGGTGATAACCTGCAGTGTTAGTTTTCCCTTATGAATGAGAAAACTAAAATTACTCAAGAGTGTACTTGGTACATGTGTCCTCTGAACTTATTTCTTGGCTTTCATTATGAAAGAGGTGAAGTGGAGAAAGCTCAACAGTTGGGAGAAGGTCATTTTGATGCTTTCTTTAATAACAACTCCTACCCTTGCTGCGGCTGTAGCAGCAGCGCTTTTTTTGTTTTGGAGGGAGGGGTGGCAACCAGTGGTTACAGATTAATCTTTTCTTGTCAAATCTAGACCACATTTCACAGAAAAAGGAACAACCCCTCACAACAGTTACTAGAGGCTTCCCAATTTGAGGAGAACAGGGCAATTTCACAGGACATATCAATCCAACTGCACATTTGGACTATTAATGTAGAAGTTAATGAAAACAAGGCCTAAAAAATAGGAACCAGCAGTGAGTCAGCATTTGAGATATTCTTGGGTTGAATAATTTATTGTTTTCATCAGCCTGTTGCCAAAAGAAAACACACTGTGGTACCCTTTAGAGAACAAATACATTTCTCTCAGAAAATGAACATCTACAGAATCCCGGTGTGGAGAAAACGGAAAGGTAACCATTTGGAAAGGACAAGAGCAAAGTAAATTAAAATTTCATCAATTGGACAGTGAGTTTCATCTGACAGCTATATCCCATATTAGTCTATTTCCTGATGTATTTGAACTTGCCTCTTGAACTAACCAGAAAAGGTCATATGAAGTGCCAGTGGTAAAAACCACTGGAAATAGAGAGCTACTCTTTGGTTTTCATATTGTTCATCAGCTGACAGCGGCTTCTAAAAAACTAATTCCATAGGTACTTGTTTGATCGTTTGGCCAGTTTGCAGACAGTTTTGAAACATGTCGAAAGCCTAGAAGTATAGGCACATGAGTGTGTGTTTTCAGCTGGCCAAACCTTTCTATCTCTAAGTAGGAGCAATTTAAGAAGCTATCCATCAGTTCCTACTCTAGCTAAACCTGAGTAACTAGCAGACATTATCCTTAAAGGCACCATGCATCAAGGCATGTGAATTGTTGATGTTGATCCCTTCCTATCCTGCTGACACTAAGGCTAAATTAATGACAGACACCGGAAACAAAAAAGACCACTGGCAGTGATGGAATAGACAAGGAAACAGGAAAGCAGTGATGAGAAGTCATCAAGGTATGTTCTTACACCTCTTACTATCCTGCTACTTGCTCATAGAACTCTTAACATAATACCACTGCACTGAAATCCATGGCGTCCTGTAACGGGCAGTAACCTTCAGCAATCTGACTTTTCTTTGCTTGCTTGCTGCACAAAACAAACCTTAGTGATGTTCTGCCACCTCATCTAGACCAGCTCAGGCCTGACCGCTTCCACAGATCTCTTCTCCCACAGTTTCAACTGGGCTTTCCAAAGAGGTGTACAATGAGGACTCCATTAACCATGAGAGTAATGGCTTTCAGAGGAAGCCCACCAAATTCATTTCACATGGATTAATGAACACTGAGAAGGAAATAGCATTTTCTCACCGCTATCTTGACATTTGAATTAGTGAAAACTACATACATAGCAACATAGAAACTGCTATATTGAATGAGATCAAAAATCTACATGCTTTGGCAACTTGTGTCAGTAACCTGTTTTAGCCATCTCAGATCAAACTGAAAGAAGGCCTACCAAGGAATAATAAACCCAGGAGAACTTCCTACTACAATTCCAAAGCTAAGATGTTGATTTACGCCCCTCAATATGCAGATTTTGATTCATTTCCAAAAATCTAATTTAATTCATGACTAATTATCAACAGAATTGGTCAATGGTTCTTAATATGTCCCAGTAACACCTTTGAATACAAAGACTGTATTTCTCAGGTAGCTCCCAAAGGCACAGCACAAAACCAGGACTTCCCTCAGCCCACATACTATTATTGCAGATAGAGTTAATAATGTACTTAACTTTTTGAAATGTCTTTGGATACAGACAGTAACAGGCCAGGTTCTCATTGCCTATTTGAGAATCACTTCAGGCTTAGGCCTCATGTTATCTTTATCAAGATGCTGCTGCTAAGTTTTTCCAAAAACAACAAATTAATCGCTGCAAAATGCATTAGGCTTTCTAGCAGTGCAAATTGACTTAATTTAATTTATATTAAAGAGGAAAATGTAAGTTTATCTGAGATGTCAATCTGGCCAACAGTCTCTTTCTATCTCATAGTATTTTGCATCTCTGCCAATGAGAAAATGAAACAGTATCTCAATGCATGATCCCCTTTTCCTTTTGTTCACTGCATGCATTTACAGCACAGGTGGATTTCAAGGGACACTGAGACCATGACTAGTAGGTTTCAATTTTTATTTTCCATACACAAGGTGATCGTCATTTTTGCAAGACAACAGGCAGCACATGTTAATCTGAGTGTGTTTGGAACGGGATGTATTTGACCCTTTTTCTTGTGGCCCAGGATATGCTTCAAACACGCATAACAAGGCAGAAAAAAAAGGAACAAAAGAATGCTTGAAGGAATGATTAAGTGCTTCTGAATTTACACAGTGAAATATGGACAGTTTAAATGTCCCAGTTATTTGCTTCTCTTCAGCTGGTGAGCAGTTTCAAACACCCCATGGTGCGGTAAGATTAATTAAGTTGTGCATGCTTTTAGCCTGCTTGGGGTACCAAGGAGAGAGAATTGCCACAGAATCTCTATTCGCCAAAGCAAAGAGAGTATCTCATTAATGTATGATTAATAGCCATTTGTGAAGCAATTAATTAGTCATTTCGACAGTAAACTTAACCAATATACATGCTTTTGCCAGGCTACATGTTTGCTTTAATAAAGTAGAAAAAAAGAAAAATATAAAGAGGTTCCTTCTCATACCCAACCCTCTAGAAAGGTGCAAAGAAAAAAAAAAAGAAAAAGGAAGGGCTTTGCATATTCTGGTCTTGTCCGATTTCATCTGGTGTGTCTTTAAGAACATCACTGGAATGGAAACTCTCTAACATGATTGATGGCTTCTCCTGCTATCTGCAAGTTGAAAATTCAGAAAACGGGTATTTTTTCATAGGCCTCGCTGCTTATTGGTACAAGAGTTATTTCCACTTTGCTGCAGAATTGATTTGCAACACCGGCATATGAGTCTGTATATTTTTCTCACCAGCCCGTCATGAAGTATCACTCAGCAAGCCTTTGGTGGCATGATGGATTGTGGAAATGAGAGCCTCACGACTTCGTTTGGCATCAAAGACTGAGATAATTGTCATTAACTTTTGCAAGTAGTGGAGCATCTGCAATCTTGCTCTGGATGTCTGCGTTCTGCAAAGCATATTACACAACAGATGTACAAAGCACATACCACCATGCTAATTTAATTCCATTCCAAGCAGGAAGCCAGACACCTTCCTTCAGAGCAAGCTGCCTTACTCCTTGAGTAAAAGAGCCTAAAGGCAGGCTTCTGGGTTGCATGGCAAGTTGCTCTGATTCACAAGGTGATGGTAGATTGCTTATCTTTCATGTGCTTCAATTAGTCCTTCTAGAAGACAGGTACTTATGAACCCTGCCACAGGTTTGTTTAGATTTTGTTTGGGGGTTTTGTTTGGTGGTTTTTTTATTATTTTTTGGTTGGTTTTGGTTTGGTTTTCTTTTTAATATAGCCTATTATAGAGCATTTACTGATTTTCCACAAGTATCACTGGAACCAATACAGTACTTGTAACTCCACAACAAGAACCATCACTCCATTTTTCCACTGTACTGACAATTCTTTGTTGGTCTTATCCAGGCATCACCAACTTCAACAGGCATTACAGCAATGCATTTAAACACAGGATTAACTTCAAGCATGGATTTCATCATAGAATATCCTGAGTTGGAAGCGACCTGTAAGGATCATGAAGTCCAACTCCTGTCCCTGCACAGGACAACCCCAAATTCACACCATATCTCTGAAGGCATTGTCCAAGTGCTTCTTGAATATTGTCAGGCTTGGTGACATGAATACCTCCCTGGGGAGCCTGTTCCAGTGCTCCACCATCCTCTGGGTGAAGAACCTTCTCCTAATATCCAACCTAAACCTCCCCGGCACATATTCCTGCCATTCCCTTGGCTCCTATCATTGGACGCCAGAGAGAAGAGACCAGCTCCTGCCCCTCCTCTTCCCCTTGTGAGGAAGCTGTAGACTGTGATGAGGTCTCACCTCAGTCTCCTCTTCTCCAGGCTGAATAAACCAAAGGTGTTCAGCCATTCCTCATATGGTTTCCCCTCTAAACCCTTCACCAACTTCATGGCCCTCCTCTGGACACTCTCTAGTAGCTTTGTGTCCTTAATATACTGTGGTGCCCAAAACTGCACACAGCACTCGAGGTGAGGCCGCACCAGTGCAGAGTAGGGTGGGACAGTCACCTCCCTCGACTGGCTAGCAATGCAGTGCTTGATGTACTCCAGGACACGGTTGGCCCTCTTGGCTGTCAGGGCACGCCGTTGGTTCATGTTCAACTTGCCGCCAACCAGAACCCCCAGATCCCTCTCTGCAGAGCTGTTCTCCAGCTTCTTGTTCCCCAGTCTGTATGTACATCCAGGGTTGCTGTGCCTCAGGTACAAAGTCCGGCACTTGCCCTTGTTAAACTTCATACAGCTGGTGATTGCCCAGCTCTCTAGTTTGTCTAGATCTCTCTGCAGGGCCTCTCTGCCCTCAAGAGCATCAACAGCTCCTCCCAATTTTGTGTCTTCAGCAAACTTAATTAGTATTCGTTCCAGTCCTGCATCCAAGTCATTTATGAAGACATTAAAGAGTACTGGCCCTAAGATGGATCCTAGCAAAACTCCACTAGTGACTGGCTGCCAGCCCGATGTAACCCCATTTACTGTGACCCTTTAAGCCTGACCCGTCAGCCCATTGCTCACCCATTGCATTATGTGTTTATCCAGCTCTATACTGGACATCTTGTCCAGGAGGATACTGTGAGACACAATATCAAAAGCTTTACTGAAATCCAAAAAGATGACATCGACTGGCTTCCCTTGGCCAGCTAGGTGGGTAACCTTGTCATAGAAAGAATTTAAGTTTGTTAAGCAGGACTTTCCCCTCACGAACCCATGCTGGCTGGGACCAACAACTGCATTGTCTTTCAGGTGTTTTTCAATAACTCCCAGCATAATCTTCTCCCTAATTTTGCCAGGCACAGAAGTGAGACTGACAGGCCTGTAGTTACCGGGGTCATCCCTGTTGGCCTTCTTGAAGACTGGGACAATGTTTGTCAGCTTCGAGTCAACTGGGACCTCTCCAGATTCCCAAAAGCATTGAAAACCTTTGAGAGAGGTCTCGCTATGACATCAGCCAGCTCTTTAAGTACCCTCGGATGAATTGCATCAGGCCCCATCGACATATAGGGATCCAGCTGGAGCAGCAAGTCCCGCACAAGTTTGGGGTTGATTGGGAGTTCATCATTCCCATAGTCATGGTTCTCTAACCCAGGGCTCTGGGACCTCCAGAGCCCATTATCAGTGTCAAAGACCAAGGCAAAGAAAGCATTACACGTCTCTGCTTTGTCTATGTCCCTGTTTGTGAGGTGACCATGCTCATCAAGTAATGGGCCAATATTATTTCTGGCCTTCCTTTTGCCATTAACATATTTAAAAAGCTCTTTTTATTGTCCCTCACATTACTGGCCAGCTTCAACTCTAATTGAGCTTTGGCCCCATGATTTTCCTCCTTACAGTGGCAAACAGCATCTCTGTAGTGCTCCTATGTTGCCTGACCTTGCTTCCACTGGTCATATAATTTATTTTTTCATCTTATTTCTAAAAGATCCTTGCTCAGCCAAGCCAGCCTTCTGCCTCGCCTGCTTGACTTCCTACATTTTGGAATTGCCAATTTGTGCAAAAGGACATTACTCCTGAGTCATATGAGGCTGACACCTAGTTTCTTCATTGCACAGGAGGGTGAACCATTTAATGTGAAGACCAACTGTTTCAGAATAAGCTACAATCCTTTTGATACATCTCAGAAGAGTCTGAATCACTTGTAGAGACTATGAAACAAGTATTATTTGTCCCCTTTATAAGATCCTTGCATTTGCAAAGAAATCCCCTCAAAAACTGAAGCAAGACAGACAAACATATCCTAATAAACAGGTAAGCTGATGGAACCTGTTCTAAGTACAGGGTGCCTTGTACAGAACAAAGTTAACATATTATTCCTTTCTGGTTTTCTCCTCCACTATCTTGGGATGTGCTTAGGTACAAATATAAAGACATGGTCTCATATTTCTCATGCTTGCACTACTTTCAAGCAGTACCTTTTCCTCTGCAGCAAATCTGCCTGATGACTGACTTGGCATAGCTCAGAAGTTCCTACCCTTAAGTGCACTTCTAAGAAACTGCACAGAACAAGAAATATTTGAAGTGGTAAAATGATATCCCATTACACTGATCACAATGACATGTATACGTCTATCAGTATTATTATTTTACAAAATTATTTTATTCTAGACTTCCACACTAAAATTCAAAACTAGTGCTCATGTGCCTAAGCTCAAAATTAAAACTAGGTGGGGGTCTGTGACATCTATGCCCTGTAAACCCTTCTGCACTAATGTCCATTGCAATTACAGAGGACTGTCTTGTTATTTCTAAACCTTTAGTGACAACAGAATCACAGGTGGAAAGTACAAGTGGCCAAAGCACGGCTTCTGGATCTACCCTTACAAGCAAGTATCTTCTCTTCTTGAAACAGCAGCTTGTAAGTCAAGATCCTGTTCAGTCCTCCTACTTCAGCTGTTCATGCCATTTAAAGTGCCAATATCAGAAATATAGATTTTCACCCCTAAGGAAGAGGTCACATTAATATGTACCTTGTTCATTGGACATGACTCTGCACCACTAATGCCTGCATTTTTGGGCCGTCTGAGGAAGAAATGTGGGATTCATAGAGGTTAACAAGCCATTCACCTTTAGAGGCAGTTTCTTCAGGTTAAGACTGAGATATTTAAAGCAGCATGTGCCTTTCCATTGATTTTAGTGGGATCTGGACTGTCAGAGAAGAAAGACGACTCTTAGGGTACCTTACTTTGACCCATGATTTTTGTGTGGGTAACAGAGATCCTTTTGGCCCATAAGACCACTAGCCTGACACCTTTGACTAGCAAATTAAGTACGCATATCCACCTGTCACTTCAGTCAGCCCAAGACATGAAGGAAAACTTTTTCTCTATCACCAGTACTGGTGCATCAGGCTTAAGTGTCCCTTTACTCTTGCATAAGGATGCATTAAGTAAAAACACCCAAATCTCACACAAAGCAAATGATGCTTCTGGAGAAAAAGCTGGGGAGAGGAGAGGAAGCCCATTTGCCATTTCAACACTAGTTCCAGGGCCTCAGGGGACTCCACTGTAGTGGGAGGAGAAGGCTTCAAAAGGTCAATTGTCAGTGAGGGCAAGAGCATACATGAGATGCTGGAGCACATGTAAAGACATTTGAGATAGACTCAAGAGCTGGTTAACAGAGAGATCTGAACCTCAACTCCTGCAAGCTGCCCAATAATTCCACAGTAACTTGATGGCTTTTAAGATGTTGCTGTAGCTGGGAATGGAGTCTTTCATATTCTTCAGGTGCCAACACTACATAAATAGAATAGCATTATAAAAACAACAGACAGATATCTGGACCTTTGCATATTAATGATGTGTTAACATTCTGGAGTGACCCAGAACTCTTAATGAGCATGGTTGCCCATGCCAAAGCATACAGCAGAGCAGATACACAAGTACATTGAAAGGCAACCGCGACCTGCTTGCTCCTGTCCAGTGTAGTGGGGTCAATCCACAAACACGGGATCAAAATATTTTTCTTTAATTTTATTGTTCACAATCTGTGTATTTCCAATTTTTCTGACTCTCTCACCATGATGACATGCAGCATAACTGTCTACAATGGACTGCAAATTAACCACAGTGGGTAGGACAGTTTAAGAGCTACATTCAATATGAGAAAGACTGATGAGAAATGCAAGACTATCAGCTGATGTGAATAAACAGGTACCAAAAACGAGTCTGAGCAGTCAAAACTGCTCTGGATATTGCTTAAGGCTGTAGACAGGAACACAGAACACCAGCTGAATACAATAACTTAGAGGTTATTCCACCTATGTCTAGAGAAACAAGCAGATAAATCAATGCTCTGGCTACAAGTGACCTTTTTGGCTATTTAAACACGTACTTCTATTAGCATTTGTGTACCAATTGCTTTTGAAAGAAAAATATTTGTAATTTAAGTGACACAGAACTTTTGCATCTTTCTCTTATCTTGTTACCCTCTGCAGCATTTAGAGTGCTTTTTCAGCTTCATTAAAAGATCATCACCCCAAATAAACTCCATTTGACAGACCCTTGGAGATGAAGCCCCAAACTCATTTTCACAGCTCTGATTCACCCCTCCACTGAAGGAATCTCCCCCTGTTCACAAATACTGAGGAAGGGACACTTTTGGGGTAGTTTCATCCATACTGAGGCAGAGTTCAGCCTGGGCACAGGAACTGCAAGAAGGGCTGCCTTCAAAGCAAGGCAGCTATTGCCCAGTACAGAGAGCTTAACTAAGCTGAATTGCGCTTACTCAGTAGCAATGTTCAGCTCAAAAACGTGCTACAACAGAGCAAGGGAGAAAAACCAGTTTTTGTTTCACAGTCTACTCATTAACAAAATCATATTTTCTTCATTGGGACCAAGTTCTGTGCAGTCTGCCACAAAAAAAACCCCACACAAACAAGGTGTCCTCCAAAGCCATCTTTTTGTCTGTAGCCTCTATACTGTTCAAAAACGAATAAACTGACACTAATCTTAAATGAACATTTGTTCAGAAACTATCACACACAAAAAAACCCAACTTATCAAAAATATTTCTATGAGGTCAGTCATCCAGAAAAAAATCCCTCCTACCCACATCAGGACCTTGTTTAGGACATTTAAAACACCTGCAAGTCTCCAGATACATAGACATCCCATTAACAGTATTTTAACTGTGTCCCCAGCCCATCCTAAAACTCTGACCATGCCCAATAAGCTTCCCAGTATAAGCCAAAGAAAACCCTCCTAAACAGGAATAAAAACCTGGCAGCCTTAGATTGCACACATCATCACAGCATCAGCAGCTGCTTCCTCGTTCAGATGCAAAACAGTAAATCTAGAAGGGCTGCTGCACACATCTCGTGGTTAGGAGGAAGCTGGAAAGAACAGAAGACTTGGCATGAAAAATGAGATGCTGACCAGCAGAAAGTTACTGTCCACCTAAGAAAGTTTAAGCAGTGTAATGACTGTTTTCCTTTTTGAGGAATTTAGTAATGCTTGGGCAGCTCAGCCCATGTTAGACATTCTGTTTGTACTCAAACTCAAATCAACAATCACAATCACAATACAGCCCCAACCATGCAGCACATTCGTTCTCAGTTAGTAGGTTTACAGAAGCATTTTGACAGTGACAAGAACAACAGAAGAGAACTGGCTGTTGGACTACCCAAAAAGTTTCCTGGAGGTGCTTTTACTTGCAAAAGTTTAAAAGGTAAGGCTTTCATTCAAGGAAAGTTGCATGCCCTTTGTGCTCAAAAATCTGGCACAAAACTATACACCACCTGAGATACTCAAATGAACAGGCTTTGAGCAGGGGGAATTTTCATTTCTTATCCTCTCTTACTGTAGCTACTTAATAAGGGTAGAGATGAAACATGCCAATCAGTGGCAGAGCAGGAGCAAACACAGGCAGAGGCACAGTTGTGGTATTTCTTGTGTGATGGATTCATGAGATTATTTATCAGCCTTGCAGTTCGCACAATTCCATATCTATTGAAATATCAAGTCAAAAAGTTCTCTATTTTAGGAGCTGATTTTAAAAAAGCAATTCTATTATCTTTCCTGTCGGATGAAGTGTCTCTCCAACAGGCACCTTACTAGCATTCTCACTGCTTCTGAAGCAGCCCCATTCCTATTTTTTGCAAACCAGCCCTGGCATGCACTGCTACATGGAAACAAGCTTATAAATGGGGTGCAACTATTGCCTGTGACAGGCACAAGGACACCCTGTACTTCTGATATTTTGCGTATGCATTTTATTTCTTTCCGGGTAACATTATTTCTGCAAATGAGAAATACAGACAGAGGCATGCTTAGGAACTCTGAGCAGCATGTGGTAAAGACAAAAAGTAAGACCCAGATGAAGAAAAGCTGGCTGATTGCTCGTGGTATAGCTTCATACTTTCAAAGGGCCCTGATGCTCACCTCTGTCAGAATGAAGGCATTCTGACATTAACAACAGAAAACAAAATATTAGGAACCCCTAATACCACTATATGGTACAGTGCCTCTGACACTCATTCTTTAAACATACATTCATATTCTTTGGGAAAATGAATTCATCATAAAACACTGTACAAGACAGGAATATTATAATTGTCTGGTTAACTGTGGTTAAGTACTTTCAACAGTGCTTTAAAGACATGCTTCAGTGCTTTGCTGGGCAGAAACAGGGTATACAGATATAATCAGCAAGGCATTAAGGGCAGGTATCTGACTCAGGTATACACCAGTGGGTCTCACGGTTAATGCAGAGCATCTGCTTTTATGGCTTAGCCTGAGACTTGTGACAGTTCTTCCTCTGAAGCCACTACTAACAGAGTAATGGAAACCCTTCCATCCTTTAAAAAAATCCCTAGAATTGCAGAGAAAACCTGGTAGCCTGACATAACTCTTCTTCTAAAGCAGGGTTTTCCTTTGTTTCAGACTTGAGGCTGAGTAACATCCAACAGCCTTTGATAGCTGCAACACACAAAGTTCTGCCTGGTGGAGCTGCTACTCCCAACCCAGTATCCCTCCTACCCATCCTCCCCCATAGGGCACCATCCTTCTCTAGGGAGAATCATCCATTTCCATGTCCCCTCTGTGAAAACCAGGTAACAGCAACTTCACAGCTTCATGGAAGTGCTGATAAGAAAAATCCCTTATATTTTATCATGGTTGAAGACTTAAGTGCTTAATTTTTACAGTAGAGAGTCACACTGTATTAATTTTTAACAGATAATCTGACTTGGAGATTCCAGGTAATGGGAGAACAGCCATTCCGGAAAGGCTTTTTCAAAGCCTAAGGTCTGAAACAATGCTGTAACTTCCCAAATTATACGTTCACACCTGCACGCGGAGTACCAGTTCACAATCCAGACCACGTACTCCTAATATGGACACAGCCACAGAGGTAATGCTACAGCTGGTATCAACATGCTACAGTTGGTGTCACCTATCCCCTCCCTGCCCATTCCCAGCAGAACACAAGTAATATAAGGAGAGCTGTTAAAAGTGTTGTTTTGGTTGATAAAACCTCATGTACGCTGAAAAACACTCCCAGTTTAGTTCTGCCTGTTCCTCAGTCCCTCCAAGGCACACATGTTCAGAGCAAAACACAGACCCATCTCAAAAAGATATGAAGTTATTTCTAAAATAAATCCTAGGAACAAAACCCCAAGATCTCACACAGTAACATGTTAATGATGATATGACATGAAGCCTCCTCACAGTGCTAAACTTGAGATGAGAACACAGATTACATTTTTACCCAGATTTGTAAAAAGCTTGGCATGCTACAGTTCTGCTGAGATAAAGCTTTAATTCCATTGTTCTTTCATACATTCATACTCATATTTGGTGTGTGACATACGTCTTTCCAGATGTTAATGTTTTATTGTGCCTTTTTTTGCAGTTTTTATCAGGTCCATTTATACAAAACGTACTATAAATCCTCCCTCACTTCATATAGTATATCATATAAGACACCCTGATAAACATACAGATACAGATATATGAAGGCTAGTAAATGTAATAGGAGATTTAGCATGCTACTTGTACAGATATGCTATTATTCTTAATCTTGTGATTAATATGGACTGGCACTACTGTACAGATTTATTTTTGTCCATATGCTCTTTAATTGTCATTGCTTCCCGCAGTTTAGCCCCTTGCACATCTGCAGCATGTGTGGGCTGACACTCTCTCCTTTTGCCTCAGC
The DNA here is from genome assembly GCA_031468815.1 of Morus bassanus. Taxonomy (NCBI): domain Eukaryota; kingdom Metazoa; phylum Chordata; class Aves; order Suliformes; family Sulidae; genus Morus; species Morus bassanus. Next base: position 19,157,926 of record CM062570.1, read on the forward strand.
AAGATAGGAGAACAATTTCTCAGCTGGACACCACAATGAAGAGAGAATTCCAGCAATGATGTCTCCAAAGAGCGATTGAAGTAAAATAAAGGTTTTTTTTTTTTTAAACTGAACAAGCAGAGGGTGGAAGGGAGGAAACTCACGGTCATTGATGTGCTTCATCTGCCTGTGCTCAAATTAGCTGGAATACTGTTTAATTGTAAGCTGCTAATGCACTGCCTCAAAAAGCCAGCTGTTGCTAAAGCAAATGGACCTGGGGAAAAGACTTCCAAGTCCAAGAGCAGATGAGCTTGCAGAGAATGTGAACACATACTATCACAGCTCTCAGTGACAGGTCTTACTGATTTAAGATCCTTTTGACTGTAAAACTTGGCTAAGATATAATTCAGCCGAGACTTTGATTCATTTTGAAAAGATTTACACTACAGTTTTAAATGAAGCCCAAGTTAATTAAGTGTCTTCCTACATTACCACAGAGCAGTTCCTCTAAGCTATTTTTCCCCCTTATTGAACTTTAGTTTTAAAGTTCACAATCTTTTTCCTCTGTTCTGAATTAATTTGAAGAAAACCAAATATGTATTGGTGAAGCAATTGTCAAGCAAGTTCCAGATTATTGCAATAGGTACATTTTTTTGAAAATTTTTCCATCTAAAGAAAAATATTTTTGAAAGGGAAAAAAATAAAGATACTTATGTATTTTCTTCTATTTCTCTTTAGTTATAGCATTTATAAAACCTTCCTTAAATAAGACTTCTCAGTGACAATGAGTGCCGTAATTTTCTATGCAAATCAGATTAATAAATTAAAGAAATTTGCCTGCATATAAATGAGCAAGCAGTCAATTTATATGCTTAATAATAACTTTAAGCCTTCTCTGTGTGAACTTTGCTAGGAATATTTTTCATATAGACAGATTTACAAAAAAGTGCCAGTTTAAAAAAAAGTAAAAGCTTTTTATATCTGCCATTAAATTATTTATAAACTTGCTTTACAAAGGATCTTTTTATATGGTGTCTAATAGGAAGGGGAGGGAAGTGAAGCACAAGTCCCAGCTGTGCATGTATCTACACTACAGTATGCCACATTGACACAGATCCCTCAGCTTGTTTGGAGACCAGAAACACTAGGGTGAGCCGTATAATGCTGCAGCTATATCCTTGCTGTCTTCAGGCCACATCAGCTAACTTAAGCACGTTCATATGGGCTTCACTTTCTCCATCTAACAGGAGTCTGAGCAACCAAAAATTCAATAAAAACAAGTTTGTGCAGAAGCCCATCCTCCCACTCTCTAATACCTTTTCATTCAAAACTTGCAAAAGCAAATTTGGCAGTCTCTTTCTCCAGAAGGGCAAAGACATCTCTTTGTTTCTTCAGAGGTGAAGTGAAACCTCTCCCTCTCGCTCTGATCTAAACCAGAGGCAAGCACACAGCACAGATCAGGTTCCAGCCCAACAGTCCAGTTCCCACCTGAGTCCCAGTGTTGTTGCATAATTATCTTCAAGCAAGCACAGTCAACTGACATGACCTGAGAATCCGGCCAGATTTCCCTCAAATTTATGAGAAAATAACCAATGTCTGCCACAAATTCTACCTACAGTCTTCTGAGATAGCCAGGATGAGGCAACTGTATACAGCTTTAGAAAGATATAGATTAAGGCAACACCAACTTGGTTACCTAGTAAGAAACACTATATGCTTAACAGGACCATGATTATTTTTAGCATCTGTAATGAGATGCATTTTTGCTGATTTCTGAAATAGAAAACCTAAATATTATATCTTACAAGCATTTACCAACAAAATGTTAATTTCTCCTTTCTCTGCCTCTGTCAAGTTTAAGACAAATACAAAATGCTTGAAAACTAACAAACCAAACCAGTTAAAAAGCAAAGAATATAGGAAAGAGGGGTAACAGCAGTGAGCAAGATCCTTGCAATCTCTGATTATTTGCAAAGACCCTATTCAAAGGGACAGGAATTTTGCCTGCCTGACAGCTCAGCCCCTGTCATTTGAGTTAGACAAGGAGTCAGGTTAGCTAAAAACACCCCTTGATTCTAGCACAGACCTCCACACTGACCTTGTCCAAGTCATTCATAGGTGTCCTTAAAAGCCAACAGCGATGCTGCTATAACCATAGCCCTACCTGCCCCCGTAGGCTATAAGCAGGAATCCATCTTATTTCAGGTATGCTTAACAACTGGCACAGTACGTCTACAATCCCACTGATGAACTGTTTGTTGCTCTAATGCAAATACCAAGCTGTTCCTTCATCAGCAAAAACATACAGAGAAGGTTTTCAGGAGTGAAGAGAAAATATTTCAGGAGTTGCATTCAGACTCCACATTGTGATACACCCTGTGGTACTAAGTAATCTGTGCAAAGGGGAAAAAAAAGAGTCACTGGCAAAGGCTGTTCCTTTACTTGCTTCTCCTTTTAAGTGTGTGTGGTACCTAGCAGAGGTCTTACTACTATGGCTGCCACCTCCCCTCAACCAGCCAGCCTGACAGCACAAGGCAATGCAGGACTCCACCTCTCCCACTCAGTGGCTTCAACTATATGCCCCTTTCACAGACTAACAGAATCAAGTTTGGAGAAGCAGCATCTATGGGCAGACTGTCATGCAGTTGTAGCTTGAATGTGGGCTTCCTCTATAGTCTATCTTTTAGAGCACAGTTCTCATGAACAGGAGGATTTGTCACATCCTGTGTTTCCTGAACTGCTCCAGTTCAATTCTGTTTACTCCAGTTACACTTTCTTGTAAAATATTTACTGCTCTTTCCCCAGAAACCAGAGGGCTGGAGGGAAGATAGGCCAAGCTCTGCACTTTGACTGGTGAACATCTCTGCTGGAAGATATCCAAATTGCAGAAGAGCCATTTGGCACGTGTCTTTGATATCACAGACACAGATTAATAGCCTGTCCCCTCCCCTACCCCTGGCTTTAATATCCTGTCCTTTATGAGTGACTTTCAGACTCACTTTATATTGTTATCCTCCCAGGCAAGCGTTTCTTGTTTTGTGATTATTTTTGCACTTAAACAGTAATACACCTTTTTTCCCCTACTGAGTTGGTGCTGTCTACGAAACAAGATTGCATACACTCACCTGCTCCAATTTAAGGCATCATCCTTGCTGCTGCAAATAGACCTCTCCAAAAGCTGCATAAGGACAATTCTCCCTCACACATATATCCCCTTATAACATCCATGAGAATTCTGCTTCTTCAAGCACTGTAGATGAGGGGATTTGCCACTTGAAGCTCTGGGATTTAATGCTATCTAGTTCCTGCTGGACAAACAATACTCCAAGCTGTTGCAAGACTACACCTTGCCCAAGCAGTGGCCAGCAGAGGAGCTTAGATTTATGCATTCCATTTTAAAGGAAAAATTTCATATTATAAAAAACTTACAGAAAAGCAGTGAAAATCCGGAACATTAGTTTGCTGAGTTAGATTTCTCCTTCCAATTAAAAAAAAATAGGTATTTATGAGTCAGAAGAAAGGTAATGTTTATAGTTGTTTCACTTAAAAATAGAGCACCAGTTTTAAGGCTCAGGGAATTGCTATTACAGTCATGTGCCCCCTGATTTCTTCTCAACTCAACATGACATGGTCTAACATTCAGGTTACATCTATACTTTGGAACACACAAGTTTATCCAAGGCAGACCTTCACACAGTAATAATTTTGCAAGTACATTCAATGCATATCTTCAAATATGTAAAAGCTTTGCATAGGGTTTCATGTGGTCCTAGGCATTTGAGAGGCTCTTAGCTTACCAGTATGAGCAAAATCATTTCAACCTAGCCATTCCCACTCTCCAGTCTGCTTAACCCTCTTGTTAGACACACCTGCTCCCTACTACACCAACAACTTAGTAGCAAAACTGCTGAGGGTGACAATTTCATGGATTAGAAAACCAGAAGTGGGTATTCAGTTGCCTTCATGAACAGGCAGGAGTGGGTTGTGTTTCTACAGCTCCTTTGCAAGCAGCTGAGCCATAATGGACAGTGTCCCTGGGAATCACGACCCCTGTTTCTAAGTCAGGACCCAGCCTTTCACATGCTTGATTTTTAACCTTTATCCTATCATTTAAATGGGGGCAATGTTAGTTGCCTTGAAGGGGAAGGGAGACACAGAAAATTATGTTTAACAGGTCTACAGGACCAGGGAAACATTAGAGGAAATGTACTAGGTATAAACATATTATTTTGATTTTGCTCAGGCAAAATAGAGAAATTGCTGTTCTGCGATAAGCAGCTGCCCAACTGCAGTGGAAACAAGTGACTGTCAAAAGCCTTGGGAGCATGCTGTACAGAAGCACCCAAAGCTTCAAGCATTTAGCTCAACATAAGGAAGTCTTTCATCCAGGAAGTGACTTTGCAATACATGAGTCCAGGACTCAAGGGGTACCACACAATTGTTGATTTTTTTTTTAATAACACAGAAATAAAAAAAAAATCCACCAATTTTCTGCAAATTCATCAACCTCACTTAATAGGTACAAAGGCAAAGGCAAGTAGGAGGAATTATTTTTATCCAAATTCCAACTGAATTTCAAGAAAATTCACTGCAAATGTATTAGCTATCATGCATCTTCTTTCAAATTTTCAACTGAATAGAGAATATTTCACTGCCTTTAAAAAAAAAGCCACAGACTTTTTAATCTGTTTCTCACCCTTATTCATATTGAAGAGTTTCTTACTGAGAAGATGATGTGCAATCTGTACAGACGCTCTTTCACCAATGACAATAGTGGGATGAAAGTTGATGACCTGGGTCTTAAATTCAAGGTTCAATTAGTCAGACATCTTTGCACAACAACAACTTGTACTTTAGTACCAATTAAAGTTCATGAAGTCTACCTGGGGAAACACAGGTAACAGTTGGATTAGGTGGCACACAACAGGTAACCCCCTGAATCTCACCCCTTGTTTAATAGCTTGCACTAAGATAAATGCATGACAAACGTACATGAGGAGAGAATCTTGTCACACTTAAACCTTCATTTTACACAGCTGTAAGTGACAACAAACAAAAGACACAAACACCAAAATCCATCTCTGATGTTTTGATGGTACCTGATTGTTTGGTTCAGGCTCTTTATTGTTTTATAGGTTAATAAAGGTGTGCTGATGGGGATATTGCAGACACCTAGGTCGTGCAACAGAAGTATAGATATATCCTCCATTATGCAAAAATGAATGATGGAGGGGCACAGACAGTTAGGCACACAGGGGACAGTGACAGAAAACATACTTGATTATTTTAATTTCCTAAACACTGCGAGATCTGAAATAGGTCTTTAAACTTCATACGTGCTAGCATTTGTCTGAAGCTATTATTTCATCCAAAGCTCTCACCTCTGTGCAAGCCAAAAGAGACTCTGATACAAAAATAGCGAGATCTAATCAGAGTTTATTGCTTCTGTATAAGCACTGCCACCGTTTTTTATCTTTTTTTATTAAATTTACAAACTTGAGCATCTGTATTTGGGATCAAAAGGTGATTCCTGCACCCCGCTGCAGAGTGGTAGGCTGGATTTCTCATACAATAAAAAACCTCTTCTTGTAATTTGTTGGAAAAATAGGTGACTTTTCATTACTGAACAGGGCAAGATAACTTTTCCTCAAATTATATTCAGAATTTATAATCTCTTTATATAGGAGGGGGTGAGTCCCTACACCTGGACCTCTACTACAGCTTCACTGCAATCAGAGTAATCCTACCACTCTCAAAGGATAGCACTAGGATTTTTTACACAGGAGAAAACTGAAATTTAGGGAAATGGATTTGATTTCCCTAAATCACAAATGTCCCATATTGCTTAATACACGTTGCTATATGTGCCTCAGTCTCTCCTCAGGGCACTTCTATGCAAGCACAGTTCAACCTACTTCAGGAGAACATCTTTTGATTTACACCTGCGTAGCAGAGCATCAGACTCTCTGATGAGATTGCCTCAGAGTGCCAGGACCAGTCAAAGAACCAGGTGATGGGGATGAGCACCCTTACATAAGGTACAACAATCTGTCCAAAAAAGCCAAAACTGAACCCAAAGCTCAGATGACGTGTAAAACAAGAGTGGTAATGTAAGATATAAGGCAACACATCTGGCTGTGTCTTTCAAACAATTTACAACACCAGGCACCCAAATGCCCCTGAAATTCTTTAACTGAGCCACTCAGACCTTGGACATCTCTAAAACTACTCATCTACAACTAACCTCTGCCATGGCTGCCAGAGTAGCCTCACCAACATCAGTTATGAACCTTGCCAACTGTGCTGGAAGTACAAGTTGTAGTTGTTCAGAAGAAAGCGAGAAGACTGTGCACCAGAATCACAGTGGTGATTTTTTAATTCAGTTTTTCAGACAGAAACCAATCACATGGTTCACAGGCACAAGCAGCGCACAATAGTGAATGTGATATTTGTTCACATCAAGTGGAGTGGCAAAGAGCCCAGAACGAGTTGTTCCACAAACTTCCTGCTGTCCATCCTGAGAGATGTACAAAGCTAGCACCATGCTCTCGGACGTTCCCCACAGCTCACTCTTGTGTTTTGAAGCCTCAGGAACAGGAAGAGAAATCTGTTCTTTGGGCACCTATGTTTCTTCTCAACACCTGGCCTTGTTACTGGTCTGCTTCTAGCTAAGGACCTTTGCTCAGACACCTGTCTACTGCCACCTGGACACACTGACTGGCACCTAAGGAGAGCCTGGGGGAAAGGATGGAGACACGATGGGTTCAGCTCTTGGATGGGCCACTGCTGGTCTTCAGGAGCAGACATGCTGGCCAGACTGAAGGTTTTAGTAAACTATGAGCCTGCTTGGACAGAACAGTTCTGAGAGGCACAATCCTTTTTTGTACTATTCACCTGACTGTGAAAAGGTAGATTTTACACATCATAGTTAATTGTGCTTTTAGTTTTCTTGCCTTTACATCCTCAGACTTGAAGTGACATTTCTAAAAAAAAAAAAAAAACACAGTTAAAAGTTCCTTCAAAACAATGGAAGAAGTATTACATAAAAGATGACAGAAAGCAAATAAGAAGGGAGTTAAGCTCTTCAGGGTCAGACAGCCACAAAAGGAAGGGATAAGGGTTTTATATGAAAATTATATATACATAATTTATCTTTGCACATGGAAGACATACTATGTTGACACTGCTATACTTGTAGTATGCCCAAGTTTAGTTTTCACTAGTGTTGGCTATTTTAAAGGTATGTTTTGTACTAGGGTTAAGGAAATAAATTTTTTTGGTTGGTTGGTTGGGTTTTTTTGTTCAAGATTGGAGAACTCAGGACTATCCAAGCTTCATAGTAATAGTTAAGGAGCCTGAAGCTGCTCTTACTAAGATTTTCTAGATGTCACCCAAGCTCCCCAAATTTAATTTTATTAAATTACACACAATTCTAAGTCAGAAGTAACAGAGCTCAGGCAAATAATTTTGCCTCATTTCTGAGTGCTTAGTCTGACTTGTATCAATGAATTGCTCTTTTTCTAGATTTTTCTGTTTACTGAGAAAAATCTGTATTGTTGCCCAACTCCTCCATTTTACAGTCGTGATACATTTACCAAAAATAAACAAATAATTCATATATTAATGCTAATAGCAACAACACTCATGACAATAAATCATGAGGGTCTCTATTTGACCTGAAGAGTTTGCACCTGCTAGGCTGACACCCATGTAAAATTCGTTCATTAATTACTGCACTCCTTAAAACTATTTATATTTAAATAAAGATGTTAGCAACAAAGTGAAATGGAAAAAAACAACAGGTTTATTTCTTTTTAAATATAACTCCTTTAGTGATGGTTTATGGAGAAACACCAAGTACCACAAGTTGGCAGTGACATATCAAGGCAAAATAATGATGAAGTATCATTACATTGCCATCTGGTGACAACAAAAAGTCTTATTGAAATAGGCAGACGATATCACCTCTGGTCCTGCTATAAATATGCACATATCGATACTGCAAAAACTACTATTTACAGAACTATATTCACAACTGAGTCTATCTGTAGGGATAATTTCATTGTAGTACACTTTTCAGTCACTACACTTTGCGTGCTCACCCGCTGTCCTTCAAGTGCTAACGCTGCAAATTCTTTGGGACAAAAATGGTCTATTTTTTTATATACACATATACATACATTATATACACACGTATGTATATACCACAATATGTATGTATATACATACAAGACACCCCCTCATTTCCATGAAAATGAGGACTGACTGGCACCATGGAAGCCTGTGCTCCATCCATCAATATTTTGCATGGGAAACAGAGGCCTGAGGATCTCTGTAGGTCAGAGCTTTATGGTCTCCTTAACCCGCACCCAGGTACAGGTGCAGTAGCCATTTTCAAGCTTAGCTGACTGTGTTGGATAGAGCCCGCCATCAGTCTTACTTGCTGGCTGGAAAGCCCAAGTGCAACGCAAAGTGTGCCAAGCACCTTTCGCTGTGTGTGCCCTCTCCCCAGGACAGTAAGCAAGCAGGACCAGAAGCTCTCAGCCCTGTACCACATCCTGGATCCCTTCCAAAGGCCATCATGACCAGTGGGAAGACTTCCTTTGGCTTTGGATCAGGTCCTTCTCAAGTCCTTTGAATTCAGCCTTCCTCCCCATGTAGGGCAACACTGACATTAGACACAACTGCCACTACAGTACATTTTCTGCATACTTGCAAAAGGCCATAAAGAAATTAAAACCTATCACCCAAAACCAGACAAATGAGAGAATCAAACTTCAGTGATAATACAATTAAGGTTTCTGCAAAGCGGCTGTCATCCCCTAATGTGTATTTAGACAAGTAGTGAAAGCCCAGATGCATTATGGGATCATAAAACTCACCTTGGAGGGACTTAATGCTTAATTAAAAGGACGAACACTGCAATAAATGCGCTAATGAGATAAAATCACACTAATTCCTAAATCTTATGGAGCCAAAGTGTCGGTCTGAGTTTTAATTAATAGACTTCTATATGGGTTTCTCAGAAATAATAATAAAACATTGAAGTAGTAAATCACACCGGAAATCTGTCACAAACTTATTTCAAATCCTACAAAACTTTTATTTAGGATTTCACAATTTACACAGTTCCAAAGACGACTAGCCCTTTTAAGATGTAATATCATGCTACTGCAACACTTTATAATCTAAAAGGAATGTTATTTATTCTTAGTTCAACACAACATTTTGTATGAATGCTCGTCAACAATTTTTTCTCTCCCCCTCCAGTTCAGTATCTCTCAGAGACTGAAGAAAGAATTGGTCCATAGCACTTGAACATTAAGCTACACAGAGCCCAGAGCTTGCAATGTTTCTCCTGGAAATTTGTTATTTTCATCTTCATCAACCTAACTCCCCAACCCCACTGAATGACGCTGCAAACACTAAAGAAATCTCAGCACAGAGTAAGATGCAAAACACTCAGCTAAGTATCTATTTAATGAAAACCTACAAGGTGGGCACAGCTACTCTCTGCAAGCCTAGTGCATAAGGAGGCAACAAAGGACGTCTGGGGAAAGCACCTAACAGCCTGCTGGCGCTTTCAATGCAAGTCAGGTGAAGCTTCACTTCGGCCCCCAGTTCCTGGGTAGTTACCAGCTTTCCATGGTGTTTCCTTCCACCTCAGATCTAGCAGAGACCTCACATTTCCAGTTTCACCACCCAAAATGTGGTATCCTCCCATTCACATATGGAAGCCCACATGGGGTGTCTGAACTGGACCAGTTCAGCACTACTGCTCTAGCAGATTTTGGGGTTTCCATCTCTGAGCATAAGGCACAGGTTGCAAACCTTGGATTTAGCCTTAATACTTGCACAGATATGGTAGCAACTACCAAAATGAGTAGTTTTCCAGTTTAAAGAGGCATTTTGCAGGGCAAGATGCCTCCTACAAGGTTGCTACACATCATGCTGTTAAACAGCATTTCTCTGCAGAGGCAACATGCTTGAGAGCACTATAGCCAAAGCTCACTACAGGGTCTCTCTTTCCAGCCCAAGGGCCAACTAGGTTTGTTGGGACACGCTGCAATACACTTTTCTGCTGTGGTCATTGTTGAAAGCCTAGTCAAGTTAACAGCTTACCTTTCCACAAGCTTCAGTGGGTTTGGAATAGGCCAATTGATCACAGGCTCACCAAGTTAGTTTATGGCCACCTCTCCACACCTCCTTGTCTCATCCATTGGCAAAACTGACCACATAATGCACAGCTCTCAGCCCTTGCGCATGGTACTGTGGATCAGGTCAGCTGTCCTGCATCTGCTCTAATATTTTTCCCATAACTTTTAGCACAAATGGAGTGTGAATTGTTTCCTCCATCTCATGATGCTATGAAGAGATTCATGAGGGGGTTACTACCCATGAGTTGAAGGCCCAGCTCATGTTTCTCAGGCAGGGATGGTTTATGCCATTAGACATGGGCATTTTAAGCCTGGCAGGTGGACCAGGGGGTATGCCCCAGGCAGGCAAGGAGGATGCCAAGGGCTCTGGACCCTCGATGCCCAGGGGAGCATGTCACCTCCATGTTCTTAATATTAGGCTTTGTCACCCTCTAGTGGGCTACATACAGAGCTTTACCCTCCCCATCAATGGAGTCCTACCCCTAGACCTCTGAAGAGCACTAACAGAGTTTAACCTTGAGAGTCAAAACGTTTCCAGGTTCACTGCCCACAGATGACTCAAACTCTCAGCACTTACAAGTCTTGTTTCTTCTATTTTCTTTTCTCATTTAAAAAAAAAACCCCACCCCTATAAACTGTCTATGAAGCAGCAATGAAGAAACACTAAAATTATGTCAATGTATACTGACGGGAGGTACAAGAGTATGCCCGCATTAAACTTTTATGTATGTATTTATGTATTACACATGTACTACTCAGCAAATCTATATTAATTTGTAAAAGATAGAAATTAATATTATATACTCATTGCACATATTAAGCAGATTATGACCCATTTTTGCCTATTAGCACATAAAGTGTGCAACACTGCTAATTATTTTATGCCCTGAAATACATTAAAGGGGCTAGGACTCTATGACAACTTGAAGGGGAATACAAACAAGATTTTGTCTCCTAAAATAAATGCATCTGCAACTTTCTATAAAAAATTTTCTGATTTTTAAAGTATTTTGTAATTCTGGTCTATTGGTACATTAAGACCGTACATTTTAGAATAGAAAACCTTCTGCTTTGGATTCAAATCCTCTTTTTGATTATCAACACATGATCAGAAACCTTGCCCTTTTTGTCTTTCATATATGTAGCTTGCCAAGGCCTGATTTTTAGGGACAAGTTCTTTAGGTAAGAATACCTTGTTGAAACATCTCTGGCTATTACACAGGCAATCTTTTCCAACTACCTTTCTTCTTTTCCACAACAAATGAGCAGTGAACCCTGAGACAGAGCTGGCATTAGGGTTATCAGGTTGTACAGTTCTTTGCAGCAAACCAGGATTGCTCTTTCACCACTGTTTCTCCAGGCCAGTATTAACATGCACTGCCAAGGAAATTGGCAGTAAAAACACTAAGCCATTTTATCTCGGAAACGTAAATTTAATAATAATAAAAAAAAGAGATAATAAGTAGGACCTATTAAGATAACTTCAAAATTCAACAGATGAACCAAAACCAGCAAACTTTCTCCTTAAAAACTACCTTTCAGACTCACAAAATGAAGCCTTTTTTCTGGTCTTGCTTCATGTTGTTATATACTTGCAATAAAATAACAACTGGAAGCTCCATTTAGGGATTGCATCTACAAGCTGCCAATACAAAATAATCATCCATGTCCTGAAGATGAAGTACTTATGACCTAACAAAATTTGATGAGATTTCCTAACTTCCCTCTTTCATGATGGCAAAGATCCTGTGAACGCAGACAAATTCAGAGCACAACTCTCATTACCGTTGCACATCTTCTAGGCCTTGGCCCTGTCTCAGGCTCACACCATATTTGGGTCTGTACACAGACCTTTCTGCCTCTGAACCTCGGGTTACTACTCAGGAAAGCACACACCTGCATACAGATCATTACTTGCACAGGACCACAAATGGTATGGCTATCAACTCATCGTGTACCTACCTGACCACCATCTAGCCAACTCTGCTCAACAAAGGCACAGAACGGACGAGCTAGGAAGGAGCGATAGTGCAGAGAAAAAGCCCTGTCCCCTCCGTCTGCCGGCCGTCCCTCTGCGCAACATGGCAGCCCTCACTCCTGGCTGTCACAGTGAGGCAGACACTTACAGTGTTTGGCTTTATTACAGCACAGCCAAATCAAATGCACAGCCACTGCTTCCTCAGATGTCTATATTTCATTTAAACTGGGATAAAGCAAAGAAACTGGAATATTGTCTCATCATGAATTCTAAATCAGCCAGGGTAGAAAATAATGGGGAGTTAATCAGATCACTGAAACTCTAATTCACTTGGTATTGATCGGGCAGATTCCTAATGGGACGGCAGACCAATTTCAAATTACAGTAAGCTGACTTATCCTGGAATACCAATGGCCAGCTCCTGAGAGAAGCCTGGACAGATCATGGGCTCCCCTTTCATTATGGCACATGCTCAACCGAAAGCATCAATGTATAATATGATGCGGCATTTGCCTAATTAATAGGAGATTGATGAAAGGTGCAGTTTTGAAAGCAGAAATCTCACTTGAATAAACGTAAGATGAAAGTCCCAGCATGGATGAGGCACACAGAGCCTTAGAAACAATTATAAAAAAAGGAAGAGGGGAGCTAATGGAAGGTAACACAATTAAGCCAGGCTTTTCATTATATTAATCAGAGGCTTCATCACTGAAATCTAATATATGCCGCATTTAACTCTTCACTACCTTTATTTATAATTTATTTAGAAAAGGTTTTGAATTATGACCATGGTATCACACTCTGTCCTAAACTGGATGCCTGTGAGCAGAGGGAGCCAGGGAAGAGTTACCTTCATTTATACTGTGCTTCCAGGTCAGAAATCCTTCCTCAACAAACTGTCCTTGAGCAAATCCTGCTGTCTAAAGACAGTGGCAGGATTAAGGGGCTGCTACCACAGCATTTTTTCTTGCTTGCCAGAGCTACTGGGGAAAAATGGTACCTTATTTGCTCTTCAGAGCAGATGATGTCTTTGTCCTGTTCGGGACCATATCACAGGAAGCAAGTTGCTATTAGTTCCTCTCACAAACATTTGTATACTGAAAATTATATGCCACTTGTCTACACCTTGAATTTTGGTGCTTACTGCCCATTTTTCCTATTGTATTTTAAAACTACATCCTCGCTATCATTTCACAAGTATGTATAAAGACCTCCATGTGCAGCGAAGCCTGTGCAGAAGTAAAGTGATACCTAGTAAAGGACCTGCTGGTTGGTTGCTGCCATTGGGCTCCATGCTGGCACAGTCCACTGTTTTTGCTCCAAGATGCAGGGTTTAGCATTGCTCATCTCAGTCAAGCCATTCATTACAGGTAAAAGATAATTCAATACAAACAAGGACTCTGTCACTGACAAAGTCCTCCTACCTCTCATTTTAAAGACATGGCCCACATGAACAGTCAGATGCACTTCAAGCAAGTAAGCTCTGCTTAGCCAGCAGTTGCTGCCATCCCAGCTGTGAGACCGTGCTGAGCTGTACATGCCTTGGCTCTGCAGAGTGCATCAGCTGGTATTTTCACAGCAGCCAACAAGGAGCACATGCAGCCAAGCCACGCATCCAAGGGGTGGCACTTCCTTAGAGCACACTGACACAGTCCCAGGTTGTCATGTGAATGGAAACTAAGGGCTGGAGTTGCACCACACATGACCCATTGTTTTAACTTACAGAAATAAATTGATGTAGTCCTCTCCATGTCTACAAAGGTAGACAAGCTTAGGCATGGGCTCACTCTACTATTTAAAGGTATTAATATCACAACACTGAATGGACAATTTAGTCTTTGAGAGCAACTATTTTTCCCTGCAGCTTGCAGATGTAAAATATTACAAGAAATACATATTCATTTTCAATGACTGCCTCATGTGATTAGAAAAAGAATTCTGACTTTTGAAAAACAAAATATATCAATTATTCAGATTAGTAGTTAAGTACTTATAAACAGCTAAGATGTAGGGTATGAGTAATTCACAAGTCATTCACTTACAAAAGCCACCATCATGTTGCCGGATCAGTTCCCTGAGGCACAGTGTGATTTCTACATTCTGATCGGATGCTTAAAAGGATTTTCAGCCAAATAGTGTACCCATGTAGTGATTTTTCAAACACATTCATACAAAAGTTCATTAAACTGTGTGGAGATGCCTAACAGCCATCCAGTTTTGCCATTTAACAGCCTATCTCCTGTCATGTGCTGCACAAGGCCTGTGTCACCCCTTGTGTGAATGACAGTACTTCTGAGAGAAGGATTTGTCCCTCCCTCCCCACCAAAAATAGACAAAAGTGATCCAAGCTGGAACTGTGCCAGGCTTCTAACATAGAGGATGATCTAGAGACTGTATGTATTCCCGTCTGGAACTGAATTTAATTTGCTTATCTGCTCTGGGTACAAAGATGATAGGGTAGATGGAGAAAATTATATATATACACACACAGAGATATACGTATAGATACACCACTTTAGATGTATCAGCAAATGTACCGTAGCTGGCTGTGGTGAACTTGATGGTTAAAATTAATTTTCTATTTTAATCCTACATTTTCACCTGTTTACAATCACCTGTAAGCTGATAGAGCTCAAATATTTTATGGCTTGCCCTAAAACTGGTAAATCAAAGGAAATAATCTGAGGCTTCTCTAGAACTAAAATCTGCCTTTAGCTAAAGGAAACCAAGAAAAAACCTCACCTTTCTGGAGGGACTTCTGCACCCTTCCCTCTTGAAGTTGTGTGGTAGCCCCATACCTGGTTGATGGGACATAATAACAGGCTGCTTTTTTTTTCATGACCCAGTCATACGATGTGTGTCCAGCTCTCATTCCAGACTGACTCCAAAAGTACCCTTAATCACTGTCATGCAAGGCTGTACAGATGCAATACAAATGCACTTATTCTCTGAAGCATAAGCAGCCAGAAAGGGGTGTGGTGAGTTGACCACAGCGATAGGTGCAATGACAGAGCTGGAGGAGCTTATCCACAGCCTTCTCTCCCAGTCCTTTCAGTTCCCACCTGTTGGTTGGGCCAATACCCCCATCCAACACCTCCTAATTCCGTACCAACATCCCCTAACTGGGTGGTAATTAACTGCTAAAATCTGATCCTTAAAGACAATTTAAAGCTGGGATTGTTTGGAATCCAAATGCCTGTGGCTTATTTCTGAAAAAAGGAAACTACATGAGACAGGAAAGCTGCTGCAACAGCACAAGCACAAAGGGCAGAGATCCACCTGTGCTGCGGCAGGTTTCCTGGAAGGCACTGACAGAAGAGACTGCACAGTAGTTTGCCTGCCCTGGGAATAGGTCCGATTGCTTTTGGCAACGTGTTTGATGCTAGGTTTTCCTGAGTAGAAGAACTGCGAAGCAAAGCTAATGGAGCAGTTGTCCTCAGAGTAGTAAGTCAAAATAAAACCTTTTGTAGAATCACGAGGCTGGCAAGCCATTAACAAACAGCAGCTTCCACTTAACCTAGAACACAACAAGATCTCATATGAAATTACCATCAACATACGTACTATTTACATAAATCTCTTCCTTCAGTGCATTTCCCTTGTCCTTTTAAGCTACCCACATGAAATCCTCCCTAAAGCCCAATGCCAGCAGCCCACTGGCAGCTGCTGACTCTAAGGGTACAGCCTCACAAAGAGAGATGAAAATACACACTTGTTCCATCTTGACCATCTCTTTGGTTATGTCTCTACCTTACAACTACCCTGAGCACAGAGTGGAAGATGGGGCTCAGAACCCCCAGGTATGGGAGGTAAATTATCACAGTACTAAAAGCTGTTGTACAGGACAAAACATTTAGTTCACAGGGGGGAAAAAAAAAAGGAACATCACTGCTGCACTCACATCCAGCCTAACATGGAGGGTTCCTCCAGCTTTTCTCCAGGGCGAGATTTGATTCTGGCCAGAAAGCTTTCATTTAGAAATCAGGTTTAGAAATTGCCTTTTTTAAAAGAGGATACTAAAGTTAGCCTTGGATTGCTCACATTTTTTGAAAAAGGTGTTTACCCACTTCCACTGTATTTTTCAAGATTATTACTCAGTATTTCCTCCTCTCCTTCCATCCCCTTTATTATTTGCTGAACTTTGCAAGAAATTTATGAATATACATGAAGGCATATGCATTTGGTGACAGTTTTTCAATAAAACAGAGAGCTGCATTCAAAACCGCTCAGCAATGGCCAGACTGTTCCTGCTTGCAGTCAGACCACCAGAGTGAATCAAGCTATGCCAAAGCTGACAATTTTTGAAATAACTGACCATTAATGAAACAAGTTTCCAAAAACTCTGCTCCAAAGAGGATGATACATGCAATACTGCTGAAGCCTCTTGCCTAGCTAAGGTTGGAGTAGAGAAACATCAAGCCACATACACCAGGGCTGTTCCACTGCCTGTATTCAGACAATAAAAAATGTGGGAAGCTTTGCATACTCAAGGAGCACAGAGAACATCAAGGCCGATACAAGACAGGTATTCCCTTCACAGTTGGCTTTGTAACCTCGTGGAGTTCTTCAAGGAAAATTGGAATCATTTTAGGACTAACAGCAAAGCAGAAAATTAATAACAGTATAACGTGGCACCTACTTTTTGAGTTCCATTTATTCCCTGCCAGCTCAGTACAGATTGTGCATCACCACTGGCTGTTTCACTACCTGGAGCAGACAATCACAAGCTTCAAGACACCCCTGACTTACCATAGAGGATTCAGAAATAGAATAGCAAGAAGTGCGGAATAGCAAGAAGGATTCTTCTCAGGCTCTTTCGGCAAGGTTTGCTATAAAAGAACCGCTCCTGCCAAAACAAACATCTCCCCCCACTCCCCAGCAGGAAAAGGAGAAAAAAAAATCTTTACTGAAGACAGACTTTTCCTACAGCAAGACTGACCTTTTAGTCTGTAATTGATGGGCTACAAGAAAGGTTGGAGAGAATGCCACTGCATTTAGAGGGTTTCACGGCATCCTCATAAACTTAACTGAGGATATTGATCACGTTGCTCCAGAAGCCCTGCTGGAGACGCATTGTTAGACTTCAGCTGATGCTGAGTCTTTTTCATAAAGCTATATACATCAGCTAGAAACTGTTATTGATAGAGGTTTTAGCAAGGTAGTGGTGTTTTCAGAACTGCACAACCACAGAGGATACCCAGAATCTGAGCTATCCCTGGTCAGTGCTGAACAGGAAAAACACCGAACTACTGCTTTTGGCCATCTGCTGCTCATATTCATGACTAAAAACCAACAAGGAATAAAGGGAATAAACATATCAGCCTGGAAAACAGCATGATCTTTTTTTCCTTTGTCACAAACTAATCTGTGCAGAAGGGGAAGCATTTTAATGCTTTACATTGCCATGCAAGTATAGAGTTTCCGAGTTGGCCTTGAATTGGAAAAGTAGATATTTTTGTGGGTGAAGCCTAGTGCTGTTTTTTATAACCAACCGTCCTTGACAACTTCAACAGTCACAAGTCATCCACAGATTATCTTCACTATTATCTTAATTTGAACCAACAATATTCAAATTCCTTATTTTAAACTGGGGGAGGGGGAAGACGTCAAGAAAGCTTTCACTTCCTTCCACCTTGTCCACCACACCGTGAGCAGGTTGGGACTATTATCAGACTAGGTCTTGGCACACCTCAATGACTGATCCAGTCACTGGTTTTACAGGTACACAATAGTGAAATCTTCTCTGCAGGAGGGAAATAAGAGCCCCCACAAGGGTCTTGAACACTATTAAAGATCATAGCTTATGCAGACTATACACAGGTGAGTGAAGCTTTAACAAGCCCTTCTACAAATGAGACATTAGAAGAAAAAAGGAGTAACAACAAGCTTCCAAAGCACATGCTTGTTTGGGGAAGGGGAAGAGGGTTCTTTTTGTGGAGAACCTCATGTTTTGCAGCCTGTGATAGCACAGCATTGGTGGGAGGGGACCTGAGGTTGTGTTGTGCTTGCTCTTGGGTACTTTGGGTGGCCCTCTGAGTTGCAACATCTCACACATTGCCTTTGATCTGTGGCTTACCATGCACCAGCTAGCCAGATAGTTGATCCTATCCTTATTTTGTCCACTGTGTACTTGTTACATCTTACCAAAAGGGATTCGGGGGACAACAGACTGGCTTTGCTTCAAACTTCTGAAAAGTCTAATGCTATAGCAACTTCTGCTGCAGCGTGCGACCAACTTTAAGATTTTTAAAACAAATCCCACTATTTTATCTTAAGAAAAGCAGTATTTTGCATTTTCCTTTACCACATGACTGCAGGAGCTGTAATGTCTAAGATGCTCAACAGAAACTGGGGCAAGGGCAGTCAACTAAGTGCCACCTAACAGATCAAACAGTATAGAAATAAAAGCCATGTCCATTTTCAAGCAATTTGTGACTTCACTTGGAATTTCTCTGCACTTGGCATATCCCCCATCCCCTGCCACATTTTAAGACAATCTGTGCTCGTTTTCCATCATCAAGAACATTTGTCTTCATCTCACATCTCAATGCAACAAATATTTACACTTGCAGCTAAATACTTCAGTGGCACTGATTTCCAAGCTTTAAGTTAACTACCCAAATTTACCTATACCTCTTGGATCATTTTATGTAAACAGATGATGGAAGAAATACAACTTTCTGCCCTCTTAGGCTGAGCACACTCTACTGTGACAGAGTACTGCGTATGCCAGATACATCAGTGCAAAAATGCAGTTACATCAATTGCCACTGCCTCCCACCACCTACATCCAGGCACACTCACATCCAACTATTGATTTCCACAATTTCTCCAAGGAATGCCAAAAATAATAAACAAAAAATAAATCAAAAGCAAAATCCTCTTTCCATTATGTATTAAATATCCTTCCATGAAGTTAGAACAAATAGGAGATATATATAGAGTGCAGTGGAGACATAAATCTAGTGTCGTAGTAATCGATTTCTGCCTTGTTCTTTTATTTCCAGTAAATAATGATCTTCAGATCTTTCATGGTTGCGCTACTGTAAAGTCCGCTAAGGGAACACAGGCAGTGTTTCATCTTTGATATAGCCAACAATATCGCCACTCTAAAATCATTACACTCACTTATTTCCTGTAGCACACTGGTAACAACATTTAGCAGGATCAAAGGAAATTTACAGAGGGTATCCCCTCCACTAACCTCCATCCAATCATGTATATGATCAATAACACATTTTGTATTGTTCAGCAGCTTGCAGAAGGTACAGATTTTTGCACAAAATGATGCAGCCACACATTTCTAGTCAGTCTTCAGTTTTCTAAAGAACACTCCTGGAAAATATAAGCTGCAGCCATGCCTCGTTAGATCAATTATATTTAGATATGCTTCTTGTATGTAAATTAAATGCAGAAGAAACTTCCCTAATCAACCTTATTTCCACAAAGATATGCATGATCATTTGTTGCTAGTGCTGTGCAAACCTTAGTGTCCTTTTCCGCATTCAGTCTGAAATAGGTTTTTTCATTTGGTGCATGATCAAATGAGGGGTTACTCTTCATATCATTCAAAAAACCTCAAACCCAAAAACCAACCCAACACAAAAAGGAGGAAAATCAAAGTAATTTAATTTTTCATTCTGGTACTCTGAAGTCAGTATTGTAACCACCACACTTTCCAATAGATGATTAATACACACATTTTTTGACTTTGTAACAATTGATAGCAAAATGTCAACCTTAGACACCAAGTTAATACAGCCAAGTTAAAAAGAAAAATCCTAAACTGTTTGCCTGTGATCCCGTCGAACACAGTCCAGGATAGGTGCTCATCACTGTAGCCACCATAAAGAATAGAAGAATCCATCTCTCTAGCTTGACATGGCAAAAGAAGAAAACACCAAAGCCTGAAACATTTCTATTTAAGCTGTAGGTGGAATAATATCCTTTATAGACTAACTGATGTAGTTGGGAGAAAATAAGTTAGACTTTAATATACTCATCCGTATCTCAGATTCTGATCAGACAAGGAAAAGGCACCTTCTCCCCATCACTGTTACTTTTCCCACTTACAGCTCTTGGCTGATTAAAGATACTATTTCAAGTTACAAAACTCATTCTGTCAGAACTGCAAGAGTACTCGGGGGATTACAGTGTTGGCACCCAACTCTGGACAGTGAAGCTTCAGCTGAACTTACCCCCCAAATAGGGGCAACACACAATACTTGGTACCTAATTCACCAATATTCTACTGCTGCCATTTTGCTTTTGTCATTTTGAGCATTAAGTGCCAAAACAAAATGGAAATAGCTTAGTTTAAAAACCAACCAACCCACACACCAATGAGTGAACAGCTTTTTATACATAGGAGACTAGCTTCACTGAAATGCAGTAGGCTGTTCCAGTGGTACAGTTATCAGAGACATAATCCATCCTCTGGTACAACTAAGGAAATGTAGATATGCATAAAGCCAACTTTGAACATGAAGCACCAGAATGAAGCTGAGCTGTGACAGCCAAGTAGCCCACCTGAAGTCTTAGCCACATTTTCTCACCTGTCTCATTTGATGCGCTACAACTTCAGTTTCAGTGCAATTTCTCAAAGCAGCCCAGTGATTTACACTTAGGCACTTTCACAGGAGAGAAGGATGTCCTTTTCTTCAATTTCTTTGGCCAAGGCAACAGCTGTGGCAGAACAAAATAATGACTCTGGTGACAAGTCAATTTGTTCCTCCAAGTGTTTGCAAGTGTAGGTAACAGCAACTGGTGACCATGCACAACCTGAGAGGTCCTACATTAAGACAAAGCAGCTCTCCTCTATTAGATTAGTGTTGTAGAGATGAGAACCATTAAAAACCTTAGCGTTCCACATTAGCTAATCATTCCTTTGACTAGAATTGTCACAAACAATTTCTTTATAGATTTTGGACGTTTCTTCTGAAACAAAGGAGACCTCAAGATGCTTAGCAATCCTGAGTTAAGAGGATTTAAACATTTAATCTTAAAGAGATGTTCCCAAGTTCCAGGCTAAAACAGTTTATAAAGGTCAAAAAATTAACTTATCTTGCTGACTGAGGCTTTTTTAATGCACTCCAAGTTACAAAGGAATCACAGCTGGAGCCGTTAGGCCAATGGTATACTATATTTTTCTCCCATTAGCAAGGACAGCAAACATCTACATTTGGATTTTACCACAGTAATTGTCTCTGATTCATTAGTCTTCATGACTGAATATAAAATCACAGAGCTAACTGGATAGGTATGTTTTGTGCTTGTTTCACTCAACCTTGTAGTTGTTTTCCTCAGGAATTTAAAAAGAACTGCTGAGGCAAAAATCATTACTTAGCTTGAGCCAAGTTCTTTCTAAGCTCCACAAAACAGGTTCGATTCAACATGTTAAAGATGTCTTTAAAATCCAGAAGGACAATACTCTTTGTCTACAAGAAGAAACTTGGTTACAGGGGACACCATTCAACCTGCTGCACCAGCACATGCATTTGCATAGTTCTATTAGATCCCCCATGGTGAAGCTGATGGGGGGAATTGGGTTGTTTTTTTTTGGTTTTTTTTTTTTTGTTTGTTTGTTTTTTTCTGTTCAAGATTTCTAACTTAGAACAAACTTAGAGATGACATCACTGAACTACTTCATCATTCATATGAGAAGATTTGAAAGCAAAGTCAGGCCTTCCAAGGATGTTAAGGTTGTTCTCTGAAGTAAATTGAATTCTCCCCCTTTGTATTAAGAATGAGATCCTTTGCTACTTTATGGTATTACATTACTAGGTAGAGCAGAAAAAAACAGTTTTTTTTCTACGTTACTTTTTTAAGCTGAAATTTTCCCCCACTTTGATTAAAATAGATTCCCACCATCCACATTATTTATTATGTATTCAATCCAGACAAGGGTCACCATTCACATCCTCCCTTCATCATGATGATGACAACAGAAATCTGACATGGTCCTAATTTCCAAGTGCATTACAAAACCCTACATCAAGCTTTGATTTCCTCAAAAACAAAATCTTTAATCTCTGTTGAGGAACGCTTGTCTTGTTGGCCCTGACAAAAGGGTGCCACATATGATCTCTTGTCAAAGTGCAGATGCCTAACTCCTGCATTTTAAAACAGCAGCAAATCCCAGAGAAAAGAGATGTGAGCTAAGAACAACAGCCTGGAAACGTACGCACATGGCTGGCTTCTGGAAGAGTTTCGAAGTATTTGATAAGGTTGATTTTCCAATATGACCATTCCTGTGGCTATACATTCCCAGCAATCGCAAGTCATGTCCTTTGTACAAGTCAAAATTTGCTCAATGCTCATATTTGCATACAAGACTACCAAAATGGGTAGATATGTCAATCTCAAAGTGCATTACAGAGCTAGGTATGTTCAGGTATCACAGTTATTAACTAGATGATGTGTTTAAACAATCATAAAGCAACTAGAGTTTTATTTACTCTTAAGTGGCCCTGTAAGCCATAAAATTTTGGATGTTTCCCAACGATACTTCCTATACAATAGAGTACCACACTTTTTGGGATAAACTTAAGTCTCTCAAGGTGACTGCTTGTTCTCAATGGGGAGATTTTTTTTTTTTTTAAATTAAATCATGGTCATACTCTACTAGACCAGCTGTTACTCTATACCTAACAGTGGCCAGCAGTGATACTTATGGGAAGAGTTAAACAGGATGACTATATGTCATATTAGGACTATAAATGGATTATGAACACACAGTTCCAAGTAATGCATCCTTCCTAGTGCTAGAGCAATGAATTTTTTCAACAACAGAAGAGTGAGCAGTGCTTAGTATCAACTCTGCTATATGTAAGTCCTCCCTGAAAGAGCCCTCGAAGAATTTGACAGGACATTTCCAGCATGCTTTTAGTCTACCTGAAAGGCACTTGTGGACAGGTAGAAAACTTAAAATATTGGTCTTCATACACACTGACAGTCTATTTTTCTTTTTATCTACATCAAAAGCACTTTGGAACCCCAATCCAGAATGCTGACGCCCTACTAAAAAAATCATAGAATCGTTAAGGTTGGAAAAGACCTCTAAGATCAAGTCCAGCTATCAACCCAACACCACCGTGCCTCAAAGCGTGACTTTAAAGTTTTGAAGTGTGACATGACACAAAGTCATCATCCAAATGTGCTTAAACCTAGGTAACAGGTCAAATGTGACAAAGCAGTTACCAGCATATTTCACAGAGGGGACTCTATGGACATAAGTATGCAGGAAGTTGCCAAAGTTTATACTGAAGATCTGTGGCAGACCTATGAAGTCAGTTGCCTTTCATGTTGAAGCAAGCCACTGCCTTGCCTGAAAGATCCCCCATCCCCACCTTGCAGCCATAATAGCTAGGCCAAAAAAGCACATATTTTCTTCAGTCTAACCAGATTATCAACTTGAAAAAGTTCAAGAAAGCCAGTATAGCACACCTCTTTCTGCCAGGCAAGAGACATAAAAGACAGTTCACTACACAATATTATCATACCAATGCCACTCTCAGTTCTATAATAAAACAAGGTGACAGACAGCCATCGAGCTTTTACTTTGCTTAGCACTGATTGTACAGCTGTAGCAAGAAAAACATCTCCCTAATCAAAACCAAATCCCATTGCAATGTAACCTTCTCACCGATACAAAGCAACAGAACCGCCCTTATTTTCCACAAGTCCTGGCACTTGAGATCTCAAACCTTTTCATATCATGAATCATCTATTAGTCCAAAGATTAACCTGTGCCCTCATCTTATTCCTCATTGCTCAGATCACAACCCTCGTACAGATGCATTCTCTGCCAACTACAGCAACTATCTCAGTAAACTAAGAACTTGAGGTTAAAATGCTTGTAAAAAACCTGAAGACAAAGAGAATAAGCACCTGATATCACCCACCTGCTCGAGAATATCTAGTTAACATTCCAAATTCCATCATAGATTATGACAATCAAAACAGAAAGTTGCCTAGGCTCCAATTCAGCAAAGCACTTAGGCAGGTGTGTAACTTAAAATACTCTACTAAAAGCATTCCAATCCATCAAAACACTTAACTTATACTTAATACAGGAAAATGAGTAAGTCCTATTGACTTCCATAAACATCAGTAGGGGATAATTAAATCAAAGTAAGTTGCTGTATCAAGGTCATACTGTGTAAATCCTGACCTTTTAGAATGTTTTAGTACATTTCACAGTGAAAATGCTAACCAAAAGAAAATGTAGGTGCCTAACAGTAGTGGTACTTTACACCTGTATAGTAACTGCCCAATGAATGGCTTTAGAAACAGTGAGTTAAATGCATAACTGCCTGCATGGCAGCAGGAAAACATCATGCACATTATACATATAATATTATCCAATGTACAAACTGAGAAAAATAAGGCAAAAAGCTTCAACTGATTTGAAAATTCCGTCTTCATTGCATTATCAAGTCTGAAAAGTCTGTTGTCATTTTATAATGCGAAGTATGTGCCATACTCTGGGCTGGATCTGATTTTCTTCTTATCCAACTCTTAATGTCTTAGGCTAATAAAATTATTTTTATGCTTCTTTAAATAATACATTTTATTTACCCATAGCTCAGTTTGACAGTCCTTATTTCAAAGAAAACAGACTTTGAAGTCAGTTGGAGTTGTATGGGGGTGAAAGACAATCCTCACAAGTGTCCTGTGCATTTTACCGTCAAAGTAAATATTGTTTAAACACTGAAAGGTATGCTCACGGATGCTCAGCATTTGATAGTACAGTTTCCAATAGCACTCTAAAAGCTCTTAGGAATCCAGTATCTTCTAAAACACCCAGCTGGCCATAAATGCACTTTTTTCACTGGTGAATCTAAGTCCTCCTCCCCAACAGACCTCTTTCATCTTTACAAGGTATCTCATCAGTGATAACTGATAATAGGTTTCAGGCCTCCTACTGAAATCTGGCCTTGTGCTCTGCCTCAACACTTGCAGTGGTACTCCTGTTCTGCTTTGTTAATTCTTCCCAGCAGACAGACCCTCAATAGAGTGTGCTTTATCTGGCATTCAATTTTCAGATCAAACGGCAAGATCCATCTGAATAAACTAACTAGGTATTTCTTTTTGTGAAGCATCCTATGAAGAATAAGCTGATATCAGCCACAGAATAAGAGCTTGAATGCTGTAAAGATTATCATTTAGCACCATAATGACCCAGGAAAAGGGGATTATAAATACATGAGATGTATCACATGAGATGTATAAGGCTGGGAAGAGTTTGAGTGCCCAAGGTTTCCAGAGCCAATTCTGGCCACAGTTTAGCATCCAGACCTTATGTTAGCCTATCCGGGGCAGATAAAGAATTTTACTCTCCTGTTGTCAACCATTCACAAACCTCTCATGTCACTAACACCCACAGTGATTGTACTCCCATTCAGATACCTTTGAACCCTAGTTGATCTACAAACAAGGAAGGACTGCTTTATCTTCCCTGTTAGCATCAGAGATCCCAGTCTTTCCCTAACAAGTTAGCATCAGCTATATTTCCTCTGCCTAAAATGTTACATCTGCGCTGCATAACAGGTAACATGCATGTTATAACCACAGCCACCTCATAGTGCCTTCCTTTAACAGTATGGGTGATAAGAGAATAATGAATACTGCTAGAAACTATATAACAAGAAATATACAGGAAGGTAAAAAGGTGTTTTCCACAGATAAGCAGAAAAGTCTTCTGAATGTATTTTGAGTCAAGATGTACAGACTCCTGAGATCAAGTTATAAAACCTGTACACAAAGGTCAATAGGGCAAGTTATAATATGAACTTAAAAGAGTTTGTAGCAGTCAAAAGGACCCTTAACTCAGGGGATGCACAAAAAAGACCATTTTTGGCCCAACATAAAAGTGAGAAGCCTGCAATTAGACCCTAGTCCTTGCTTTATTTGTCCTTCTTTAAAATGGGCATTTGCCTTTTCCACCACCAGGGGCCTCCCTCAATCACTCTAATCTTTCCAACATTTTAGGCAGTAACTGCAGTGACATGAATCAGTTCCCTCAGCACCCACAAGCACATCCTGTCCCATCCCTTCCCAGGATGGGACATCCAGTTAGTAGCTCATTATCTAATCCTCTACAGCAGGTAATCTCTCTCCCTAAACCAGTCCTGCAACCCAACATTGCCAGCAAAGACTAATGCCAAGACAGCATCAGGCACCTCAGCCTTTTATGTACCCTTCACTTGTTGAATGTCATCCCATTCAGCTGGGAGCCCATGCTTTTCTTACTTTTTCCTTCACATCCCACACCAGTTTAAAATAAATGCAACTGAGTTTTACCATTTCTAGTTTTATCCTAATTATAATTTTAGGCTAGTTATCAATTCCCAATGTTATAGTGTTATGGATGGTGCTTCTATACATTTCAGTAGCTAGTCCCTACTTCTATCTCCCACAAGGGCTTGGTTTTATTTTTTAATTTTTTTTTATTATTTTTTTTATTTTTTTTTTTAATTTCAACTCAGACAGGATTTCCCCATTTCATCCATCTGGCTGGCTACCTTCTTTGGGTGCTGACTTTCTTGCACACCAGAATCAAAGTTGGCTGTGCTTTGACAAGATTGTCCTTGAAAGTCAGTAGTTTTTCCAGGATTCATTTGCCCTACAGAGCAGCCTCCCATGGGATGCTGCCAAGCAGATCCTTGGAAAGTCAAAGCTTATTCTCTTGCAATGAGTTTTTCATCCAGCTGTTAGCCCGCCTCACTCCCCTTTGGATCTTAAACTCTACCAGTTCATGTCACTGCAGCCAACACTGCCATTGACTACCACAGCCCCAGCCAGGTCTCGGTTATTGTTAAGAAGCAGATTCAACAGATGACCTCCTTTAGAGAAGAGGAATTGGAAAATGGGAAAAGTTCAGATTTGATTTCTTGGTAGTTTGTGATTGATCCAAGAAAACTGTGCACTGCTTGCTTGGAAACTAAGGCAAAGTTAAACTAAACATTAAGTTGCTAAGAATTATATGCCTACTGTTAAAATAGAAATTATATTAGTAATCCAGTATTATGTTTTAACACAGTGATAGGTTTTGTTCAAGGTATGATTACTGCACAAATAAGTAAATGCAAGAAAGCCTAATTTATGAAGCTAAAGGAAAGTAGGTTTAATAGGTTATGACACATGCTGCCACTTACTATACGAGCCACAGTTTGGAGGGGAGGGCATCATTCAGTTGGAACTGAGATTGAAAATAGACCACCAATGGAATCATAGATTTTCTTTTTTTAGCTAAGAGTTATTGCTTTCACTCTCATTATCATAACCTAGAGTCCTGCAAAACTAGGAGGCAGGTCCTTGCCAAGTACAAACCAGTACCAATGCAATGAATTCCTGTAGGGTACCCCCAGGCTGCATCTGCTGAGAAAAAAGAATGAGCTCCTAGCCTTAACTGAAGTTGCGGGGGGTGGAGGGAAAGTGAATGCATGAGACCCTGACTTATTTAGGGACACAAAGCAGTCCCATCCCAATGCAGTTGATGCACAAGTACTGTGGAAATACTCTAATGGTTAGATAGAAACTCAGCATCTCACTGACAAACTGCAAGCTCACAAAGTGATCAAAATTTGAGCAGAGTTTGTGAAGAACAATTCACTAGACTAAAACAACCACCACCACTATGAAGAACTTAAGAACATCCATCTATAATAAATATGTCAGCACAGTACCTAACAGCTTGGCTCCACGAGAAAGCCCTGCAGAGAAATTTGTATTGTGTTGAACACAAATGCATTTGCATGTTGAAGAAAATATTTATTGCCTTCTAGTCCCTTAACTTTGCTGACCTTGTCCAGGCTCTGAATACTCACATGGAAGGCGGCCTATTTTCAAAAAGGGTACAAAGCTACCTAATCTTTTTTTTTTCCATTCGCATTTTTATTCCATGATCATCTTTGTTTTGCCTTGTTTCATTACCCCTCTATCCTACTAGCCTCACTGCTTGTCTAAGAGAAAACTAAAAACCTCCAACAATTTCATCTCAGCTCCTCAAAGACAGTGTATAAATAGCACTGGTGTATACTGGTTTGCCAAAACACAAGAAGGTCAGAAAAAACATTTTCTTTAGAGATGAAAAAAAAGGAGGCAAACCCTAAGAATTTTAATAACAGCCTTGACATGAGAGCAACATAATACCAGCCTGAATTACACTTGGTACCAGACTCTCATTGGAAACCCTAGATTGCTTTGTTCCTGTCTCTGACATAATATTCAAGACCGGGTTTATATTTGCACAGAATGGGGCTGTTCACTAGAGTCCATGCAAATCAAACACTTGATTTATGCATCATTCCACTGGAGGGTGTAACATTAAATTTAATTTTGTAAGAAAAGCCTGAAGTGCCTCTACGCCTGGGGCTGACATTGTGAACTAGGGAGAAAGGTGCACAAGAATTCATTACTGTTTCCAATATGCGAAATGCAGCATTTGAATGAAACATTTGTCTCTTGTCAGAAGGGAGTAATGTCTGTTCTTTGTAAAAAATATTTCTCCCCCCACTTTGTTTTTATCGCCAATTCAGCATATTGGGAGCTGAGGTTACAAGTGTAGTTCAGACTTGTGATGATGGTAGAATGAATTACACAATGAAATGGAGAGACATTGGTTGAGTTGCAGTACAGCTACAGAGTATAGGTGTTGGTGGGTCAAGTTGAATGCCTCCTGGTAGCAGCATTTCATTGGAACAATTAAGAATAGTGCTGTTTTTTCTGAGCTTATCCACTAGTTTGACGGACAAGTCTTCTGTTAGCTCGATAGACCGTTTTCAGTTGCCTACACCTACTTCTACCATTTAATTCTGAAAACAAGCTTGAAAATACCAGGAAAACATTTTCCAAACTTCACGCCAATGCATATTCAAGTTAAATTGCTCACTGTCAAAGGGTTTCCACTCTGTCTCTCAGCCCTGGCAGCATCAGATGAGCTTCAACAAGAACAAGGCTTTCCAGTTAAGCAGCCTTTTTCAGCTGCAGATCATTAAAAAGTTCCCCCAAAACTTTTCCACATTTCAGATCTGTATAAAATACAATACAGACTTGAAGAGACAAAGATCAAAAAGCAGGGCAAGTTCATCCTATATTGTGGCACTCGGGTGCCACTCCCATCAACACAAGAGCAATAGTAATCCTTCCTTTCAACATGTTTTTTCTGTTGTTTTCCCCACCATGCTGCCCTCTAGTAAGCTTACACCACCCAGTCTGCGAGCAGGAATTCTGCGGCTACTGTATTACAGGAAAAAATGAATTCAAGCATCCTGCGGGCATTATTACTACTGTAATAGAAATAATTGGTCACTCTACTGTTTTCTAATTCACCATGCCAGCTGAATGATTTCTCATAAGACTTTTGGTATAGTCTATATCAAATGGTGCTTGACAAAGCTGCAGAGCCATTTATAGTCATCTGGTCCAAACCAGAAGAGAAAGGCAATTGTACAAGGTAAGTTAGAAAAGTTCCTTGGCCAATACTGAACAATGCTGGAATTTAGTCATATTTGAATGAAGATTTATATGGTAAGGCAATTCTTATTTGATTTGCACACTCTGCTAAACTCAAAATGATGAAAAATCATCCCTTGTTGCCTATTCCTAAGGCCCACCTGCTATCCTACAGCTGTAGGTAGGTGCACATGACTAAGTTAGGCATTCTCTGCAAGAGCTGGACACTGGTGCTTCACTAGAACACATTCAAGTATAATGTAGTTTTCACCATATTTTTCTGAAGCAGGCTGTAAACTTATGTGTAGAAATACCTTTTAAAATTCCTATTACATGTCACTGTAGAGTAAAACTTAATATTTGCAAAGTGTTTTGAAAAGTGTTTTCTCTCCTTGAAAACAATCAAAGAAAAAGCTTTTGAATAGTTTTTTTTTCCATGCTGAAACAATGTTTTTCTTCAAAATCATGAATATTTAAAGAAGGTAACCAAAATGAAATATTTCAGGGTCATAGGCAATATTTAACATTTCCCACAGTTCACTCTGTTTTGGTATTCTGTTTCTGTATATTTGTAAGGGCATTTGTACTCTGGGGTCAACCCGAGAGAATTTTCTGATTTCACAGTTCAGCTAACAAAGCCAAGCCGCTCCACCTACTCACACAGCCCTACAACCATGACACTCCTGCCTATTCTGTCCTGCAAAATCATGCTTTCAAGGTCACTCCAGAGCATTCATGTCCCACGAGGCCAAGTTTCTGCATAAGTTGTTCAGCTTGCCAAACCTTGATAGACTCTTGATCTGAAATCTTGAAGGTATTTTCTTTGTTCAGCTAATGAACAGTATGGTGATGAATACACATAAGGCAAAATTGATCCACTTAATTCATCATTTGTACATATGTATGGATTTAAGCCCTTTTAAATGGATTCTGGGATTAAACACCTATACCTACATTCACAAGCTGTTCAAAAATACTTGAGGGCATTGTGGTAAGTTTTGTCCCTTAATTTCTGAAATTAAAAGGTTGACACCATGTTCAGCATTTGCAGCTTTTTAAAAACAAGATGCATTTTGCTGGCTTGTTAATTAGTGCCCATGCAAAGCTTTACTCCAGCTGTATAGCCCTGTTTCCTGGGTAGCTGCAGGGGATAGGTCTCTGCAAGCTGCACCCACCCCTGTTGTAAGGGGAACAAAAAGTTGTTGGTCTGCAACCAACCTTGTTCAAGGAGAACAAAAGAGCAGAAAATCAAAACCACAACCCCAAACTTTATAAGCCAGGCAAGAACGTATTACCTACAAACATAAGCTGAAATATTGAGAAATGAAGAATAGAATGGCAACCATTGGGGTGCAGATTTCATCTGCAGCTTTGTGTGCCATTAGCCCTGACTGTCTTTACAACAGTCCTCAATGTCATAGGTTCAAGTGCCTTTCCAGTACCACTGACCTTCCTCAGAAACAGCAGTTTAAGTTAACTTTATGCAAAGGAAGTCCTTATACTATAGGAAACATTATTCAAGAAGATAGGTCATGCCAGGTATCTCAGTTAATTGCCTTCTGTTTAAAAGGTACTAATTTCCACCAAATTACAAGTCCCCTGGTGATTTTCAATTTTTTTCGGTTTATCAAACTTGGATTATTTTCCCACCTGCTTAAGGTGCCGAATTTATACTTACCAAACTTAGCTTTTAGAATCGCTTTTTGATTCCCTCAACTCTGCAGAAACTGTCCAGAAACCAACTAGCTCAGTCCCAACCAGGTTTCAGACTGAGACACATTATATCAGCTGCCTTCTATAACACCAAAACTGATTTTGTAGTCCCATATAGGGCCAGGTCAGACAAACATCTCAATTACGTTGAAAGACTTAACAATTTTCAACAGTTGATACACAAAGTGACATTAATAGATCAGAAATCACCTTGTCTTTGTCACTTCAGTAAACTGTTTCCCCCCGCTAACTAGTATCATTATGAAAGAGTTTTAAAGCCTTTTTTCCTTACAATCTATAGCATTAATATTCATGCAAGGCAAAAGCTTGGACACCTGCCCCTCCTCTAGGAAGCCAAATAGCTACTGCATTAACAACAGGTCCACATCAACCCTTGCAGTTTGTTTCTCAACTGACACAAGGTATTCAAGCATCTGGAGGAGAGGCACCTGACAGACAAGCTGAACCAACATCAGATGATTTCAGAGTTTTTATATATTCCACAAAGGCAACAGACATGACTGCTGTCTGAAGCACGCTTAATTGAGGAAAAAGCTTTGATTTTGAACAGCATAAGTGGAAAAAATCCAACACAGTTTTGGTAAATTGCTACTAGAGCTATTTTCTCCCATAGTCTCATTTATTCAGTTCCACATAGTGACTTTTTCCCTGTGATCTAGGTCTCTGTCCCCCACTGAAAATTTTACCTGCCATGGCTTAGTTCTTCCTGCCAGACCACTAGTAGTGCTAAATGTCTCGGAGCCAAGAATGAACCCCAGTGGATCCTGCTGGCAACTCACTCACTACTCAGGAATGAGCAGCTGCTCAGAAACCTCTTCTGAGACTTAATCTTACCAGTGTTTCAAGCAATACCAAGTGCTACATTAACTTTGCATCATCCTAGTTTCTCCATTCAAATTCTCATGCAAATACCAAGCACAAAACTCACCATAATTTAAATATATATTTCAAGATTATTATCAAACAAGTCTTCAGTCAATTCTTGTACAGTTCTTGAAAAGCAAATTAGCAGAGCTTTGACACCCCCTATCCCACCACTTCAGAAGCATCCACCTTAATGTTGCTGTTTGATAACAGTTATACTACTGGAACAGAAAGCCAGATCAACATCACGTGACTACCATCTGACCTTTACTCCAAACACAGAATAGATATTTTGCTTGATAAGCTCTGCTTTCTTATCTCCAGTTTTATTCTCCCTCCAGCAACAGACCAATACTCTTCCTGAGAGATATCTCATTCTTAACACAAAAGATGTGTTTATTAACCTTAAGTATGCCAGCCACACATTTCCCCTTGCACCTTTTTCCTTCCATGCCAACTTTCTACCATCCTTATCTTCTGATTTATATTAATTACCACCAGCTTTCTGCTTTCTTCTATGGGATGTCCATGTTTTTCTAACTGCTTTCAAGGCCCATTTCTGAGCCAGACTAGTTTTTCAATTAGGACAATGCTTTTCCACATCTGAAGGGCTGGGGAAGAGGGAGTTGACCACTTAGTAAAGGGCCCTTAAGGAGTTTAATAGTTTAAGGTATTTTCCTCACATGCCTTTCAAGTTTGCCACTGGGCCAGGCAATTTAGACCCAGTAGTGCTGTTACCCCTGCCATACACATCTTCCATATACCAAACTCCATCCTACACCTAGGTAAGAGCCATAAGGAGCTGAAAGGAGAAGTGGCCTCATTAACCCAATGGGCAATAGCACAAAGAAAAAGTCTCCTGGTTTCCAGCTGAAATCAGCTCACAGTTTATATCCATGAGTTTGTGCTGACAGTAGACTCTCTTTCAGAAATTTACTCTCCTGATAGATTTATGGGAAACTATGATATCACCTCTGAATACTGCTAGGCTAAGCAAGCCAGGCTCTTTCAGTTCTGGGATGATAGTCAGATCAGTCCTTTAATTATTCCCAGGTCTCTTTTTTGCATTCGATTTATAAGGAGTTCCTCATTTTTGCATTGTATCTGAACAGTACCGTGCGTTCTGCGTGAGGTCTCCCTAATGCCTGGTAAAATAGCATCACCTCACCCTTCCACAAATTGACATCTATCTTGGCTAGGGCAATATCTATCTTTCCTAGAGCCATCTCACCTGGGCTGGCCCAGAGCCATCCTATCATCCATTTCCTCTTCATCTTCAGCCACCCACAAATCATATTTTCCTCACCTTATTATAGATGTACTTGATATACAAGGCACTGGGTGCATTTTGTGCTGTTGTAAAGCCATCAGGGTTTTTTTATTCCAGTCTTTCCTGTTAACTCCCACATTTTTATTCAGCTTCAGCACAACAAATGAATGTGCTGACAAGGTCACTGATGAAAGTTTGAGCAGGAGCCACCAAAGACCAATCCCATATGAGAAAACCCTTAGCAACCTTCCTCTGAGCTTTGTAGCCACGCTGGCTTTCATCAGTGGAATGTAACTGCTTGCTTGGCCACGTTGCATTTCTATCAGCCCCTGTGGTTGTCTGTCTTCACTAATTATTTCCTGTGTGGGAAACCTGTTGTACTTCCTACATCTGCTAAACAGTGAACTTGTCCTATTAAAAAGAGATGCCAGGTTAGTCTATCACAATTTGTCTTTAATAAATGAATATCAGTTTTG
Source organism: Morus bassanus (assembly GCA_031468815.1). Classification (NCBI taxonomy): domain Eukaryota; kingdom Metazoa; phylum Chordata; class Aves; order Suliformes; family Sulidae; genus Morus; species Morus bassanus. The sequence goes on from CM062570.1 coordinate 19,191,841, forward strand.
ATCCCATTCAGCATCTTCATTCCATCTTCAACTACTTCTAGATCAACAGCTTACACTGTTATAATTGAGAACATCATAATTTAAGCTGCTTACTACAAAGCATAAAATAGAGACATTATGTCTACTGCTATCCAATCATTTAGTACTAAAACAGAAAAATAACCAAGTAACCTTTAACTTATCAACTACTTTCTATAAGGATAAATTTGTATACATGATTGCCCCACCCTCAATGTCTGAGAACTATGCCTCCATGTACACTTAGAAATAGCATGAATATTTTACCACTGCATGGTTATTTCACTGCATGAGATAACCAACAATGTTATTCTTACTGTAACTTCTCATATGAATGAGACTTTAAAGGAGCTGTTGATTTTGTTCCTTTGTGTGAGTCTTGAATCTCCTGACTATCTATATATGCTCTATAGATAAAGATATTTGTATCATCTACTCCATAACTAAAAGCTATCTGTTAGAAGCTCTCTGGAATATTTCTCCAGTGGAGATCTTGGTAGTGCAAATATCCCCAATAGCAGGAAAGCAGAAGCCACAGATGCATAATGCAAGACACTGATCTTCCTATTCCTTGAGGGTACTTTCAGCCGTTTAAGTTCAAAACAGATACAGAAACTCCCAAAGCTATTTTAGGAATTATGTTTTTCAACGGGTACAAGTGATTTAGGACTAAGAGGAATTAGCAACAGGATAAAATGAGATGAGGAATAATATCATCACCTACCAAGAGAACATACAGGTTTTGGGTAGATGTTTAGCTTTTAATCAAAACCAAAAAGTTCAGTTGCTAGAAACTGAAGCATGATAAACTCACGCTACTGATGAACTTCACATTCTTACCAATGAGGCCAAGGACCATTAAAACCACTTCCTTTGAAATAGTAGATTGTGTTAATGTCATATTCTTAAATGAGAGTTGGGTTGTCTTAAGAAGAAAAACTGCAAAGCAACAACACAACCTTGGGCTTGATGTAATATTTATGAGTATGCCTAAAGTAGTGAAGGACCACATTCCTGTACTGCTGGAGGTCTTATTTAGGCCCACATTTTTACTTTAGCAGTTTGGTTTGCTAAACTGCCTGCAGAGTGAAAAAAGAAAGTGAGCATTTTCTATTCTAGCTCTCTCATTTGCAACTGTCCCTTAGTGGTTATTTTTTGTAGTTGATTGAGCAGCCATGCTGGACTAGCATTAAACACAGTGAACATCAAAACCCACTAAGAATCTTAAGAAAACTGTTGGCTCCCAAGACAAGAAAGGAAGAGGAAGAGGTATTAAACAGCCATAAAGTCTAAGGATTAGGTAGACCACTAATGAAAATTGACTCCTTTCCATATTTTCCCTTTGTCAGAGCTTTACAAAGGGAGTGGGAGCCACTGTTTCTATTTTTACTGATGAAGACAGCAGCACAGAACAAACCTATCCAGGAGGACAGTAACAGTGCCAAACATATACCCCAGATCTCTCTATAGGGATTTCTTTACAAGACAACAGTAGAAAAAAAAATACCAGCCACAGCCTGATAAATGTACACATGAAAGCCTCCTGCTATATTCTGAACTAAACATTTATTAAGTTCACCTTGTGCAACTTTGCAGCCTACATTCAGGTTCTCTCATACCACTAGGACAACGTGGACTTGGGCTCTTATATTCACTGTCCTTATTTTGACTTTTTCAGCAGCAGAGATGGTGACCAACTGTATCATCCAAGGGTTTATTCAGTTTTGTACCATTCAGGATTTGCAAAGTAAATATGACCTCAATATATTTTATTGCTTATTGCTAGGTGATTGCATAAGCAAAGACCCTGTTTCATACCTAAAAATGCCTAAGTAATCAAGGTCAAGATTAAGTATATTCAAGTACCCTCTACCTTATGAGAGGCATCTTTCAAGTGCCTCTCATGAAGGTTTAAGACAGATTCTTAAATTTCCATTACCAGAGTTTTCTCCCCCCCACCCTAAGAATTCACTGCATTTACACAAAAATGCGTCAGACCTCATTATATGAATATTGATTTCAATAAGGAAATCAACAGGCATGAAGTAGCAGCATTTTCCAAATGTATTTAGAAGGACTATAATTGAAACTTGCTTTTCAATCTTGTGCAGGGAGTGTTGGTACACAAATTGCTGCTTAGGAATACCATGCCACATATACATGCTTGTGCAACTTTTTGGGGGCTGCATTTGCTTCTTCATGAAGCCTACCACAATTCACGTCTCCATTTGGTAAGAAGCCACATCCTGTGAGGCATGCCTATTTAAATCCCACTGACTCTACTAATTGGTAGAGGAAGAGCATTAATATTTGAAACAGTTAAATTTATTTTAAGCAGGATGGAGTGAAAGTGTGTCACTGACATATATTCAATGTACTAAATAATTTCCATGTTTTAGGAAGAGAAGATAATCATAGAGTTCCCATAGGTAAGACGTAGAAGGAACATTGCCTAAGGCTGCATAGGCCCACAGTCACAGACAGTTCAGTCCACTCACAATTTAGGACTCAGAATTGAGAGATCCAGTCATGGCCTCTCACATCCCACAGTGTCTCAATGCAGAGGTTTTCTTGGTGGAATAGGAAATGGGTTACATGATCAGGTCAGTTTGGGTGGAAGGGGAAAATTCCCAGCGTAAAGAGCCTTGGACAACTGGAGTTTACCTGAGAGATGAAGACTTAGTTTTCATTAGCTATGTTTGCGAAATATTTATAGGGCTATTTGAGTTCTCCTTCGCTCAAGTGACACAAGGCTCTCTGTATTAAATTAGGGTAGATGCAAAGCCTGATATTTGTTTTGAACCACATTTCATGGAAATCAGATCCTTTTAAAAAAATAATCAATGAAACTACACTGATTCAAGTCCAGCTGCATCTCTAAAGCTTAAATATGTTGTCATCCAGAGTCTCATGGGGAAAGAGATATAAAGAGTAATAGCTTCCTGAAAAGTTTTCCAGTGTGCCAACGTATTATTATTCTGAGATAGAAGGTATATGAAACAGAACAGTCACATTTTCGTTATAGGTATTAGGATGTGACAAAAGCTAAATAGCTTTTCTATACCTTGATTGCAGTATAGAAATTTGTACTTCATTCTCATTTTATCACCATGCACATGTCATTTAGCCTGGGGTTGAGCAGAAAGAGGCTGTTAATCTCTGTGCTTCTGAGTTTGTTAAAAACTGCACAGTTTTACATATTGCGACTCTGAAACATTGCAATACCTTAACAAATGAATAATCACTGAACAAAAAAGAAAAGGATGTGCATGTTCATTAAAGCTTCTATCCCTCACAGCCCTTCACACACAATATAATCCAGGATTTATACGTAAGAATTTAATGAAGACAACGTCACTAAAAACAAAAGCTTTTTGCAACCCAAAGCCTCTGTGCTCTCTCCTCCAAGGAAATAGTAAGGAAGCTGAGGGCACTAAGCATTTTGCTGGATCAAGGCTCCAGTATAAACCAAAACACTAACCTCCTGTGATATTTGAATACACTGGACATGTTCCTCTAAGCACTAACAAATGGTGGCAAAGCAGTTAATATCAATTTTTTGAGGGAAAACACAGTCTTTTTTTATTCATTTACTCCCCCTGTAGATCAGCATGCACGACATTTCCCAAAGGCTTTCTCAGTATAACAAGGATGTGATATTTAAGGACTAAATTGTGATAGACCAGCGTTGCTTCAATGAAGATTAAAATGGAGAGCATAAGTTAAAGAAAAACTGCTCCACAGGTCATTTATATTTACTATCTGCTCTGATGAGCACTGACAACATGAGTCCTTGGGAGATATTTTACAGTTTTTCTTATTCAAACCTATCCAACATGGTGGATCCCCCTAGAAACACCCAATGCATTAAGAGGAAAGGCTGAACATTCACACTGTCTTCAGAATAACGCACTAAATCACTACCTGCTTTCACATCTATAAGAGGATGGGTTGGGCAAACTCAGCCTGAATCATATTTAGTTCAATTTTGCATAGAAGCTGAGTAAGGAAGTAATAGGTCTCAAATAAGTAAAATACTATGCTTTGCAGGTCCTAATATTTTTGATGACAAGCAACATTTTTTTAAAGTGCGCAAGTCACTCGTGGCTCAGGAGGACAAGGCAGCAGCAGAGACTTCTGCCCAAATCTTGACTGTACATGACAAGCAAAATTAATCACAACAGAATCCCTGTCACTCACCAGGCTGAACTTTTCCAGTATTTAAGCTGCTTCATCTAAACTGTGGACCTAGCCTCATTGACTAGAGCATATTTATAAATGAGACTATCAATTTTCCTAACCCCAAGTCATCTGAAGCCACAGGTCCCACACTGACTATCTGTACAAAGGCTGAGCTTCCTCACCACTGCAAAATTGCTGGAAATTAAGGTGCCCTATTCAAAGGGTTTGAAACTTGTCCAGTAATGGAATTCAATGCAATATTAACAACCTCACTGGTACTTTCCACTGTAAATATACTGGAATGTTGCTGCAAAACCAGCAATTTTGTCTACTCAACTCTTACCCTTGGACCAAATTTTAATGAACACACAGGCATTATGCCCACAGACCCAGCCTGCAAACAATAAGAGCATTAAGCTAATTCTTTGAGATTTATGACAGACCTATCTGCCTTCTACATGCATTTTATAGGCATTTGCAATAAATTAACTAGTGAGGGCCAGCTCAGTGGCACAGAGACAGTATCATGCATAGCCAAGTAGTAGAACTGGGTATATTGCAGGACTAGTCATTGCTCACTGAAATTATAAAGTCTGGAGCTTCAACTGCACAACTAGCAAGAAGTGGGGCAACCACATCACAGGACATCAACATCTGCTGGGTGCTCACTGACTACATTGATAATGCCATGAAAGATATTTCCTTCATAAGCAGCCTCAGGAAATAAAGGTGAGGAGGAACACTAAGATCCTACATTAAGTACAGTGACATTACTCCTCCAAACATAGCTTTGTCTGAGTGAGATTAAATTATTCGATTTGGGGTTTGACCTTTTTGTTCTGGTTTTGGACATTTCAAGGTGGGAAAGCAAAGTAACGATATCTTAATGTAAGGGATAATAAATGTTTGTTTTGTAGGAAGGAAAGACTATCGGCTTGAGTCATGCTATAGCCTAAAGTTTTTTAATTTTGAGCCCAACCCAAAAATATAGCACCTAGGACAAATCTTGAATTGTTCAGACAAGAAAATCCCAGCAAAAAAAATTTTGCCTAAGTATCTAGAGCTACAGAAATTAACCCAATTCTGTTTGTGTCTATTTCATCTGTAATCTTGACAACTGAATGTAGTTTGTGTTATTTCTACTTTATAAACATAGCTAATTTCTGCTCGTACAGGAAAAATGCGTAGCTTCATCATGATCTCCTAGGTCAACAGGAGAGCAATCTTGGGGGGAGAAAGGATGACTAGGATGAGGCTCAATGTTGAAATCATTTAATGAAGTAATATGGTTTTCTTCACTGTGTAACAACTGTACTCTGAAATTGTCTTTACAATGGTCTGCTGCACATTACACAAACCTTCTATTTTTAGCCTTTCTGCTTTCCCTTATTCCTCCAGACTTTTTTTAATCTCCTTGCATTGGCCTCCAGAGCCTGTTTGGAGCAATATTGTGAAGCAAATGACCAGACATAATGACTTTCCAAGGTCCTTGTGATTCCTTATTAACATTCAGTTAGCATTAGTCCTGACTTTATTATTGACTACATTGAATACACAATACACTGACCTCTGCCATCTGCAACTAAATCTCTTCCTGCAGATCTATCAAAGTGATTTCATACACAGAGGAAGTAGAAGAAAACAAAGCAGTAGCTACTTACCTTCTTTTGTCCTGAGAAACTTTAACACTCTGTGGGAAAGGCTGCTTCCCTTCATGGTGTTTACAACCATTAGTATTCCATGCTTTTACTGCTGTTGCTAAATGCTGGAGCATCATCTCAAAAATCAAGGAAAGAGGAATTACCATACAAAATCCCTCATTTTTAATTTAATCTTGGTAGAAGCAAAGTAGTGACAGAGAACCTCAGCGAAACCTTGTTTTAAATACATGCCCTTATGTTGCTTGTGGAAACAAATGTTTAAGTTACTGAAGTGTTGTAGTATCTTCAGGTACCAAGAAAGGGTACCTTTCTCGGGCTACAAGAAAGTGCACGACAAATAACATCTATTCCACAAATATCTAGGGAAATTTTTTTCTATTTCTAATGTTCATAGATTATTTTTTCATTCCTAAAGGCAGATTGCTGCACACAAAACAGCGCTGTAAGGAGAAAACAAGGTCATCCCTGTGGTAAACTCAGGTGCAAACCACAGGAGCCCCACTTCAGGCATGTTGAGGAACTTGGTACGAGCCACAGGTAAGCACTTCAGGCCATTAAATGCAGGCAAACCTTCAGCTTAAGCAACTGAGAACTCAGGCAAGACATTGGAGAGCTAGAAGTGCACACTCTGAAAGCTTGCTAGTGCAGAACTACTGAGGGTACTTTGTTGACAACAAGTTTCATTTTATGAGGACACAGAATTTGGCTTTGCCAGAAAGGTTGGGAAAATACAGTCTCACATGTACACTAACCTGAAGGGTGAATCCTCTATTCTGAACACAAGAGGCCAAAAGTCAACCTGCTCTGCTTGCTTCGTTCACGAGCAATCCCTTCTGAGACCTACAAAATCAGATACAGTGGATGTCTGCTCCCCGTCTCTACTATCACCTAATCAGGTAGCTAAATCTACTCCTTGAAGAGCTCATATTCAAGTAAAGCCACATCTTTGCTTCCAGGTTACACATGGAGCTCAGGAATGAGGTTCCATTCTCCTCAGCCACCTTAGAAACTCAGGAAAAAAAATAAAAAATCCTTTACAAATCTCCATTAACTATCCTAGAGGAGGAACTTGTATTTCATTGACTGTAGTTTATGCAAATAGGATCAGAGGAATTAACATATTGGAAGGAGCTGACATTTGTCCTGATATATTGAATCGTTAGCATGACAGAATCACTTAAGCTGGATCCACTAACATCAGGTTTCCTCTCATTATTGACCCCTGCAGAGTAGGCCTGACAAGTGGAACTGCTGCAAAGTTCATTAATAATGTGAAATAAATCAATTGTTCGGGAAATACTGAAAACGGATGACACTGAACTCAGACTTTTTGCAAATTCAGCACATACCAGTTTCCATCAAGGACACCAGTTATAACAACGTCCTTTTCTGACCTATATTCAGGAGCTACACTTTACTCCTAGGCAAGCTCACAGGAATACTGGGAATGGTGCCATTACTGGAATAATGCCCTTCACTAGCAAATGAAAAGCAATATTATGTTATACATACTGACACAGATACCTGTAGACATTTTAGCCTACTGATTGACACCCTCAGCATGAATTATGGGCAGGACGCATGCTCCAGAGCCAGGCTTTGTTTTCATCCAGAAGGAGCAGGGAAATACGCCTTCTGACTGACTGGCCAGGCTGCTTTTTCCAACATGAACACTGCCCAAGCTAACAAAGGCACTTTCTACCTTATGATCTACAAAGGTAGAAAAGTCTATGATCAAGTAAAAGCTATAAGAAATAGACATATTGAAGAGAAAACTGAAAATCCAGTTCCCTTGCTTGTGTTACTACCAGAATTTAGAGGGCCAAATGCTCTGACCTTCCCTACCATCAAGTGAAAACTGCAAAGCAAGTAATTGATTTGATTAATGCTGCTTTTTATTGCTCACAAAATGTCCATGAACAGACTGAGATTTTCATTAATATATTCATGGTTCATGTTTCGTCCAGTTTTGGATAATTTTTAAACCACTTTATGGAGATGTTAAATTTGTTCTGCTGACCACAAACCAGTTGGAAATATTTGACACATGGTAATTAATCAAAATGCATCTGAAAAAGCTATTGGTGCATGTCACGCGGTGTTGCTCAGCCTTGGATAAGGTGAGTTTAACTCAGGCAGAAGAGTACAGAAAAAAAATCTAAGTTATATGTGATCCTGAGATAAAAATGTAGTTAAAGTATAGAATCAGTTAAGAAAATAATAAAAGAACTTAGGAACATAAGACTGTTCCTTTCATGGCAAATGCAGACTTAGTAAAAAAGCTAATTTCTTGGAACACGTTTAGGCATTTTTGGGTAATTATAATGAATTCTCCCTTAATTTATTTATGAAGAGTCTTTGTGTTAGTTGTTTATCCAGTAGGTTTCCTCATATCTGTGTGTACATGCAAGAGTTTGAATCCAATCCTTCTGTAAAAGAATGAGATGTCTTTGAAGTTCATTTTCCCCAGCTCTTTGGTCACAAAAATGTTACGGGAAGACAAGCTCAGGCACAGCAAACTAGCAGCAACAGAATTAAGTTTTGCTCACTGAAATTTTTGCATAACGTTCAATTGTTGATCTCTTTTCAGAAAAGTCAAATAACAATGATCATGTGAAGCTTGCTGTAGGGACTGGACAAGTGCAAGATTTGACCACAGGTAGCCATTAAAGAATTGCTTTGAAATTCTGTTTTAAAAATTACTTTTCCTGATTATGCATGATGACAAATTAAGGCTGTGGCCAAAACCTGCCCACCAACTAAAATTTTAGGTTGAGGACTACACAGCATTCCTTTCCACCTTCAGAGCACCTACAGAGCTTGTAATGTGCACTGAGGTGAGCTAGTACATTGGCTCTGCACAATGTAATACACAAGCTGGAAAAAAGACAGATGTGCGAAAAATATTTAAAAGTGCATCTAATATTTAGATGTGATATAAACACTTCCTTCAGAGATTCAAGTCTTAATTTAAATTATTCAGACACCAAATAGTATGGGCAGTGGGCTTGCACCCACTAAGGAATCAGCATCCCGGTGATCACATTTTCAAGATCACACAGTGCTCTTGGGAATCTCTGTTGGGAAGCTCACAAAAAAAAAAAGAAAAATTTTTCAAGAGCTGATCTTTTGCAAAGATTAGTCCATGAAAACTACTGCATCAAGGAAGAGAGTTGCTGGGAGGTCAAGAAACATGACTCCCCTTGACTCAGACCCCATGAGAAGCATCTCAAGTGTCAGGTTCAGTGCTGGGCTCCGAGTACAAGACAGACATTCACTTACTACAGTATGTCCAGCAAAGGCTCACAAAGGTGATGGAGGGACTGCTCATATGAAAAGAATCTGAGAGCTGGGACTGTTCAGCCAGGGAGGAGGAAAAGGTGTAAAGCAGAGGGAGCCAGGTTGCTCTGAGTGATGCCCAGTGAGAGAAGAGAGGCAACTAGTACTAACAAAATAGAAGGAAATTTCTTTCTAAGGCAAGAAAAATCTTTTTAAGCATGAGGGTGGTTGAACAGTGTAACACCTTGCCTGGAGAAGTTGCTAAGTCTCCACCTGTGCAGATGCTGAAAACCAAACTGGACATGCTCTTGGGCAAGTTGTTCTCTCTGACCCTGCTGAGCAGGGGTTGGAGTGATCACTTCCGGAGGTGCCTGCCAGTCTCAACCACTCCGATTTTATGTTAACAAATACAGCTCCTCAAAGCACCTAACAAAGTTATTACATATCCTTTCCCATTTGTTCTTTATACTTCTCTTTCACCTCCAGTATTTGTATTCCACTTCCTTTTTTCCTGTTCAATTTTGGGCTTTTCCTCTGCTTTTTTCTTTTCAGTCTTTCAGTTTCTTACAAATGGAAGCAGAGCTTTCAACTCATGAAATTAAAACTCAGCTTCTATGCTCAGGAGTACTGTCATAGATTTAAACAGAGCTAATTTGCTTAACCATGATGACATTGTCCTGCATGGTTACACAGGTCTTGTAAACCTTCAGTCAGATTCTTGCTCTAAACTCCAAGCATGGCAAATATTAACATTAGGAGAATTTGTGAATCAAGATCTGAAGCCACAGCTTTTCTACCGTTGCCACTAACTTGCATCATTCTAAAACAAAGCTGAAAGTTGTGTATGAACATTTACAGTTGCTTTCCAGTAAAGTACAGCAAAGTACTCCCAAAACACAAAGGCACAATCCTGTTTTAGTTAAAAAATAAAAAAGGAGTCATTAGGAAGTAAATTTTCTTGTGCTGAAGGTCACGCAAGCAGCTGATAGCAATACAACCTAGGAGAAACCCAACTTCTGTATCACTACATACAAAAACTTTCTCTCCCCCACACCCTCCGGTTCTTCAGCATATTATCACTGTTTGAAGGAGTCTGCAAACAGGCCTAGGATTGCGTCACAACTGATGATTATGCTGCTAAACTAAAGAGTAGAGAAAGTGTTCTTTTCTGCACAATAGTTATTGCTCTTGGCCTTTTCTTCTATAACCTTACACTTGCCAAGGTTTAAATTATTGATCCTGTTATTTCTGTGCTAGCACTTTAATTTACCATCCCCAAAAATTATAATTATGATACTGTCATGACTGTTGTGGTCTCCATCATGGCCTTTCGGTCAGATTCTTTTCATTGGTTCATCATTCTTTACTCTATTGATTACTTTCATCAACATCTTTCCTCCAGCTTGTACAGACCTAATGAGGACAGGTAGAGCAAACACTGCAATGCATAGTCAGCTGTTTGCTTGCAGATTTGAAAGGCAAAGCATTCCAGGAAGGTACATCGAGTCTTGAGCCAAGTGCATGAGCTCTGTCAGTGTATGATATAGAGAGCATCCAACTATCTTACATCCTTTGCGATGAGCAGGACAGGAAGGTGCAGCTAAAACTCATCTCCTATTGCCCTCCTCATATTTTGATATTATATGCTGTGCCTCAGGCATTTAAGATTTGCATGCCATCATCACACACTGCTTTCTGAAACTCGTTTATTTTAGAAAAGCTTAGACTTGAACTCTGTGTTCCTCGTGCTTGAGTGTCACTTACATGTGAAGGTAAGGCACATAAGTCTGGATTGGGTGCTCTGCACTTCTCTGACACGTTATCCTGTATAGGAAAGGTCCAGATCTGTCCCACTTTTATTTTTTCTCCATTTGGCCACTATTGAGTTGTAGATCCATAAACTCTGACACTTTTCCTAGGTACCTGTTTTTATATCAATTCCCAAATCAGAATGAACCATCACCACTGTTATATTATGTTCATATGATCATACCATTGACTTACTACCAAATTACATCCTCTTTCCAACTAAGCTGCCTTCTTGCCATACCAAAGCCTGGACCAAAGTATTCTTTAATTAAAACTCAAAGAAGTATTGCAAAAGTTATCTACATATTCTGCCTTCAATCTCTTCCTCTTATTTATGTATTTTGAAAGCATCACTGCAATTTATTCCTTTAGTAAGTAATTTAAGAGACAGACTTTTCCTTGCACCTAGAATTAAACACATGCAGCTGAAGCTCTCTGTTGAGCAATGTATCACCTTTTACTTCAGAAACACTACTGAACTGTGCCAGAAGCTTACCCTTTCAGAAGCAGAGGTATTTGCCCATGCTTTTGTTTCATTCAATTTGAACCACTGTAATGCCCTTTTTGCCAGTCTCCCTGAACACAATTAACAGACTGCAGCTGGTACCAAATGTTGCTGCTGGGATTCTGACTAGCACCAGATGGAGTGAGCATGTAATTCTACTTCTGTCTCCATCATCCACTGGTTGCCAGTCAAATTTCACATTAGCTTCAAGGTGCTCTCCCTGACCTATACAGCCCTTTAAAATCTTCAGTCATGCTTTCTCACCAATGTGATAGTCTTTTATATAGTTTCATGCTGGTCTGCTGTAGTGCAGCGGTAGCTAAGTGTTCATGCACTACAGAAGTGGGCATGATAGAAGAGTCTGAATAAAATATAAGGGGAGAACAGCAGAAGAAAATGCTTTTTTTAATGAATCTTCTTTTTAAAAGATAGTTTAAAAAATAATTTCTATTAAAAATGTGAAAACACAACCAGTTGAGTATTGCAGACTTCAATAGATGATCTTTACATCCTCACAGCCTCAAATGATGTCAAACTAAAAATCTAACTAAATTTGCATTATTCATATTTATAAAAATGCAATCTGCTCTGGACTGTAGTTCAATTTCATATGGATTCCTTTTTATTGTTGAAGCATTTCTACCAAAAAATTGAAGCACATAGTACAGTACTAAAGTACTACTTTCTGCCACATCACTCTTGCCCTGTGAGTCCTGGGCTGAATGCCTCAGGAATGTTGCTGTTGTGCCTAGGATTCATCCTTCCCTTTCAAACTGCTACCTGGAATTTATCACTTGGATCATTAGGACACATGGTGAAGAAAAACCCCACAGGCATCTCAAAACCAGCTTACACTCTTCATCACAGTGGAAATAGGTAGAAGTTGAGATTTTGCATGATTTGTGGAACCCTCTGCTATCCACTACATATCAGTACAGCAACTGCAATGCACAGCATGCTGCTGACAATAGTTACTTGTCAAAACCTACATGAAAAGCTCAGGATTGCTTTACCAGAAAGCAATGCAGTCATTTTGCAACAGCATCTCATTTTCTCCAAAACTGAATCTGTTCCTCAGCCAGGACTGCTTGGCTCTTCATTTGGAGGAGGGGTTCCCTTTCCAACAAATGTTCAACATGTGCATCAGGTGAAGAGAAAACAGGAGAAGGCAGGGAATGAGTAAAGGAAGCACAAAGCTATCAGGACATCATTTCAACCAAAACAAACTCTGGTCTCACCACATCTCAGCATCACTATTGGAAGTAGCTGTTTATCTAGTAACTAGCTTGTTAAATAATTTCCCCAATAAATTGCAAGTGTAATTATCTTCCTTCTACTGAGGCTTAGAGGAGGTCCCACAGCAAATGAGCAGTATCAGTGGAAACCAGACTCAGAGCTTTGCATCTTAAGCTGCTCCTTAACTGAGTAGGCCATGTTGCCTTCCTCACCACTTGCAAATATGTGGTGTGTGCAATTACAGCAGGCTAATGTGACACCCAAAGTAGCTCAGCTATGAGCAAATGGGGCAAAAAGGCTAGGCAAAGCTCCCCCCAGTGGCTTCTATTAGCTCAAGAAGCCTTTTTAAAGGTACTCTAGTTAACTAGAGCCCGCAGTTTTGTAGAAGTCACCAAGTTCTGTGGGGCTAAAGCATCCTAGCATAAGGGCTTTCAGGGGTTTTGAGACTTCCCTACAGCTATAGTTTACAAACTCAACTAATTTTGTGGAACAATCAAACTCCCCTCAGCTTTAGTGGGGTTTTTTGTACTCAGTTATGAATCTTAGAAATGGGCCTAGGTTGTCTTTTTTTTTTAAATCATGTAATGAAGACAAAACAGCTGCCACAATTGTAACAGCTCTTGGAGTGTTTCAACAACAGAAGACAATTGAGAATAACCTGGCCTGAGTTAAGGCTAGCACTCCAGACACTCAGCAGCTGCCTCTTACACAGTTGTCTTCTCTACAAAAATTAGTGGCAGCCATCCCTTACCTGCTTGCTGACATGGATGAAGGATTCCCCAGGTCCAGAATGGCATAAACCACCAACTATATTCTGCATGTGAGTGTAACTCCTTGCAGGTCCCCTTCAAAAGGGGTTAAGTAAATGATCCTTATCTCATCTTTTCTATTTCTCTGAATTAGTTGGTTTTATAGTCAATGTAGTTAACTGTGCTACTGCAGAAATGGGTATCAGTTTTGCTAACTAGTTTTACTATACCCCAGAGCCCATCTTATATACCAGAAAGTGCTGTTGCTCCAATTTTTCCCTTCACTTTTTTTTTAAGTAACTAGTATTTTTTAAGCCCCTAGAGAATGCTCTTAGTAGATCCAGTCATAAGATGTGCGATAAACCTTGTTCACAATGACAACCATCATTTCAGAAGGAGCAAGAGGGAAAGGGTAACCCTGACTTGTTACTGGGTAAAGCCACCAGTGCATCATGTATGCCTCTATACAGCATGGTACAGGAGTGACTGAAAAAAGTCTGACCAAATCATGGAAGGGAACTTTGTAGGAAATAGAGGAACACAAAAGGACAAAAGGATGAGTATGGTCCAGAAGGTCTTCTATGCAGTGTAGGCCAAACAGCTCCCTGCAGCATCCCTCACACAGGATCTTCTCAAAGCTGCTGAAAAGGTCTCAACTCCTCTAGCATTAGCTCCATCAAGACTCTCATGACAGACAGGCTGCTACCATATGGCAGCTCCATCACCCTGTATCTGCTTGCAGCAGTTAGAACAGACATAGCTGAAAATGCAAAACAGGGAGTTTCACTTGACCAGGTCAAACATTCTCTCCAGTTATCTGGAGCAAATTTCAAAGCTACAGAACAATTCATTCTAATTTATGCCAATGCAAAGGAAACTTTAAACTGACTCAAGGCCACAAACACAGAAAAGTTAAGATTGAGGCATGAGCCTGGAGCAAGTCCCATGGGAAACTGGTGCACAAATATAAACAGGCTGTGTATCTGAAAGCACAAGACTGTGTGCTAAGAAGCAGGTGTTCAAGCATAGTGAAAGCTGCCTTTACTTTATTCCCAGGTAAACATGACACTGAACGTGGACAACAGCATCCTCAAGAGCTGCAATGAAGATGCACAACTTTTTAAAAATCAGGACAATCTGAATTAGCACAGGGCTAAATCTAGTGTCCACACACTGCATTTTCTCCTGTGCTTCATTACCACATTGTAGCTATGACCCCCTCCACCCTCTTCACCACAAGCATCCCCTCATCCTGTACCTTTACCTTGCCTTAATTCTTCAGTTTACAGCTGCATCTTCTTTTAACCTTCCTTCAGGAAGGTCTGCTTTTCACACAGGTGGCTCTCTGCATATCTTTATCCAGCAGATTATCAGCAAAACCCAAAAAGACAAATTCATCCTTTGTGCTGATGCAATTGACTTGTCATCTACTTTTACAGCTAATTAGCTCTTTAGTAGATGATGGTGGATGTCAGAGGTCATCTGATAGGTGATCCTGCTAAACTGACCGTAAATATTTCTTTCCAATTGTATGTGATTGCCTCTTACTGCTACATTCTCTCTCAAATTAACACGGCACATTTAACCTATTTATTCAGAAGGGAGAGTATTAAGCCTGGATTTAAAAAAAATGACAGTTTCATAAGGCACAAGCACTCAGAACTAAATCTTTCACTGAAGACCTGTCCCAGGAACTGAGGATGCCAGTGATGTCTAATCAGACCATGGTTAACAATGGTCTTGAGCCATGTTTTCTCCTGGCATTTTCAGCTTTCAATATCAATATTTACGGACTATGTTTTGCTCATTACAGGTATTATATGTATGTTGTTAATCAGTAAGTGGCTATGCGCAAGGGATACCAACAGGACACTGTACAAAATTAAAAGTTCCTACCTCAAAAGATTTACAACATAATTACATTGGCAGAACTTCCTTGGAACCAACAAGCAGCAGTGAGAAGCAATCCCCTTTCACTGGGATTTTCCTTGGGAAAAATGAGTTTAACACTGCTGCTCAACTGAATCTTTTTTTTTAAGCTCTTATTTTGCCCTAGTAGAAATGAATATGGAAGATAAGATTCAGATGCACCAACTCCTGGCTACCAGTCCTGGATCAAATCTTTAAATGCTCACTCAGACATCAGCAGATACACCTGCCATCTATTATTTCGTGTTTAACTGACAAGGTTTCGTGTCTTTATAAATAGAAGTACTTTTACAAGATTACATGCACATACAACTATACCTAAAATCCCAGCTGATAATATTGTTTAACTTCATACAAAGTCATTCCTGTTGCACAGCAAGAAAAAAATCTTGATACTTAGAGTTACCAGCAAAGGACAAAGTTTTGTTTTCATTTTAAAAAAAATGGTCCCTTTTTCAGGATGTTGGAAATTTCACTAAGCTGAAGTTATTGAATCTAAAGAACCTAAACATGCACACAGTTTTAGGTAAAAAACCCATATGAAAATACTTAATTGGTAAAATGGACCAAAACAGTAACAATAGTTTTCACCCAAGAAGTTTCCCACAACATTTTTTCCTTACAGTATTTCAGGAATACCCACAGAAAGGATGTAGAGAATACCCTAGATAGGGCCCCTGCCTAGCACTTGGCACCTGGAGCGGGCTTTGCCGCAGGCTTGCCCTGTCACCTTCATTTCAGTAGTATGCATTTTTCCAGGATAAAAGAGGAAGGCTGTATGTGCTCTATAGCAAAGACATGTCTTTGGCTAACAGGAAGGACGCTTTCCAACATCTGTCTATGAGCTCCCAGCACAACCTCAAGAGGCAGCTCCAGTATTTTGGCAGCTGAGGGCTCCCAAAGGTGGCAAAGTTACAGGCAATAGCTTTGTTTCCTGAGAAACGTCCTTATTCGTAACAGCAGGACCACAGGGATTTCTACACAACAAGAAACACTTCCAGGGAGCTGTTGGTGCAGCAGTGCTGCAAGGCAAAAATGAGTACCCTGAGGCTACCCCTGAATAGCACAAGGGGACAAGGCAGGGACAAAAACAACAGGAATCCCCTTGAGGCAGCAGGGGCCAGGCAGGGCCAGGGCAGCAGGAGTCCCTCGGGGCCAGGGAGGCTGCTAAGGGTGGGCAAGGCTTGCTCCTGCACAAGTCACTACAGCACCACATGACCATGCAGCACTATCACAGCTGCATCTTTCTACAAGATACTCTCTACTCCAGCCCAATCAAGTGGAGCTATGAGCATAAAGAGAAGGGGATGGTACTGTGGCTCCACAAGCTGTGCTACCAGCAGCTTTCATTTAATCAAATGCTATCTCCAGAAACCACAGCTGCAGCTGAGGCCTCTAAGAAACACAGCTTCTCCTGGGAGCCCTTTGCCCATGCTTCAGTGAGAACATCAGAATATTTGCCTGGGGCTATGTGCCAACCATTTGGTTTTGTACCTGGCATCTCACTGAGTGGAAAGCCATAGTCCACAGGGTGAGGGAGAAGGACCAGCATTAAGCAGTACCCAGCTCTCCAGGATCATCAGGAGCTCCTCACTGGAAACCTCCCCTGTTTACACTGCTTATATAGTTTTATTCTAATATGAATCAAGTTCAAGAGAACAGATGGGTAAAAAATTGTCTTTTGCATGTAAGGAGTGCAATTTTGCAGAGGAGGAAACACCTATAAAACACCACATGAGCTACGGGCTGCTGTTTCTGGCAGTTTGAGGGAGTCAAATTCTTGACACAAACACCCCTCCAGGCCCTGTTTTGTGCCACTAGATGATACCTACACAGCAAACCCCAAAACACAACACATCTTTTCAAGCCTTCCTTGGGCCTTACCTGAATACCTAAATAGAGTTATAGAAATATAACTAAAAATTAACTATATTTCCTGTTACTATTGATTATCAACCTTGTTTCTACAGTACTTAGTAAAAAGTATCTTTTTTTCAATAAACACATAATAAAAAGTTTGTCATGTGTTTTTAGCTTTTCTAGAGTTTCAGGAAAAGTTTACTGCTCCAACTCTTTCCAAAATGATTACCAGGATTCCTACACAGAAGTTTAAGAACATAACAAGTTTCTTTAAATTATCAGTAGACAACTGTCTTCATCCCTAAGCCTGTAATCCAAACATCTTATCTTTGAGCAAAGGGAATACTTCACCCTCAATCTAAGCAGCCTGAAACAAGCCATGCAGTTTCTCCATGGCACAGCATGCACTCAGAAGCTGGGGTGCTTATGTTCCTTTTCTGTGATTCAACTTTACATAAACTACCTTAGTTCAGGGGACCATCTCTTGCAACTGGCCTGGCCAAGACGGTTATGCTGCTAGCCATCTAATTTTAAGGTACATTTAATATTTAACTGAAGACACTACTAATTTTTTTTGTTATTGTTTGGGGGGAGAGGGATAATTATACAATATCTTGTGCAATGATGCCCCAATATTTTTCAGCTGCAGTCAAACAAGTACTGGGCAAAATTCTCAACAGTCACTGAAAATTTTTGCCTTAGTTTGATGGCCCAGCTGCAGGGGAACATATAGATGTGAATCGGAAAAGGACAGCTAATTTTTCAAGAACATTTTGGAAACTTACTTACAATATCATACTAGTGATGTATTGCTGGTTCACAGTTGAATAGCTTTGGAAAATCTGTTTTCAAGGATAAACTACCAACATTTAAATATTTATGAAATTAGAAGAGTTGTTTCTATCACTTGCTAGAGGAACAATCTTGAGCAAAAATTTTAGCTTCAACCATCATGCAGCCAGAACACCCACTGCTTTATACAAGTAATTCTTTAAGATTAGAGATTTCTAGCATTCACAGCTGTCTTCAGTGGCAATTGCTTGAAAATCATTTTGCTATTCTTTCTGTATTAAGAAATCAATACCCCTTTTTTATCATTTATCTATCCAAAGATCCTCCTAATTTATTATCAGTTCATTAATGTACTGCCTACTACCTTTCAAGATCATTAAAGAAGTTAAATATCTTAAACCTTCTTCCTCAGCATTTTGTCCCTTAGAGCTGTATTGTACATACGTGATTAAATTCACCTTACTGTTTTAAGTCTGATCACCCCTCACCTCTCCTCATTTGTTTTTGAGGGGATAAGATTTGAATTTCCAATCTTATAATTTTAAGTATTACTAATAATTTCTTCTAGGGATAAGTCATCCTCTATTCATCAAGCCCTATGTCTTCTCTTTCTTTCAAGCAGAAAGAGACCATAAGATATTTTTAAGACTCCACCAGGATGCCAGAGCCCCTCCAACCTAAGTTTCCCTGGTTACTTTTGTGTTCTGCTTCAGTAGCCATCTGGGCGAAACAAAACAAGGCCTGTCAATAGTATCATCTCTCCACAGAGGGGACCCAACTCTGTTCCCTCATCTTCACCAGATCCCATATACTTCAGTCTTCTGTATCTTCTGTCCTCAGCTGTGGGCACACATTCTCCACCAGACAAGGTGCCTCGGAGATGCTCACCATGTGTCTGTCCCCTCTGCCAGCTAAGCCAATCGATCTGTTTCTCTAGTTCAGCAGTTTCGTGTGTTGATTTGCATGTGATGTGCTGGCCTCTCCTTGCGCACATTTGTGCAAATACTCTATAATTACTGATTCTACAGTTAAGGGATTTTTTTTTTCACATCATGATAAAGAATACCAATTTTGATCCGTGTTGATGCCCAAGTCACTTCTGCTTTTTTCACATTCCTGAAGCTGCCTTTTCAAGCTGAGTTTGTCATTCACAAACAGGTCTATTTCTATACATAGTCCTAAACCCAGAAAGCCACTCACTTCATGTCAGCAAGACTTTCATTCAGTCAAGGAGTAAAGACCTTTGCCTTAAATTAGGAATTACTTCAATGTGGAATGATATGGTAATTCCATCAGCTATAGATAAGCTATATTAGTTCATCATTAATAAACTACAGCAGCATGACTGTCACATCTGATTAAGACAGCATTTCATCTGACTTAATTTACACACCGCAGATCTAACTACTTCTTCCTCCATTTTATTTCCAACCATTCAACACACTTGGGAACTCTCTCTGCAGACAGTCCATCCCAACTCACCAGTACAGTCCATTATAACGTATCAGGCTACTCTCTGACATTTCTCAGAATAAAGCTGCAATTTATTGCCAAACACAAGATTAAATGCTTAGCTCTAAGAATCAGGTTCTGTCACTGTTCAGAGGAGAGTGCTTTAGTGAATGAGATGCAGCAAAGCCAAAGAACACCTTCCGAAGAGCTGGCTGCTGCCAGGGTATCATGCCAGCTTGTTGAACAATACAAACGCCCTGTTCTCATTTCCACCCTGCAACACACAATCTGTCGTTACTACTTGTCCCTGTCTGGTGTGCCAGACAGCAGGAAAAATGACAAAATTATGTTCTGACAAACAAACATCAGCAATCCTCAGTTCTAACTTGCAAGCTGTCTGGAGAAGATGAGAAGTAACATTTGAAAAGCACATCAGATCAGGGTGAAGGCTAAGAGAAACTGCTCTCTCAACTGGAAGAGACTCTGATTCACACTAGGTGAAAGAACTACTGTTGATACAAGTAGTTGGAGGGCTGTGTTGGCTAAGTTTGAGGTAACTGCCCCATCCCTGGGGGGATGACAAACTCATCCTCACTATGGTAACAGCAGGGCAGAGTAAGATTTGCAGAGGGTAACTTCTATGCTAGGGGCTAATTCTATACTTGTCGAGGTAAATGCCAAGGCATCAACTTCAGTAACACAGGGTCGGGCAGAAGTCAAGTCAAGGCTTCCTGAGTACTTAAAAGCAAGCAACAAACAGCCGTGGCACACAAGGCTGACTCTACAAGCAGATATTACAGAAGTCATTCAGAGCTAAAAGAAATACTCTGTTTAAGATCAGTTACTACTTCAATTAAATGAGGTCAAGGATCATGCAGTATCAGTCAAGATGCCAGACTATGTCACTTCCTTTAATGCTCTCCAATTTTTTTTTTAATAATACTTGGCTAGACAAAATTATATCATTAACTAATTGGTATGATGTATTCCTTTAACACTCAAGATTCTGTGCTTCGCAGAATATTCATAGCATTACAAAAACTATTATAACAGGAGTAATTTTGATCTAAATATAATTTAGAGATTTAGAATTGAATTAAAAACATTAACATTGGTGGATTTGTGAACTGTGATGTGATTTTTTTTAAGGTAAGCAAGCCTCGTTTTCATGTTTCAGGTACATCATCCGTACACACTTAAGTTTAGTCCTTTATACAAACTAAGGGCTCCAGTGAGGCACTTCATTGCACTGAAGAACGGCAAGCACACTTCTGCATGGGAGTTGTCCAGAGAAGGAGTTGCACCACAGTCATTGCAAACATCTCACTGTTGTTCCAAGAGTCACCTGCTACTCAGCTACCCTAATGTACCCAAACCAATTAATCTCATCTCAGAGCAATGATGGCCAGCTCCAGAAGCCTGTCTGCCAGGAGTGTCATGCCTACAGTGTTTGCCTTTTCCTTTCAAGGAGTACAGTCTGCTCTTCACTTAAGGAAGAGAACATCACCCTTCTGTGTGGGTCTTGGTGCAGATATCGGAGGTTTTCAGCTGTTTCCAGCATCACAGGGTATTTTCCATGTCAACTTCACCCCCTATCCTATGAATTCCCCAACAACAGGTCATCTATTGATGAGACACACATCACCAATTCTCAGTTTCATATACAGCAGAGTTACACTAAAAAAACAAATGCCACTACAGGCAGATTTCCCATCATCTGCAGAAACACTCAGCTCACTGATGCCTAGCATCAAACTTGAAATTCTGGCCCACTTGCTCCACATCTGCTGTGCATCTATTTTGAAAGCCAGGGATGGCACAGGCAAGATCAATAGAGGTTATGATGGGAGGACAACAGCTATGAACAATAGATTGGTTTTACTACTGTGTATCCAAATATATGGGGGCTAAACCAGTGCAATCTGACTGAAATTCTGGGCAGTGCTGCTGGAATATCAGCTCCTAGAAATAGCAGGCAAGATGTTTCCAGACACACTGATGGGTGCAAGAAAAAACAGAGCAATCAGTTTTTCTGTTTAGGATTAATTTAGTTCCTTAATAGGACTTTTTTTGTCCAGCTAGGACAATTTTGTCAAGTTTGCACAATACAAGTCCCTGCTTATGAGCTGCAGTGCTGCCTAGGTGTTGCTAGTAAGCCTCCTTTATTTATTTTGGTTTTTTTGCTGTTTTTTTAAGCAGTACAGTAGAACAAGTTATGCTTTCTTCATGTCACAGGCCTCCTAGGCTGATTTTGTACACACAGAAAAAGAAGCTTCTGGCATTTTTCACATTTCAACCAGCAGTGGCTTGGCTGCATTATCAAAGCAGGCCTGGCAGATACACAGGACAGAGCATCCAAGACCCACCACAGACGTTGCCTGCACAGATGAACTAATAGCACAGATACTGCTGGGCCACAGCAAGGAGGCCAGGGGAAAAATAAAAACCTATAGAGACAGAGCTAGGCCACGGCTGTAAAGAATCTGCTTTTCTTAGCAGGTGCTTTAAGTTCCAACATCTGCTGGCCATATAAATCAAAGACACTTCTACAACCATTTACTCAAATGAATGATGTGAACATATAAATACACTGTAAGGTTTCTTCCCTATTACTATTCTTGGCATTGAACCCATATAGAAGGTTCAGCAGTTTTTTTTGTCAGCTAGAAAGGTAAGCTTATGATAAGAAAAATACCTAATCAACTGGTGTGTTGCTTGTGGAAGAATTCTCAGAGATTTTTTGAATAAAAGACTTAAAAAATAGAGTATCTCAAGTATTTTATAATAGAGGTCCTTCCTACTTTTAACTCTATTGTATATTCAACTCCCAGAATTGAGCCCTGATTTTATTCAAGAGGATTTTGCTATTTATCACATTACACATGAGAAAGAAAGCAAAGCTCACATCACCTCCAGTTGAACATCAGCAGCTATCAGGTGTGACAGTGTCCCACGGTTGTTATTATTTGCAACCTAATCATATGATTCAAGCAACTTCTTATAAAACTTATTTTCTACTCTACAGCTACTCACTTACCCCCCTCTATTATAGCAGATGAGCTCCTCACATCTTCAACTGCCCCTTTTTGCAAACACTTACAGAATATCTAATTCTTGTTTTGAAGGTCTCATACTCTAATCACTATCACGGCAAAAGTGTGTCTGCTGAACATTTACATGCTTCTTTAATAAAAAAAATTGACATTTCATTCTCAAGGACTTAATTATGTGAAAGCCATAACTAAGCTAAAAAAGTATTCATTAATATGTTGAATAATGATTACTTTGCAGCATTCTCCTCCTCCCAGTAATCTTGGGGTGGCAGTTACTTACATAGCTTGTGTACCCCATGCAGCCTCTCTGCTGACATGACTTGAGGCAAAGCGCTTTCCAGTTATCTCTGGCACAAAAAGCCAGACTGGCTGCTTAGTCTCTGGCACTAAACACATCTTCCCCCATCTGATATTCGCAAAGCCTGAACACAAACTCCATTTTCTGCTGGGCTTGTTTCTCTGAGACATAGGGCTATGTAGGCCATATGTCCGAACCAAAAAGCTGCAGTGAGCTATTCACTCAAGCTTCACATTCAGTCCAGCAAGCTCCTCCAAGCTCAGTATACTTGCTGTTCACTCTCACACTGTTAGTCCCACAGAGCAACAGTTTCTGGAGCTAACACTGAGCACTTGGGTCTGGTCCTGCTGCTCACCAGACAAAGTAGATAGATGAAATTAGTATGAAGGAAAGGAGATCATCCTTTGTACCAAACACCTGACCCTACTTCCACTGGTGCTCACAGTAGTATTTCAAGACAAGGGGAAGCTGATTTTGATCCTACCTGCACCATAGTGAACTATGAAAATCCCCCCCAAAAAATCAGTCTGCCAATACAAGTGCCAAAATAGAATATCAACTCCAGAAGGGCTTTGGGTTTCATTGATTGCTTGTTTTAGCCATGTATACAACATAAGTGCCATCCTACAGGCCCTTTCCAATGCAGGCAGTTCCAGATATCCCAACTCTGCCATTCCAGTCTCAGAGGGTATACAGTAGATAAGCAGTCCCACTCAGGTCCCAGTGACTCCATCATGTGGAGAGACTCCTATCAGTTGGTCAGCCCTGGTGATTTGGCCTCATATTTGGCAGGTAATTTTATTTTTCTAGTGCATCCCCACTCTTCGTTCAGAAATATATAGAGGTCAGGCATCTTAAGTCTAAAGACCATATATGAAGGCCACTCTCATTTAGCACTGTCTTAAGAATGGAGACAGTGTGCATTTTAACTGATTCCAAAACAATTTCTTCCCTTGATGAAGCTTTGATTTAATGTGGAAAATCAGTCATTGCGAAGTGTTACCAGTGCCCAGCTGCTTCTGTATATGGCAATTACCTCTGTTTACAGGAATGCTCAGGCAGACAGATCCCCAGCAAGTATAACAGCCATCTTCCAAATTAAGCATTTCCAGTGCAAGAGGCTTGGTAAGCAAGGGTCACCTACTCCCTGCTACCATTGGACACCAGAACTACTACAACAGAAAGATACACCTATGGCTTAGCACCAAGTGCCCCCTCCTCTTGAGTGCGAAACTGCACAGTTTACAGGCTGGGCCTGTGGCTCAGGATCTAGAGTCCATGATACTTTCTGTCCTGTTTTGCAGACAAAGTCAGCCATCAATTTTCATTGACATGTTTTCAAATTAATAGCTTAATATCTTGGAGTTGTGGGTTAAACTCAAAATGTTGGATGTTTCCTTGTTGTATCTTGTCACTGATGAGATATAATCTGTGCAGCCACTTGGACTGCCAAAGAAACCTCTGCAGAAAATGCTGTCAGATATGCTGTCAAGAGTAATGGCTGCATATGGGAAAACAACTGCATGCAGCCATGTACTCACATAAGAGATATTATAGACAGATATAATCATGTTTATTAAAGCTCATTCATCCTAAGCAGTGCAACATATCACTTGGCCACTACAGAACAGGTGCTGAGCATTTTAACAAAAAAATTAAGACTTGGAGGCCCAAGTTGAGAATGTTTATGGACCTCAAAAAAATCACTTGTCACTGTAGAAAATACCAGCAAGTGAGTCTAGAATGCACCCTAATAATACATGTGAGCAAAAACTATATTTAGAGCAAAGGAGAAACCTGAACCACCTAAAAGCAGTAAAAACATGCCATATAAGATACACTATAACAGAGAAAAATTTTATCAGACTTGATTTGCTTTCCTAGCTTTGAGCTTTTCTACACAATGTTTTCACTCTTACCCTATTTACTCATTCTAATACTTCAAGTGATCTGAAAAAAATCAATGAGAATATTCCAAGAATAAAGTAAATAATGAAAAATAATGACAGAGTCCATTCCTAAAAGACTAATTCCTTTTATCTTAGTCAGACCACACCAAAATATCATTGAACCAAAAAGTTATAACAGTGATTGATAATGAATCATTATTGCCCTGGATTTAACATAGACCATTTTGCAATACATCAGAGTAAAAAGTACTGTAAGAAGACTGTAGAATAGCAGTAAGTATTTAAATGTACGTGATAGCTTTATAAAACAAGTGATGGGTCTGGGGAAAAAAGTAAATCCTTGCAGAAACTAATAAGCTTCTGTCTGCACAGCAGAGTTCACAAAATGGCAATACTGTGTCATTAGGCTGGCACGACAGCTGAATCACTAATACACCATCAGCAAAGCATGTGCAGAATGAAGTCTGTGAAGTCACAGACTCCTGCTTCGTGCTTGGGCATGCTGGAAGGGTATCAGCTTTTGCACAGGACAGGGATGGCCATGCTAGGCAGGAGCATACTTGAAGTGACAAAGCACTCGTTCAGTCTGACTCACATGGCTTGGCACCACCAAATGGGTTGCAGATGCCTGCTTCATGTTCAGAGCTTCTCTGCACCTCCACCGCAAAGAAATTAATAGATGCTGCCAAATTAAGCAGGAGATGTCTTCAGAGCAAGGACAAAAGCAACTTCCCATGTACCAAAGATATGAACTGTCTTCCATCTTAACACACTGATGATGCTCAGGTTCTTGGCAGTTCCCTGCACATTTACAGGAGGGGGCAAGAAACCTGTGCTGACACTGGAGGCACGCTCCATGTCTGTAGCATCTCTCCAACAACTGTGATAACTGCTTTTACCACCAGCTTTCTTCCACCCATCCCTGGTATCTCTTTCTCTCTCCTCTGAATATTTATTTACCCTGCCAGGTTTGAGGTAGGGCAGAGCCTCCTCCTCCGGCTGCTCCTCAGATTTCAACACAGAGCAAGTCCAAGCCCCAAGTGCTGCATGTGTTTCCAGTCTTTTATGCACCCTGCTGAGCAGCATGAACATCTCTAGGATAGGCAATAGTCCCTGAGCTGCCAAAACTAGCCACGATTCTCATGCAGGATCTATCACTGGAGCCAAAGCAATAGCAAGACTATGCCTGTGTATTACATAGGCTGCCGACCAGGAGTAATATGCTTTGGACCTTAGTCTGATGTAATAAAAAACAAATACTAGCAAAGCAAATAGTTAACATTAGCAAAGTGCCTGTATTATCGAAGTCCTGAGCAAACAATGGCTAACAAAGATATTTCCTCCAAACAAAACAAGGTCAGATTAAATATTGAAAGGTTAGAACACAAAAGTATGCTCCAACAATTTTGAAGGTAAACTGATTAGAAATAGCAACATAAAATATGGCCTTTGGACTAAAGGAGGAAGAACTTCTGTGAACAAAACAAGTACAACCCATTGGTCTAAAGGGGAAAATAATGTCTCAGGCCAGATATGGATCAATAAAAATAAAAGTTCCAAAAATAATTACATACAGAAATACACATACTAGACAGTGTTCTGCTAGCATAAACCAAGCTAAAATTAGAACACATTTATCTAGTTGAAATTGAATTATACTTTCCCTCCCCAAATCAGCCTAGTTAATGTGCCAGCTAGAATGTCATTTGTGGCTGGCTACAGAGAAAGCCTGCAGCAGATCAACAAACTGGGACCTGTCCCCAGCAGTTCAGGTTCAGATGTAAAGCATATCATCATCTCCACCTTGGAAGAGTTCACAAGAAATTATGACAAGGGTGTCTTTTGGTCAGCTGTCCTTAAGCCCCTTTTCTACTGTGGTTAATGCAAAATCAGTTTGCAAAATTTAACACCGAATCTTGAACAACCATTTGGAATGTTATTGTTTGTTTGGTCAAAGAAAGGGAGAATCCCTCAGCTACTGACTATGCAGAGCAGGAAACACAGACATATGGCACATTTTATTAATAGATTTTTGAGCATACCTTAAGAGCATTGCTGAATACTATTCTGTACCCATACTCTAGTATCATACTTAGACTAACATTTCATAAGCAGATGGACTAGCAGTGCTTAAAATTATGCGCTGATTTCTTTAAACCAACTGCTTAAACATTCAAATTCAATTTAGTTATATTTATAAACATGAAGGGAAGAAAGCTTCCTTGGTGGAACCCAGTGCATGGCATTTTGTCAACTAAGTAAATCAGTGCATTGCCTACATTGCATGAAATCATTAGATATCTTCAAGCTTAGCACACATGAAGCCGTTATTGGCACTCATTTGCCAGGGCAATACATCCAGAGTCCTGCACTCACGAGTGATGTAGCCAGTCCAAACCTACAGCACTCTCCATCTACACACACATTCAAGGTCTGGAAGTTGTAAGGGTTACCATGAAAACACTGCTAGGATACTGTTGAGGTTCTCCAAAGCCTAAGCATTTTCAACTCAGGTGCAGCCAAATTTGGGGCAGAAAGTCCAGTTCCGTCCTTCCCTTCAGAGCATAAACACAACGAATGGTGTCTCAGCAGCAGAGGGCTATTAAGTACAATGTTGCACATCACACAAATCATCTCCATAACAGTCTGTGATAGTGCCTACCACAGCAGGGTCACTGGTTATGAGACAGCCACTTCTACATAGAAAACATCTACATCACCAGCAGAAAGAGAGGCAATTAACTTTTTAACCACTCATGAGAAACATGACCATTTCCTAAGAGGTCTCAGCAGTGGCTGTTAAAGTATTCTGCCTGCCTTACAACACAGAGCAGATGTACCCAAAAGCCTGTTCTGGTCTGGATTCAAGTCATAAGTAGGTTTTGCCAATGTCTTGCCATATGGACACACAGGTGGTTTCTTTTACCTCATGAAGTTTACAAGACAAGTACCAAAACAGCATATTTCCAGAGAGCAAGGTAGGGGGTTAAAATCCCATTGAAAATATTAAAATGGACAGAAAACCCATCCAAACAAGTTGCCTGAGCAGAGTTAATTTAGTTAAAAGGTATCAAGGCCACACTATTAGCTATAGCTCATTACTACAGCATGAAATCACATTGTTTTGCTATCAGTTTTCTGTTCCTGCCACTGTTTGCTAGAGTGACCTTGGTCAAGTCACCTAATAGCTGTTCACAAGCTTCCTATCCTTAAATTAAGGACATCGGCCTTCTCCCACATCCACCAGGCTTATTGATAAAGACGTAGTCTTCTTAGAGAAGCAGGTACCTCTGATCATGCTAGCAAAAAGACCTAGATTTTGCCCAGCTTTGCTAATCTCTAACATTTTTAACAGTGCATCAGCACTGAAAATTAAGAACTACCATAGGTCTCTTCCTCACTTATCTCCCAATAATGAAACTAAGTACTCAGCTTAGTTGAAATACAAGATTAAGGAAAAGGAACTACCCCAAGTTTCAGTTTTGCTTAGACAAACAAAAGAAGCAGCTTTGGGTTGGCTTAGGAAAGAATCCCAAAATCTAAAGTGATACCTGAGAAACCTTAAGATAAATTACATGGTTGCCATTTATATCTCTCTCAGGGAAAAAAAAAAATCTCTGTAGGGGAAAAGCAAATACATTTCTTTCTCCTCAGTTGTTCTTGGCTGGATTAAAGGGGCATACAGGGCAGTGAAGAAGGGAGAGCAGTCTGGCTGCTACGAGCCATTTCTATACAGTCCTCACGGATCCCAGAGTCCTGCAGATCCCAGAGAGACTCCACCACATTTTCGAAGGCCTGGGGTGCCTACTTTACTATTAGTGCCCTTGGACAAACGCTACCATTTCCTACCTTTGAACCCATCTCTCTCTCCCTGTCCATTCTGGGGCCTGCAAGGGAGCATGTCTGCTCATTCACAGCTATAGTCCTTTGAAGTGCCATTGATATTCAAACCTTGTGGAGCCTTCTGAATCATAATGGCACCCTCAAACACAACTCAGGCCACACTACAAATAAACTTGCTCTAGTGAACCTGCTAGTCGCTTCAGTGTGCTAACGTCAGCCTACCTCTGAGAAAAGGGCTCAGCAGCATAAGCATTGCAAAGGAAAATAAAATCCTCAGCATGGAGCCCTGGAGAAGAAAAACAGTGACATATTTAAACCTAACCGTTTCTTTTTAAATACTTGGGTGTTCTTTATAGAGGGAATTTCCCCCTCCTCCGCTCCCCTCCAGAAGCTTCCAAAGTGTTACTCACTTTATTTACAGAGCTTTGATGTGACCCTCCAAATTTTTAGTTCAGCTTTTAGGAATGTGAGGGTCAACTGATTTTCTCTTTCTGGGGAAATTAGACTGAATTTCATACCACCATTTATTTCTAACAAGGAAATACATGGAGGAATTCTACTTTAATTCACAACAGTGTTTAAAATCTCCACCATCACAGAGTTTAGATACCCTACACCAACACACATACATTCACTGATTATTTTTACGTGCAGAACATGTTTGGCCACTGCAAATGAGCAGCATCACAAGATCCGTTTGCTCTCAACGGTCCAAAAGAAAGTGACATCTTTCCTGGACAGAAGTTGGGATCATCACTTTCTAGTGGGAGAGATGCCTGTGCAAAAATAGCAAGCCAAGAAATAACTGGAGTCCTTGATAAAAGTCAAGCTCAACTTTTGAGTTGTGCCCTCAGAGGCAGTGCCTCCTGCTGAGAGAGGCCATCGCTGGAACCATGCTGATCTGAGCAGATTTTCTGCCCACAGGTAGGGCTCCTTCTATGTGATGGATTCCCACCCTTCAGGTAACAGTAATTGCTCTGAACTGCATCAAGTACATGCTCATGGCCCCTGGCATTTCATTTATTTATTTATATTTTCTGACTTCATCGGCTGCTGCCTGAGCCATTTTTCCCTGTGGTTACAGCAGCCTCTCAAGTATGTCGTCTTTCAGTGAGAGAACAATTATAATGGCATATTGAGTGCTCATTTGTAAAAGCAATCTTATAGTCTCATTAAAACTTTCAGCAGTCATATCATCCAGAAAGCTCCTAGCAACCATGACAACAAATTATCTAATGGGAAGAGCAAGAGGATCCCACATACCTGAATTGCACAGATTCTGACTAAGATCAGCCAAGAACAAACACAGAAACCTCTGGTATCTACCGGGATTCAAAAGAACAAATATCTCTGACCCTAGAGTCTGATGAACCATTAAAATACAGCTACAAGTCTAGGAGCTGACTCTGCAGAACATTCCTGACTTCAAATCCTCCCTCTTGTTGGAAAACATTGGAAATAGTCAAATACAACAGGCTTTGAGACATGTTCACATAGCATGATGGAGCACTGCCTACAACCATTTCATATTCCCTAATACCTCCTCTCAGAGCTCGTGCCTACAGAAGCATCCCACACAGCTCTGTGCCAAACTCATCTCCCTCTCAAAACCAGGAAGGGAAAGGGAACTGATGGAGTTCATGCCCTCCGACGCTGATGTCTTACTTGAAGTATATTCATCTACAGAACGTCTGTATTTCTCTAGCTGACTACAGGCAAACACACACACACAGCAGTCCTTTGTATTGTAAGCATATTTATAATGTGTATAAATCTAAGGTCAACCATTCCTGAACCGGAAAAGAAAAAAGTATTCCTTTCTCTACTAGCTCATCTTCAGCAAGCATCACAACATAACCAGTTAAGCAAAGAGTTCAAACCTGCACCTTCCTTCCAATTCTCAGTCCATTTCCAATCAAACAGAACTGAAATTGGTAATCAGGTTAGTTCCTGCCCCGTGCTTTGAATGGGATACACAGTGAGCAAATCATTAGGAGATACACTATAACCAGAGTCCCTTGTGCCTTACAAGCAGCTTATTGTATTAAACTCATCTCACCTCTGATATTTAGGCTGCCTTTGTGTAATAAAGCAGCAATCAGGTACATCAAAAGAAGGCTATGCAGGGGCAAAGCAGTTCTTATTATCAGAGCATTTTCCTACTTAACTCACTCAACAGAAAAACAATATCCTCTTCAAGCTGTGAAAGAGACATCAAGCTGGTCCCTGCCCCAGCAAACATGTGCTCTAGCAGCATTAAAATAATCAAATAATACAGTTTTAACTATGACTTTGTTTCAGTGCATTTGGTATCCCACTGGTTAAGACTGAAGCTGCAACAACATGAGCCAACATTTTCAGATGTCTTTATCTATACTTAGTTAAGTATGTAAGTGAGCTCACTCAAAGGGCCCGAGGTCACTCTGCATTTGCTCTTGCTACACAGTAAAATGCTCATTCAGATGCTTGCCTTAAAAGACAACAGCTAAGACACAACTCTTCTCTTCTACTTAGGAGAGAATAGAAAACAGAATTCCTTTAACTTAAATATGGATAAATTTCTGGGTTTAGAATTACCAACTTCTATGCACTTTTTGCACTTCATGTTTATGAATTACAATATTTTATGTTTGATAAATATTTGATAGTGACAGTTTCTAAAATATGTACATTTTACATATGAAATTCTTCTATGTAACATCACTATGAATCACTGGCAGGTGTAGAAAATTAAGCTTACTACAATACTTGTATATTTATACAGAAGATAGTGTCACATTAAAACTCACTTTACCACCCTAATCCATGCTACTCTAGAGTGTATGTATATAGAAATACACATATATATAGTACACATGCACACACACACACACTTTACTATACATGTTTCTAGCATCACAAATAGTTAATCATCTCATACCTGTTCCCTGAGAAAGGGTTTCAGGCCCTGAAACCTGCAAAATCCTTTGTGTACACTTACTAAGTCAGGGAATGTGCTGTACATTCATCAAGTTTTCCTGTGAATAGTAGAGAGTAATTGGCTATACTCTCTACTATAGCCTGGAACATCTAGAAATGCAAGGTTTATGCAGAGAAGCAAGCAGTTCACATGCTTTAAAGTGCATCCATATTTTCTCTCCCTATGCCTAATAAGAAGCATTACCTCCTGTAACAAACCATGACATCTTTTAGAGTCGGGACAGCACTTAGTACAAGAAAAACCCAATGATCTTTTTGCTTTGGATGCAATTATCATTCAATTAAAAGAGATCCTAACCTCATACACAGTCTTTTCCAACTTCCAGAGAAACCTCAAGTACTTGATCTTCCCATGTTTAGATACATTTGGAAATTCTTAGCTTCAATATTAGAGTTGACTCAAAAGTTCAATTGTTCTATTCAAGCTCTAAGGATATTTTTCTTCAATTCCTTTGAAGCTAGTAGATGCAATTTTTTTTGCTTAACTTTAATAGTGACCTACAGTTTTTGCCAGCTTTTGGACAGGGTTTTACAGTAGCTAAAAAAGCTCAAGACCATATTCCCTTGTACAGCTTAAAGTGTGTAGGAACTAATGATAAATGATAAAGCAAACTTAAAAAAAATTTTTCTGGTAAACAATTTATGACAAGGGCTGGGCAAATAATTAACATGAATTTGATTATGAAGGAACTTTCTGTAAAAAAATTGGAAAGATGTTAAAAAAGCAATTTCTTCTCTTGAGAAACACACAGTAAACTGGACAATCTACACAAGATGACATAATGAAGTAAACAAGCACATTCTTCAAAAGCACCAAACTTCTTAGAGGGTGAGAAAAGGCATAGAGCTTTCCTCAAGGCACCTTAAAGCAGGAAGAGCTTTTTATGGTACAACATTTTCAGGGACATCCTCCAGTACACACTTTTTGATATAGGAGTTTTGCCATGGACACCAATAGAAGCAGGATAATTTCCCCAAAATCCAATGCCCTTTCAAATTAAGTTTCAGTTAAGAGAACAGACAATACTACCACCTATTGTGTTTGCCTGCAATCAACAAAAAACCCCAAACAAACAAGCCAAGGAATGGCAAGCACAGCTCCAGTTACACAGAAGTGTGTGTCTAAATCCATGTCTATTTCCTCTTAACGTGCTTTTCAGAACACACTAGTAAGCTTCACAGTTTCAAAGAAATCACACTGATGTCATTTGCTATTTATTTTAATTTTCACATTGCCACTAATCCAGTAAAGGCATTCAAGGCCCTGATCCCACAGAGGTTTAAGCACGTGCTTAACCTGCAGCACTCAAACTTTCTCACTGACTTCTGGTGAATTATACTCAATGATGTAAGTATGTTAGCTGGGTGTTTCATAGGAAAGCAATAAAGATAAATTCATTAATATTTGTCTACAGCAGTGATGGTTGCCACAAAGAACAACATCAGGAAATTATTAAATGTATATATATTGCAGAGTTTACATAACCCCTGGCATTGTGCCATCACTACAGGAAGAAATGTTGTAGAGTTGTTTCACATTTTGTGCATGGTTCATACTGTGCACTGAAGCTGGTAGTATCTGGAAGAAACAAATATGCTTTTATATAATTGAAACCCATAACAAAATGTGCGCACAGAGATACACACACATATTCACAGAGTATGCGATTTAGAAGGCTAGGTTACCTTAAATATGGTATTTCTCAACTTCCAAGACCTTGAGTTTGAACCTTGGAATATTGCTTTAATTAAAACGCTTTGGGGTTTGCTTGTTTTTCCTTCCCTCCTCTGCTGTCTGTTATACACTTACTACTGTAAAACTAGTGTATTTGCAGTAAACCACGTGCAGTTACCTAAGTCTTCAACCTTGCTTCAGCATTAAATCATCCAGAAAAGCAATTTAGTGCTTCATATATTCCAACACCATGAACAATATCCATTAAGTCTCCATCTCATATAGTGACCGCATTGCTTTATGCTTGGATTGCTGTCTCATATTACAGCCTCTGAGACAGCGGATTACCCTCTCCCTGCCAACGTGAGACTCATTACAGCATCCCGTGGCACCCAGATTCCCAAGGTGTGCTATGTATTCCCATCTGTGAAGAAGCAGTCCCTAGTTTAAGTATTCCTCCATGCAAGGTGTAAACATTGAGCTCAAGTCAGTACTTGTTCTGGGAACAGAGGAACCACCAAATTGTTCCTTCAAGAATGACAACATAATCGTCTCAGAAGTTGCAATAAAATCTCAGTGCTAAATCCCGTATGGAACATGAATTGAAAGTCTCATAAATGTACCACATAAAATCAATTACAATGTCAGAAGCATTTAGCTTGTTTTTTTCCCTGAGCCTTGTTGAAATAAGAGCCTTTCAGTCCACTTTTAGACAAATCTGAGTCTAATGGATATTGCTTTTTAAGACACTAAAATCACTTTTATTTCTTTCTTTGACCATGTAGAGCAGGCTCTCATTAATGTACTGTGATTATTTTAGACTTTCTTCCTCCACAAGTATTGGAAACACCAATTCAGCAATTCCAGCCTTTGGTGCCTACAGCACAGAAAGGATTTACAATAAGAAATTACTATTAACATGCTCAATGAGATAATTTTTGGCCAGTGGTTAGAAAAATCTGTCAAGCAATCCACTACCACTGGCTTAAAAAGCTTAGCGAAACTAGTTTCTATTTCTGTATTATCTTCCACAAGATTTATCGCACCTTTTTTCCTAAAAGTCTGACACTCCAACAGGCCAATGAAACTCTAGGAAACTCTAGGAAAAAAGCCATCATGCAACAGGTATTACGAGGACATTTCTTTATAGGCAAATGCAGCAGGCTGAGAGTCAGTGTATCCCACCCTCCCAAAAAGAGGTTGTAAATCTCAGCTTAGGTGACTACCACATTGGGCATTTCAGGCCGCTTTTTCAACCTTGGAGGTTTGGGCAACCTGCCAGTAATGAAGATGTATTAATGCTTAATGCAGCTTAATGTAATAGGTGTCATGTTCATAATTTACAGAAGCTCTTTCTAAAGCATTAAATTCATTTATACTCCTTAAAAGCTACTCAATCCTCAGGGCTAAGTTAGTTTGGTTGGTGGGAGGGGGCTCTTTTTTAGGATCAAATGATATATAAATTGTTAACATATCCAAACTCATCCATTAGTGCGTGTGAAAGCAATAAATGTGCCAAAGTAGCAATAACATGATCGAGGAAAGTCATTGAGGTCATTAGGGCTGAAAGGGTTTCATTTATGGCCCCAAAGAGAATGAAGGCTATAAAATAAACCTTGGGAGCCCTGGTGCCCAGAAGGTTTGCCTTATTATGTTAAAATAAAAGAACAAACTGCATTTTTTTGTTTCATAAAAAAATTAGGTATTGTACCATCAGCTTCACTGCCAATTCTGTCACCATACTCTCCTCTGTAGTGTCATGTCAGATTTAGAAACTAATATAGGGCACAAACAATACAACAGACTGGAGCACCCAAATGCAACACTGATCACCTGAATCTTTCTACAGCAACTCAGACACCCTGAAAGGTTTGCATGAGAATGGCAGTTTGAGACTTGGTAAGCTCTGAGACACACTGACTTTACAGCAGAGCTATTGCTGATGTAAGGAAAGGTTTGTGCTGCTTCCAGACTGAGGCCTGAGTCGCCACAAGACATTTCCGTCTCAGGACCTTCTCCAAGACATTTCATACCTCAGAGCCTGCCTTCCTCAAAGGCATGCAACGCTGGCTACAACAGGCATGTAGCACTTAAGAGCATGGAGGAGCATGGGGCAAGGCAGCCTTTCCTCTCTTTTGTGTGTCAGTAACACAAGGCAGGCCCTGACAGTGGGGATGTCTATGTGTTGCTAACAATGATCCAGACTCTATAGTTACCAAAACAGACCAACTCTTTCCTTGATGACAGCTGAAGCTTAGTCCAATTTTGAACCAGTGACAGAACACCTCTGGGAACCCAGGATTTGACATTTTAGATCACTAAATAGCTGTCAAATCTGTACTTACAGTACTGTAGTTACAGTCCCCCTAGTGTCAGAAATCTCAGCGACTTACCACATCCTAAATTACAGCATTGTCTATGTCCTGATGCAACTGTAGGTCACATTGTAGAAAATAGTTAACATTGCAAATTAAAAGCTCCATATGATTTTGCCTTTTTCCATTTTCTTTCCAAAATGTTTTCAAAAAACAACTCCCAGACTCTGCTCCTGCTAGTCTAGAGATGTCCAGCTGGGGTCAGACAAGTTGATCTGTAGTCCTGCTGAGAGCAGAGTTCGACCAGAGTCACACATGTTGAGAGAAGGACTCCACAGAAGATTCTACTACTGGTCTTTGTCCACCTTGTCCTCAAGGAAGAGTGGGTATCCCTAAGAGGGGGTGATCACCAGACAACAAGGAGCTGGTCAAAGACCCCACCAGATTGCCAGTAGCAAAGCACTGGCCTTCCTCCTTTATTGTTTGTTTGGTTTTTAATCTGTGTTTCCCACCACAACTGAGACCTGCCTGCAGTAATGTCAGGGATCCACATCGACCCTTTTGCCCGGCTAAATCTTTTAGTAAATGGGTGGCTGTGCATGTGTTACAGGTACATGACAGAGCTGAAGCTGTGCCTCCACATGCACCGCTACGAGATCAGAGAGTGTGTCTAACAACCTGTAATTAAGTCATGTCATGTAGCCAGATTCGACTTGGAGAAAAATGCCTACAGTAATTGCATTTAGTTCATCTTGTAGCATGGTCCCCATCATAACTGCTAATTCAATTGTACGTTCATTCTGCCAGCTCGTTGCCATTAAGCACACATTTAATTACTTCAATAAAGGATTAATATGCAGCACACAAAAGAAAGGACATCATGCCATGCCAAGGCACACAGCTGCCCCACCATTTAGTGAGGAGATAAAGAAAGAATATCATTGGGTGGTATAATCCTGTTACAAATACATCATTATTAGATGAACATTCGGGACTTTTATTTTCGTGCTTGTTATTCACCACTCAGCATACATATCTTTCCTTGGCACCAGAAAGAGTCATAATGTGCAAGTGACAGCTCTGCCATTGTTGTCCCAGCGATGGCACTGCTGGCCCCCCTCTTCACTCCCCCACAAGCTTGTAAGGTTGCTCTTATCTCGTCTCCAGGCGAGGGCTTACAGCAGCTACATTACAACATCCTGAGATAAGGGGCCCTGCTTGACATTATTTCTGTCTGTGCTGCAAACAACTGACAAGCATGGCAAGTATAAAAAAGAGCGAGAGCAACAAAGGCGGCTGCCCTTGCCCCAGCTCCCCCCTCCACCCTCAGAAGACAGCTCATCAATTCTCCAGGATGTACACAATCGTTATTGTAGGGGAAACAAAGACCAGTGTCAATTGCGCAGTGTTATAAAGCAGTCCCTCAAATTAAAACCATGTACCTAACTGCATCTGATGGCAGAAGCTATTTAGCAGTGATATTTTACGGAAAGGCAATGAAAAGCAATAACTGCTTTATTTAATGTATCTGTTCAATCCAGCTGCCTTGGATGGGCCTTAATAGAAGCTGTCGATCAATGTCAGTGTCTTTGAAATAACTGCAGCAGACTGCAATAAACATGAAGGAAAGATAACTAAAGCTACTGATCAGCCTCTTGTTACCTTCCTGCACCCAGAGATTTGTCATTTGTTTGTACTGCTTATAATAGCTGGGGGTGGATGATTATCATGGGAGCACAGGGCTGCGTGAGTGCAAGGGGAGGAGCAAAGCCAATTGGTGAGAGGCACTGACCAAAAAAGTTCACCTGGGATAACACAAATTCGCATGCTGCATCTCTATAAAACACAGATCTGTTCTCCTGCTGTTTCAGTTCAGGACAGCTACTCCCTCATGCTTCTCTGGTCCACAAAGGAACTTGAAAAACAAAGTGTTGGGGGCAACTCATATCTCGCTCACCCACAACTACTTCACATTAGCAGCACCCCAGCTCCTCTAACATAGGGATCCTTTAAATAATTACCCAAAACACTTATTTACATATTCAAACAGATGCTCAAGGTGGTGATGTAGAAGCAGGTGGTATGCAAACAGCTGCCTTTTATGGGGTAATCTTACTCACATCAAGCCAACCAGCTGCTTGTGAGAGAAGCAGCAGAGCCTGCTTGCCTGATTTGCTCGACTTGGGAAAGTGATTCATAATCCACCCCTCCACTGAAATAAGTGTCTTATCCTTGGCATTGTGCAGCAGCTACTCCTGTGGGAAGATCAGGCAGCCAAAAGCCCACAACTCATTTGCAATAAGCAGCTTTCGATAGCAACAGCAGGGAGCTGAGAAGATCCCATTCCTCCAAAAGCAGATCAACCTAAGTAAAGACTCCAGTAGGGCAAAGGCATACATGCTTCTCCCCAGCAGTTCCAGTACACAATTGCAATGGGAGGCAAAGACAAAGTTTAGGAAGGGGCCAATACAACACCTTCGCTCAGCAATACAATGGAGACAACTATCGACTTTCAGCTGATCTGGTCAACCCATTCACCTTGGGTTTGAATGACTCTTTAAACAAGTTTTGATTATCCAGTTTTCTCTGCAATTTTTAAAGCTTCATGTTGACAGCTTTCACAGCAACAAAATTTGTGGTCATTTTAGCTCTGGAGTCTCAGGCTGATTGTTATTTGTTTTGCTTCAAGGAGGCCAGGGAGAGCTCAACAGGGACCTGTAAAAATTCAGGAAAAAATATTCTTCCCATTGTTTGCAGTCCATTGATTTTACTCAAAGACTATTAGAATCTCCCTCAATATACTGAAATCTTGGTCCCTGGATTTTCATCTGCTGGCCTCCAAGGAACAGCAGGTAGAAATTTTGTACTATAAGGGAGTCTGTGTCCAGCATCCCAGTATTTCAGGTAAAACATTGCCAGGCTATCAGGGTATCAGTAGAATGCTTTTCTCTCTGGTATCCAAATACTATTAGGACAAAGTCTAAACTGAACTTGCATTAGTTACAGGTAAAGCTGTAAAGCTTTGCTTTGGGTCAACATCCAAGCATAAAGATAAAAATGCTCTTCAGGAGTTTTTCTTGGCATTTTTGTAACTTTCTAGAGAAGAGATCCTCTTTCCATTTCGTCTTTTAATTACATAGCTCTCACCTATGGCAAGTGGATTCTGAGAGTGTAGGAAAATAGGATCAAATATATATTATCACTTCTGCTTTATAGGAAGTGAAAGTAAACCAAGCAGTAAATTGGCTCATCCAAGGGCATGCAAGAGCTGCAGCAAAAGCAGACAACTCCTGAATGTCAGAACCGATACACCCGGCCCTGAACCTGCCCCATGGATTCCCAACAATGCAGCAGCACTCACTGACCTGGCATCCAGCTGCACACTCCAGAGCATTTAATTGCAACCATCACAGAGTGCAGCCTTTCATGCATGGATAGATCACCTCCCACTACTGGAAATGGCACCTGAAACTCTTTGGACATAGAGCAGCATCTCCACACAAGTCCACAGCACATCATGACTCAAGGGAGAAGGCAGCAAGGGCAAAGTTCTGCTGACAGCTTGAGAGACAACATATGTTCATTCAAATGTCTCAATTTGGTTATTGCATCTGTGATATGCTCTTGCTAGCTCCCTCTCAGCAGGGTGCCCTTTCCTTTCAGCTCAGTGATGTTATTTTCCCATCCATATTTTTTCATAATATATGCTTCATTCATAATATGGCACTTCACAGCTTTTAAAAGAATACTTTTTCTTGCTCTTGGCTCTACATACATGAAAAAAATAAATGTGTAGTGAGAAGATAGATGTAGACTCATATCTATCTCAGTTGTCTAGATGAAAGTCTGCTCTGAGTTTGGGCCGCAAACCATGCAATTAATAGCTCTGCCCCTTTTCAATGCAAACACCACCTTCTCTGAGAAAACCAGAAGGGCCATTAGACCAGACATGTCATTACTATCCAACTCATACTAACTGTAATGTACAAACTCAAGCCATTTCATAGTCTCAACATCTGCAATGCAAATTTCCAAAAATTATATATTATATTCAGGAAGAAAGCACAAAAACACCCCATGGCTTGTGGCATAATTTAAAGCCCTGGACAAATGCTCAGTGTTCAAATATTGTTGTTTTAAGCAGAAAGTGTCTGACACCAGCATCTACTTTCAAGGCACAGGGATCACACTGTCATTGCTGCCTTTGCAAAGGTTCCTGCAGCATGTGGAAATGGCAAATCTCAAATGGCAAGCTTCAGTCCAAACCCTGCCCCAAGCTCATTCTAGCTGGACCCCCTCAGGCCCCAGGGGTTACAATGCCTCCTGTATTTCCAAGGCACAGCTTGAAGCTCTTCACATTCCCCCGCTCCTGTTGGTGTGGGTATATGGGCTACCATAGGAAGATGGCCTGCAAGAACTCCAGTGAGCAGACCACAGCCCACATCACCAAAAGCCTCAGTGAATTACAACAGACCTCATGCCATGCCTACCTGGCAAGCTTTGCTCAGTTTAGTCTTCTCTGAGCAGCCTAGTGTATAAATAGCACATACACTGGGACTGTAAGAACAGGATGTGTTATTGCATCCTATCTAGGTCTGTCTAGCCCAGGATCCTGTCTCCATAGTAGTCCATAGGAGATGTCTAGGGAATAGCATGAAGAA
Source organism: Morus bassanus (assembly GCA_031468815.1). Classification (NCBI taxonomy): domain Eukaryota; kingdom Metazoa; phylum Chordata; class Aves; order Suliformes; family Sulidae; genus Morus; species Morus bassanus. The sequence goes on from CM062570.1 coordinate 19,232,047, forward strand.
AATGAAAAGTGTAAGTATACTGGGGCTTCTCCCCAGAATAGTCTCTCAGCTTCTACTAGTATTTGGATTGGTCATTTCCTGGACCGGGACTGGTTACTCTGTATTTAATAGGACAGCTGCCAGGGAGTGAGATTTAGACCCTTCAGGTAAACATCTTACACATGCACTTACTGGAATTCATTTGCCAACCAATAATTTTCATGACCTAGTATTTAGAAAATTAGTTACTGTTATCATGTCATATAGGAGAGAAGTCTTGAGAAGCCAGCTTTTCTCCCTGGGATCAGAGATCAGTGGGTTGTATCCCATTTTGGCCATTCAAAAGGCTGTAGATACACATCAGTAATGAAAATTCAAGTTATGTCAATCCCTTCCACTAACTCTTTTCTGTTGGATAGCCTCACCAGTTTAGAGATATGATGCTTGTCATTCACACTCATTCTACATACTGGATTAAGCTAAGAGAATCTCTATAACTACTTTTAAACTGGTGTTTACAGACAATTGCCTTGCTCACTAAGGCTTGCAGTGAGGCTGGTGGGTGTCAGATGCCTAAATATGTGCTGATATCAAAGTGGGAAGAGAGCAAAGAACAGTGGAAGAAAGTGACGGCTTTCCATATTTTGCTAGCACAGAGGCACCCTGAGCACCCAATGGGAACCAACAGCATGCCCTCATGCTGCACAGGGTGTGCCCCAGTTCCAAGATCTCCATTACTTCTATCCCACTCACCATCTGAAAGGAGTGTGATGAATTCCAGCTCATCTTCCTAAACCTACAGTCTGCATATCTTCCCCATCAGGATGCACAAATATCAAACAATTAAGTCCTGACACAGACCACACCTGCAGTTAAGCTAATAAACCCAAACACTGTCAAGTTGCAAAGCCAGAGCTTGGAAACACTGACTGAACACATGGCTCCTGCCAACAAGAGGAGCCATGTGCACCCACTGTGGTAATAGTCCCCAAATAAGCTCCAGGTACTTACGCGTTTAACACAGGGGATCCAGTCTTTGCTCTACACTCAGAGTTAATCACTGTTATCAGTCTGAAAGAAAATGGAAGTTTCTCAGATTAAGGAAAAAAATTTGTTGCAAATTAATAGTGTGCAAAACACTGCAGGAAAACTACATTAAGCCTAATTTTTAGCTCCCACCTAGGGGCCAGACAGCTGCTGGCCAGCTGCATATGGCAACTGTGCCTACAGAGTCAGTCCTTGATGAGTTGGCAACATGACTACAAGGCCCAACTGTGGGCTGGCTGGTAGACTTTAAAATCCCTAGGCCATTAGCAGAAAAAAACAGCACAGCCACCATACACTGTCTGATCCTCTCCTGCTGCTGGGCTGCCCACTGCGCTCCCACTTCAGTCCTCTTGCTGGAGAAATTAAAAGGGCAGGAAGTATGCAATTTAACACAGCAGCAAACACATTTTCAGGGCACCATGGCTCTTTAGCCTTGGAGGACAACATACTTCTGAGGTTTTGCAAAGCACTTAAAGAAAAATGCCCCAGGAAAGACACAATAGCAGCAGGTGGGTTTCAAGGCAAGGTGCAAGAAGCAATTCCTGTAGGTAAATTAAGGAATGGGTGAATTTAAAGCTTAGAAATGGAGCAGATTACAGCCAGAGACACTTAAACAGCTTCAGCTTTGCACAACATTGACATTCTTATTCTTCTCTCCCTCTTTCATTTCAACTTTGCACTTGTTCACTTTCAAACCAAGAGCAAGAGAGCTGGCAACACTGACATAGTTTTGCTTTAACCTTTAAGAAAAAGCCATGCCGGGAGACTGAGCAAGCTACTAACTTGTAAGTTTACCTTAGCTGCCTGCAACTTCCATTCTGCATTGGCAATTGCTGGAATGCAAAACTAAGGTATTTATTTTCTATCTCACACCCTCCAGCATCAACAACACCCCCCTTTGGAGTTCAGAGATTGTCACCTAGTTATCTTCTGATCCATCCCTTTCCCATTTTTGCAGCATTTACACCTCTACTTCCTCTCCTTAAAATTCAAAGTTATTATTTATCCTCTTATCTCCTACTGCCTTTTCTTTTGGCCATCCTACTCACTGAAAAGTAACAACCATTCCGATGATCCCCCACATCTGCCACAACAGTGCACGAAAACTTGATTTTACACCATAATTTTGCTCCTGCCCACTCTTTTTGTGCAGCTCCACAGCCTCAGCAGCTGACATAGTGCAGAGCAATGCCCCTTAACCGCCATGACATAGCCAAGTCCTACATCATGACTCCTCTCTTTCCACTACAGTTTTATACCCTAGGTGTTGGTTACCTGGAGAAAGCAGAGTTTTCACGTTTCTATTTGTCAAGAGTCCCATGCTTTGAAAATACTATTAAAGGTAAAAGTAAAAATATTTCGAGAGCCAGAAGTGCCTTCCACCAGCACTTGCTTAAACACTTACCAGAATGTGTATATTAAAAGTAAAATTTCAGCCCTAGTAGTCATTTCAAGATAAGCTTTGTTCTGGACAGCACTACAGTAGGCCTTGCTGCAAGTTCAAGCATTTGTTCGTTTGGGTTTTTTTTTGACAGCAGCAAGACAAAACACCTAGGAATCAGCTTTAGGCAGAATGATGATGATTTTTTTTTCCAGGTACAGCTGCTGAGGCCATTCCAACTCACCCAGCCTCCCTGAAAACACTGCTGGCCATTCCTACCATAATCACACAATGACTTCATAATGTAGACAAATGTCCACTGGAGATTAGCCTGAGCTCGCTAACCTCATTTCCACTTGTGACCCAAACCTGAATTGATCCTACTGTATCACAGGGTGAAAGGCTAGCATACTGCATTAACCCAAAGAAATGGAGATATTTTTCCAATTGTCTCTTGCCTGTTCAAGTTTCTCTGATTAACATGCAGCCTCTGTTCCTCATGTTGGCCAAGGCATCACATAAATCAGTTTTGCTTTCCTTTTTTTCAGAGATTGATAGTTCAGACTTTGCCATGTTGCCCAGCATTATGATGCCTTCCTCTGCGCCTCTGAGTGCTGCAGTCTCACAACCAAAAGACAAAAATCTTTCTGTTCAATCTGCCCAAAAGCGTACAGTACTACCAATGCATAACACCTTGTACCACCTTTTAATTTTACACAAACAGCCAAAATACAGCAACGAAGTATTGCAAGTGTTTCTACACCACATAGAGCAGAACACGTGTGCTCTTCAAGGAACACAGTTCCTCTGTGTCCTGTGCAGATGCTACTTCCATGTCATCCTGTGTGTGTTTTCCTCCCTTTTAAAAGTCAGACTGTAAAGTCACAACTGTCTTCCACTTAGATTCTTTCATTAAGCAACCCAGTGTGCGATCCAGCTTTTAGATAACAAGGTCCTGTAAAGAAAAACCTAACTAACATTGTTACAGAGAGGTCCAATTGCTTCATTGAACTGGACAAGCAGAAGAAAAGTGAACCTATTACTACAAGAAGTTATGTGCTATTCAATACAGTTTCTAGCTTCCTAAATCACTAGTGGAAAAAATGACTTCTGAAAGTACCTGCTACATATACACACTATCAACAGCTAATATACAAAAAGCACTGACACTGCTTCATAAGACCAAAAACAAACACTTGGCTATTCAAGATAAGCCAGGGACAAACACAATAAAACTATATAACACTCACATCTTCAGCTCTACCCAAGCAGTAACACAGCTTTTTTTCATCGTGTCACAGGAAAGCAGGGAAACAACAACTCGTAGGGAACCTTGATATGCAGGTTTATACAAGAACCTGAGTTTATATGAGTAAAGACAGACAGGATAGAAATAAAAGGAAATTTCTTTGTTTCTCCTTTTTGCCAGCCATCCTTGCATACAGCAGAAGCCAAAGTAAACAGGTTAGAAGATTCTCCCATATCTGATAAAGCCATGGAAGGGTCACAAACTGCATGCACCTCTCCATCTCCCTGTATTACTTTAATAATAACTATCCTTTAAGTCAGGGTTTTACAAAGTTATTTGCAGTATGACTCCCATCAGTAAAGCATCTAAATACACATACAGCATGTGGGATATTGTAAGGCTGTGTTGAGCAACTTAGGAGACCCCACAGTATTTTGTGGTAAAACTAGTCACCTCTGTCAGCCTGCAAATAAGGATGCAAAGATGACCACTTTCCAAACCAAACAACTACTATTATATTTGCTATACACCATCACATCTGCTTTCTACAGCAGTCTAGGCTTTGGGGCATTTACCCTACAGAGGGCTAGAAAAGAAAATACTCCACAGCACATGGATAGACAAGAGTACCAGACCAACTTTGCACAGCTTAGTTAAGTCTTCTCTTATGCAAGCTGCTATATCTCTGCAATTTCATTTCCATCACACTCTGCTTTCTCCTCCCAGAACTCTCACATCCCTGAGATTACTCTATGCAAGAGTCTTTGCATTTAGACTTAACTGTCCATGTATTGAAGCAAAGCCAACAAATCATGAATATTAGACAAGGAATGATAATATAAATTTACCAGTACCTCTGGAGATGTAAGTAGAGTAGTCCCAAGGGGTGAAACTAAGAATAGTATCAAAGAGCTTGGCTAGGGTTATTGTCTTTAATGGACAAAATTGAATTGACCGCACACTGTCTGTAGTTAATGGCAAAAGTAAATTAATTTACAGCAAATGACACCATGGTATGGTCAAAAATTGGTGCGATTGGCTACTGACAAGTCAATGACAGGCTGACCACAGGACAATACTAATGCAAAGATGAGCATTTAAAGAGTTCTAAAGCTGCAGGTCTACACCACCACAGCCCATCCCTCTTCAGGGATAACAGCAATATCCAAAGCTGCCTACTTAGCAAGCTTTGAGTATTTTGCCGGAAAGTTACCTATAGAACAAGACACTGCCTTTCAAAAAAGATATTGGAGCTCTCAATTTTATTTTTATTGCATTTTACTAAGCTGACTGGAAACGTTTGTTTTGCTTTATTGGAGAGCTACACAAACACATTAAAAAACTACACAAGCTTCTGTTCTTTCCTTTGAAGAACAGTATATGTTCATATGTAATTCAGGTAGGCTGCAAGCAGCAACACCACTGTTACGTTCAAGTTGCCCAGTGAGGTTGATCCAGAGTTTTGAACTCTAAGGGACCCATTAAACAAATTGTTAACAGTCACTAAAGTGTTGTATGTGAAATCTGTGGTCTAATTGGTGTAAGAAGCCAGAGGTTACTCTATTTTAAGTAAAAAACCTGTTATGCTGATCGTCTTTGAAAGGTTCAATGTGTCATCACACCTCCTTAAGCCTCTCTATGAAAATACAGTGAACCTAAATTCAGTGACTCATGCACTCACATCAGTTTCCTGTTGTTTCCACAGCATTAAGGGTTCAAAAATCTTTCTTAAAGCCTATTAATTCCTTTCTTTCTACTGAAGTGAGTAGGGCTCTACGCAGCGGCGTTCTCTGCCACTACAACCTTTCTGATGGAAAAGTATGAGAGCACACCACATAAGCAATGAAGCTGCTGAAGTGGTCTCCCCATGCTGCCCACCAGCAGAGATATGCCTCCATGCAGGCATCTCCACTAGTGCAGACTGCCAGCTACAACTTTGACCTCAGGAAAAGCAACACACACAGGTGCAGAATAGGTGGGGGAATTGTTGGGGGGACAGTTGTTTAAAGTCTTGAAGAATCAGATGGTGTTAGATTTAAGGTCTTGCATCACACAGAGGGTCCTGCTGAATTATTGACAATGAAAGGCACTTTAATTGCAGTACTTAAAAGCTCTTGCTTAAAAGCTCTCAACTAAAAAAAGCCAGGAAATGGACTCTCTCCCTTCACATTGCTTTAATTTGCCTCACATACTCTATATACCTTTGGTAGTTACCCTTAACTGCCTTTTCACAAAGTTTCCATTTCAGTTGTATCTTATCAGCATATGTCTAGGACCTAATTTTTGTACCCCCTGACTGAAGAAAACCAGGTCCTGAAAAGATGCAAACTCGGCACCATGCTCCTATTTGTAAAAACAGATGATTTACAGAGTGGGAAGATTTGGCCCTAAAAGCTTTACTATATAACATTCCCATCTCCCCTTTTTTCAGTGGGGTTATATACACACAAGATTTAAGCTCCATACTTAAAATAGCCACCAGCTTTCAGTAACATCTACATACACCGCCTGTATCTCCAGGCCATACTACATAGAACATTGGAGCTGTTTTCACTAGAGATGAAGTCACTAGAATAATATAAATAAAAAAGTCAGAGCAGCTTGGTACTCGCAGCCCTTGCTGAGTCTTTACTTACTAGATCACCTTGGAAAGCCACTTCAGGCATCCAGGGAAGTTGAAGTAGTGTTGTAGCTGTAATCTCTAATACCCCATTGCAGCCACCACAACCTCTGAGGAATGCAGCTAGTGTCAAAGATTTAGTGCTTTTTCACATTAGTGATGTCAGCACAAAATGGCCATCTTCTCTGAATAATTTATCTCCCTGCTGCATAATTTTCTTATCTCTTTTTCCCTTTTGGCTTTTTACTGTAGATGGGAAGGCAAGTGGCTGTTAGCCCTCAAAAAAAACCTATGAAGCATCCTTCCCATCAATCAATTAAAAAACACTTACCTTACACTCAACATGATTTATTTCTTGTTAATACAATTGTCTCACTATATCCTTCTATTATTATACCCTTAATTCCATTAGCCATTCACTTAATGCTCTCTTTAAAGCTGACCCCAGTCTGGGGAGAAGAGAAAGAAAAGTTCGTCTAATAGTGGCAGTGCCAATAAAATTCTGAAGCTCTTCTCTTAAAATCCTGTAGGTCACGGGAAAGACAGGTCCAGAAAATATCCTGCTTGCTCTATAAGATAATATTTATTTTTCATTCATTTTCAACTAAATGGTTTGTTGGCTCCAAGCTATTTGTATTTTCATATTTCACTATCTGCTGTATTCTTACAACACAGCAAATTTGGCAGAGAAGGAAACCCTTAAACCATTCCTTCTCTAACTACTACAACTCTGGTTTGCAAAAAGGTGAGGCTAGCAGAGCACCTCATCACAGCTTTCATGGCAGAGCGCCTGGTCACATACTTCTCAATGAGCCAACATTCCCATTAAAGTCTTGGTGATCATTGGCTGAGAAACATCAGCTTATTCCTCAGGTAAAGTTAGAGCCTGTCACCCTCATTGCCCACCAGGCAATGCCTATTAAGGCAAATGCTGGGAGAGTACTTTGGTACAATGCCTAACTACAGAATCCTTACCAGGCAAGACTAAGGTTACCCAAATATGTTGTTTACATGACTGACAGCATCCTCTGTCAAATAAAGTTCACAGCTTTTAAGAGGTACATAACCATCAGATCAATTCTTGGCCATGAGAGAGTTTGCCAGCACCTCAACTGCAAAAGGCAAATCCATTGGTAACAGGTTGCTACTTTCCATTCCTGACAACTCCCCCCAGCCATTTTCTACCATCCAGGTAAAGAATCAGTCAAGCCTGCCCCCTTGAGCACAAAGAAAAGTCAGTAAACACCACAGCATCAGTCCCAAAGGCAGTTCTCACTGCTTCCTGTGGCACCAGGTTACACTACTGAATTTTCTTCTCCACTGGAAATCAGATATGCTGTTCCATATACCCAATAATGTTATTCTAGATATATTTAAACCCTATGCTACTTTGTGATCACAATACAGTTAAAGCCACTTAGATTAAATGAATAACATGGGTAACATCACTGCTTAACTAATGAGATTCAGATTGTACCCGAATACATACATAAACACAATCTCAACCTGTGTACGTCACTGCCATATACATTTCCACAGAATAGCCACATCTAGCTAGTAACACTGGATCCCTTCATCCAGTATCACTGACAGATCATCAGGCACAAGGGTCACCACACAGATGACATTAGCCACAGCTTCCACTTCCTAAGCAGTAAGTTCTCAAAGCAGAAGGCAGATCACCTTTTCTCATGTTGAATTGGCATCTTAGCAGTGGTCGACACGCCACATTCCAGACCCCTCCTTAAGCAGCTCAGTGCAACAAAATACAGTTCATCTGGGCAGCTCCTAGTTCACGATGACAGAGTCAGGCCAGAAAACTCAAATACAGCACACCATGTTCCACCTGCTGACCAGCAGTATGCACGATCAAAGGTTGAAGGACCTTTAGGAAAACCTAAAAAACAATAATTCTTGTGGATTGATTGTTTCAGGATCATTATGCTTTCTTAACAGCTTCCAGGCAATTAGTCTTTTCTCTGTGTCTGGACTCTTTCCCTCAGTTTTGTTTTTAATTAGAGTAATATTATTAAGACTATGAAATATTTCCTACCTTCCTCAGTGCACACTCACACAGAGATGGATTTGCACTAAGGGATTTGTCTTTGGATACTACACTGGTATCAGCAGAGATCTGAATCTCAGATTTTGGCTCAATCCCTTCAGGCAGCAGCCCAATGGTAGTTTCAATTGCTGAATCCTGAATCCTTCCATTGCACACAAGACCTTCATTCATAATGTTGCCACAAAACCCAAAGCAGTTTGCAAGCTACACATTAGACCTTTATTTTCTTTCCCTTTTTTGGTATGTAACAAGGAGCATTCACGCATTCTACGCATTCACAAGCACAGCACGCATTCTGTGAGTTCAGCTGAAGCCAAGTCCACAGGATGGGATAAGATCATGCTCCCATCTCCAGGGGAACCACAATGTCAACTCTTGCCTGCCACAGCATCATGGTGATACTGTGCAAAGAAAAAGGAACAGAAAGGTATATCTATACTGAGCACAACAGTATTAGTCTCCCACAAAACTTACACATGCTACCAGAAGACAAGCCATCCTCAAAGCAGCATAATGTGCCTAAGCAAGAGCTGCCCTCACAGGTTCATCTTCTCTAATCACTTTGTTCCACCTATATCACCAGAAATTTAACCGGTATTGCCAGTAAAAACATACAGGTTTCAGTTTTTGGTGTAATTTTATGATGTGCTTTTTATTACTGTCATGATCATTGACAGCAGTTCAAGAGCAGAATGCTTTTCTTGGTTTGGGGTAACACTGCATATTTAGTAGCTTTCAAAAATAACAAAACAATGAGAAGTAAATGTCTTTCCCAGCACTTGCAAAAGCTTCAAGGCATTTAAAACAGAACTATTAAGCGGACCACACAATACACAAGCACCTTACCACAGAGCTTCCATTAACATTGTCATCCATCAGCTGAACCCTACACATTGCACTGGATTTTCCTTTACCTTGGGAGTTTCCTCATTCTCCTCTGAAAATTCCTTACTATAACACAGTTTCTTTCATGAAAGCAACTAACAATGGAAGGCGTGCGTATGCATGTCTCTCCTCATATCTGGTATGTGTGACAGTCCTGTAGGTGTGTTCTGCTACACCTTGTTGGCATGTTAGGCAGAAGCAAAGTGGTCACAAAATAAATGGAATTCCAATTTGTTATTGATTTACTTTCAAACTTAATAAATGGCCCTAGTGTTGATAATTACCAAACCTCTGTCCAAATAAAACCATGACACTTCATAAATATCCAATAGAGCTAGATCTACACATGTCCCATTTTACCCAGTATTTATAAATATATACCTTTAACACTGAATCTTCTGTTAGGAAATGTCATCTCGGTCATACCCAGATGTTTGATTTTAAACATGAATCTTTCCTGCTTTGACTAATTCAAACAAACACCCCTCTTACTGTAGGCCCCACACATAAACAACATTCTACCACACACATTCCTATTAGAAGTTACAGAAATAAAAGATGAAAAAAAAAGTATCAATCCCCATGGTAATCCTATTGCTCTACTGGCCTCTGTCATAGACTAACCCTATACCAGCCAGGTCAGCATATCTGCACAGTCAGGGAAGTGATAAGCTAGATTGCTAAGGAGACAGCTTCTCATCTAACATATACAGGAATGTTTTATGCCAGGTAAGCAACTCAAATTTTCCCTTGTTCTGTTTAGTCTCATTTCTCAAGAGTACATAGAGCAGTTGCCCCTTATCCTCATAACACTCCTTGGGTACTTAAAGGTTTGGCCATGTCCCCTCTGCACGCCCATAGGGCACAATGCCCCACAGTCTAAAGCCCAAGCTTTAGCTTGGTTTGAGACCTAGCTTATGTGAAAAGAAGCACTTCTGCCATCTACTCCTTTCAGCTAGTCCAAGAAGACAGACAAAGTTTTAAACCACACAGCTTGATACCACCACTGGGATATTTGTTAGAGTACGCAGACCCCTGAAGGTTGAAGGTAGAAGGCTGCTGATGCCCCCCTTCTCTGCAAGGAAAGCCTGTCTTTTGACCATTATTAAAACACAGATCTCTCAGGCTAATAAACATGGGAACTGGACCGATCTTTGTACAGCCTGCCTATGGTGCTTTATTGTTTAGACTGAACTGTTTTAACAGTAGGGGAAAAAGCTTTAGATGTGTGGTGAAAAGGAAAGGGTATAGAAAAAAATGGTAGTTTCTTTCCACACAACATGAGACTTTCCTGTACTATCACAGTGAAATGAAAAGGCATTTCTTCTGCCCCAATCAGTCATAACATTTAAACCACGGAGCTAGCCATGAAATCCTATGCATCATTTAGATCTTTGATGCTGAACTGACTTCATAGTAAAAATGTCTTGGCAGGACTAAAGCACCTGCTGTCAAAGGGAAACACTGATTAAAGGGGTGGGTTTGTTTTTTAAAGAGTTCTTGTTCACTTTCACAAAACCACATTACAGTAATCCCTGAGTTATAGCTCTGATGAGTAATTACTCCTGCAGCGTGGTTAGAGAACTGCTACTCAAAATCCTCATTAAAACCCTTATGTATTTCTCCTGCATTTGCCTTTCAGCTATTATCAATTATGACGATCCATGTATAAATATATACTTTCCTCCTTGATGATTATCCCTATTTCTCCTGCCTGATTCATTCAGTAAGGCCACAGTTCAATGCTTTTGAGGCCACAATGGCCTCTATGGGAATTAAGTCTGACGTCAGAAATACTGAATTGTGGCTTCAGTGAATGAATAAATTGAGGGAGGGAGGCAAGGGGGAGGAAATCACACTGAATATCATTGAGAGCACTCCTACTCACATAGCCAATGGCAACCTATTTACTATGGAATGAGATAAGGACCTCACACTTTAAGTAGAGCTCAGTAAAATTAATTTTACCATTTGGGACAAGTTCTTTTGCCATTGCTTTAAGAAGAAACAAAGCATAGTTGCACACACAGTGTTGCTTTCTGTTCATTATGTCAGTGTTTATAGGGGTGGGATCTCTTGACCAGTGGTAGAAGCTATTAGGTTTTGTTAAGTTCACCTGTAGCCTAACAGGGTCAAAGCTTATACGCACCACCCAGGAGACAGACTTTTGCTTTCTGAACATAAACATATTCAAAGATGATGCAGCTAATCATTGTAAATAAAAATATCCTTGAGCACCAGGCTCATTTCCAGCAGACTGAAAAAAATAAGCTTGTTACTCCTCAGTTTGTTGTCTCAGTTATCAGCTTCTTACTGAGGGAAGGCTGGAAGAGAAACATCAGTGTTACCACCTACTTTGGAAAGCTATGCCAGGATTAATGGATCTTCAAAGGTAAAAATATTAGGACTAAAGTTCATTCAGCTTTCCGCTACCTGAGGCAGTGGCAATGGAAAAGCATACTGATGAAGCAAAGGAGAGAAGAAGAAAGAGCAAGGCTCTTTGGGAGCTGGAAGAGAATACAGATGCGCAAGCCTCAAGAATGGGCAGAAATATGCAACTAGCACAGGGAAGCACAAACCCTTTAGAAGTTTGAGACAACCCCAAACTCTTAGAAGAGGTTCATCTGTAAATCTAAGCAGCCTCTTACTCTTCAGGTTTTAGTCAATTAAAACTTCCTTGGCCTTCCCACCTTCTCTTTGAAACAGAAGTAAGGGATTGCATTGAGTTCCACTACCTTCTTGTTTCCTCTGTTTCTCAGAAGGGAGGATAAGACCTCTTTTTGCAACAGAGCATTAAGGGGTCAACACCTGCACAGGTAGCTATTCTTTTCTTTCATCTCTGTTAAAATAAGGACCTTGGCAGTATTAAACACAAACAAACTCTGTCTCAGCTGCCTAAAAAGCTGGTCTAATACAGCCCCCATTTAAAGAACTAAACTGGGTTTAAGATGCTCCAGTCGCTACGCAATTATTTAAGGTCATTTGCTAACTGAAAGGGCAAAAAAGCCCAGCTTGAAGAACTCTCGCTGGATACAAAACTTTATTTGGAAAAGTATTCTCCCTTTCTGTTAATCCTACAAAACAGCCTGGTAACATATACCCTATGAAAGGGTGCCCCTCTGAGGCACGTAAGAAAATGTATATGCAGTTGTTCTATTCTTTGCATAAAGGCATCTATTATCAGCACAAAACACACTGGAAAAATCCTCCACAAACTGAGTTGCATACCCAATGGCTGTCAGTTTTAGACAACAGCTCTCAGCAAGGGAACAGTTGCAGTGCTAATGAAACACTACAGGAGTAGCAAAATCATGTGATTTTTCACTTTGCAGAGAAAAACTGGTCAAATTACAAGGATGGAAGACTCAAACCTTGACTTAAATGGAATTTGGTAAATACACAATTATTCAGTGTGTGTCTTCATTATAAATATGGTTGCAGTCAGTGAACCCAAGCTTAGGGCACTACTTTGTTGATGAAGAGGATATTGTAGAAAGGGGTCAGCTCAGCAGTAATGAATCTTTATTTCACCAGTGCTAAGCAAGAATTGAGATACACTACGTCCAGAGGACAGAGGTGGAAGGGACAGTTAAGAATAAAAAAGCACAAGAGAATCCACATGGCAACACAGGCTACCACAAATCACACTGCTCATGCACCTTCTGCATTAGAATGGCGCATCTCCCCCAGGAGAGCAACCATCCCATCGGTGAGTTAAATTCTTCTCATGGAGTGGATCATTAAGTTTCTCTAATATCTAATTCTATGATCAGCAACAATTTTTTCATTTGGTATTACTGCCTCAAATTATTCTTCACTAAGTATTTAAACTGCTTTATAAATTCAGCAAGCATTAAAAATACCTTTGGATGGTCAGGTAACCTTATCTTATCCATTGAAGAATAAGCATGTTAGATATTCAGACACAGACATGAGAAGCACATTGCATCAGTATCAGAGCAGAATGGGTTTGAGATCCACACAACATACAGCAATTTAAGTTGCATGAGTGTAGGGACAGAGAAAGATGCAAAACAATTCATGGCAACAAAGTGTTACTGGCACCGAGTACAGGAGTTAAGTCTGACACTCGGCATAGTTGCTTTCTAGTGATATCCCCTCTGTACACAATCATGTTTATCTTTTCCAAAGAAGATGCCACAGCCATCGTATCTACCAACAGATAAACTAATTTCTGTAACATACAGTTTGAGAAGTTTTTCTACTTTGCTGAAAAAAATGTAGAAGTCTAATATCTTAATAACTCTTAAACCTCCTTTGAAATGTCTAGGACATGCATTCAGCAAGACCAAAACCAACATGTTACAGCTGACTCAGAAGATTCGTTTCAGCACCTTAAATATATTGACCAAAATCTCTACATAAGCATAAGTTAGCCAAAGAAACAAGCAGTGAATTTGAAGGGGAGGTAAGCTGTGCTGTAAAACCCATCAGTTCACAAGCCATTCCACAAGAGGTACTCTGTTTGATTCCCAGTCAGTCACTCAAATATGAGAGTTAATAATTCAGTCTCAAATTGCTCTCAATATTACTCAACTGCAACATTCAAAAACCAAATGTCTTTCCAAAAAGAAGAATGAGCATTTAAACCAGTAGAAAAACAGTTTATTTCTCTCTTCTTCTATTCTTCAAGCCCTAGGAAAAAAAAATCCAATTCCTTACCTTTGAAGCTTTTCCTCAAAAATCACACTGTTATCACTTTTCAAAAAGTGAAATCTGAGTTTAACACTGCTCTTACATCCACTTTTTTACTTCAGCATTATGGAATATATTAGGAAATTTGCAATGGAACATCATACTTAGCAACATCTGGACTTAAAAAAAAAGTCACTTTTCCAAATCAGATCTGGAGTTGTAACTGAACTGTGGAAGGGACCCTACCTAATACTCTATTAAACTCATCCAATATAGCCAGCAGTACAAGCAACAAAATCATAGATAATATTTCTCTGTATAACACACTTCCTGCCTATGCAGGGTCCCACTATGCATAACTATTTGTGATCTTCCAAAGCAGGAGGAAAAGGTCAAAGCTACAGGAGTAAAAAACCAACAACCACCAAACAAAAAAAACAACAAAACCAAACAAAAAACACCCAGGCATTTTCTCAACATGGGACACTGTTTATTTAATGGAGTGGGGGGCTTCCACTGCTCTATCTCATAATACCAAAACTGACTGCTCTTTCAGTAACTTGAAGAGTCACAGCCTTCACAGCCAAGAAGGCTGACACACAGGCCTACTTGCCTGTTTGCATCATGGGTGTGTGCATCCCTGTTCTTAGAGAGAAATGCCTCTTAGGATATTCAAATACAAAATATCAAGCTGCACCTACAAATCAATAAGCAGACCACTGCTATTAGATTTTATTTACAAGGTAAATAACCATAACCTGATCAAACAGGTAAGATCATAGGAAAACACTGAAAATATTTACTTTATGAAATAGGCAAGCAATCCACACAGGATACTTCAAGAGCAATGTCTTAAGAATGGGTATTGTTTATTAGCACACAGCTTTCATCCAATATTTCACTCTGAGAAAGTCTTCGTCATAGTCCTCACTGGCTGAGCAGCAGGTGACAGAAATAAGGACTGGCACACCACAGGACAGAGCCTAGAGCACAAAGCAGTCAGGTAGACTCTGGCTTTCCGATGGTGAGCACACAGTCAATACCCAGGGCACTTCTCAGGCTGTCATCAGGACAGCCTTAGAGTTTCCTTTCAGGCTGGTTTTTTCTTTGGGGTTTTTTGGGGAGGGGGATTAATTACTCTAGAGGTGGGCTGTCAGAGTTGTTCTCTTTAAAAACTGTTTCAGCTTACTTACCTCAAAGTAAAAGGAGCATGCACATCATCTTATGCATCTGACAAGATTCTAGGCTAACCTCTTAAGACCCAGGACAGCAGCTGTATTCACTCCCTCCCTGTCCCTACATAGATTCAGGTGCTCCTTTCTTCAGTCAGAAATTCTGCCAAAGAAATAACCTCTAATTAATAAAATGTGAGGAAGGCCCTATCATTTCCAGTACAAACTTGGACAAAGTAATAGACCCCAGGACAGTCACAAACTGTGCGGGAAATTAAACATAATGAAGACAATCAATGACAGCATTTTCTAGCTAGCCTTCCCACGAGGTGGAGCTCCCTGGGAGATAACGCACTGTACAAGCAAAGGAGATCTTACTCACAGCTCCCATTGGGCCTGAAGGCAATGTGCTGGTGTGATGAAACATATAGGTTATTCCAGGTTAAATTGAATTGGGGCAATAAGAAGTCTTTCTATTACCACATACAGCATGGTAATGCCACTTAGAAACTGTTCAAAAATACCACATGAACAAAAACATTAGTCTGCTTCATGGATAAATAAATGGCATCTGTATCACCACCTGAAGCTCTGTTAGCAGTTTCAACAGAGAAAAGGAGTTGCAGTAATGGGTCTAAGGAACCTACAGCAACTTCACAACAGGATGACTGTCCCAGCATTTCTCTGTATGACTGAAAAAGCTCAGTATAATTACATATTAACTAGTAAAGACATTTGAATTAAAACTGTGGCTGCACTATCTTTGTGTAACAGTTCTTCAAACAGATGCTTTGAACACTATTTTCATTTGTCTCCTTTGTCAAGCCTAAGTAAAACATAAAAGCTCTAGAAATTCAGCAATGCCAAATATTGTCTGTGAGATTTTAAATATTTTGAACTCTTATTAACTCAACAGAAAATTATATTAACAACATATTTGGCAGTATCTGTTAGAGCAGCAGGAGCAAGGCTGCACACACCTCAAGGTCAGACAATCCAGGAGCCAGAGAAGACCACAGCACTCAAAAGAAGAGAAGAGAGTAGAGCAGGCTGATGACAGCAACTAAAGTCAGCTAGAGCCCAGAAATCTTCAAAAAAGTCTTCACCAACAAGGCACTCAAGTAAGGAACACAAGATGCATCAGAAAAGTGTCATGTTTCTTGATTGAGCTTAAATGGGAGTCCCAAACCCATGGGCGGAGAGTATGGGGTCAGGGCAGATGAGCCTGCTGAGGGCAATTAAGGCTCCAGGTATCCTCAGGGCCTGCAAGAACTCTGCTCAGACACAAGTGATCAAATTAATCTCAGCTGGCCTTTGAGTAAGTCCCTGCTACCAGTGATAAAGTCAGTCATTTAAAATGTGTCAGACAAATCACTATCTGGAAGTGTCTTTTCATTGACTCTAAAAGGCACCTGGACAGCTAGGAGATGCATAGACATCTAAATTTTGCAGAGGTGAATCCCTCCCAATGATGTGTATGCTATAGAGACTCCTGGTCCAACCCCAGGAACAAACAAGGAAGACAGCTGGAACTTGACCTGTCTGGGAACCCATTTGTTTCTTACATGTTTCTGTATGTTTTTAGAAACACTTTCCTTTTCTAGGAAGCTGTTGTTTCCATAGGTTCCATATGGTGCCATAAGAAAAACCATGTGAGATTGTTTCTGACTATAAGCAACATGTTTACCGTTGTTGCCTAAGAGCTTCTAATTTGTGGACCTGCAAAACAGCTGGGCTCAGAGCCATTTCTTGGTGCATGGGCTTTTAGTGAGAAATTATTCCAAAATGTATATTCTTGTCACTTTGTCATGATTTTAAATGCATGGTGCAGTTCATTCATGCTAGGAAGGCTCCCTATTTTGGACTGAAAAAAACTGGGTTGTTTAAGAGCTAGAAATAGCCATAAATTGTGATCATCTAAATCGGAGTATTATTTCATAAAATGTTTTTTATGTGAACCCTTTTTCACAATCCAGTTAGGTAAGTTGTTATGGCCACTGTATATTTTCAGCAGTTGTACATCTAACTAAAAAATAATGGTGCTATATTGACCACAAGATAACCCTTCTTCATTATGAGTAACATCAGAGAATATATCTTTCACAAGTTTTTGCTTTATTCAACAGTTTTTGGTGTGCCTGACCTTATTCTATTAATGTTAAGCAGAATTAATTAAAGCCACAGGCTTTTTTTTTCTTCTTACTGCAACACAGTTTGCTTAAAAAAATAATGTATCACCCCCTGATTAATTTTTCATGACTTAAATTATTACCTTTTCCCTATGGTTGTCAGTGTTCCATATTCTTTTTTATGAGCCACTATTTTTTTCATTATAAATTTGAACCTGCTTTACTAACATGAACAGCTGTTAAGCTTATATAGCCAAGACAGGGCTCCCAGCAGCCTTCAGCTGAAAGTTTGGCACTGAGACCAAAAGGCTATGGCTTTATGGCAAGATCATTCTTCACACTAAAGTGTGTATTGTGGGGTGGAGGGAGACATTTGGAGCCTGCTGGACCAGAAAGCCACCATTCTGCTGATGTTAGCTCTCCTTATGAAGTTCTCTTGACTTATCAGGTTCATGTATCAAGGAGGAGCTATTTTAAAACAAGCAGAATAAATAAGACATTTATATACAGTTACTGGCACTGACACTGGCCGTCTGAGTTTGAAAGCCCTCGTACAGTTGAAGCCACAGCCTCCAGTTCCTTTTTGGCCCTGCTTTTCCTACTACCAGCAAAAAAATTTGTTAACTCTCCATTGTATTTAAAATTGTTCCACCACCATCACTGAAGCGGTCAGCTGTGTTTACCCCATACATATATATACTTGTGCCATACCTATCTCACAGCCATGTTAGTCACAAGCTGGTAGCTCATGTCCTCATGCCTACTGACTAGCTCTTTTCATATACCTGAATGATATTTGGTTTATAATGTTATTGCAACTGGGCTGCTCTAACAGAACAAGCAACACAAGGCATGTAGGAAGAATCACAGCTGTTAACAGACCCACAGGTATAAATGCAGAGTAGGGAGATGAGCTTTCAAGATATTCTTCAGGTCCTCTCACCCCAGGATTTTTCAGGCTTCAAAGCAGCTCAGATCACCTATATATGATCTTGTTTGTATACGTACTTGTATGTCTCAAATTGCAATAGCTTTGGTTCCACACATACTATTTCTATTGTAGGGCATTGCTTGGATTCATGAAAACAAGGTATGCCGCAGATTATGGGACATATGGAAACCATGCATGGATGTTGTGTGAATGGTTTCTGGCTGGTTTCATCACTTCCCTATAAAGACTTTAATTGTGCCCAAATCACATGTGTTTGTAGAGTTTAGACAGCTGGGGTGAGGCAGGGAAAGGCTTTTGGTGACTATCCTCAGGAGTCTGTGTATGTAAATACTGAAAAAAATGGGATTTATATCTCAGACCCTGCTTTCTATGGTGAAGGAAGATGTGTCACTTCCTAGCACTCAGCGAATACCCCTCTGAATTCTGGGGCCAAATGTAGAATTCCTCATAAGTAATTACAGCAATTCTCTGTAGTTCTATGTTATAAGAGATATAACGAAATCAGATAACTATGTGTCAAAAAATTATGGAGGACAACATTGGTTCACAGAGCAGACTGGGTGAAACTGAGCTAGCATTGGTTTTATGAAACCTTAAAGGAAATGTACAATCAGAAAAACATTTCCTTAATCCTAAAATCTTTGGAAGTACCAGTATTGGCTCTAACCTGACACAATTCCTTGCTAGCTCTTTGCCAGATTTTCTCTACTGCGATTTAGACATGCTTGCTGCGTAGTTTCATCCAGAACCTTACTCTTTGCCTGCCAGTAAAACTTGCACTGGTTTCTGCAGCGTGCAATGTAGGTTCTAGTGTATCAAACTTCCACCAGATGGTAATGTCTTCTGGACACCGTGACCAAGACTTTTAATAAGGTAAAGCTCAGTATTCAGCTATGTTCCTGAAGTTATGCTTTCCTTCTGCTTGCTAGTACTACCTTCATTTTGGCATCGTTGACACAGGATGCTGCCACTCCTTGACAATGCACAAAAAGCAGCAGACAAACTAACAAATCTAGAAGTGCAATATTGAAAAATGTATTAAAAACCTGCTTGTTTTTTCCAAGCTTTCGTGGCAGGCTTGAAATCCTTACGTAGTCTTCCACCAGTTCTTCCCTAGATTATTTGTAGCACGGCCAATATGTTTGAAATTAAAATGCAGGGAGAGAAGGAGAGTGTGGGGGTTGATTTTTTATAAACAAAAAGGTCTGGAGTCAGAAATGAAGCAGTTAAAGTAGCAGCAACATGTTTACTAAGCCATTTGAAGTTGATAGCCCACACGGCCTGGCTTTTTTCTCTATCTTCGTAAACCGCAGTGAATTGATGGAATGACCTGGACTTGATCTTCAGGGCAATATGTCTGATGGCACCGCTGGATTGATAAATTGATTCAAAACTATTACCATGGTGAAAAAGCAATAAGGTCATAAAAATTGCATCAGCTGGCTAAGTAAATCCTGGCATTTCATGACAAGTAATGCAGAAGAATCGCAAGAGGATCTGGGCATGAGGCTGAATGAGTGAGCGAGAAATGACTTTGAAGAGCTCATCATCTCCGATCTATTCTTCCTGCCAGCAATTCATGCCTTCGCATAGTGCCACTTCATTATGGGGAAATAACTGTACACTTCTAGCATATTCCTGGCCGTCCCTGGCGGCCCCTGGAGGACCCTTAGCTGGTTAATACCTCATCATGGGCTTCATTGAACACTTTAATCTGCACTTGTGTGATCAATAGAATCCTGGTGTAAATTAAAAGGACAATTTCATGTAATCAAGCCTGTTAATGCTCATTTTGAAAACCATTATTTGTGGAAGCATTTAGGAGAAAATTACAAAGCGACAGGCTGATGCACTCGGAGCCGATTCAAAAGGAGGTCTTTTTTGTGACTCTATGTGTGTGGATGGTTGGGGCCATCAGCAAATGCATTACTGTGCTGGGTGGGGGGAAGGGGGCAGGAGGAGACAGAGGGGTAGTAAGAGAAGCAGTCCAGCAGGAATATGCGTCTGCCTGTTTGCCTTCATGCGGGAAAGAAAATGAAATTTTCCAGTGTTCTATTTCTGTGGCAAATTCAATTACTGTGGGGACTTGTTCAAAGCGGTGTAACTTCCAAGAGGCAGAAATTGAAAACCTGGCAGCTAATGAAATGGCAAATCACTAGTAAGTTCAGACAGGGGCTGTCAGTCAGATCAAACACCTAGAGAAAAAACAGCTGCTTCCTTCTAGTTTTCAACAGGCAGCCTTTCCCCCCGCAACACACACAGACACCCCCCTTTAAAAAGCAAAACAAAACTTTCTAGGGCACCACAGTCATTCTTTTCCTGAAATTAAAATAATCATCAGTGTCACATGCTGCTTATTCCAAAGGCTGCGTAAGCCTGCCCCATCCAAGAAGGCAAATCCTGCTCTTACTGGATAACTGAAGTTGGTTTTAAGCAGATGAATGAGGATGACACTTGCCCAAAGCACTAAGCTGCACGCTCATCTGAGTAGTTCCAGTCTGTATGCCTGTGTCCATAGCACTGCAACCTCCCATGTTTCCTGTCATTTGGAAGCTGACAATTTTGCACCTTTGGGAAATAGAGAGATAGGAAAACAAAGAACATTTTTCAACTATTTGAAAACATACTGCATGACCTCAGCTGGCCAGTGCTGCCTGAAAGATAGATGTCACTTGTCTAATGTCTGTTGAATGCATCGATCTGCCACTTTATCTTCTCTACATCTAGTGTATGGGTTTACCAGCGACCAAGTCACACTTTGAGGATGAAGTTCCATGTAGGGACATGGCCTAGGCCCCATGAGGCTTTAAATGCTTTTTGTTCATGCCCCCCGTACACAGAATCATACCCATTATTAAGATCTTTACCCTTCTGTAAAATCCTGTCCCTCTTCCTTTTTCCCTCTATTCTGGAACAGACTAGACTCTTTGTTGGTTTGTTCTCTCCATCTAGATGAGCTTCCTCTCTGAGCTTCAGCAATGGTAACAGCAGAAGATGCTGTTATGGACTCCAGTCTGAACTCAGTTCCAAAAATACAACTGGTTCCCAAGCAGTGGAAACTAGAAACTTGCTGGCCTTCCAGGATGTCCTTCTGTGCAGTCCTTTCAGAAATCCCTTCTTACCAATATTGATTGTTTCCACAACAAGACAGGTGTATTCATATCCAGTTATCCATACATCTGCTGTTGGTGAATAGCCATCCAATATTCATCCAATCTCTTCTGAAGTAAGACATTGAACTGAACGCGATACATTTGACTTGATATCAGATGGCCACTTGCAGTGCCATCAAAGGGGAACAGGCAGTCTAAATTCAGGGTGAATAGACTGCAGCATATAAAACTTGCAAGTGCAGGGAGCTAAACTTCTCTTTTTACTTCTACTCACTTCAGTGTAAGTAAGAAAAACTGCTAAACAAGTAAAGAGTCCTTACCCTCCGTAAAGGGATGGCCCCTCCCTTTCTCATACAGTAAAGGCCATAAACAATCTGACCTTCTGTTTCTGGTATAGATTGATCTTAATTTCAAGATAAGAGTGAGCATCACCTCTCTCCTTTGGTCACTGTTGATGGCAGCACCATTTGGGTTCTTCCATAGGAAAGATGCTTGTAAACACAACAGCTATGTGTCATGCTCATTTGTTGCATGTCTTTTTATGCCACTACTTTTCTCAATTAAGTCATTTAAACTTAAGATGCTTCCTTTGTTGCCATTCAAGCTATTTGGTTCAATTGCCCTGGTTTTATTTCTGTTCTGTAAGGGGCCAACTTAATAAAAAGGAAAGATGGATGAAAATGAGTGAAAGAGGTGTGAGGGGAGTTGCACTTAAAAATACAGTATGTAAATATATTTATTTCTATATAGCCAGATTTCTCAGAGGCCTATGACAGGTTGGTTGCATGCAAAAAGAAACAGTGAATGGTGTGTGGAAGGCTTATTTTATTCATGCTTTCTTTTTCTGTCTGATCCAGCCCAGAGAGCCATGAAAAGACAAGCTAATTTGTCTACGAATTCCAGTCTACAGCTGGGAACGTGCTAAAGTACTGAAGATTAATCAGGAGAAAGAAGTAAGGAACTCTTACAAAAACTTTGAAGGAGAGAAAGCCACAAGGAAGGACACTAATAACACAGTGCTTCTGCTACTTATTTTTATCTCATGGTCTGTTTTGGAATGAAGATCTTCTCACTCCTCCAAACCTAAGAAAGCAAAAGTAGTAAGTCTTGGTTAATGAGGCTAATCAGCAGAAGACGTCCTGTGAACTTGACAGAAGTTTTTCATTGTCTGTGCAGATAGAATTTCAAGTTCAGCATAGTTATTTTGAGAAGGACTACAGAAAATGAAAGGAAGTGGGAAAAACATGAGTGAAGAGAGCAGAATTTGACCCTACACATTTAGAAAAGGAAGTCTTCAAACTGATTTGGAAGTAGCAAAGATGTCACATCAAAGATGTGCTAATAAGAATTTAGATTTCATCTTTAGAAGTTTTACCGTAAGCTGCCTAAGCAAGCAGTATGACTGATTTTCCATTGTCCTGCATAGTTGTAAAAGCCAATACAAGAAACAAACTAGGTATGAAATACTAGTTGCACTATACATTTTTTGTCTAGAAATATTAGTTTTAGTTATGACTGTTAATTAACTTGTTTCCCAAAGAAACAAAACTTGCAGTCATGCCATCGGTCTGTCTTGATATCCCTCCCCAATAACTTTTCAATCCAAGAACACATTCTGACCAACTGCCATGGGAAGATAGAGCTCTCCACAATATAGAATTCCTACAGCCTTAGGAAAATGAGTGGCCAGAGAGAAGAGAAAGAGAGCAAGCCTCTGTCAGTGCCCCACTAGAGATCAAAGCTTCAACATAAACTCACCATCAGGGATACAAACGCTCTTGGACTCCTTTCAGAAAGGAGGACAGAAGCACATTCTTGAAAGACAGACCCACACAGAGCCAGACTTTATCAGCACCCCTGCTAAAGGAACTGCGTGTTCCACTCCTGTGGTTCTGACAGTAGTAACCCTAAATGACTTCTACACCCAAAGAACTGTAGTTACAGAAAACAGGTGAGGAGGTGGAGGGATCAAACCACTTTCACTTGGAAGTGATATAATGCTAGGGTGGTTTCCACTGCACTGGTGGTGAGCCCATTTGCATTACAAGGCACTTTTACACTGTGGTTCATCTCAAGGAGCTGAAAAAATGAAAATCAGAATAAACCAACAGGAAAAATTCACCATATGCATTCTGGCTTTCCTGGCTATTTTCGAGCAGAAATTACCCAATCCCATTAATGCCATGTTCCTCCCACTTGATCTAAGTATTAGATGCCAACAACCTTGATAGCAAGCAAAGGGCCATCAGGGTCATTGCAGAACTGCTTTTGTCCAAGGTAGTTTAGCACAGGATCATTTTAAGTATGCACTGCATTGCACCAAGTTTATGATGTAGAAACAAATGTGGGGGGTTTTCCCCTACAGTCACAGGCTTGGTTTTGAAACCAGCTCCACCCAAGCTGACTCTGAGTCTCCAGCAGAGCAATGCTGAAATCAGCAGAGCTCTGCATAAGAGCTGGCAGTTCAGCTTGGACTGCAAGACTGGGACTGAAACTCACGTAAAGGAAGAGAGAAAAATGGTGACTCTTAAAACATGTGATTAAGTCCAAGCATTTACTGGATAATAAATTATTTGCTGAAACTCTAAGATGAACTGGAGCCTTATCATGATTTTACTGTTAATTCAATCATTCTGGAGTTCTTGATGTTAAGTTACTTAATTGTTGTTCGCATAATTATAAAATATCTTCGGTTTTATAATGGGTATAAAGTTCGGAAATATAAATTGAAGATACCTCACATTTTTAATAGTTGTTCCTTAACCTTAAAGGTATTTAGTTTTGTGTGGTCAACGAAGTCAATGTGAGCTTTTTTCTATTACATAGAGGACATTGTCTGAGATATTATTTATCAGGCAACGCAACAGGTAGTGTTTTGTGTTCTTACTTTTCCCTATTTGTGATGCTCCATCTGTGATGCTTCCATACCTCACATATATCTATCATAGATCATCCCATTATTACACTCAGCAGATATACCAAGTATGGTCTCCATTTACTCCATTTTGCCCCTTTTCAGTTTATGTAGAGTAACCTTTCATAGAAGCTGCAGGACAACTGCCACTCAATGGTCCAGGAGATGCAGTGGTCTCGTTCCAAATACATGCCACAACATTGTCTAGATAAGCTACTGCAAACTGACAGAGATTATATAAACTCCTATTCCAATAACACCTACAAGCTAGACAAATCATGCTAGAACAAAATAGGATAACGAGGTTGTTGATCTTGCCTCTGCGGCCATTACAACCCACCTCAGCGCAGTGTATAACTCTGCTATTCTCTGCAGCATGCCTTCTATCTTGCTAGGAAGGCACAGGCATCCAGCTGCATCAGCCAGGTGCCTCTTTTCCAAACCATTCCAACAGTGCCTTACAGGAAAGTAGTCAGATTGGCTTCCAGGTAGTTATCAGGTCTTGGTAACAGCTCAGTAGTGGTTACGCAGCCTGAATGTATCTCTCTCAGTGCTTTCTATGAGACGCCGCTTTATTCTTGCTGTGGTTGCACCAATACCTGGAGGATGTCTTCAAAAGCCAATCATTATTGATGGGCCTCCCAAAAAAACCCCCAATGTCTATACCTTGCAATGATCACCCTGGGGTTCAGAGGCATTCTTCCCACTCTCCTTTCACAAATGATGATGTTACAGTAAAAATTTCCCTGTGAGCAGATCATTCTCCCTAACCAACTCAGAGTATTTTCAACTTCCAGCTTTATTGGGAGGCACCCCACAAATATTTGGGCATCCAGCCTTGTTTCCGGAAATCTTGCCACTGTACTGCCACACATCCCTGAAGGAATTGCTCTTCAAGGAGGATGGGAAGCTGAAAGATTTCTAAAAACCATGAAATCTTATTGGGCACTAAGAAACCTGGAGAAAGGAGTAGAACATGAGTTAATGGGACCACAAGCTCAAAGAAATACTGACTTTTTCATGGTGAGAAGTTATAACAACCAGCAATTCTGGAGGTTGGTTTCTTGCTACTCTTCTTCCTATCAGTCACCAGAATGTCAGATAAAACTAATTCTCAAGGCTTTTCTCACCACCCTGCTCCTTCCAGACAATAAATCACATCTTTGGGATCCTTTCACAAAATGTATACTGTTCTAGGGATAAACTCTCCCCAGTGTGATCACTGAAAGCTGCATTCAAGAGTTCAACTTCTCCCTCAAGGGTTTCCTGTAATCCATAAGCTTGCTGCTTAATTATAAAGTAATGCAGATATCCATGCTTAGCATTTCCCCCAAGACTGTTGACTGCTACAGTCAAGCTTTTTCCTAGACATGTAAAGAATGCTTAAAAGTGCTCATGTCCCTTGGGTGTTGCCAGGCAGATTTGTTTACTGGCTGTCCAGGAAATAAGTCTATCAGTCAGAGGTGGTTGCAGAATCTCAAGACCTGGATGGTACTTAACTTAACTATAAAAAAATTATTTATCCATTCTCCCTTCAGTCCAGCAGGGAAGGATTTAAGTCTCAGCTCAACATGTAAGCTGAAAAAAAAAAAAAAAAAATCACATTTTATACAATCATTGTTGTGGTTTAGCCCCGGTCAGCAACTAAGCACCACACAGCCGCTCGCTCACTCCCCCACCCTTGTGGGATGGGGGAGAGAATCGGAAGGGCCAAAGTAAGAAAACTCGTGGGTTGAGATAAGAACAGTTTAATAATTAGAATAAAACAGCAATAATACTAATATAATGAAAAGGAAAATAATGAGCGAGAGAGAGATGAAACACTGGAATAAGAGGGAAAAAAACCAAAAAAAACAAAAAACAAACCAAAAACTAAACAACAAGTGCTGCAACCGCTCACCACCTGCCGACCGACGCTGCCGGTCCCCGAGCCGCGATCGCTGCCTCCCCCAGCCAATTTCCCCCAGTTAATATACTGGGCATGACGTCACATGATATGGAATACCCTTTGGCCAATTTGAATCAGCTCTCCTGGTTGTATCCCCTCCCCTCCCGGCTTCTTGTGCACCTGGCAGAGCATGGGAAGCTAGAAAGTCCTTGACTAGTGTAAACACTACCCAGCAACAACTAAAACACCAGGGTGTTATCAACATTATTTACATACCAAGTCTAAAACACAGCACTATGCTAGCTACAGTGAAGAAAAATCAACTATCCCAGCTAAAACCATGACAATCATATAAAAGAGAGAAATAAACACAGCTCATTACTAGTTTTTGACGAGGTTTAGTACATCAGCAACCAAATCCATGGGAGGATTATAACATTTTGGAGTAAAAGATGCCAAAATCTGTCTGGATCGATTTGAAGGGCAGTGCACTACAACATTACACGAAAAATTAGCTCCCTAAGAGAAGCTGCAAGATTAAAAAAAAAATAAATTTCATATTAGGTCCTAGTAGTATCACCTCCACAGCTTAACTTCAGCAAGACAATGTCTCTGCACTTCTCACCCAGAACTTAACACTGCCATGCAGGAGAGTCCACCCAGATTTCTCACCCATTCCTGTTGCTCAGCTTTCTTTTCAAGCTTCAAGCATGGTGAAGGATGTCCTTAGATAAGCTTTGACTGTAAGTTCAAGGCTGTCCCTTATAGCTGTGTTCTTACTATGTATCAAGACAATATGGTGTATTTTATGATCCTGATCCCATCACCCATGATTAGCTTGTCTTACGGCAAGAGGTAACACCTGTTATTGTCACCTTTCAGGCATCTCACACCAATACAAATGCTATGCTCTTGTTTCTTCCAACATTTATAATACATTTTGAACAGAGATCATCTTTTTACTGAGAAGCAAAAAGCAAAGAGAGATGGACTTTTCTGCTCCCATTTTCCTCTGAGCATGCTAAACCTTAGGCCCACTTTTGGCTAAGTGTGTTAACCACCTCATGTGTCCGAGAGAAACAGCAGCAGCAGCACCATTTTAACAACAACGTTCCCCACACTGAAATTCATTACAAATTTATTCTAAGAAGACTGTCTTTTTAGGACTGGTGTTTTTTCTTTCACTGCCAGGACAAGAAATAGTCCATTCTAGATCACAAATAAAAGAAAAATTTATAGACTTCCATCAAAGCTTTTTTTTTTCCTCCAGCTACAGAATATTCTCAAGATCACAATTAGTAATAAGAGATCTGACGTATTTTCCTTTCCTCCATGCATACTTTGTCTCCATCCATCAATGAGAACTAAGTCACAAGATTCCATTAGCCAAATATATAAGCACATTGATGAGGCTGTGGGAAGCTTTGTTCTTTATTGAAAGTTGGTGAGACTGGCTTTTCTGACTATGGAAAGAGATACACTGTATCCTCTGCATGCTTAAGCACCATTAAAAGTGGATAAAAAAATACTGTCAAACCAATTTTATTGTTGCAGGAAAGAATATCACATGGATGAATCAATAAGCCTCACAAGATACATAGGGAGATGGTAGAGAGAAAGCCATCAACTGCAAAGGAGTTGGGATTGTTCAGCCTGAGGAGGCTAAACTGGATTTGGGACCTAACAGTCACAAAACACATTAAAATTTTGCTGCAAACAGGAAAGGAACAACTTGTTCTCCAAATTCACCATGGATAAGCCAAGAAAGAATGGCCATAAACTGCGGGAAGAGAAAAAAAGGTTAGACATGAAAAAGCTTTTTAATAGGAAGGATGATGAAGCCTTCCAAAAGATCACCTGGACAGGCTGCAAAGCCTCCAGAAAGGGATATCTTTAAACTCTAACTGAACAGACATCTGTCAGGAATGACAGAAGCATCACTGAGCCTGCTTGGGGCAGAGGAATGCACAAGATTGCTTTCAATCATCCCTTCTGCCCTGTTTCCCTTCAGTTTCTGTGGTCACTTCAGGAATGCATCTAGGGTAAAAATCAGGCAGTGAAAGGGGGAAATCTTCTGCCTTTTAAGTGAAGGAATCTGCAGGTGCACCTGTGTCCCAGTACTGTGCCTGTTTTGTGTCGGGGAATGACACTATGAATAAAGTCTAGCAAGGCCTAACAACATTAATACTTTATCTTAAAGTTGAGAGAGCAAGCCATCCAAATTTGGATGCCAAATGCTCCCCCTAGTTTATTGCAAATATTCTACTGGAAACAGTGTAGCTACTTGGCAAAGACAATTTCTGCTTACAACCTGTGCAGAAAAGGACAAGCGGGGAATGGATACACATCAGGATGACTGGATATACCCTGGGACCTATGTCAGCTAGGTGAAAGCCCAGGTCTCTTTTTAGTAGGCCATGTTCAGAGCAAGAGGACTGCAGAGGTTTGTTTCACCAGAGGAGGTAACCTTGGTTATTTAACCTGTTCTGTGCACCATATTGCATGTTGTGATACATCCTCCTCATGGACAGCTCTACAAGGAACTTCGCTGTTTTTTTCATTTGGAAATTTGCGTTGCATTCCAAGTCCCAAGGCTGTGGCAGAGCTGTTAGCTCTTGGAAGTGCCAGCAGGGCAAAGGTAAAATTAGTTTTGGTTGATGTACAGCCATTTATAGTTTTCTTATGCAATCACTCCACAACCACTTGCTCAGGTATACACACATATTTTCTGGGTTGTAAATAGCTCAGTGAAAGGACTGTCTCTATCTATCTCTAGTCTTATAGTTGTACAGCACCTAGCACAACACTGCCGAGACCATAACTAGCTTCTCCATGGTAACCTGTAATAGAAATATGAAATACCAAGCTAAGTAAAGGAGCAAGCATTTAAAGGAAACCTATGTGACTGCCAGAAGCTGTAATTTGGTGGTATATATGTTTAATGCTCTGTACATTTAATTACATTTAATAGTCAATGTTTCCTGTGACAAATCACTGGCAAAATAAGTTTAGGGACCCATATGAAGCCCTTTTTAGACCTGAGTCAAAGAAACAAGTCAAGCAACAAAAAATCTCCTCTACTGGAAATGTTTATTAAAAACCTCTTTGGGGACACTGAAGGGCCCATTTTAATGAGGCTTCCAATTCAAGGCTCAGAAGAGAAGCAAATTTTTAAAATGCTAAGTAGGCAGAGTTATCCGTTTGAGTATTTGGTCCAAGAAAGTTCAGAGGTTGTTCTTGTGAGGCATGAGGCTGAGGCTATCATGGAAATCATGATAAATGTGTTTTCCAATGTACTGACCTGGATGTTAGCATATTTTTTTGCCGAACATTATGGGGTACTTTTGCCTACTACATAATTGATTTTCCAGTAAAGCTTAGACTCCTTTCTGATTTCAATAGAAATCTGCAAACCATTTCCTTTATTATTATCATTCAGCACAGGGGCAGGGAGGGAGGTGTGCAGATTACGAAAATCCAGCAGCGTTGCAGAGTACTAGTTTAGTAGCTCTGAGAATGACCTGTTGAATTCTTTGTTTGTGTGTGCACACACTCATATATTCACTTAAACAAGGACATCTGCAAAGCCCTAAAGGTCTTTGAAAGCACAATAATACTTAAGTAACTGGATGTGCCCCCAGCACTTATTCAAGTATTCAAAGACATTGGAATGAGACCTGGTAAAAACTCACAGCTGATACATTTTTTTTTTCTGTTCTATGTATGTTAGTTTTTCCCCTTCATCGTCTCACCTTCAGCACAAATATTCTTTCGATTTTCAGAATCCTTCTGCACAAAGCTTTTTTTTTATTCCTCCCAAGTTTTTCTCCACATTGAACCCAAACTATCAAAGCCTCCTAAGAGTAAAAAAAAAAAATTAAAAATAACAATAATAATCAAGGAACCTTTGTATATTTATTTGCTTTTGAAATATATGAAAGACATAATCTCAAAAAAGATCTCAGGGCATGCAATAGAGGAAGCTAGCGTGTACAATCCAATGTATACAACAAATGCCACATATAGTATGTAGTGTATCACCCACCTGTAACTAGATCATCTACTATTTGTCAAGTTTCCCATATAACATATACCATAACTTAGGTCACACTGACAAAAAAACTCTATCTTTTCTCTACTTAATATATTCAGAATTTGTTATTCCAAGAGTGCTTTCGCCCAAGGCGTTAATATGGATATTCACCCTGCTGCCCTTTCAGGGCAGCTGCCTTCTCCAGGCCTTCAGAGAGAACTTAAGACTGTCTGCCAAACCAAAGGAAAGGTGCTAGGTGTGACCTCAGCCTGCAGGTTGTTGGATTTCTTTGCAAAGCATCATCAAGAGCCAACTGGCTGCCTTCTGGTCTCACATATACATCCCTCTACTCGCACTAGCCCACATTATCATTTCTTTGACAGTATCTAGATATGCAAGACTTCCCCTTTCTAGTAAAGGGACACAGTGCTGGACAAGGAAACAGCCCTCAGTGCTCAATGAAGGCTTGCTTGCCACTGCTAGTAGTGCACCATTAGCACGATGGGAGCTGTGTGGCATGCGGATGAAGTGCAGCTGTTTTGCACTCATTCCTTCAAGAGCGGGTCCAAGTACTCCAGCACTTAAAATGCAGCCTTCAGGGAGTAAACAACAGCCACTAATACTAAAGCTGCCATAGGGGTACACTGCAACAAATCAAGGCACCTTCCTATTTCATTAGCCTGCTCAACCCTCAGGCTGACCCACCCATGCTAACTGATGCTCTTTTCCAGGATAGTCCAAATTAAAACTGTCCCACAATGTAGAAGCCCACAACCATTTCAACTCCTTTCCTCTCTATAATAATTTACTTTGCAGTCATGCTTTTCTCCAAAAGATCACAACGTACATCGGAAAAAATGAGCACATGAATAGCAGTAGCACATGGAGAAGGCGGGAAAAACAGACCATGTGCATCAGCGCATCTACAGGCTTGCCAGAGCCCCGTTAGTAAAAAGGTTCATCATATTCCAGCAGCAATGGCTTTGACTGCTTTAATTCAGCGGTACATGTCCAGGGGCTAAGGCCGCCTTGTCATTGATACACTTGACTGGCAGGCATGGATCTTCCCTGTCAAAATACCCAAGTGTTTAAGTAATGACTAGTGCCACTTGAGTGGAAAAAACTAGGCGAGCTGTCAATACAATGGGTGTCAGAAGCACATTGTTACTCATCCTAATCACAGTAATTGTACACGGGGACAGGCAGGGAAGAAAAGGAAATGAATGCCTATCTGCTGGCAACAATGCAACTTCATTTAACCTTAACAGACCAGGCATTGATATCATTTCTTCCTGGCACTCTCTGCGATCCTGATGTCAAAACAGCTTCTCATTTGCAATGTATGACAATTTCCTCACATCTGAAAAGACACTGCTGCAAGTCAATAGACTATAAATTGCACTTGGAAATGGGATCATCTTAACTAAAGCCTGTCTGCTTTCCCCAGGAGGCCCAAGCCCGCTCCCCCCTCCTTTTAATAATTTGTATGTTTACGTGTTCGGTCAATTTACTTTACACTTGTAATGTCTTATAGCCAAGACCATCAATCAGATTCAGTGTGACAAAAATATCCTGCTACAATATTACAGGTTATTAAAGGGATGATGGGAGAAGGCTGCATGCATTTACTGGGCCCCTTTTTTCTCATCTCAGGAAACCTGTCACAGACCTAAGCTGGTGATTCATCTTCTCTTCACTATCAACAGGTAGCAGCCAAGAGTGGACTTTGATGAGCTTCTTTCACTACTCTTTTCTCCCCACCCTCTATCCTCCTGTAGCTGTGTCCCCACGGCCCCCTGTTGCATGTTTCCCTACTCCTGAGAGAATGCATGACCCAACTGCTGTTATGAAGGCCAAATGGGTAATTAGCTCACAGCTTCCAAAAAGGCCAGTGAAGAGTCCCAGGAAAGTTCAGCGTGCATTGAAGGGCTTTCAGGAAGGGGCCCATCAGAGCCTGGAACACTGTTTTTTCAGGGAGCCAGAAAACATTTTTCATAAAGCTTTAAAAGAAATGTTGATGAAATGCTACCATTCAGATACTCTTCTTAAAGACTTTTAAAGAAAAAATAAGCTAGAGTATATATAATATTTTTACACATAATTAAGTATATAAATAATTTTACTTATTAGGACTCGCACCATTTTCTCAGAGCTTTACAGCCAAGGGCTAAGTGGGGAGGAGTGGAAGGGCAACAGCTCACTCCCTGATTTCCCAGGCTACTAACTGTCTGCACACAGGGTGTCTATTTACAACACTGCACATCGCCACCAGAGCCACATGTCAATCCCAAAATTGAAAAAGAAAGGGCTGAAATAAAGTAATAAGCACTAAGAACAATGCAGCAGCCAGCACACAGATGCTGAAGAGGGATATGTGATCTCTCTTCCCATGTTTAGTTCAGTGGGAGAGAATGTCACCCTGACTGCTTGTGATATTCCAGCAGTCTTAACATTTTAAGCCAAGGGTCTTATTCCAATATTGTAACATCTCCTATCTTCCTTTGGAATAAAGATGATACTATAAGCCTGACTCATAACACCAGCGCAGCATCTCCATGCTGCCAGATCTGACACACAGAGAATCTCTAGGAAAAACAGATACTTATTTTCTGTACCACATCTGTGCAGTGGTCATGAATGGGGACAGTGTTACCCTCACAATAAAATACATGACTGAACTGGTGAAGCTCTGTTGAAAAACAAGATATTCACAGCCCATCTGATCTGTGTACTGAAGTATGTTTATTATTGTCCTGGTTTCAGCTGGGATAGAGTTAATTTTTTTCGTAGTAGCTAGTGTGGGACTACGTTTTGGATTTGTGCTAAAAACAGTGTTGATAATGTGGAGATGTTTCAGTTGTTGCTAAGTAGTGCTTACACTAGTCAAGGACTTTTTCAGCTTCCCATGCTCCGCCGGGTGCACAAGAAGCTGGGAGGGGACACAGCTGGGACAGCTGACCCCAACTGACCAAAGGGATATTCCACACCATATGACGTCATGCTCAGTATATAAAGCTGGTGGGGGAAGAAGGAAGGGGGGAACCTTTGGTGTTTGTCTTTCCAAGTAACCGTTACGTGTGATAGAGCCCTGCTTTCCTGGAGATGGCTGAACACCTCCCTGCCGATGGGAAGTAGCGAATGAATTCCACGTTTTGCTTTGGTTGCACATGTGGCTTTTGCTTTACCTATTAAACTGTCTTTATCTCAACCCAGGAGCTTCCTCACTTTTACTCTTCTGATTCTCTCCCCCATCCCACCAGTGGGGAGTGAGCGAGCGGCTGCGTGGTGCTTGGTTGCTGACTGGGGTTAAACCATGACAATACAGAAATATCTAAGTTACAGATCGGCTCAGGCCCCATCACATTTCCTCATGCTTTGCCATATTCTGTTCCTCTTTAACACCCTCAAGCTCCCATCAACTGATCACACAGAAAATCTCCATTCTACCAAGGAAGAACAACAGGCTGTATCCAGTGAGTGACTGAACTGCAGAAATCCAAGTAAGACACACTGGTATTAGCCTTCCAGTGTTGTTCAGGACCAAGTCTTTAGCAGGACACTATTTAAAAGAACTCTGTCATCATGAGATACAAGCTGGCTTAGTACCTAGGAAACACACTAGGCAATCAGACACTACAGTCCTTTTGGGCCTTTCTGGACATGACGTCTATTAAATGATTGCCAGTTTCTGTGAGGGAGCTGACACAGTGATGTCCATGATCCTTAAAATCCTGCATTCTTTCTCATATATTCTTTAAGAAGAAATCCAGGACTGCTTTTGGAACTTAATTATATCTTGTATATAGTTCAGTTATTGTTCTCTATTTTAATTTATTTAAGTCTCTTCTTTCAAAAATCAATTTATCTGGGGTTTTTAAAGCACTAGCTGCCCTGCAAATGTGCAGGAACATTTAGGGAACATATACAGCATCAACCCCAAAGACTTTCACTGCACTTCTGGTTACTGGTCAAAATGGCATCCTTGTCTGGCCGTGAACATTTCATGAGGTGACATGACTACACTCAGATGAACCTATGGCAGGAAATGGCAGATTGCCATGGGTTGGTCTGGTGGTTATTCATGTTTTCAAGAGGCAGATGCCTACCAACAGCAGTCACACAGTGAAATTAATGTTAGAAAACCATGAAGCATGTTTACAACCACATTCAATCCTTTCTGTCTCAGATGGCTGTTTTAATATGTGCCCATTACTCAGATTCCTCCACAGATGGCATTGTCTGTGTAAGAAACAGGGCACTGGCCTAGACCTTGAGGAGAATATGACTCCTAACCCTCTGCCCTCCCTCCTGTATGCAGGTTGAAAACCTACTAGTCAGCCTGCCCTGAAATGCTGTTTCCAACCAATAAAAGGCAAGAAAATATTTCTCCTGGACTATGCAGAGCTGGGAGGACTTTTACATGGTCTAATATGGACTAAGACAATGACCACATCATTCAACAGAAAAGTTAACAGTTTACCTTCAAAGAGATGGAACAATCAGTCCCAGAGAGGCCATTAAACAAGTAATGCATGAGTGTGCAAATAACATCTAAAGTTTTATGTGGAATGAGTGAGGAAGGAAAGACTGGATAAGAGCATCAGTTGCTGGAAAGACCACAGGGCTCTGTCGATGGCATTGGGAAGGAGGTGGTAGTGCACTCTTACCTTCAAGAAGGTGTTTCAGTCACAGGACACCAGCTACATCCCATGCCGTGAGCTGGCCACATGGGCAGCTGAGCCCCTGTGAGACTTCCACAGGCTGGCAGGTAGGGTGGGGGTCGCAGCACAGGGGCCCTCCAAACCAACAGCTCATGCTGGATTTTTGTATGTTATTGGTGACTGATGTCAGCAAGGTTTTACTTCCCAGAGGGGAAAAATGTAAGAGCAGAACAGGCAACAAGGAAAGAAAAGTGTGTCTAGAGCTAAAAAGTGATGGAGCCACAGGCTTGTGTTCTTGCCTGGATCCCTGTTGGTGCTGAGGCTGCCCAGCATGAGCTTCTTCCTCTCCTCTTGAGGTTAGCTGCCAGCATGTTGAGGCCCACAGGCCAGCTCCAATATGTCCGAGCCACATCGCCATGACTCAGGGTGCCTAGGAAGAGCTGTGAGAAAATCCCCAGAGGGACAGGAAAACAGAGGCAGGGCTGTTAAAAGACAGGATCCAAGAGGAAAAACAGCAACACAAAAAAGATGTACAACACTAGAGGAAGAAAGCCCATGAAGACTGGCCAGGCAGGTGGGTGCAGCCAGGACTGGCCTTATGGGGCCAAGCACCACCAGCAGCCTCCCTTGCCTGCCCTAGGCTCTCCTGGCCAGCAGTGCACTTCAGGGGCATCTGCCAGTTGGTATGTTTTGCTTTGTGAGATGGTGGAGCATTTGGATGGCTATATGGTGTGGAGGCCCTGCAGCAGTGATGCTTCCCCCATCTTTCCTCCCTGGCTTGCAAAGCCACCCACTGATCCAACAGTGCTTTCACACCTCCATGCTTTTCTCTTACTTCCACATTCACATCATCATCATTATCTAAAAATGTTGTTTGTTTTTGTGTTTTTTAAGAGTGCAATTTTAAGCATGATTGGTTTTTCTATACTGTTTATTAAGAGAAAAGGTCACAGATTCTGCTTTGCAAGCCATTACGGAGGATATTCATAAGGCTCAGATCCTCAGCATGAATTAATACAGCCCTCAAACAACCCTGAGCTTCGCAGTTTGCTTTCTCCTAGCACCAGCCTTTTCTTTAATTTAAGCAGCCCCGCAAGAGGGCTGCAGGGCAACAGCCTTATCTGGAAGGCTGAGGAGGGGAGGATGAATTTAGTGAATGCTTTTTTTTTTTTTTGAGCAGTAACGAATTTAAAAGGAGCAAAATAGCATTCCCAAAATTACAGGCAATTGCACTAATTTACTATTATCTAGTGTAGCAGAATTTTGACAGCAAGGGCCACGGTGTGAGTTACTGCGAGGTGTGTTGTAAGATGCTGTGATCTTTGCACAGCCAGCCCATTTTTTTTATATTGAACTTTGAACACACTGTAGAGTCTGCGCCTGTGGAGAGATGGCCCAGGAAACAGCTAGAATATTAAGTACCCAGTTATATGTCTCCCAAAGGAGGCTGCTGCTAATATTATACATTACAGCAACATTGCCTGAATGGTTTATTAATGGTAGCAAAACAGAGTGAATACGACATACAATGATAATAACAATAAATGTTATTTATACGGTGCCTATCCGCGACAGCACTCTAGAGGCCTCACAAAAATGCACTTAAAATGCTAGCACTGCAGTATTAAAATGTGCCCAAAGCCTCAGCAAATAAAATGGATTTGATGTTTAAAATGTGATTTACTTGTACGCAGTGCCCTTAGCAGCAAATTTACATTTTAGATGGCCAGATAGACATTTCTAAAAATCACTGATGGTTGTGTTTGCCCAAGTGTTTGGAAGCCAGCTTAAGCTGATACAAAAAAATTTTGAGCCCAAGCCATCTGCAGGTTCCTTTTAGGACTCAGAGCTGATTACAGGGAAAGAGAAGCTCCTGAAGCAACCAGTTATGTTGGATTAAGTGTGCATGCAATTATAACTGCAAGGTTAATATAAATGAACTTGGTTTTAAACCATACCCAGAGCACAAGGCAGCCAAGATAAACCAAAATGCCCCTGGAGTATTTGATCATCCTTTTATATTGCTGGATAAACAGTCCTGCATATTTGACAGCCCTTCTCTACTTCCTGTGCATTTCCAGCTTTGGAAACACCTTTCTCAGAGCTTATTACGTGTGTTGGGATTTACATCCTTGAGCAGCCTGCTGCTCCCTGTGCAGACGAGGCTGTACTGGAGCATGCAGTGGCTGCTTCCTGGCCTCTGAGCCCAGCCTGGCTTTCCACAAGGGGTAGAGGCTGGTATGGTATCTCATACCTGCACCACCCTGGTTCTCCTTCCAGCGTCCAAAGCCTCTCCTCAATATCCTGGCTCTAACATCATGCACATAAAACATGCAGATTCTCAGATGCCAGCATCAGTGTCAAAACGAGCAATGTTTAGAGGAACAGCAAGTGCCAAACTGCAAAGCCAACAATTTCCAGGGCTCGCATCCCCTCCAGGATTACTGGGTCTTTCTTTGCAATATCTATAACTTCAAAAGTTACGAGCAAAGAATGAATGCTAGAGGTGCCAGAAAGCTCTGCAGACAAGCCTGGGAAAAGCAGCTGGGCGGTAGGGGACAGAGACTTTAAGTTAATGCATTTATTTATAGTTGGTGATGATAGCTGGGTTAACTGGCAAATTCAAACCTGACTGTTTGTTCTTCAACACTGTATCTGATCAAATAGCCAAAATCACATTCCACCATTGTGCCTGGTATGCAGTTACAGAGCTATCTTCTAGTTCTTTGTTTTACAAAGTGTTGCATAGCCCAGAAATACCTGACCACGTTTGAAAGGTTTATTAAGAAATAGTAATGAGACTTTGACCAATGCCCCATTTATCTGCTAAAAACCTTTCCATATGCACTTCTGACAGCATCACAGTATAGCTAAAAAGAGCATGAGCTCATCTTTCTGCCTGAAAACTTCTCCTATTGAACATTTTGAATTAGGAATCAAAACATTCCACTTTCCCTTGCCTCATCTGCCCACACCCAATAAATTTAAATGGAAAACTCTGAGGATGTAAGGAGCGTGCGTGGCATAACCCAGAGGCACACTGTGCTCATCAAATGTTATTTTACAAAAATTCATTTATATAAATGTATGAGTGTGTGCACATGTGTGTGTGTGTGTGTGTATACACACACAAACGTATTTATGCCCATGCAATTTTCTAAAACAACTATTGTCATACCACACTTTGGTCCAGATTTACTGTGCAAGAGGCACAACTGCATGGAAAATCCACTAGTTTGACCTTAATGTTACCATTGATAAGGTTATTAGCATTTATATACTTGAAACATACTTAAGAGTATGGTTTTATTTTTCTGGAAAAAATAAAAATCTGAGGTCACTTACAGGGAAAAGGTCTTGGACTCCATGAAACAGAATCTGGCAAATAGGCACAACCTGATGGTTAAAAAAAAAAATATTTTTTTAAAAATCAATAAAATTTCAGTGGATTGTAAGCAGCAGCAACACTTTAAACCACCAGAACACTTGGCCCCAAATTCTCCATAGAAGGTATATAAATAATTACAGTAAAACTGTTTTTAGTCCCAGGACTTCTCTGTGACTGCACAAGGATCTTCCACCATCCCTCTCCACATAATAATCACAGCCTTTTTCTTTAACTGTGAACAATGACAATTTCTCCATTATCAAAGAAACCAGGGGAGAAAAATCGTCTTGTCTTTGCATAAAACACCACTCGTTTTTATGCTTTATATAAAATAATAATGAATGTGGAAGGATCGCTAAGTTCCAAATCAATCACAGTCTTTTGATGTTATTATTAACTGCACATACTCCATTCTTGTGGTTTATGGTATCATCAGAACCCCTCAATTGATTTATACCCTGGTGATCTAGTTGTCTCTATTCATTATCCCATATTTAATTAATATATGCCTCAGAAGGAGTTGTCAAAAGACAAAGTTAATTATAGCAGGAAAAAAAAACCTAGTTGAAATCACATGTGATATTTTAGTTTAGCGACAGCTCCCACAAAAGATCATTTTAGCTGCTTTTGTAGTTTTTCTGCTTCTCTGAATAAATACTATTGTATTTTCCCACCCAAGTAATACAGACTTGTCTCTACTATTTACAAGGCACTTTAGACTGCAAAAAGGTTTCCTAGATAATTAATCTTTTACTAAATATTTGCAATTTTTGAGCTATGCTTAAAAACTTGATCCTGAAGAATGGAGAATTTGGCAACAGATTATTAATCTTATTCATCAGGCTCAAATAGCACCCTTCATGAGGGGAAAGCGAGTATTATGCAACCTGTAGGTAAATACATCAGAATTTTTATTCAAAATTATTCCAGCTGTGTGGGCAACCTTTTTTGAGACGCTTTCATCGTGTTCAAACAAATGACTCCTTCTGGAGGAATGTTTGCAGAAACAGTACATTTTAAGTTCACATTGGAAAATATTGATATAAAATGAACATTTTAAGTCTTAAGTATAAATATTCACTGTGGGAATTTGATTCAAAGCTTTACACTCATCCAGTCAGAGGTGTGAGGCTCACATTTCCAAAGAAAGCTATCCTGCTTGTCTTGACTTAGGTATATTTAAAATGGTAGCTGTCAGAGCCCACTTAAATAATATTGATTTTAAGACACATTGCAGAATTTTAGTGAATTATTTTGAATTATGATTATATTGAGAAAATCCTATCTGTTTCCAGGTATAACTTGTTAAAGGAAATAAAGAATATTAGTCTTAGTAAGCTGGGGATGAATGCTGCTATGTACATAGCACTTGCACTCTGTTTTACATTACATATGTTGATGCAAGGAAACTATTAAGCTGATATTTTTAATACTTGTTGTTTAGGATTCTTTTTTCATATACCTGTGTTCTTTTTGCTACTGACCTTTTACTCTATGTTTAATAGTAAAATCTCAGAGGGATGGCAAAGTTAGAAATACAAAACATGTCAAAAAATGATCTAAAACTATTCCACCTATTAAAAATGCCCTTACTCCATATGTTTATACCTTCCATTACACAGAATCTTACTGTATACAGCACCCATCTAGATTCCTCTACAGAAAACCCTTTACGGCACTTCACCAGACAGCTGTGTCCCTTTACTACAAAGATTCCCAGATGGTTTAGACTGATGATTGCTGTCACCCCACAAATTTTCTCCACCACCAGCACTGCTGCTTAGAAATCTGTGATTATATAAATGTTATTCTAGGTTACAGGTCTGCAGACCTGTCACAGACCACTTATCATGACGTCATGGACTGCAGACTACTATTTGGGAAGCAGAGCTTTGAGACTCAACTTCCAGTTGTGCATGTTTACATAGGGTCCACCAACTGTACATGAGAGACATCTATGGAATAAATGGCATTGCTGCAAAGCCTTTGAGGACACCCACATTAAGAGGCACAACTCTGCTCTTGATTACAGTGCTGTATATATAAAACCACTAAAACACATGTATTTTATTTCCTGAAATCTTTCGGGGGGGATTTTTTGTCATCAGCAGATTCTTAAACAAAGCAGAATTTCAGACTTCAGTTTTTCCCCATCAGATTTGACTACAATATTTCTGGCTGCCATTCCGCAATGCTGCCACTCTGGGGTAACCCAATCCTTCCCTCGGAGTCCCAAAATTTTCAAAACTCTTCTGAACACTGTTTCTGATTTGGAACCTGTAACATTAGCATCCACGACAGTCATAGTGCACTGGGATGTGAAATTGAAAAATATCTGTGTCTTTGGGCAATAGTAACAATTAGCCCATCAAGCAGGAAAACACACCCTAGCACCTTCATTGTCCTCTGCAAGACTAACACTGCTTCATGAGCCACCTGGACATCAGCAGCATGTCCCAAATAGGGACATGGCAAGCATAGTAGTTATGCTTTTCTCCAGAAGACAGTACTATTAACAAAGACCTGACATCCCTCAGCCCCTAAAGCTAATATTTTCAAAACTGGTAAACAAAACTGGATTCCTTGGTCAACATTTCATATTTGATGTTTTGATGTTGCAAAGCACGTAGTCATATTCTTTTCTGTGTGGCAGTACATTTCACCTCAAGAGGGCCGCTGCTCCACTTACAAAATTGATCAGAGTTTTCAATGCTTTGCTAAATTTCCAAAAACTTATCTAAGGATACCACTGCAGGAGGTCTGTGCAGGACCCACAGAGCCTCCATCCAGCTCCCTTTTGTTACAGGATCCCTAAAGGCATCATCCTGCACATCCCCCGCCACCCACAAATCCCAGGGGATGCAATTTCTGGAGGAATTATGAATGTCTAACAGCACTGGTCAACTTATTTTTTGTGAGTTATCCAGCAAATTGAGTGACATTATTTTGGTTCATTAACTATTTCTGAGCAGACTTCAGCTTTTACCTATTCATTTATTGTTTGTAGCCATCTAACACAGGTGATACAAGCGAGTTTTAGCAAGCAGAGAAAACATCTAAGCTTCACTGCTTATTTAAATTTCTTGAATGTGTGACTTAAAACATTTGAAATAATGAACACAAATAAAGAACATAAGGAACAAGTATAGAACATAAATATGGATAGATATATTATAGAAAATATTCTTTATATAACTAAAATAAACATTAAAATATTGTTTATATAACTAAAATAATATCAATATATAACAAATAACACAAGTATATATACAAATACAAATAAAGAACATAAAAAATAAAGACCATAAAAATCAAGCTAGATCCTAAAAGTACCAAAAAAAGGAGGTGCGTCATGAACAAGTTATTCAAAAGGGGAATATACTTCTGCAACATTTGTAATATTTAATCCATTATGATTTCTAAGAGCGAGACTGACCATAGAACACCACCGTTTATAACCATTCAACCTATATAAATCTATTTATCGACTTTCAAGTTTCTCTCTTAATTTTTACCCTCATTCAGTACCTTTTCTCCTTAATATGCATGTGTTCACTGGTTTGGGATTTTCTAATGCAGCTGTTTGGGCTGGCTTATTGGCATATATCAGTGAATAAAGTATTGTGCCCTTTAAATTGTATCTCAGCTGGGACAGTGCAGTGACCAGAATCATAGAGCTTGTCTGTCAGGGTGGGGAGCAAACATCTCCTATCACTTTCTCAGAGACAATTCCTGCTCCAGCAACTGTATATTTAAGGATAGAATACGATTTCCTTCTGGTACTCTTTTCAAGTAACACATGAATACACATTGGCACTCAGATACAGTGATAATGGATATGGGCTAAGGAAAAAAGGAAAACAAACCTTTATAGGATGGAGGGTATCGATATTCTTTCATCAATACAAGGACACTAAAAACACATTTAAAAAAGCTTCATCAGACCACCTGTGTGCAATCCTGCCACAAATCACCACTGTCCTCATGAATTTACAGAGGAACCTCGTAAGTAAATACCTCTTCTTCACTTGTATAGTAAAAATGGAAGAAGAAAAAAAAAAGGTTGTGAAGTGTCTGCTTGGGAGTATATACAAACTAAATCAAAGGTATTGTTCAAAATTTACAGCAGGTCATCTCTTCTTTTTTCCTATTTCTTTTCAATATCGAATGAAGGGCTGACCAGCAAGGTCAAACTTTCCTTATTAATGAGGCATTGCTAGAGCTTTGTCTCATTAGGGCACTCAGAACTATGCATTTACTGCAATTTGCAGCACTTAATAGAGAAAGGTCAGAGCAGGTTACGTTCAATTTCCACTTGGCAGAGGGAGGAAAAATGGAAGCGATTCATTTGCACAAATTTGAATAATTCTTCTCAGTCTCCTTTTCTTTATCTATGTCGAGATAATTCCTGCATCTTAGCCTGCTCACAATCATCCCAAACCTGCCAACAGCCAGCTTTCTATGAAGACTGTAATGGAGCTGACAGATTCTATGAATCCAGGTGTCAAAATAAAGCCATTCAGCTCACCCCCCTCCCTCTCTCACAACAGGGAATAGGAGCTGCCTCTAGTGAGCTCTTAAACTTATCATAAATGTATCAAGATTGCTGTGGGCCATGAAACAGCTGTAGACAATTAATCTTTCCACAATTCTTCAGCATAAGAATTGCTTTCCCTGTGAAGTAACATCTGCCATGCTGAGGTGATTATTCATGGGCAATGGGCGCCACCATAGTTTTATGCATAGAGCCATCAGTGGCAATGAAGCAAAATTTATAGTTTTCCCTGGTTCAGTAAAAATAACATTTCAGCTGCATTAAAATGTCATCCATCAGCATTGTCCCAGAGCACAGGGCCCCATCTCATCCAGAGAAATTAAAAAGTATTCATTTTAATGGTAACTTGTGAAGCTTGCAGTGACATTGCTTTTTTTTTCCCCCTCTTTTTTTGTAAGCAATATTGAGGAGGAGGAGGACTGAAGGAAAAGGTTATGTGGTGCAGCGAAGCTGAGGATTAAATGTGCTACTAGGGAGTAATGATATACCAATTACTGGGCTGCTGGTTCTTATTTATTCATAACCCCTGAACGCTTAATCAAAAATCCTTGAATCAAATTGAACAACTAAAGAAGGAAAGTTATTTCACAGAGATAATGTAATTCTTCAACTTAAAAAAAAAAGAGAGAGAGACAGAGAGAGTGCCAAATGGATATAAAGGCAAGACGTGGCTCTTGCCAGAGTGGTAGGGTTAGTCTTCTAAAACATTAGCTTAAAGGAGTAGGGAAATTTAAGCCGGAAATGTAATGGTCGTAATTTACAAGCGAGTTTCTATTCTAACTCCTAGAGTAAAGCTGATTAATGTCTGCTTTGGCAGCATGCTCGAGGGAGAGAAGTGTGCAGAAACTTACTGTGTGAGTTTGAAGTGCTTTGTGTTGCTCATGTGTCATGGGTAGATTGCAACCATTGGGCTGTTCAGGTGTCACCTTGTTCTGGCAAGCACCAACAAGTTAAGGACTGCTTAGGAACCCCAGGTGCCACTCATGTGAGCAAAGATAACACACCCCGGATTTAAGACTATTTGGATACTTACATGGATAAAAGACATTTTTCCTTGGTAAAGAAGTGACTGAAAGAAAGAACTGACTACATCTCTACTTTTTGGAACTGGACCTGGACTGTACCGGCTCCATAGCCCAAAGGCAGTAGAGAGCTGCAGTGGGTCCAATTCATACTTCTGAGCTATTACTAATGTTCCCAGTTTATTTTAGGGGGAAAGAAACAGTGTTTACAGTAGGATGTTATGTATGGAAAAGGTTTCAAAATCTCCACGTCCTGAATCTAAATATGTCTACATTCAAATTTTCAGGAAAATTGAGCTGACTTAATTTCTAAAGCATGTTAGTTCAACAGTGGTAGCAATCTGCACACACAAAGTATTTTGGAATGAGAATTAGAAAGTATCTTATCTTAACCTTTAAGGATAGACTATTTACAAAGGCACATCGACAGTGAGATACTAGATGAAGCACAGCACCGAAGGAAGAGCTTCCCCACTAGAGCAGACTTGGCTCCAGGCAGCCTGGAGCATGCGCAGAGCAAGGTTTGTCTTTACCCTCTAGGTTTATCTCAGGATGTCCACAGACTGATTTTACTGATCAGTTTTAGAGTTGTACCTTTACTCACTCAGGGTTTTTTTTCCATATCATTTCTGTGGAGACAAGCTTTCCCTGAGGGTTCAAATCCTCTGTGTTTTGTGTTTCTCTCTTTCATGATCCACCTTATTACAACATGAGTGCCCAAAACAGAAATTCAGGCTTGGACCAGGAGTCAGATCTCAAATCCTTCCGAAAGCTAAGTGATATCAAAACATATGCTGCTGAGTCTGGAAGAGCTCTAATTTCAATAAAACAACAATAGCAGGTAGATGGAATTTATTACACTGCCTAATTCTGAAAATACAAGCTTGCTCTAAGAAAAATACCTCCTTCTCTCTTCTGAGAGTTTCTAAAAAATGCCAAACGCACAGTAAGAGACAATTTCCCAGTCTAGTGCCTTTACCTGAGAAGGCAATTAATTATAGTCTAAAAGAAAACTACATTCCCTTAAGTGAGAAGC
Organism: Morus bassanus; assembly: GCA_031468815.1. Taxonomy (NCBI): domain Eukaryota; kingdom Metazoa; phylum Chordata; class Aves; order Suliformes; family Sulidae; genus Morus; species Morus bassanus. Next base: position 19,276,792 of record CM062570.1, read on the forward strand.
AGGGTTCTCAGGAGCTGAGAGGTGGTGAGTGACTCCAATGAGGATCAAGCAGGCTTGTGATAAATTGTTACCTAAAATGTTTGTGTTTAGCTTCATTCTTCTGTTTCCTATGCAGTAGGAGGACTCACTCAAGACCTACATCTAGGATGAATGAGGCTTGAGCAGATCTCTAATGGATCCTACATTTTTTAGTGTTTGCTGTGGAAAAGAAAAAAAATGTGGTGCTCTGAGACCTATCCCCAACACGGGAACAAACAAAATCATTTTGATGATTTGCATAAATTCTTTCAATCCCACTGCTGATTCGTTGGAAAGGACAGGTTCAGCTCTTGGGTCCTGGCTGACCTCACTTGAATTATGAGGGGCCTTGCCTAGAAGAAATATTGCTGTTGGCAAGATCAGCAAACAGCAACAGTGCCTGCCAGGCCCTCTTGAGACTTCAGCTATCAGCTTAAGTGGCACACTGAAGGACACGAGACTCGAGCAAAGAAAATACTGAAGGGGAATTGCAAGTTACAAATCCTGCAGGGATTCAGAGTGAGAAAGTAACAGCTAGTGAGAAATTATCTAAGAAATAAATTTGACTTAAGGAGAAAATACAGATCAACTCATCAGTGTGGAAAGGAAAAGACACTTGATGTTTACTAGACTCCTTTGCTGTGCAAGAAAGATGAAGTTTAAGGAGGCAAAAGAAACCTTTATGAGAAGAAGCCAGAGAACGAAAGCAGAGGGAAAAGCTCTGGGAAAGTTGGGAAGGCAATGTATAAAATTAGAAAAAAAAAAAATCATGTGAAGGAGAATGACAAAGACAAAAAAATAGCAGAGACAGCAGGCACCTGACACAGTGAATTTCCAGCAGTCAAGGCTTCACCATCTGCAACCTTACACTCAGCTTGTGAAATTGCATCTAGGGAACACTGATCAAGATACCTCCCGGTTTCCACAAGCAATGTGAACTTTTCTGGATTCAGCCTATGCACAGAAATAGCAACCTTTGGGTCCTGCTGCAGCTGAGAAAGCACAGTAATCCAGACAAAGTACACACTTTGCTTTTTCATAGAGATTTTACTTTCATCTGATCTTGGACTGCATTCCTTAATCTTAAAAAATATGGGGTTTGGCTTATGAATATGCAGCTCTTTATGAACAGAAAAAGTCCACAGGCTGTGGATGACTAGCTTTAAAAAAAAAAAAAAGAGCAAAATAGAAAAAATGCAAACTCTTTCTCTTTTATTTTATTTTTTTTAATCAGAGAGGCCAGGATAAAACATCCTAGAAACTTGAACAAACAAAAAAGTCTGCTAAATTTCATATGCTTAACTCTGGGAATGAAAATAAATCAACCTTTATTTTGTGTGCTATGGAAGCTTATATCAAACTATTTTAGTTATAAGGTAAATGTTGGGTTTCACAAGTACTAAGAACAGACTCCAGATCCATTCAGTACTTCACCTATGTCTGACAGCTACAAGTAGCTACAAGTACAGGAAACTGCATAAGATCAAGGTGGAGCATTTGTTCTCCTGGATGTTATTCCCAGTTTCAAGCAATGAATGTTTCAGGGGTGTCCTGAGCCAGAGGCTGCCTCTTCCACATCACTTGTAATATTCAGCCCTCCTCAAGAGCGTAACTGTGCTTTTAATGAACTAACAGTTTCGAGCAGTTCTAGAGATCTGCCCTTAACTCAGTGCTATCCCTACCCCTTCCCACTACCACCCATCTCTGGAGAAGGGCAGTAAGACAGATGTTTGTCAGTGCTACTGACAATGGCCCAGGCAAAAGAGCATCATGTAAAGGGTTTATGGAGAGGTTGGCCTTCCTTGTCAATAACCCACCTTGAGCTCTCCAGCTTTTCCCAGCAGCTGTCAGTGTATTTGCCTTCCTAGGAGGCTAGGTCTTTTGTGCATTCAGAGGAGAGACAGAACTCTTCCACGTGACTCCTTTGAATCTCAAGAGAGGAAATTGGCTGAGGTGTTCAAGTAGGTAAACCCTTTTCTGGAAGTTAGCAATGCAAGCATGATTTGGCTTTCAATTTAAAAATGTTTCAACTCAAATGGTAAGCCACAAGGCTTTTAAAATTTGGCTCTTTTTTAAGCTGTACAATTACCCTTCCCAAGAAATGTTAGGACAAGACAATTAACCATGTTATTGATTTTCTAAAATAGCAATCTTACTTTGACTTCATCAGGAAATCTGCTGATACTGGGCCATAACAGCACTCACTGGCCACACCAAGCTGTCTTTTCCAACTGGGAAGGTCTCTCTCACCTTGAAGATGCCTGGGTTTCACCAAGACACAGGCTGAATACTCCAAGGGATTCATAAAGAGCTTTTAACTATCATTTATTACCTGGGCCCAGAAACCCCAATGGAAGCTCATGGTTATAATACAGATCTGCACAGCATTATACAACATCCCTGTGCTAACTCACTCTAACAGAGTGAAAATGTGCAGGGAAGCACCAGTCTCATAAGCTGCAGCACATCCTAGCAGCCTGGGTATGTCCCCAGGGTTTCCAGAGAACCTGAATCTGAGTCGCTCAGCCAGGATGAAACTGAACCTCTGTGTCCTCCCATCCGAGGTCAATCATGCATTGGATTTAACTCACCAGGCTCCACAAAAAAGTGCAACTGTCTTTCCCTTTTGCTGGGAAACATATCAGTGTAATTAGGAACAGTGTGACAGCTTCAGCCAGAGGAGTCACCCATAGGCAAAAAAGAATAGGGAAACCCTGGCAGATAAGTACTCTGTTAGCCACTTGACAGGTGAGGTGATGAAGAGATTACAGATGATCTGCTTAAAGTCATGTGAGACTGCAACCAGCCTGGGAACTGTCCTCAGATCTGCAGTCACACTCATCCATCAAGCACTCCTTCAAACTCATCTTTCTTCTTGGTACATGGCAAGATGCACTACCATCCAGCAATTTCTCAGCAGCAACACCCATGTGCACTGAAAGAAGCAATTTAAGGAGAGCTGAGGGTCTTCTGTTAATTTAGCAAACCACCATTTTTTCTGTCCTACCAAAGTCACTGCAAGGAGAGAATCTGCAGTGAGAAGAAACGACATGTTTCTGCAATGTCAACTCTCAGCCAATAGCACCGATTCATTCACTTTCTAGCAATAACAAAAAATGTGAGGTGTTCAGATTTGGAGCCAAAGAGAGAGCAAATTAAATCTTTTCTCATATTCTTCCCATAGAGCTAAACACCTTTTCTATTTAATATGGTTATTTACTCTAACTTTACTTCATTAGTGTTAAAGACATTATTTCATGTTGAATATTGTGGGTCTTAAAATAGTAGAACTGGGAAAAAATAGAGGGTTGCTTTATCAAACACATTAAACTCTATCTCTATCTGATTTTAAAAAATTGTGAAGCACAAATTATCCGGAGCTTAGCACTCAGTGTCTCTTCCTTGGCCTATAAAGTCAACAGTTATGGTGTTAAAGTTTAATCAATCCCATAAAATGTTACTCAGAAAGTGACCCTGGTGTTATGGCTGAAGTACATCTCCTACATTAAAAAGCACTTTCGTGGAAGCCAGAGCAATGTTATTGAAAGAGAGAGCTAATAGGTATCTAGATGAGGTTATGAAAGAGAGGTGGATGTAAAGGAGAGTATTGGGAAAGGCAGCGGAAGGAGGAAAATAAGGGATTTTCTGTTCCTCCTCCTCTTTTTTCCAAGTGGTTCCCCACAGAGCTAAATGTAAATACATGAATGTTCAGGTTGGAAGGATAAAAAGCTCTTTTGACAGTTGATCAAAAGCAGAATTCTTCATCAATTTCATAGTAAAGCTGGATGCAATTTTCACAGTCAACAGGGGAAGATTACAGCAAACAAGACCGACGGTAACAGCACTGTAGACAGATGACAGGGCATGACTCGCTGCTGCAAAGAATAGGGTTTTGGATACTGTTAAGATGAGGTTAAATGGCAACTTCATCAGAACATTATATTTGTTGGCAAAAAAATAAATCCAGAAGATCACTAATTATGGTCAGTGAACACTCTTTTTGATCATTATCTTCCTGACTATTGATTAATTTCCTAACATACAGCTATCTTCCACTGCAACATGCAAGCACTAGATAGGATATACCAGGCCTTGCCACATATTCTACTTCATATACATTTTGGGTTGGAACAGCCAGCATCCTTTGATATTTATATCACGGTACATGATAACTCTGGATATTGTCATCAGTGAAGAACATAAGCACATGAAAGCACATAAGCACTTCTGAGGGAGGCAATATAGCTTAAAATCAGAACAGTTAAGCCTACCAAGAAGTTAAAACTGTAGAGTGTGCTGCCAGATCTCTGTATTTCACCCAGCAGAATTTAGACTCCACCATTCACCAACAGATTCATAAAAGTCTGCCAGATTTCAGGTCAAGATTATTAACTATGCTGATCCTTTGGTGCAATATATCATGTCTTCCAGACCCACGTCCAAGCATATGCAAGCCACTAAGATTATCAGAGGCATTCAGAAACTACTTAAGTTAGTATCTTACAGAGTCCCCTATGTTAGATGCTATGCAGGAAGAACTAAATAGAGACAGAGTCTGAGGACAACTCAGTTTTAAGTAGCAGCTGAACAAAACCTATTTTAAGATGGAAAAAATATTTCTCTTTCAAAGGCCTCTGTATCCAAATTACCTGCTGTTGATGAGCAGTGTATTCTCAAACCCCATAGAAAACAGTATTTGTTTGCTTACTATCTGTGAGAAATTTCAAGTGACTTTTTTTCACAGGGCTATAGAGGAGAAAAGGGCCATATTGTAGAGATTATTTCAAGTTAGTTACACCCTGAAGTGAGAATGTCATCTGCAGCATCATAACATAGTAAGGTGCTAGTGTTTCAGCCTATTTTAACTAAGGTAGGTAGTACTTGCTATTTTATTAAAAGATTATCCAAGCCTTATCTGGGGTGGATTCCAGTACTGCTATTCCAGAGCATCTTTGACTGCAGTAAGGATTTGCTTGTAGTCCTGAAGAGGAAAACAGGAAAGCTGTCATCTTAAGGAAAGAAAAAAAATATTTTAAGAATCACCATTGCAAAATTTGTACAGAAAACAATGCTGGACAGCTCCCTCAGCCTGCCGGGCCCTCCAAGACAAACCCATCGGCAGCCAGCCTTCCTTCTGCGGCTGTGCTCCTCCAGAATCTGTTACAGCATCCAAAAGGAAACATTCTCCAAACTAATTTGAGTTACATCTGAAATAACCATATGTTCATTATCAAGTGAAAAATATACAAGGAAGCAGATACCCGTGATGACTCAAATAGAAGTGTTGACTCTGAGGGCTTTGCAGATTAGACTACATGTCAGAAAAAAGAGCACAACTGAAAGAGTAAATTCTGACAAGTTATTCACAATTCCTACATGTTTGCAGTTCTGCCCAAGCTAATCTGTAAAGGCTATTATATGCTAGAACTCAGCTGAACAAATTTGAATGTACAAAGGCATCAGAATGTATTGTCCAGATTCATACCAAATTATATCAATCTGAATTTCACTTTGAATTTCACTCTCTATTCACACAATTTGGAATTCCTCCAAGTTTCTGTAGTGTTCAAAGCTGAGGTTTTGACTACTTTAATCTTGAAATGTATGGCAATACAAGAAGTATTTTAATAAATGTAATCCTTTAATCAGAAGAGAAATCATAGTAAGAATTCAGATGTTACTTCTAAGCAGTACTCACAATTCAAACACTGAGACATTCTATACAGTTACTTGCCTTTGACATACCTATTCTGACTGCAAGGCAAAGGTATTGAATAAAATGATGAGAAAATCCACCTTATTAACTCAAAGACTGTGAATTTTTCAGCTGAATTTGCAAAAATGTAGAAGTAGACACCAATGGAACACAACTTCTGAAGTCCTCAACTTGCTGATGGGTCCAGATCTCCAGAATGACCCAAGCTGCAAGCTCAAAAGACCGATTAACTTATTGTATCCATCTTCCAGTCTGCCAGGGCAGTTTATATGCCCTTTTTTTTTTTCTTTTTTACGCCCCAGGCTATCTTTAAACAGCTTTAACCACAGGTTTTCCTGCTTGCCAAGAGACTACTAGAAAGTCATGGCTGCCACCACCAAAGTTTTCCTTCAATATTTAAACTAAACATTTTGCCCTCCTTTTCATCTTGCTATTCTAAATTTTTATGTCCAATATACAATAAATAATTCTTTCCCCTTTTTAAATTTTTTTCCTGATGAAAAATATTTGTAGACCATTATTTCTTGCTTAAAATGGAGATGTTTGTAAGGCAAACAGTAAATCATTCATCTCCCTGCCACATCTCAGAATACAAAAATCAAAGTGAAGTTCTCTTTAAATAATTTCACACAAAAATAAAGCTCTTTATCATTATCTCAGCTAGGAACATATTGTTAGTGAACACACATATAATCTCCAATGGGAGGAAAGTCTAATATTTAGCAGAGATGTAATGAATTATGAATAAATATGTGTTCACTACAAAATTTAGATACAGATTAGTGTTTAAATCTCCCCAGCACAGAGGGAGGGTTGCTATTTCAGTATTATTCTGACCAGTCTATTCAAATTATGAGCTAAAAAGGCCTTCTTTTTTTTGTTCCCTTAAATAACTTATTAGTTAAAAGGATGTGAATTAACTTAGAATGAATGTTCAATTCATATAGTAGAATCGCCATCATCATTATTACAGGAAGCTCTAATCATTACACAGCCACTCATATAAGACATTCTGCTAGCTTGCCTTTAATGAACATGACTCACATTTCACTTTAATGATTCCTACACCCGTGTCTCCTCTGCGCCTTCTCCTTCTACCCAACCATGGGGGAAGGGTGGCCTACATTGCTTTTTAAAGATGAAAGGCTGCCTTTTAAGAAGGGAGTCACTTCCAGTACCTCTATTTTATAGGAGCTCACACTGTAAAACCTTGGAGAAATCTGAAGTCCAGAAAGTACTCAGAGCCATCTCCTTTCAAGGAGTCTCCAACGGGGCCACCCGAAATTGTGGTGCACCGAAGGAGTGATCTTCTCAAGGAGGCTGAACAGTCTGCAGCATTTCCTCCAGAAGAGTCATCTTCTCAACTTGCTCAGTCAACTCCCTATTTTCTACAAGAGAATGCAGCAGCTTAAGCAGAGCAGAGCTCACATGCAAAGGGCTTGCAGAGGCGGCAATACAGAGATGCAAGTGCATTGCATTAAGGACACGCAACCCAAAGAGCCTGTGGGAATATTCCAAAAAGAAGCACAGCACCCTCCTTTCTCACCCAAATCTAGTCTCACTGTAAAAATCAGGTATTGAGATACCGAAGCTTCAGATGACTAAAACAGTCCATGTGGTCCACTTACCTCCACCTCCTAGGGTCTTAAATATCTTCACAGCATAGACCATTTCTCAAAAAAATCCACCTCAATCAATCAGGTCACAGTCAGAAATATCTCTGTGGCAACCATAAACTATTGTTTGAAAAGCTTTACTAATAACAGCCAGGGATAAGCACAAAGTTAGCTCCTCACGTGTCCACTACGTAAAAAAAACTCACCCAACTGCATTCATAGAATGATGGATAAATAAAACTGCTAATTTTCACAGGACTTCCATTACATTCCTTAAACTTTTGCTGCCAGTAGCTACACAATTGAACTGCAGAATTAATTTCACTTCAAAGCCCATCATTTAAACAGAATCCTAATCCCATTAACCTGACTGCTAGAGCCAATTCTACACCATGTGTTATCACAGACTTCCCAAAGGATAAGACTTTAATAGTTCAACACAGTCAGGTTCTGGTTTTATGGGTGGTGGTTACAGGTGTAAAGAAATTACTTCTTTACACACCAAGAAATTCTCTATTGCACTCCCCAGTCAAATAGACTAAAACATTTTACAGCATTCCTGAGAGACAGATAAAGAAAAGGCAGAGATGACTTTACAGAAGTTCCCTCACATCCATCCCATCCAGGTGTGATGTCTGGCACATAACCACAAAGCACTCAGCCACCTGAAGCCAGGGCTGAACAATACTACAGCCACTTGAAACACTGGCATTAGCCTAGGAGGGAACGATGTCATTACTAAAACTGGTTGAAAAGTTTAACGTTACAGTTTGCTTCCCTTTATTTGGTAGTCTTTAGGTTTTTCTTAACTTTTACACACACCAACTTCTTTCCTCCCATCATTAAATTTAGAAAGGCTGGCAAAGTTAAATCTCATTAACTTTCTTAAATTACTTCAATTGTCCAGAACTTGTTTAATATCCAGTCTTACAGGCAGCACTGTATAGGAATGAGGTTTGGTCCACTCCTGACTTAGAGGCTTAAAAATATAACTGTCATTCAAATTCCACAGGGTGCTCCTAGCAAGGGACAAGGATGGGGCACAGAGTGCTGTTCCCATGTCAAGACACGTGGCTGCAAGTAGGGGATGCATAACATTTTAGGAACAGCACAGGGAGCAAAAGGGGTCTCTGATCCTGCACTAAAGCAACAAGGAACCCCCTCCTAATTACCTGAGAAAGACAAGAGACTGCCCTTTCCCTACACTCTTTGGCTACTGCTATATGTGACACTTGTGCCCATGCTTAGCTCCCCAGTTTCATTCGTTATCTGTTTACAGCACATGCCTTTATGCCCAGTGCTCTTAAGAGATGCAGTACTTTCTTCCATTTTGGTTTTGGAGGACCATAGCTATTATTTCATGTATTCTGCTCTTCTGCAGTTGCTTCCTATTACTGCTTAAAACTACACAACAGCCTTTTCTCACTCTTTGGTCTACAGCACACAAGGATTTGCGGGATCACAGCTGAACTATTCCTGGAAATGTTACACATCTCATGCCCAAAATTCATCTGTGGTGTAGTTCAGCAGCTCAATCCATCACCACTGAATTTGGCCTAACATGTTCGAATATTTTGGAACAGGAACGGAACAACAAAGTCAGCTAAAACAACATTTCTGGTATGAAATGTTGACCAAAGCTTTTAGTGATCCCAGAAAAAAAATGTGTTCCTTTTTGGTTTTGATGATAACAAAATTAAGATCCTCTCCCCAGTACTCACTCATTGCTGTCACGCTGCTTTACATTTATTACAACCAAGAACAGAAGCAGAAATGCTGACTACCATTGGAAAGACTGTTTTTTAGGTTGACCAGCAGAAGGTAAAAACAGTTAACCCAGAAGAAAATGCAGTACAAGTTTACAAGCCTGTGAAACCAAGACAGACAGGCATTGCCCATACAAAGTCCCTGAGTCTTTCAGGCCAAATTCAGACATTTCAGCTGGTCCTGAATAGCATCTTTCTCAAGCAGCTGCACAACAAGTGACTGTGAGCCTGTGAGTTACTCTGACCTTCACAGGATTGTTCAAGTTTGCAATTATCCCAAAATGTATTCTTGTCAAAAACACACAATTTTCATTGCACCACTTGCTTTTCAAGTCAAATTAACACTTCACAGTCAGATTCTGCTTCCAAGACAACTCTACCCTAATTGAGACTTCCGTGATTTTATTTCAAGAGAGAGCAAGAGCTTTCATTTGTGATTTTAGCTGCAGGGACAGATAGATAATGAACTGCGTAGGTTTCTCCAAACAAAATATCATGTCCCCTGAATGCAGCTACCTGACAAAAGACATTAGACGAGAGGAGCTGGGACTGTGCTTAAGCTCAGACATGTATTGTTAAATGTGACATGCTCAATTTATCATTAGTTATGAAGTGAAAACGGATGAATACACATTCAATTTAGTTCAGCTGCTTTCTTCATTTATCACACTCTTTCATCATCCATCATTCTTCCCCACCACCCTTTTGATTTGAACAAATAACACACTTTCATAAGTTTAATCTAATTAATCATAATTGTAAGGTAATGTTCCCTTAATGAAGCGTATATTGGGCTTTATAAAGTTTGTTGCAATTTTAATAAAATCTGTTCCAGATAAAATCTACAAATGTTTTCAATGGAGCCAAAACCAGCCCTATCTCTCTCCCACTCATTACTAAGGTTGATGATGATGTATCAGTACAAAGAGTTGCTGAAGCATATTGTTCTTTTATAGAGCCACTGTTTCAATAAATTGGAAAGCGTTCATCATTTTATGAGACAAGACATGCAGTTAAAAAAGTTAATTGAAGTAGAAACAAATTAGAAAACCAACCTAAAAGATTTTTCACACATTATTGCTATGAAATATACAATACTTGCTATCTTCTGAGGGCATCTCGCATGCCAAAGACGGTATAAAGTAGTAGTTGCTTTTAGCAGCAGAAACGGTGTACAGAGCTGCTAAGTTTTGTTGCAGTTCTCCAACCAAGTTAATCCAGAAGAGAGCTACTTTCTAGCAATGTCAGTGAACATGTATCTTCATGCATCAGACCAAGAAATCTCAGTTCTTCTCAGGACAACTTGGCTTTGTTTACTGAAATTTTTCAAGTCATTATGACCCCAAATTTCATTCCCCCCCCACCTATGCTAGACAAAACTGCTTACCTCATCTTGTGATTTTCAGAGGTTCATAAAACGTTTTGGAGCATCTGGATGGAAAGTCCTCTGGAGATCAATATTACTTATGAGGATTATTAATGAGCAATTTTATTTGATCATTATTAACACATATGGACTCTTCATACCAAGACTAACATATCTTCCATTTGCTAACACCATAGCATACTCATTTGAATCTGTTTCCACTCTTATATTGGCAACTATTTCCAAGTTGCAAAAGCAGAAACAGCACATTAGAAAATTGACTTATTTTCCTACTGACAGGATTTTACATCTCTGGGCCACTAATGACAGATGTCCGTCCTTTTCAAAATCTGGTTGAAAGCTGTACTACTTTGCTCCAGGGATTTTTGCCCAAGTCAGTACCCTGGTCATAAAGATTGCTGCAGAAGCATTGGCATGTTCATACTCCACCCATCCAACCATTTATCCACAATGTAATGTCCATATTATCATTTTCAAGTGCAGTTTTACTAGCTTTACTTAGTGAGAAATTTCAGGAAGAGGAACAATTCTAACCATTATATACTACTACCACCACCTCCATTGAGATGAAGGTTCACCTGGCAAGGTGAACAGCCCAGAAAGCATCTATTCCAGCATCTTATTCTGATGCAAGTCTTTATAGGATCATTCCTCCTTTCACCACGAATGAGGAAAAACAATGTAGTTCTACTGCTTGTTCCCTGGTTTATGTTGAGGAGTTGCAGAGCTTTTTCCTTCCACTTTGTGAAATGAATGCGAGATGGTTTGTGGCAGACTGTTAGACAAAGTGTGATTGTGACTCTCCCTTGTTGCACACAAGATTAGAGCTGCACAGCTGCCAGTGCTCCCTTTAGACCTGGCAAGTTATTTTACATACCACACAAACAGCGGCAGAAAATAGGGATTTACTGTTTACAAACAAAGCCAAAGGCAACACTAACAGGAACTAACTTCACGCCTACCATGGACTTACTGTGGCCGATTGCCTCTTTTAACAGCCACTTATTTCTGTAACTCACCCCTTGAAACGCAGGAGTACAGGGCTTAATAATCCACCAAGGACACAGAAGAGCTAAGCAGTAATGCCGGGAAGAGGAAATAACACAACAGCAGTAACAAGCCCTTGTAGCTGGAACTCACTACAATAAATTCATTTGTAAAGGAGCAGATACCCAGGAGAGATATCTGGGTCAGCCTCTTTCTAGCTATTATGTGAGAGAGAAACTTCAGGCATTTAACACAGTTCTGCATTCTTCTTAAAAGAGAAAAACTGAGGTCTCAGCTAGTAAGGGAGAATGATGTAATGCAGGCTCTTCTCTCCAGATGGGGAGTTTCCACATCTTTCCAGCTGGGAGCATTCTGGCTGTAGTCCCCTTTCCCAGCTCTTCCCCTTACTCCCTTTTTACCTGCGACAATTACATGGGCTAGTGAGGTGGCACTTTGTGTTCCTTGTCCTATGCCCCTTCACTTTTTTTTTGATTTTAGTATAACCTCTAAGGCTAAGTTGCTACAGCAGCCAGTGCGGCCAAAGCACTGCTACCAATTAAGTTAAGTACAAAGTATGAGATCAATTAATCATTCATTATCTTTACAACGCAATAGCTGAAGATCCAGGGTAGGCAGTCCAATAATCCTTACAACCCCCAAGGTGCCCATCTTCTCCTAAGCTGATCATCCATTATCCAGAGCATATCAGCATAAAAAATTCTTCATTTTTCAAGGCAATCAGTCTAGTAGAAATGACAAGTCATTGAAGCTCTGTTCCACCTTAAACACATGAAGTTTAAGAGGCCTGTAAACACATGTTTACTCTTAAACAGGTTTTAAGGCCTCTTCCTGCTTTCAATGAAAGCAAAGGGAAAACTCTTACCGAGCACTTGGAATTTGGGTTCATTTCACAATACTGATAAAACCAGGTAACCTTTAAAAATGCACTGGTCTGCCCTAACTACTGTCTCTGTCCCAAGGCAGAAATTTATAAGAATCTAATCCAAGAGATACATATGCAGTGAAGAAAGCTGTACATAGTTGAAGTAAACTGAATGTAGGCAGGAAGTGCCTTCAGGTTTCTGGTGTATGAAAGCTAGAAAGCACATGTGGAACATGTCCCAGGTCCTGCCTTCCTTGCTCTGAAATGACCTGCAACCTCTGATGGAGACCAAATAGCAAGATAGCAGCACAAATTGCAGAAATCCCAGGAGGTACAGACATAAGTTAATTCCCAACTAGAAAACATTCAGACACAAAGTGATGCTAATTGTCTTGTGGTATGGTGCACTCATTCACTTTTTTAACAAAAAAGGTACTTTATGATGAACCATCTCAACTTTACAGAGGAAGATACTGCAGGAAAAAAGGTAATGCAACGCATCTCTGCTCCTTAAAACAGGTTAGCAACAAAGAGAAGAGAAAAAACTACTTTGTGGAAATGATGAAGCCTGTGACCTTAAGCTCTCAAAACAAGAACTTCCAGAGTAATATAGAGCATTATTTAGAGAAAAGTCACTGCCAAAGAGTAATTTACATGATGTAATGTGAGTGTCCAATTCAAACAAATATGCTGGTCAGCACAGACTTTGATTTACCACCATAATACCACACAGTGGTCTCCTCCTACCTCCTTTTGCCCCCAAAACCTCCTTTCTTTCAGACTCCAACCTCCAAGGCTTCCCACATAACCTTGTATCCCAGGCAAAGCACAGTTCCTAACATGGAAGTTGCAGCACAGGCCACCAAACAGCCAGAGGGTCTGGGACCCTTCATGCCAGGGCAAGGAAGGCATTGGGGTGGGGGGGTGGGAGGGGCGGTATGCATGTACACATAGGCCATAAGCACCACTTGTGGTAAAAGATGATTTAACCAAAAAGTGAGGAAGCAAGCAAGGAAACGAGCATTTTCAGTGCTGGGGAGCATAGACAGCTCACAGATCTGCGGGGGCAGTCGGGTTTGGAGAAGGGGTTGTACACACTATCCAGAGATGGTTACTCACCCCAACAGTATACAGGAGAGCTTACACAGCCAACTAAGTGCCCTGGATCCTAATCAGTCGTTATCTATTTGTGACTTTCCCACAGTTTTGGAAACATTTCAGATATAGGATGGCATTCAAAGTCCACTCAGATATCAAAGAACCTTGCCTCCAGTCCTTTCCCTTTCTCTGTGGGAGCTCCTTCCATACAGTAGGACTAAAGAAGTTTGCTCACATCTGGGAAATGTAAATGAGTAGGAATATATTCCCCAAACTGCTAAAGAAACGTGGTCCAACTTTTCTAAACAAGAGATGTCCCATGCAAAAAAACCCCACCTTTCTTCTTCCAAAATGAAAAAATACAACAAAACCACAGAATCTACTTTCTTTCTATCTTTTCATAATTTTTTGAAGGAAACTGATGAGTGGGAAGAAGATTTTTCTGTGTATCAAAGTGTTTCTCTTCCTGCTTTTCCTTGGAAATGAAAGGGGAAGAAAGAAGAAACCTTAACACAGTTGAGTTCTAACATGGTATTTTTGCTAAGATCCTTCCAAACTCAATTCTCTCTTTCCTGCAAAGCATGTAAGAAAAGGAACTTTGCAGTTTTTCCATGGCAGTTTCCATAAGATTTCCACCAGCTCTCGTGCAAGGTAGCAGAGGCAGCATTCCCAGAGCAAACTGCATCCCTCTGAACATATCCAAGCTAAGGTTCTAGACGCACCTTCGCCAGCTGAACAACAATACTACCCATGTGTGCTTGAGACACAATTGTTGCAGCAGTGCTGCTTCTCTTCCAGTACAACAGGCAGCAAGTGGGCAGGAGTTAGCCTACACACTTTAACTTCACCTGCCCAGGAAAGACTAGAGGTGCTGGATGGTTCCCCTAAGAGCTAGGCTTGGCCCTTTACTCAGAGCCAGTGGCCAAGACAACCTTACCCCTATTATTTTTCCAGTAGTTTTCTCTTCTGGTTTTCCCACCCCTACAACTCACATACTGCAGAGTACTTGAGGACACTCAGGGGTTGTGTCCTCCTTATTATTGGCAACTGTGTCCACTTCAGCGCACTCATTGAGTCAGGAGGCTTCATCTGGTGAAGCTGGTGGAAGACCCTTCTGTTTAAGAACTAATTTTTAGAAAGAACGATCTCTTGCATTTAGTTGTTGTTTGTCCAGGGAGTTCCTTTGTCACTTACTTGCTTGGTGCAAGGTAATTACTGAGCTCTGCATTCCTGGCAGCAGCACAGAAACCGCTTGGACTCAATTCATTAGCGTTTAATATTATATTTGTAATAAGATCCACCACTCAAAAAGCACTAACAAATGTTGCCACCATATTATGCTGCAAGCACAAGATAAGAAAAGGAGAAAATGTACTAGACATCATCTTTGTTACGTATCTGCCAATGCTAACTTTGCTGTATGTGGCCGTTATAACCTTGCTTTCAACTCCACTGAAACAGCTCATAAAATCTGCCTCTGCTGTACAGCACTGTCTGCTCACACAGTGTTACCGTTTAATTAAATGGATACTTCATAAGAAAAGCACAAGGAAGGACAAGTACCCTTCCAGTTTCAGCAAGACCATAACTCACTCACTCACACACAAACATATCCACTGTTTCAAGTTTATGAGAGTATAACAGCACACCGTCAACACACCCCAGCTCCTGAGCTACACAGGTATATTTGTTCAACACCCATAATCAACACAAGAAAGCATTTCATTTGGGCAAGAGCTTGACTTAAAAAAAAGAAATAAAAACCTTAACAACATGTTACCATTCAAATTTTCTTAAGTAAGCAAATTTTTTTTTCCAACTTTTGTTTAAAAAGGTGTTTTCTTGGAATTGTTTAAAAGAAAATTGCCAGGGAATGGAGCTGATCAATTAACACCAGAAAATAAGAATGGCATGCATATGGATAAGTAGGGAGTAAGTGCAGGGAGAAAAAGAAGTGGTAATGAAGGGATAGAGAAAGGAATCAGTTGAGCATTTCCTGTGAACTGTCTCCATATGTTGCCATTTTATCCCAGCTTTTAAAAGGAGAGACACAGTCTAGAGAGAAAATTCAGCAGTGTCTACTTGAAAGGTAAGAGCAAACTTAGACTCTGACAATTACTAAATAAGAACATAATTAATTATTTCTTCAACTGAATAGTCCTGAATCCTACCACAAATCAATCAGCTCTTCTTGCCTAAGAAGCTCTGACTCTATTTTAGCTCAATGAAAACAAAATCAATGAAGGCCAATTATAGCCCATCTCGTTAGAGTATGCAAATAGTGCACCGTGTAGAAGAGCTGCTATTGCTTAGGGCACTGCCGAGGAAGACACTTGGCAGGCAAACGCAAACGTGAGCTGGTGCTGGCCCCTAGCTGCGTGAGCTGTAAAACACCAGCTCCTTTCCAATTTATTTGAAGGGGATGCAAAAGTAGCAGAGACCAAATATGCCCAATAGCAGCTCTTCATCAGCTTCCTACTTAGAAGCTTCAGGTGCAGAAAGCCCACCGATGTGTCTCAGAAAGCAGATACAAGGTTAGTTACAAGAAGTGGTGCATGCAAAGCTACAGAAAACTGAGAGAGCCTATCTTCCTTTCATCATCTTACATCAACAAGAAAAGGCACTTCTAGAAGCACATAATTATATTGCAAGGAAAGGATTTCATCCAACTGCCACCTACATCACTTAAACATCTTGCCCCCTCAAATGACAACCGAGAGCTCTGAGTCTCTAGAATTCTGGTTCTTCTAGATTCTAATTCTAAATTCTCTAGATTTCTCGCTACCAACATAGAGAGTAATATACACCTACCCTGTCACCACTCTGATCTGAGCCTGCTTTTCCCCTCACCAAACCAAAACCAAAATCATAGCACTTCAGGAAACTTTTTATTCTTCCCTGTGAACATTCAAAATGTGAAAGATGTTTGCCAAAATATTCACGCATGCAATGTATGCTCCATAGCTGTGTGGAGACACAAGGCTACCACATGATGAACTGTTTTGAATCAAACCTTTTGTTCGTGCCAGTGCTCCACAGCTCTGCATACCCCTGCCACACAGAAGTATTGACATAGTGGACGGTGACTCTATGCACAACCTTGCAGCATGCATGCAGTGGGCATGCACCCGCCAGACCGTGAGATCCAATTTCATACACCTGCAAAAAACTGGCCTTCCTGGGTTCTGTTCGTCCTGACCGATTTTCCCATAGCTCGCTCACAACAGACAGGATTATTCCTTTCAAGGAATCACCTGCAGGGACTGAGTTTCCCAGTTCTCTGGCTACAGCCCAAGTACATTTTTGGCCAAAAGCCTACTGCGCAGTGGCTTTCTGCCCATGTAGTGGGACTCAACCCTTGGCTTTATAGACAATTTTGATAGATGGCTTCATCTTTCCATTGGCTACCTAAAAATTATGATGTAATAGTTACTTTACCGCCACACTTGTCCATGTTGCCAGGATTTGTGGTAAACCACATAACAGCAGCTACAGAAGGACTTAGAATGAAGTATGCGACTTTTGCAAGATCAGGGTGCCTTCAATTTTGTTTGTGGTGTTGAAACTCTGTCACAGCATAGCCCAGGCATTTGGGTTCTGTGTGTTTGGGGGTTTTAGGTTTGTGTTTGGGTTTTTTTTTTTTCTCTTACTGTTATTTTTATGTTAGTTATATTATAGCTAGGGATTTTTTTTTAAGCACCTTGAAAAGGAACATAATTATGCTGTGTTTGAAGCACGGAAGACAAACCATTACTGCTTTTAACACTAAATCTTGACACACATACCTAAGACCTGTGAGAAGCCAAACCTGGGGATTCAGTTGCTCCAAACACAGTTGACCCACACTCCCTTTGCATATTTGCAGGTAACTCTGATTTCTAAGCTAAATCCGGACATTAGCATTTTTGCGATTAAAAAAAATTCTTCCTATTTAAATATTGTACATCTTTAACTTTAAGAACTGAAAGCATTAGAACTGAAACCTTTAAAGCAAAAAAGTGGAGAAAAAAAATTGTTCATTACTTCATAAGCAGCTATATGCAATAAAAAGCATCCCCTTCAGACAGTTTTGAAAATAACGAGCAAACCCTTATGCGAAGTAACATGATGCTCAATAGCATAATAGCCTCCTTGAAACAGTATCCTTAAGAGTTTATTTTACCTTTCTGCTAAGAGAATAGTACGAAATAATCACTCTCATTTCAGGATGCGCACACAAATACACACAATTAGAAGGCTGTCTGAGACGCTGCAGTAAGGGAATTCTGTAAGCTGTAACAAGGTCTGCTGGAGTTGTCATCACATGCCCATGAAAGAAATTTCAGGGCTATCAAGGGCATTCTCGAGACAGCACTTCTCCTGTTGCGTCCTGGGATGTATTTCTTCTGCCTTCTCTCTGGGTCACAACCAGTTCAAATAGCAATTTTCTTAATGGCTGAGAGTTTTACTACCTACAGAGTCTGTCTTCTTAAAGAACTACAGTGACATATACCAGCAACCTTGTTCTTTATCTATTTACTGATCTCTCTCTCGCTCTTCCCTCTTTTTTAAGCCTGGAGGAAAAGATGTTCCACAAACAGCCAGAACATAACAGCGTACAAGATGACGAAGGTTGCCTTGCTGATGGAAAATCCCAAGGACAGTAGGAAGTCTGCAACAAGCCCAGAGAACTGGCAGGAGTAACATAACTTGCTGTGAGGAAGGCAGCCCTACATGGAGGAAGCTAAAATGCAACACCATACAAGCTTCAACAGTGGGCTCATTTACAGAGATTCCATCTTTGCCTAATTTCATTTCAGTTGGTGGTGTAGCAAGGCAAATAAAGCCATCTCAAGCAAAGATTAATCCAGTTTAAGGTCCCAAATTGTAAAGCCACTTCAACTCTGCAAAGCTGGACAGTATAGGTTTAAGTAAATTTTAGATTTTCGACAATAAGTCTATACTTGGCTGGCTTCCTAAACTGAATTTCTATGATACGAGTTTACTATAATTTAGCCAGATCAAACTCAAACTCTATGCAAGAAGCCAGTGTGTATTCCTGCCAGGAGGAGCCAAATGCTCTTATTTGCTCCTACAAAGTAAAGCTCAAAGTGAGAGTAGCAGTATCCCCAGAGCAGCACAGTTACCAGTTCCTGGTGATGCCATCAGCAATGACTCCCACACCTCATGCAGAGCCCATCAGAGAAGCAAGGTGTGATTTGCTACATACAGATTTGAATAACCTTAGAGTATGAAAATCCCCACTTCTCTACATATCTGATCCTCTGCAATACTACTTGCATCTTTGTCATCTTTAAATTATTGGTGCATACAATGGCTGCGTTGGGGTTTTGGGGGTTTTTTAGGGTTTTTTTTGTTTTGGGTTTTTTTTTTTTTTTTTTGATTACTCTAAAGCCTCAGGACATTCCAGTGCAAATTAGGAATCTGAATGTCATTGGCATAAATCTTGAGGCCACACAGGAAGCATGTGGATGTTTTCACCAAATTTCATGCAATTGTTTTATTCTTTTTCAAGAAAATTTACAATTAATTATGTCCCCAGAACTTGCCTATCTAAAGAGCTGGAAGAGTTGCTAATGAACCTCAGCGGTGCCAATGACTTGGGAATTTTCTTTATCCAGGAGTGCTATCAGAACATGAAATAAGGCAGATTTCCAGAAGCTTTTTGCCAAGCAGTCAGGCAAGATGTGAAAATGGAGCCTGGTCATTTTACACCATGGACATGATGGTACTTATGTCAAAGGCATATTCATTTTTCATGAAACATAAAGAATTCAAAGCAGTAAAACTTATCTACACAGTTCATTGTCTGAGATTTTGCCAATGGATTCTGGTAGTATTTTGGGTTCATAACTACTCTAGGCTGTGTGAAATAGAGATCAATAAGTGGAACTTGAAACATACATATATCTATATAAAAAAAATGCCAGACACTCACTGCCAATGTCCTGCTGGAAGATGCAGTATCTGAAAAGAACCTAAAATGAGGAGTATATGCAGTTTTAAAGGACATGAAATTCATTTGACAGAAATGTAGTTATGCCAGAGGCTGATTATGGTATTAAAATGATAGCAATAATTTAAAGAAAGTAACAGCATGCCTTAACCTTGACAATTGGAGACGGCACCTGTAGTGGTGATTAAATAAGACAGGCTGGTTAGTACTTGCTAGTGAGCGCACACATGCATCTAACTTTAATCTTTTTTCTACACTATATAGTAACATGACAGTGATGCCATTCTGGGTAAAAGTTAACTCTCAGTCTAGCCCTTAGCGCACACTTTAGCCCTTTTGCCAAACCACTCTAGTCCTCTCAGTGTGCCTTGAAAACCTCTGCAAATACAGCAGTAAACATCCTGTTCAAATAACTTAAGGACCAGAAATCAACATGTCTATGGAAATTGGAAGTCCTAGCCCTGAGTTAGCACTGATTATCAACTCCCCATAAGTTTTCTTAAAGAGATGAATGAATGCATGTGATTTCAAGGGAAGAGCAGGATGCAAGCAAGACAAATGCTGATGCCATCCTCAAGGTTTATTTTGAGCTCCTTCGAAACAGTAAATCCTGTACTGACTAAAGTGAGAGCACAGGTGAATCCCAACCAAAACACATTCAAAACTGTGAGGACATCTCAACCTCAAACACAAGCAAAGGTTGTGGCCCTTTGGTGCATGAAGAGGTGGTAGGTAGACTACCCAGCACAGCTCCAAAAGATATTGAGATGAGTACAAACTAAGGATGCAGTCTGACTTGAGCACTACATTTTCTGAGCAGCAAGTTATTTCAAAAGCCATAAGTGCACTCCCTCCCTAGTCATGTCTTCATTTTAATTCATATGTTATCTGTAGTTTCATAGAACTAGTCCAGGCCTGTGCTACTTCTGAACTTATTAAGATTTAAGACTTATATGTGGACACCACCTTTCTCAAGGTGTCAGGGACAATTTCCAAAGATATTTTGGCATCTGAAGATTAAGATACAAGGTTTTTAGGCATGCCAAGGCAGCATCTAATATCAACCAGGCACTTAACAACCCTAGAAGCCTAAGTACCCTCCCACACTCCCCAACCCCTCCCCAGAACCCCAAACAAAATGTTTAACTTTTACCACTAAGCCAGCCCACCTAAACAAACAGGTGAGTTTGGGACTTCAGTTGATCATTGGTTTCTTCATGTGGCTAACTTGGGAATTGACTACCTCCTAAACAAGACTGTTCCTCTGCCTCCCCAACAAGTATCATCATCATTATTGTTGAACAAGACATGGAAGAAATTTCTGCTGCTGACATGCTTCTGAATTCCCATCCCTGCCCCTAAGCACAAACCCAGCATTAGGAGTCAAGTGCACAAGTGGAAGTCTGAATGCAATTATTGGAAAGGATTAATCCCTGCCCAGGCAGCCGACTTCTGCAGTGCAATAATTAGTGGAACTGCTGCACAAGATACTGCATGAGGAAGAAAATTAAAGTATGCCATGCAAGGGTTGTTTTGTGCTAGAGCTGTCCCCACATGGGTTTGCATTGCGTCACGCTCACTTTATGCAATGCTGTCAAGCATCTGGACTAATCCATTATACTAGGATGAAGTAAGGAGAACACAGGGCCAATCTCATCATTCTTTTATGCAACTAATTGCAGAAGACAGTGACTTGCTATTGTATGGGAATGGAAAGTCTTGGTATGTCTAGCCTAACACCGACACAGGGCCCCAAACCATAGGTGACAGTGCTGTGGTAAGAATCCCCCTTACTTGAAAACTCCAAGAGCATCAAGGAAGACTTACTTGTAGAAGGCAAAAGTCCCCCGCTCCCATCCTAGCTCAGCCCCAGTTCATCCCAAAAGCTCTCTGCACTACCCAAAGCAAGAATATTTCCACTGTTTTGTAGAAAGATAAGGTTATAAGTTATTCCCCACACAATTAATTGCCCAAGGATGTAACTTGGGGGAAAAAAACAAACCACAAAACCCAATAAATCTTCATGTAGTCATCATGTGAAAGATGGGACTCCTTTGCAAGGAAGTCTCTTTCTTGCAATGTATTCAGTATGTGGCTCGATTAAAGCGACAGCCTCAAGGTTCCAAACTAAATCTCCTTTGGATTTCTGTGCAACTTGCTTTCACATGAAACAACTCTGGAATTATCAGCGCTTAAAAGCTTAAGTGCTAAGACAGGACATGTGTTCAAGGTATAGCTAAAAACCTCACTCCTGAGAGCCATTCTTGTTTTAAACTGACATGACTTCAGTAAAATGAACCAAGTTGCACTGGTGGAATAGTGTCAAGACATCACATGGCAGAGCAGTTCACAGAAGTTAAGGATTATTAATCTCTCACGCTGTCTCTGAAATTAAAAACCCCAGAAAGTTAAGTCTTCAAGACATGCTGTGCACGTAGAACATCATCTAGTGTGTGAAAAAAAACTGGATACAGTCCAGCCTGTGAGTTTACACTACCATGGCATAAGGACAAGATAGAGTCACTGCCACCGATGGGAGTGCTGGAAACATCCTGGAATTTGGTGGAGCCAGGTCCAGGCCAGGTGGCCCTTACCACCACAGAAATGCAGAAACTGCAACCTGGCTACCTCTAGCTGAGTTTCCACTGCTGGCCTCCAGAGGAGAGGCAGGAAGCTGGCAGGGAGATTTCTCTGTGCCTCCTTACCCTTTTGGAGGGCAACTCCATACCCCGCTGCCCCAAAGGTAGTCCCATCACCAGTATGTAATTTGGAAGACTGAGCCAAGCACTTGCCCATCCCATGCTATTTAACAGAAGTATCGGTCTTATCCATGGAACTATTGTATCTTGTGTCTGTCTTGTATTTAAAAACAATACCATTAGCCAAAGGGTAAGAAGAGGTCACACAAACCATTATAGAGCCTAAAAGCCAGATATTAATTTTGAAAGACCATAATAGCTTTGTGATTTGTGAAAAAAGAAAAAAAATCACCATCATTCCAGCTGATGTCTGACATGCACTGGCTTCTCTGTAAAATGAATTTACCTTTTCATTATTATTTACTGACTGTGATTGTATTCCATTTGTATAGATTTTATCCAGCAAATTGGGGGAAAAAACAGCCTCAGAAAATCTAATAAAAAGATGGAGACAGTGACCAATAATTGGAGTCTGTATCTTGACTCTTGAGGTCACATTTCTGCCTTTTTTATGTTCATTTCAGGGAAACAAAAAAAAACCCAAAACATTCTGGATGGGAACAAATCAGAGCTGCTAATGGCAGGGACTCATTCTTCAGGAGCAGCAGTGCCAAAAAGTACAGCTGTGACAAAACCAAGAGTTCACCCTTACTGTTAGGCTTGAACAGCTAGTTTGTCATCCAAATCTGTACTAAAATTCCCCAAGACTTCTTAGCAGCTTCCCAGTCCAACTGCATATGCTCACACATGGCTGAGTCAAGAATCATGTTTGGCAGCACATACTGGCCTACATCCATGCTCCATGCAGTGGGACCAATACTGTTTAATATCTTCATCAATTGCATAGTGGGATCGAGTGCACCCTCAGCAAATTTGCAGATGACACCAAGCTGAGTGGTGCAGTTAACAAGACTGAGGGACAGGATGCCATTCAGAGGGACCTGGACAAGCTCGAGAAGTGGGCCTGTGAGAACCTCATGAGGTTCAACAAGGCCAAGTGCAAGGTCCTGCACCTGGGTCAGGGCAACCCCAAGTACCAACACAGCCCGGGGGGATGAAGGGATTGAGAGCAGCCCTGTGGAGAAGGACTTGGGGGTACTGATGGATGAAAAGCTGGGCACGACCCAGCAATGTGCGCTCGCAGCCCAGGCCAACCGTATCCTGGGCTGCATCAAAAGAAGCATGGCCAGCAAGTTGAGGGAGGTGATTCTGCCCCTCTACTCGGCTCTGGTGAGACCCCACCTGGAGTGTTGCATCCAGCTCTCGGGTCCTCAGCACAGGAAAGACTTGGACCTGTTGGAGTGGGTTCCGAGGAGGGCCACAAAAATGATCTGAGGGATGGAACACCTCTGCTATGAGGACAGGCTGAGAGAGTTGGGGTTGTTCAGCCTGGAGAAGAGAAGGCTGCAGGGATAACTTACTGCAGCCTTTCAATATTTAAAGGGGGCTTGTAAGAAAGATGAGGACAAACATTTTAGTAAGCTGGTTTTGTCAGAGCTTGAAAGGGGCTACCTCTTCTCTAAACTCAAAGGTCTTCCTCTAAATCTAAACAAAAATAATATGTATTTAGGTCCTTAAATGAGAATCAATGCTCTATGTGCCCAGCACGAAGAACCTGTCTTCAAGTTCAACTGCTGCATGGATTTCTTGAGCTGTCTCTACTGATCCAACCCAATTCAGCTGCAACATTTCGCAGATCTGTCAGGGGAAAAGGAAAAAATTGTACAAAAAAAACTTTCCAAAGACAGCAGAAAGAAGAGAATAGCTTAACTGGCATTGAGCCAAATGATACCTTCTATTCACTGTCCTTCTGTTATTAGCCATTGTGGTATACATTGCTGCCCTATAAAAATACTTCTCCAAAATTAATAGACTCATTTCCAAATCACTCAAAGAATGTGGATCTCATGTCTGTAACAAATCTGGGATATGGTCCAGAACCATCTATTCATAGTCACCGCTGCTCACACAGCCTCCCTGAACACAACATTTTCAGAGATACATGAGAAGGGATACAACACCAAAAACCTATCAAGCCTTGCCAGGAATGGAGTCAAAGAACAAGCAAGACAACAACATGTTGCTTAGTAAACGTGTGAGCAACTGCAGGTTCAAGAAACCTCATCAGCTTATTCATTCACCTACATCATCTCCACTCATGCAGCAATTAAGAACCGAGTGATGCCTCTTCTCATGGCCATACAGATATACTTTACTCATGCAGTCCTTAGTGCCATTCATACAGCTAATCTACAGGTTTTCTTAATAAATTTTCTCAAAATAAGGCAGATTTTGTTTAACAATGAGTTCAGTACAGGCTGTTTGTAAATCTGTTGAAGTCATAAATTCTAAAAAAGAAAGTCACAAAACTCGATTTGGCTTGCCAGATAACATTTCATTACAATGTCATTGTATTACCTTATTGTCATCATCCTTTGACTTAGCAGGGCTTTTTGCCTTAAAAATCCAGTTTTGCCCTAAGCAAGAAGCAAACTACAGTCTTTGGCATTTTTCCCGAAGCTCACAATCCTGTTGCTCTAAACATGTGCACCTAACAGGGCATCCCAGTGAGCACAGTTAAGAATTCAAAAACTACTGCAGTTCAACTACTGATGATCAACTCCAAAAGCAAGAAGAAAGCAGAGGGACATCAGCGCATAAACTGGCTGTGAATATTCTCTTAGGAATCACATATTTAAGCCTTCACCAAAACAATTCTTGTTCCATCTACAGATGAAGACATCACAACCTATACCTTAGAAGAAATATTCTATATATACATACACACCCCAATATTTATACACAATATATTTTTAAATGTGTTAGCCTAAACTGTGTTTTTTTTTTTATGTGTGTATGCATGTGCACACATGCAGGCATGTTTCTAAAAAGGTAAGTTGTCCTTACAAAGCTTCCTACCATGAGTGCAATCCAGGAAAGCTCAAGCTCACAGCTAATATCCATAAATTACGACAAACACATTCATTAGCCTAAAGCTTACACAACCAGTTCATCTTAATAGTAGTAATATAACTCGGCTCAAAGCTGAACTAGGATCACATTAAGCAAAGAAACCTTTGCTGTGTCTCACTTGTCTTACCACTATAACCCTTTTAACATAAACAATTTTTTTCTTAAAGGCCTGCCATGCTAAACCTGAAAGCATTTCTCTAAAAGTCCCTTCCCAATGTTTTCTTCCAAGGTCACATACCTCCAAGGGGCTTCACAACCAGATTTCCAAGACAAAATACAATATGCTGCATACCTATATAATATTCAGTGAAAAAATATAGTTATCCTTGTGTAAGTGCATGGACTGAGGGATAATGGAAAACAGGTCAGAACTCTTTTGGGAGACTATGTTCTAACAGATTTTTAAACTTGATGATCAGCTCTGGGGCAATAATTTTTTTTTTAAGCATTAAATTGAAAATCTCTTTGCCTCAAGAAAAGACTACTTACAAATGAACTCTTTTACAAATTTAGCAGCTCACAGTTGTTTTCCAGTTAATTATAGATTCATTAGCTGAGTCTCCCTGATGTGACTTCATGTAATTTCAAGTTCAGTCTGCATGATGAGTCACTCCTACTCTAGAAAGGATGAACACTAAACTATGTGTGTTCCTTAGAGTCTGGGTTGCAGGGGGGTGGGGGCGGAGAAAAAAGTCAGGTTAGAAATCAGGTAAGATCTCAACTACAGTTGGTCCTTTATGTCACAGTGACTGAAATTTCCATGACCCTAATTTTAAGTTTTCAGGAAGTGTAACTGTTTTATTTACACACATTTAGATAAGAGCATAAATGCCACACAAGACCCATTAGAAATATAGAATTTATTTCTCTTTACATTCAGACAGCAAGATATTGCAGATTCGAACATGCCACATCTTGTATCATAGATGACTTATGGATCCTATGTTTATACCTGTGATAGCTATTGCTAGCCCAGATCAACACAAAATGTGTTCCTGAAGTGGCTCTCTTGAGATCTTTAAGCCATTAGCAGCAATTTTTGCAGAAGTGCAGTCTTGAAAACCCACCTCATAAAAATTCATCTGTCATAGCCTACATTATCCAGCTGCTTACTGTATCTTACCTTTACAGCTCCAGATCTCAAGAAAGCAATTTCGACAGTAGCAGTGGACAGGGAGATTGAGGACTTGTCCCTTATCTTCCCTCAGGTAGCAGTTCTCAATAAAGGCAATACCAAGTTATAAGGCCACCAAACTCCTCACGGTCCGTGAACTGTGCTTTTGGCAGGGCAGCTCTTTTCCCGTTCTTTAGGGTCTGCAGCCCTTGCTTCCCTTCCCCCCTTGCACATCCAGGTGCAAGCTAACCAAAAGATGCAATCTTACAGTTCTGACAACATCCTAAAACATGTTATTTAAGTCATCTACAACTAAAAATCTGTGAGCAACAAGAAAAAAATCCAAAATTTTGTTACGTTTAAAGCTTCAAAGTACCATGAACAAGAGGTATCTTCACAACCCATGTCCTGACAGCATCTGTTCAGTATACTTCCCTTTATCCTTCCAAACTGAGGAAAAACTGTGGTGCTTTTTTCCTTTTGTTTCTTAACTCTCCACACATTCAGCTACAGGCTACAGAATACCAGAAGCTGCAGTGTATCATCACATGAAGATGGGGAGGGGCAGAGGAGTGAGAAGAGTGAAAAGGGAAGGAAAGATAGAGACTGCCCTTGGCAGGGTCTGCACCAGCCATACAGAGCATATGCATTTGTGGCTCCAGTTTTTGTGGGACTTTGTTTGGTTTTTTTAAATTAAAAAACATTATTCCTGCTAAGGCTGGTTGTGCAAAATTAATTTTCAAGAACCACCATTCAGTCTGACTCTGTTCCTGTAGACAGATTTCCTATTGATCCATTTCTCACTAGCATCTTGCTGTAGTTTTTCTGCTGTTCTTCTCTGAAAGAATCTTTGACTTTTGCTCGTTTCAGACCTCCATCCCTGGAACAGAGCGAGAGAGTAAAGTAACCCATCATGATTGTTACCACTATTGTTATCAAACTATGTATTTTATTAACTTTGTCAATTAAGAAGGCTTTTCTTCAGAACTTCTAGAACATCCAAGTTTAAGCATGTTTATTAAAACATTTACCTTAAGCAGTCCAAATTTTGAATTTAGCCCGTTAAAGCAGCCTGCTCCTGTTGGTAAAAGGTTGCACCTACCATAGAAACCTTTGCCAACCTGGGATGCTATTTCCCTAGACTGTAGAGGCAGTCAATCTTGTGCAACACCATAGCTGTCTCTTGCCTTATATCATTCAGAGGGCCAGCTGGGCCTCACAGTTGAATCTGTTCGCCCATTCTCTTCATCAGAATCTTGCTCTCAAGTTTGTTTCCTACAGTCCTATGAAATCTAGGCATTATGCTGCTACTTACTGAGGTAGGACATGAGAAAGTCGGAGCAGAAAGCCTCAAGCCGTGTGTTTTTTTTTTTTGTTGTTTGTCAGTTTTGCCAAGTAACTTCACTACTACTCCTTAATCTCAGCATGAGTGTCAACATAAGAAACAACTGTGAAGGGGCCCTCTTCAAAAGCATTAAGCCTTTAGGTGAAACTCACTGCATGAGAGCTACATGCTCCAGAGACTTCACGCATGTTTTTTATTTTTACTTTTACATACACATATGTGTATGTGAAGTTACTCCCTCGTTTTCTCCTGAGTGGAATAAAGTTATGTTGAATGTTATCTGTCACAAAGCTACGGGAGGAAGCACCTCTCAATCAAACTAACCACAGATAGTCCATGAAGTCTAACAAGGATGGCATCACTCACCAGGGAAGTTCAGTCAGTCCTCCTTGGCGAGCAATGGCCGACTTCACTCTGTTGGCAAACTGAACAGCATCTTCACCTTCCTTCAAGGGTCATAAATTCAATGTAATCAAAGCAAAGATAAGTGAATTGAAACAGACTTCCATAACACTCTTCATCTGCTGCCTCACCAAATTAGCTCACTGCCAAACAATCCGTCCCTTATCATGCAAACACAATCTGACGTTCCAATGTGATAATAATTTAGCTCATTTTTCCCCTGAAGTGTTGAAATTAGGGGAAAATTTTGTTCCAACAGGATGGAACATTAGCAGCATTGCTACTGTGAATAGCAGTATATTTACTGCTATCCTTTGCATAGTTGATGCACTGCTGATGGTACCAACCTGCATCAGGAAAAGCCAAGCCCAATCATACATCAAAGTCAACAATAACAAAAGTCCAGTATAAAACTCTGATTTGGAGACATGGGGTGGTAGGGGTTTGGGGGAAAAAGTAAAAAGAAGCACTTGCAGACACAGTCATGTTCTTAAATAGTGATCAGTCAACCAGATGCTAGATTACCTTTCTAACCATTGGTGGCATGTACCACACATTGCAAACAATGGCCCAGCTGGTCATTATTCGCAGCAGATAGCTCACGATGTTATATTTGCTGCTGTTCCAGAATGCATCTCCAAACTGAGGATCATACTGTAAGGGATCACAAAAACCAAATGATAAAACTCTTTCCCCACAGACCATCACAGCCTGTCTCAGATCTCAGGCAGATGCTTTCAGTCAATGCCAGAGTAAAAGAAAATTCACAACTGACATGTTTGCTTAGAACGAGGCTTTAGAAAAATAGCCTGTGCTTATTAGTGCTGCTTGTGACTACATGGCAGAACCAGCAGTAGGTGTCACCCATTTGTCCAGACAGCCGAAAGAGCTAAGTCTGCTACGAGCTGCATGCTTCTCTTCCCTTCAGCACTGGGAAGGACTAGCTGTATCTCCCTTCCTTCCAGCTTTCTGGAGGAAGAAGTTGACCCCACCAGGTCCTACCAGCCAGGCTCCACAGGCTGAAGGACTTCACTTTCTCATTTCAGCCACTTATACTCTAGGAGCCATCCACAGCACATAGCCAATTGCCAAATCTACTCTGCTTTCATTAGCAGCTATACTGAGACAGCTTCCTACCACCCTGACACAAACAGATCCCAAACTTTGAAATTCAGCAGCCAGCTATTTCCACTTACTTTGATTGCAACAGGGTAGATTGTCCCTCCTATTTCAAAGCTCCCCTTCTTGAACATCATCACAGATGTATTGTTTATGCAGGTGCCTGTCCAGAAGAGAAACTAAAGTCATTATTTCACACAGCCTACCACACTTCAGTGGCAACACTACAACATACAGGTCTTACACTCACTGAGGAGCAAATGCAGGGACAGTATTGTGTTGTCTTCATGTAATCTCACATTAAAGATGAAAAATAGGAATACCCTAATAAAATCTAAGCCAGAGGTGAAGATGCATTTGAGCAGAAGCTGTGAAAAGCAAACAGGGATGACATCTACACTGAATGGAGTTATGGAGCAGTTCAGCTTCTTACCTTCTGGAAAAATTAAGATTGGGAGCTTGCTCTTATCCGCCACATGTTCCCTGAGTCTGTGGAAGCAGAAAGAAAGCTTAAAAAATAGCTCATTTCCACTTTTCTTTCTCCAGGCAGGTGCATTAAAAATATCTTTATATACAACACATTTGTTTGAAACCAAAGCCTTCTACTGGACACTAATTTGTACTTGCCTTTCTGTTTCTGGCAAATCTGAAGCTTTGTGCAAGCCACCCCTTAGACACCTGGTGCACTACACTGAGGCAACATCCTGTTTTCTTTCCTCCGTATTATTTTATTAATGACTGTCAGAGAAGCCAACAAATGTATGCCATTAAGTCAGTCCAATTAACTCTGATCAACTCAACCTGCAAGAAATTGCCTACATAAGTCTTGTGCAGTAGCCCATCCAGACTCTGCTTACTTAACAGCAGATTTCTTAAAGAGGACTCCTAAATGCCTACAGCTCACACTACTTGAATAACACTTTGGATGACTTGGCAAAGCCATCCTGCTATGCAGAGGCCAATGAGGTGGTAAAGAATTTAACCTGTCAAAATTAACCTAAAAGTTCTTTAAAAATCAGGAAGAATTTCTATCACTGTACTACAGTGGTCATGAGTATGCCTTTGGCGACATTCTGCAGAAAACTGCCTTTGTAAGCAGCTCAGTTTTTTAACTAGACACATTTTTGCCCCTCGCCCAAACAAGCAAAGCTTGTTATTTCTAGTGGCTCACAATTTCGAATGAAGTTGAGACAGTTCATGTCACATAAAGCCCATTTTTTTCATCAATATTTCTCTTCAACAGAAAATCCCAGAATTTGAAGTATCTTCACATCCTTTCAAAATGTATATCTGAATTCATCAACCATTAGTTGTTATGCTGATGACTACCCAAATGAGATGTTTTGTGACAGTCTGCTGCAATCCAGACCTTACTAGAACCTTTGGTCTGAACTATTTCACCCTGTATAAAGTTTTTAAGCTTTTGTTGGTGACTTGGAAACCTGACATTTTGACTACAGTCTACTGTACCAAAGCCCACACAAGCAAGCCTATTCAGGTCATTCTGAATGATCCAGTTTGCTGCACACCACCCCTCCAACTGCTGTTGAGCCACTACTATACTGATTGCTTCCACTCCTACCTACATCTACCCATTTGCAATACCCTGCATTATTCCAGGCTACAGTAATGTGGAATTACAGATAACTCACATCGCTGTGATTAGCATTTATAAGCAGCAGTCACCATTTGGAATAAAATAATTAGATACGGCTCCTCCTAAAAGAAGATCCTTTCGCAAGACAGCCTTTTGCCCCTCTCGAGACCCCAACGTTCCAAGTTCCCTGTTTCCCATTGCAACCTCATCAGCTTCTTGGGCTTCTCTCTTTCCAAAGCTTTAATTCCTCATCTGGGTCTTTGATTGTTCAATGACTCGTCAGGGATTACGTACCCGGGCATGGCCTCTCAGGCACCAGTAGGTACTGGAGTTACACTAGCACTGCAATGCCCTGCTCCAACCCACGCCTCACCTTTTTGTCACTAGATGGCGGTCTTTGATTTCTGAGCGTTCAAACCAGACGTGAGGACAGGCTTTGACTGTGGCTCTCTGAATAACTCCCATTAGTCCACCGTGAACCTGGCCAACCTGCAAGCCCAGTAAAGCACATCAGCACATGAGACACCTGGAAAGCAGAAATTCCTCTTCTGCATCCCCCTCAATAAAAGCCAAACACACTGGAGACTGCAAACCAGGATTGGGTAGCGCCCACAAAATCTATTAAAATGCATTCACTTGAAAGGATCTAGATGCATGCATGGAAGCATATCTCAAGTACTTCACCAGATGAAGAGCCTAGCATTGACACTGCCAGGACAACTTCACCAGCACTTAACTTGTAGACCAACTTCAACACAATTTACACTTTTCCCCACTGACTAGTGCACAAGTTAGCATCTCTACTGTGAAAGTTAAGTACTGAACTCCACAACCAATACCCCACAATCCTTCCCTTTCCTGGCCTCTCTCCCTCTGCTGTGGTCATCATGGATCTCCTCATACCATTGCATAGCATCCATCATTTGTCAAAATGATCGCATCTATCGGTGATGTGTGGTTGGCAACACAAATTCCTCCTTTCTGAGGTTTGTTTTCCCTGCAATCACATAATTTTTTGTTAGACTACTAGTGCACTAAGCACCACATTACACACTCAACTGTTCCATAAAGCTGTCAGGTAAGTCAGCTTCTAGCATGATATTAACCTGCAGGTCAGGGAAGAGTGCCCCATTTCAAATGGGATACTCACACACACACTTTTGCTATCATAACTTCAGCTCACTTACTTGTTATGGTAATGGATAGTACCAGACAGAGCTCTGACAAGGATGCGGGAACACGTGAGGTGGACCACTTCACTCAGATAGTTTTTCACACTGAAAGAAATCACAGGCATCTGGAGGATCCTGAAAAGCAGCTAGACACACGCACAATACTCTCCAGCATACTCAGAGCTGAAATTCTCCTGGTACTCTGGAGCACAGACGGATATTCCCAGCTCTACCATTCACTTGCTACAGCAGCTCAGCCAAGACATGCCATACTCTTGGCCTCACTTACCTAGGCAAGGCTGTCATCTCCTCACTGGGTATTTTTTATCCCAGCACCATTATCTTCCCTGCAACACTCCCTTTGAGTCTCTCATGACAGCAAGAGGAGCCCATCAGAAACCACTAACCTCAGCGCCCAGCCTGGCAAGAAGCCAACCTCAGCCCAAGTTCAAAATGCCACTAAAAGCAAGGTCACAAGTTTGTGGATGGAGTGGACTATCAGTAGTCTATCACTTGTAAAATCGGTCCAGTACTAATCTTGAGCTGTTTGCACTGATGCAAATTGGCAAGTCCCTCACACACCACATGCGGTACTTACCTGCTGTTTGGCAGCTGTCCTACCATTGTTGTCCCCACAATCATTGAGGTAATCCCAATGGCAGCAAGGGTAAAGCTATAGACAAAATAGACATTAAATCAAAATAAGTAGTTTTGCTCATTTTAATATCACTTTCCACTTCAAAATGGAAAGGGATTGCAGGAATTCAATTATTCCTCAGATACTTGACATATCCGGTTTTCTAACTCAGTAATTCCCTACACATCGCTCAAAATCTTAGTGTAGCAAAGGCAGCAGATTCAGATACCCCAATGCATACAGTGTCAGAGAGTTTTAGAGCTCGCCCAACTTACACTTATGTTGCCAACACACATAGTTGGGGAAGTATTCACAGAAAAGATGACTACTGGCCCTAATCTACTCTCCACAGTAAATGGCAAGATAAAAACGTTTTGAATGTCTTCTTAACCGTTCAAAGGAGAGTTTAAGCCAGTTCATCATCTGTATCTACTAATACTGCTTTTGGATTAAAAAAGATAAGATGATGTTTCCCAAGAAAACACACATTTACATGTTCCCAGACTGACAAAATCCATCAGCACCCAGGAGCTTACCGTAGGGGCAGCAGGAAGCAGTACCGCACTATAACCCCAATGACCCACACAACAGTCAGCCTGAGGCTAATGTAGTGGAAGTTGACATTAGTCCTTGTGAGGAGATTCCAGGAGACCAGCTCTTCAGAGGAGAACCTTTGGGTGACTTCATCTTCCACAATGGCCTCAAACCCTTTTCTGCAGAAGTAGAATATGTCAGAGAATTCGAAGTCTGCTTGATGCAGATGCGCAATTTCTTTCTCCATAGGCGTTTCATCTCTTTCAATGATACCTTGGGAAGGAAAGGGTAACCATATGAGGAAATATCTCTATACAGTAACAGTCTTCCTCCAAATCACTTGCTGCTCTGCATCACTCAAGGAGACAAATTTACTGTCAGAGCCACTCCTATCAGATCAGATGGATAGCTGAACACAGCATACTCTTCAGTAGTCCAGTTCTAGCTCCCCTTCCTCACACAAACACCTTGAGCAGCAAATATATCAAGTTCTGTTGCCTACTGAAGGTGAAGCAAGAAGGCAAACCCTTTCCCACTATCTGACAAGCCCTCAACTCAGTAACTTTATCCAAGACCATCCTATGCTTCCAAGGGAAATCCTTGGCCTTTCCATTCCCTTCTCCTGGTGCTCTGTGTATTTAAGGGCATTCAGCCTCTTCCATGGAGGCTTCCCTATTCCCTAGGCTCGTCTCTTGTCAGACATTCTGGTGTCCTACAGACACATTCAGCTGAGACATGCTCTACTGCTACCTGGCAAAGCCCCAGACCGCAACAGCTACCTGACATCTGTGCATGGACCAGCTTTGAACCAAACGCACCTCCCTCCCTTCACAGCTTTTCTATAAGCACAGACACGACCACACTATTTTTTACTTTAGTTTAAATCAAACAAAGAAAAACCCTCCAAAAAACAAAAGTAAAAAAAATTGTGCCTAGAGGTGCCTTGATATAATTTAGTTTGGCACTAACAGTTGTGTTTCACTTGAACTCTGCCCACATAATGCCTGGCAATAGAAAAGAAACCTGGAATTCAGAATTGCAGTACAAATAGCAAGTATTCCCTCTCCTCCCCCCTTTTTGTTATTTGTACTTATGGTCTGATAAGCACCAATCTCTCACTAGAGCTTTCAAAGGCAAGGACAAATTGTGTAAGCTAAATATAAAGATCAAGTAGCTACTTTCTGGTAAGCAAGTCTGGCTCCAGAAATTGATGACTGAAGAAATCTAGAATAACATTTAACCAGAAGAACCATCCCCTGAGACACTCAGCTAGGATTACAGAGGTCCAAGTTCAAGTTGCCACTCTGTCAGACACCCTCTGAGAAATTGCATAATCTCTGTGCTTCCATGTTGAGATAAAAAAAATGGGAAAGGAGGAAGCACCCAACTGTTTCAAGCTACTAGGCACTTGCCCACAAATACACATCCCACAATGTGGAAATCTGCATCCTAAGGAAGTCTTGCCAGCAGAAAAACTCTGAATATATCTGCTGTGCAAATCACATGCAACATTTAAATTACAAGTGACATGGAAAAATCTTTGCCTTGCACTGTAGCATACATATGGGATAACATGAGAATCTCCAAGGTGCAAGTCCCACAAATCACCAAGGTAAACACTGAAGAACAATGTGCAAGAGAGATGTCACACTGCAACAAAACCTATTAGCACCTTCAGCTCTGAACTTGGCAGCTGCAGTCTTGCAAATCCACCAGCAGACCATCTCAGTGCATTGTCCTATCACTAGCCTATAAATATAAATAATTCATATGGCATACCCAAACATCCACATGCCCTTCGGGATCTAAATTATACAAACAAACATCACATCAAACATTTAGCAGGATGGACTACACTTGTGTCGTATTTTAAATCCAAACCAGAGCTCTAGTTGGTGGTTCAATTTTTCTCTCAGTCAGTCCCTTAAACCCCTGAGCTGTGAAACATCCAGGACTGTAGGCAAGTCAGCCCAGCCGGTCTGCTCCATGCTGTTGCTGAGGTGGGAGACAGGTCGAGGCCAAGAAACTGGCCAGGGGAACTCTCCAGCACCCATCACACAAGTACTGCTCTTCTCTCCAGTTCCCAGGAGAACTGGGAACGCTTCCTCTTTACCCAGCCCCTGGCTCCCCAGCTCCAGCTTATTGGCTGAAACCGGCCCAGGGTTCAAGTTTAACACACTGCTGGCACAGCTGAGACAGTACGGCTGTGATGTCTTGCCTTACCAGCCTGCACTGTCATTGTCACATGACACCCCCATGTGCAAGCTGCCTTGCAGTCTTAGGACAAGCTACTCTGAGCCAAGATCTCATCAGCACCAGAAGGTATTATGAACAGAATTAAACACATGCTGTTCAGGTGATGTACTCAGCCTTCTTGTAATCAGAAGTAACATTTAATGGCCTTTAATCCCTTGGCCATGGGCAGAGCTGAGTTTGCCAAAGACAGCTAAAAGACAGCATTATGCAGGAGTACAGCAAACATTACTCTCAACCAAAAAAGCCGTAGCCACTGCTTTATTCAGTGTCACAGCACAAGCCCCAAGCCTTCAAGCTCACATACTGTAGTCAGCTAATTATAACAGGCCCAAATTTGACACTATCTACTTACAGTCATATTATTTGCATAAGCTTTTCTTTTAGTGGATGTCACTTTCAAAACTCTGACTTAACAGCATTTTTGTGTTTCTTAAGCCCACCAACTTGAAGAGGACTGCCTTTCAACACAGCCAACACCCATACAGACCGCTGAAAGCTGGTTATTCAGCTGCAATGAGATAGATATCTCTCCTCCAACTGCCTGCTCAGCCAAAAGCTACCATTGGGCCCAGCACATAAACACGCTGCCCTCTAACGCAGAGGGACCCTGAGGTGACAGCACCAGGTAATTCCCCACACTGTAACTATGCCAGCCAACATTTTTCTTGGGACTATTCCTTATCCCACCACCAACACAGGGGCACTGGCTGCCATTTCTGCCAACAGGTGTGAAACACAGAATCACAGAATGGTAGGGGTTCGAAGGGACCTCTGGACATCATCTTGTCCAACCCCCCTGCTTGAGCAGGTATACCTAGAGCAGGGGGCACAGGACCGTGTCCAGGTGGGTTTTGAATATTTCCAGAGAAGGAGACTCCTCAACCTCTCCGGGCAGCCTGTTCCAGTGCACTGTCACTCTCACAGTAAAGAAGTTTTTCCTCATATTCAGGTGGAACTTCCTGTGTTCCAATTTGTGCCCATCGCCCCTTGTCCTGTCGTTGGGCACCACTGAAAAGAGTCTGGCCCCATCCTCTTGACACCCACCCTTTAGATATTTCTAAGCATTGATAAGATCCCCCCTCAGTCTTCTCTTCTCCAGGCTAAACAAACCCAGGTCTCTCAGCCTTTCCTCATAAGAGAGATGCTCCAGTCCCCTGATCATCTTGGTAGCTCTCCCCTGGACCCTCTCCAGTAGTTCCCTGTCTTTCTTGAACTGAGGAGCCCAGAACTGGACACAGTACTCCAGAAGTGGCCCCACTACGGCAGAGTAGGCAGGGAGGATAACCTCCCTCGACCTGCTGGCCACACTCCTTTTAATGCACCCCAGGATACCCTTGGCCTTCTTGGCCACAAGGGCACATTGCTGGCTCATGATCAACCTGCTGTCCACCAGCACTCCCAGGTCCTTCTCAGCAGAGCTACTTTCCAGCAGGTCAACCCCCAACCTGTACTGGTGCCTGGGGTTGTTCCTCCCCAGGTGCAGGACCTTACACTTGCTTTTGTTGAATTTCATGAGGTTCCCCTCGGCCCAGCTCTCCAGCCTGTCCAGGTCTCGCTGAATGGCAGCACAGCCTTCTGGTGTATCAGGCACTCCTCCCAGTTTTGTATCATCAGCAAACCTGCAGAGGTTACACTCTGTCCCTTCATCCAGGTCATTGATGAATATGCTGAACAGGACTGGACCTAGCACAGACCCCTGGGGAACTAGTTACAGGCCTCCAGCCAGACTCTGCACTGTTGATCACAACCCTCTGAGCTCTGTTGTTCAGCCAGTTCTCAATCCACCTCACTGTCCACTCCTCTAACCCACACTTCCTGAGCTTACCTATGAGGATGTTACGGGAGACAGTGTCAAAAGCCTTGCTGAAGTCAAGGTAAACAACATCCACTGCTCTCCCTTCATCTACCCAGCCAGTCATGCCATCATAGAAGGCTATCAGGTTGGTCAAGCATGCTCTCCCCTTGGTGAATCCATGTTGACTACTTCTGATAACCTTTTCCTCTGCATGCCTGGAGATAGCCTCCAGAATGAACTGTTCCATCACCTTTCCAGGGATGGCGGTGATGCTGACAGGCCTATAGTTCCCTGGGTCGTCCTTCTTGCCCTTGTTGGCTCCTCCACCACTTATGTCAAAAAGTTATCCTTGATGCTCTGCAGGAACCTCCTGGTTCATGTGCGCGCCTCGCCGTGTTGCTTTTCCAGCAAATATCAGTGTGGTTCAAGTCCCCCATGAGAACCAGGGCCTACAATTGTGAGGCTACTTCTAGCTGTCTGTAGAAGGCCTTGTCGACTTCCTCTTCCTGATCAGGTGGCCTGTAGCAAATGCCCACAACAGTGTCACCCATATTTGTCTGCCCCTTAATTTTTACCCATAAGCTCTCGACTCGTTCTTCCTCCACCCCAAGGCAGAGCTCGATACATTCCAGTTGCTCCCTCACATAAAGAGCAACTCCCCCACCTCACCTTGCTGGCCTGTCTTTCCTAAAAAGTATGTAGCCATCTACGACAGCATTCCCGTCATGCAAGCTATCCCACTATGTCTCTGTAATTGCAAGCAAATCATGGCCCTGCGACTGCACACAGATCTCTAGTTCCTCCTATTTATTCCCCATGCTGCATGCGTTGGTGCACAGGCATTTCAGAGAGGTAATTTAGCACGCAGGTTTCCCTGGAAGGGTGCATAAGGATCCACTACAGCCATACACACCCTTGAGGTGGTTGGTCTTCTGATTGTCATCTTGAGGCAGTTCAGGCACCTTTGTTGCTGCTCTGGTTGGCCTGGCTTATTCCCCCATTGGATGGGATGGCATTAGCATTGCCACTTTGGACCTCACCCCCCGACTCCTTCAGTTTAAAGCCCACCACAACAAGTTGGCCACCCTGCTGCCAAAGATTCTCTTATTCCTTCTAGACAGGTGGATTCCATCCCTCCCTAACAGGCTATGGTTGCTGGGATTCGGTACTGCAGAGAAAGGTGGTGTCTCGCCAGTCATGCTCTCTCTCATCTTTCATATTGAGGGACAATGGATTTTAAGGTCTTTGGGGACGACCATTTTTGCTCTGCCTGCGAACAGGAAAACTTGCCCTTGCAATGCTCCCTCCCATCCTGACCTACCTCCTAGTGAGGACTGGATGGTGAGGAAAGATGGAAGAGGCGCTACACATTCCTCTTCAGCACTTAACACACCCATGCATACACTCACATAGACACTTACCTTTACCCTGTTTTAATCAGCTACTCTGTAATTCATTATCACCAGGAATTTTTCCTCCCTCAGTAAATATTGTGTAATGCAACTGGGCCTCTCCGTCTGCTCATATTCTGTCACCTCAGGGGATGCCAACTTATTTATTGCACTGTTAGACCTACACCTGCCCTGGTCCTCACTACTTTCATTCACATACAGGAACCCAGACTTCTAATCACAAGTCAGTTAGTCCTATGCTTAAAAAGCTCCCAAGAGCAATATACAGAGCACAGCCTGGCACTGCAGACTCCACATCTCCCCTGCTCCCCATACTTTCTCAAGTAAGGAATAGTTAGACTCTAGCTTGCTGCAATAAGAGCCACCTACAGTGGGGAAAGGTTTTAATTTTAATTTCAAATATAAAACGACATTAAAAAGTGTGCTTCGGGCCACCATTGCGCTTGTGCATCCCCATCCGTAAGACTGCTTGAATATAGCCTGCATGCAATCATATATATGAATGACCTCAGGCCACTCTTACTAACTATCACTAATGCTCCAGACAGTGGAGTGCACCCACATTAGTTCAGGTTCTGAACTACAGCACATATTAGCACTATACACCCCTCAGTCACACATACAGGGGGAATAGGTACTAGTAGTTTTATGGAAAGATAGCTCATAGAACATGATCTACTAGCAAGGTCCTCTCTCCCTTTACCTTTCTGAGAAGAAAAAACTACGTGCTGGAATGATCAGATGTCTGGGAAGACAAGAGCTCCTACTGTGTGGCTGAAGCAGCACAGTTGGATCTCTTGCCCTCTCACTGACCCATGATGTGATGGGACACTATCACCCTTACAGGAAGAAAAAGGATATCTTGCTGCATCACTGAAAACCTGTGAAACATAGATAGCAGAGCACTGACATTATTTGGAAAGATCACTCACCTTTGCCTTCCCTCCACCCCAAAAAAACCCCACAACTTTCAGGACACTGGTGAGTGACACAGGACATACTTCTTCTCAGCCACTTTCAAGTCAGCAATTAAATAAGACAAATTTTAACCTGTTTTAAGAGCTGCTGTGCAGTACCTTCAGTTTATGATTACAGGTACTAACTGACAGTTGGATCTGCTACCATCAGAGCCTGTTTCATGCCTGGCCTGCAGATAGTACAATACCAGTGTTTACAATATTGATAAGGATACTCCTTTGGAGATTAAATGCACACAACCAGTTCAGCAGTTCAGTCCTCTTTATTGTATCACGTTCACATAGGCTAATTCATAGAATCAGGTAACAATTGACTTGTCTACTAACTGACAAGCTGGTCCTGTTTCCAGCTGTGCTACCTAATGAGGGAGCACACAGAAAATGCTGACACTGCTGCCAAATGTTGTCAAAACCAAGCAAAACAACAATACTGAGGCAATCAGGAACCAGGAAAAAACCAAGTGCTGGCTGCAAGGTCTTGTTCAGCATTCTCCTACTTCCTGGGCAAACTCAGACTGCTCTCACTGAGCTTACAGCTCCAGAGTCTTACAGCCAACTCTGACCTAGTACAGCCTACCATGACACACACAGTATGGGTTAAGATATAGTAAAAGAACTAATTTCAAAATTAGGCTAAAGGAAGAAATATGAAGCAACTCTTCAGCTGTCTTTCTACAGATAATGAGTGTAAGAAGTTCGTCTGGCAAACTCCAGGGGGCAAAAAATGAATAGCAGCAGACTGAAAAAAGGGAACAAGTATTAACACCACACACCTCCATCCAGCAGTCCTACAGCAGAAAAAGCACTGAGCTTGGGAAAGAAAAGTGCTGTCCACTAAACATTCAGATCTCCTCAGATATTAAGTGTACTCTGATGCTGTTAGGACTGAGACAGTTGGCCAGCAGCCCTGCAAGCAGTGACCTAAAGACAGATTAAGACAAAAATCAAGCTCATATTGTAACTCAAAAGTTTCCCTCAACTGAGGACAGTCTCCATCTTAAGCTCTACTTTGTTTTATTAAACTTAATGTTATTTCATACCCTTCATTTCCTCATCCCCTAATTTTTCAACCATTCAGTAAAAGCCAGTAAAAGAAGCATTTCATTCTGCAGGAACAGTTCTTGTGCCAGTAGCATTGCAAAACAATTAGATGTAACAGCTTGCAACCACCCCACCTCTTCTCCAATTCTCTCATGCACAAATCTAACTTCTCCATTTTTCAAATGGACTTAGTTCTCCTACTTTAGAACATGACTGTTATCAATTTGACTTTACCCCGAGCTCTCACCATTAGCCGCAGGAGTCTTTAGCATCTGTGGCTGTGGCTTTTTGACACCTTTTTCTATCCGTATAGTGGCCCACTGTTGAAGAGAAAGAAAACATTAATTTCACAAATGTTGTATTCATTTAAGAAAAAAAGTCACCTAAAAAAGCAACAGTTAATCAAAGACAGGTTTTGATTTTCAAAAAATATCTTCACCAGGTAATCATCACCAATCTTCCACAGATGTGTCCACAAACCCATACACAGTTCCTCT
This sequence comes from Morus bassanus, assembly GCA_031468815.1. Lineage (NCBI taxonomy): Eukaryota > Metazoa > Chordata > Aves > Suliformes > Sulidae > Morus > Morus bassanus. The sequence continues at coordinate 19,317,789 of CM062570.1, forward strand.
GAAGAATCACTGCCTCAATGTATTTAATAATAAAACCACTCCGTGCTAGTTGGTACTTCCTAACTCTGCTTGCCAGAGGCTTCAGAGAGCCAACTCGGTGCTTCACAGATGTTTCAGTTCCAGTTCAGATACACAGCCACCAAGAGCCTGATAGGCTTCCATCAGCCTTGCTACTTGCACACCAGTCACTGATTCGTGGCTGCATGGGAAGCTCCAGGAGCTGAGCTAGACAACAGCCCCTGAGCACACAACAGGTGTTCACAGAGCTGACAGACACATCATAACTCAGCTTGCCTTCTTTCAGAAGACCATACTGAAGCAAAAAAAAAAAAGTCGTAACTGGGTTAAATCAAACTGAGGTCTGCTCAGCTAACTCTGCTAAAAACCAAAATAACATTTGCAGTCATGGGAAGTGTCATTTAAGTTTGGTCTCAGTCCACAGAGGATTACACCCAAGATTTTTCCAAGCTGAACAAAACTGAAATTTCCCTTGACGCTGCAACTGGTTATTTCTTGGCATTTCAGAGCTCTGAGCAGCAGAGAAACAGGCCAAATCACCATCTCTAGTGCACAGCTGCAGAAAGCCCCTTCCCCTGCCCTCGGGAAGGGCTGCCAGCTCACTGGGGTTAACCTGCTCTTTTCTAGAGGGTGGGCTGGGAGAATGAGATTGAAATAGGTGATATAGTAAGATCTGCTCCACAATGAGTGTCAAAGGTTCCCAGCAGCTCTGCTCCCTGCAAACCCCCATGGCAGAACCACATGTCAGGAGACTTCCTCTCATTTCCAGCCCTGCTGGGGCTGAAGCCAGTTTAACCTGTTCTCGGGCCAAAAGGCTTTCTTGACCTTCAGCTGACTCAGTTCCACACAGTGCTTTTAAATAGCCCTTCTACCTCCTACATCAGGCTTAATTTTACTGAGCTAACGATCACAACCCCTTTGCTGCCCCAAAGCCTGCCTGTGATGACAGAGTAGCCTTTCTGGCCTGTATTCTTTCATTCCCTATGTGGCAGCTTTGCGAAGGTATGGAAAGCTCAGCCAAAGAGGACAGACTTTGTGACTCCCCATTACGCACATTAATTCCTGCCCCATGAGACTTAATCCTATTTCTAGGAATACTCTTATAATAGGCATTTCCAAGACAGACAGGTGACCTGGCAGAAATGAGCTCGCTTCAAAAGATCAGGATATTATTCTGTTCAAACCTTAACAACTTACTCTCCAGTCCTCAAGCAGTATCAAAGGCATACTTTGTTTTAACAGCATATAGATGGTCCTTGGTGGTCTGCACAGAAAGAACCCAGTCCAATGCTAAACCATGCAGTTTCCACCTCTCTCCTCCAACAGAGCTGTGGGGCATTTGGGGACGCAGTTCCCTTTTGAAGGGTTGGTATCCTGACTCATGGCACTATCTCCACCACATAACTTCCCAGGAATAGCCAGGACTGCTTACTATACCAGGTCTTGCTGAATCGCAACCTACCCTGCCAATATATTCATTGTTTTTTTCAGTTCTGCTGCTGCTAAGGCAATAGCTGTTCCAGGAACTAATTTTACCTGTAGAAGTAACTCAGTACTTTCCAGCTACACATCATACTCAGCAGTGCTATGGCCATAAAAGTTCTGGGAAATACCAAAATGAAACATTGTTCAAGGAAGAAACTATTCACAATACCTCCATTTCTACATTTCTTTGTACTAAATGTATTTGGGGGTACAGACGGACCAGCAAATAGGTCGACACAATCATTCTCTGACCAGACTTGAACCACTGTATTGAACAAATTAAAATCTCCATAAGCAGATAAGTCACTTATTACATAGAAGAGTAAGAACATACTTGGCTAATGGTCTCAGCCATATACACTAGCTGAGAAAAGCTTTCATTTCCAAATCCTCTCAAACAGGTAATCAAAAACCTAGCATTGCCACCATTTGCTTTGCAAAACCTGGGAGAACAGTCTCTGGTGCTCAGAAAGAGCATGCAACACCCCCTTCACAATGTTCTTGCTACAGAAATCTCCTGCAGTTACAAATTCATGCTAGACAGTGACAAAAAGTTTGAGCCTCAGCACAAGCCATGAGGACACAGGCTATTGAGACATGTCTTTGTAATGCTCAAAAGCTAGTAACATCCTACTGTACTGCAGTACCTTTTGACACTTTGCTATACAAAGGAGGTAGTGGATTCTTCCCAAAGCAGACAGAAATTGCAAGGTCATGTAACCCAAGTAAGTTTCTACTGCTTAGATGCATTTATCTACCCTATTCAGAAAAGTACATTCCTGCTTCCAAAGTAGTCTGACCTTTGGTCCACAGTTTCGTCTAACTCCAGGAAGCTGCAGTACCCCACCTGGGATATGGGGGGACAGCGACAAAGAGAAAGTCTGGAGAGGATAGTTCCCTTTGCCCTCTGCCCATGCCTCCCAGGAGATAGGAGTGCCACCACAAGCTTGACACCAGGGTGGCATCTTATACAAAGGTTGCACAGAGCATTCCACAGGACAGCTGACTTGTGTTCCACAAGTCAATAGTTGAAACAGTTTTACTTTTGGTGCCAGATCTCCCACGGGATTTAAGCATGCTTCATAAAACCAGCAAGGAGGAGACCAGCTGACCCTCTTGCCTCCCTCCTGGCGAGGAGCCTTGGGGCATTCGTAAGGGCCCATGTCTACCAGGTGCTACAGCAAACCAGTTTTAAGTTCTCTATGTCAGCTTTCTTCTTCCCTCAATCCATATTTCCAAAAACTATGCATGTTCCAGCAACCAAGCAGCAAGACATTTTTTTACTTAATCTCATCCTACCACCCATTCTCAGGCACCTGAAATAAAGGCACTGTCATCAAAGCCAAAATTTTAACTTTGATCAAGTGAAAACTTTGTTTATATCCAGTTTGGAAAACAAGAGAGACACCACATGCAGCAATGTGAGTAATTTCCCTTCCTTCCTGCTAGCTAGGGATTTGCACCATCCATTGCTAAAGAACAGCTTTATGCTACAAAGAGCTATCACAATTGTGCTGGTTTTGGCTGGGATAGAGTTAATTTTCTTCATAGTAGCTAGTACGAGGCTGTGTTTTGGATTTGTGCTGAAATCACTGTCGATAATACGGGGATGTTTTAGCTGTTACTGAGCAGTGCTTACACAGAGTCAAGGCCTTTTCTGCCTCTCACCCCACCCCACCACCGAGCAGGCTGGGGGTGCACAAGAAGCTGGGAGGGGACACAGCTAGAACAGCTGACCCCAACCGACCAAAGGGATATTCCACACCATATGGCATCATGCTCAGCCTATAAAGCTGGGAGAAGGAGGAAAGGGAGGACATTCGGAGTGATGGCATTTTGTCTTCCTAAGTGACCATTACGCACAATGGAGCCCTGCTTTCCTGGAGATGGCTGAACACCTGCCTGCTGATGGGAAGCAGTGAATGAATCCCTTGTTCTGCTTTGCTTGCATGTGTGGCTTTTGCTTTACCTATTAAACACTCTTTATCTCAACCCACAAGTTTTCTCACTTTTATCCTTCCATTCTTTTCCCCTTCCCACCAGGGAGGAGGGAGAGAGAAACTGTGTGGGGCTTAGCTGCCAGCTGGGGTTAAACCACAAGAGTCCTTTTTGGGGCCAACATGGGGCTCAAAGGGTTCAAGATAACAGCAGATTTGATTGGAATGTGCTAGATCAAATTTATAGCTGTTATTGCAATTGAGCTATTAACCAGCAGGCTTCTGTGCTTGCCATGGGGCTTGCTTGCCTTACTGCATGTTAGAGCCTAGTGCTCATTAGTGGCTGCTTTTTGCTTTCACTGCTTGCTGTACTGCTGTACCACTTATCATCTTACTCTGCTGTGCCTGGGAATGTTTTGATAACAGCAATGGTGATGCACCTGGGCTGGCAGATGGCCAGGGCATTGCTGCTGTTTGTGCTGCTGCACTGGACAGGCTGAAACACCAGTGTGAACTCAAGGCGAAGGGACTGTGACCTGTGGATGAGTCCACACAGGAACAGGACACCCTGAAGCATCTATGGCTGTGGACAAGCCCATGCCAGAGCAGGTACATCTTGAAGCATCTGTGGCCATGGTTATGTCTGTGCCACAGCAGGTCTGCTTCTGAAGGGATTGTGGCTCAAGGATAAGTCCACACTGGAGAAGATACACCTCGAAGCACCTGTGGCTGTGCATAAATCCATGCTGCAGCAGGTACACCGTGAGGCATCAGTGGCTTCCCATGAGGTCATGCTGGAGCACCTCAAAGTGTGTGGCCATGGATAAGCCCACAACAGAGGAGGTACTCCCCTGGAGGGACTGCAGTCAGGGGTGAGGCCATGTTGGAGCAGGTTCACTTCTGAAGGAACTGTGGCTGTGGGTAAGGCCATGCAGGAGCAAGTATATCTGTGAAGGCAGTGTGGCCCATGGAGAAGGCCACTCTGAAACAGGTACACCTCAAAGCAACTGTGGCTGTGGATAAAGCTATGCTGCAGCAAGTGTACCCCTGGAGAGACTGTGGCTCACAGATAAGGCTCCACTTGGAGCAGGTACTCCCCTAAGGGACTGCAGCCTATGGATAAGTCCAAGCTGGAGCAGGGGCAAAGGGAGGAGTTCATTGCAATGTTAAACTCCATAACCTGGCTCAAAGAGGCCAGGAGTGGAGACTGTATTGATCAACCTTTAAACTGTTGTAACCCACAATTTGAGTTGCATGTTATAGGAATGGCTATAGCAGGAACCACCCAAAACGATGGAGGCCAAGCCTTACAAAAAGCAGTGCAACTACAGCAGTAACCTGACCTGAGCTGGCTTTGGTGCCCAATAACTCCACACAACACACCACCTCTCCTGTCCCAAGTGACCACCAGAACAGATGGAGCCCAAAGTCATGGACTAAATTAATTCAGTGGACACTTGTGGACATTTTACAGACATTTCACAGGGGTGGTCCATAGACTAAGGCAATGATATCTGTGTATTGTATCGGGGGGGAGTTAATGAGGATGTATTGGATAGCATGGGACCTCAGTATGACAAACAGTATAGAATAAGAGGTGGAAAATGTGCTAATTTTGGCTGGAATAGAGTTAATTTTCTTCACAGTAGCTAGTACGAGGCTGTGTTTTGGATTTGTGCTGAAATCACTGTCGATAATACGGGGATGTTTTAGCTGTTACTGAGCAGTGCTTACACAGAGTCAAGGCCTTTTCTGCCTCTCACCCCACCCCACCACCGAGCAGGCTGGGGGTGCACAAGAAGCTGGGAGGGGACACAGCCAGGACAGCTGACCCCAACTGACCAAAGGGATATTCCACACCATATGGCATCATGCTCAGCGTATAAAGCTAGGGGAAGAAGGAGGAAAGGGAGGACATTCGGAGTGATGGCATTTTGTCTTCCTAAGTGACCATTACACACAATGGAGCCCTGCTTTCCTGGAGATGGCTGAACACCTGCCTGCCGACAGGAAGCAGTGAATGGATTCCTTGTTTTGCTTTTCTTACACACGCAGCTTTTCCTTTACCTATTAAACACTCTTTATCCCAACCCACAAGTTTTCTCACTTTTACCCTTCCAATTCTCTCCCCCATCCCACCAGGGCGGAGTGAGTGAAAAGCTGTGTGGGGCTTAGTTGCTGGCTGGGGTTAAACAACAATGTAAGCTGATCCATACCACAGAGGGGAAAATAATATGTTTGTGTATTAGAGATCAAAACGCATGAAACAAAATTATATGCCATAGCCTCCACTCTGCTCAGGAGATGAGCAAAAAGCAGACTGGCAGGTCTTTTGGATTTATCACTTACCAGTAACACTGACCCAAATCTAAGTGGCTTATCCCAGCTTGCAAGCTGGTGCTGAGCAGGCAGTCTTGAGTACCTTGGTGCAGACCTGACTTTAGCAGGGATTCCTGAAGCAGTTTTGGGGAATTAGTATAAAACACCAAGCTCCTGAACAGATGAAAAGTAGTTCTGCAGCTGGGGATAACCACTGAACTAACATGTACAGTTACAAAGTAGCATGATGACAGAAACTACACAAACACCACCACAGGTCTGATTTCAATATTTTGGTATTCCAACTGCTCAGGACAAAGTAGGTTGGATGCTTTAATCACAGAAGGCACAGTCTGATGATACCACACTTCACTAGGCAAGGAAAACATATCAACCATTCCCTGAGAAGGTTTCCCTCCTCATCCTCATAGGAAAGGCTTCTAATTTATCAGCACCTTAAACAAAAAAAATAAAAAATAAAAAAACAACTCCACACACAGCAAGTCAATAGCCTACACAAAATGGCCAAAAGATTAATTTCACTTATGCATCACTAAGCAATTCCCACATATATAGGACCCGTGCAGTGCTTGAGAAAGATCCAGCTAGACCTCAGAGGCAAAAAAAAAGTCACCCATTATTTACAAGAGATATCAAAAAAAACTTATCTCCAGATAGGATAGTTGCCAGATAGGCAACTATCTCCAAAGCCAAGTTTGACATGTTGTTTCAGGAAAGCACTTCTAGAGATACTTTGTTAGGATCAATCACAAGTCATTAGGAACACTTCAGTAACTTCCCCTGTTACCCTAACAGATGGAGCTTTGCCTTTCACCCCATTTATCACCTTTACATCACCTCTGGCTTAATAACAATGCTTGATGATTATTCAGAAGAGGAGAGAATTCCTGTCAATGACTGAAATGTGCAGTCATATGGGATTATATCACTGGTGTTCCCCTATTTAAATGCACTGCCAGGTCATGTTCAGAGCAAAAGTTTATATGCTAGTTTAGGTGAGCACTCCTTCTTGGAGTGCTCTCCAAACATCAGTAACAACAGAAAGCTTTCATAGCACCTCCCACACAATGCTATGTTGTTCAATGCAGCAAAATCTGCATGCCAGTTATTGGGTTGTTTTGTGTGAATACGAGAGGAAAACACCACCACCAAGAGGAGCAACCATTTCCAAGCAAGGGCAAAAGGTCCTCTGTGGTCTCTTACGCCATCTTTTCCTCATTCTGATGGGACATCCTTAACACTGCCTCCAAGCAGCTTTCCAAATTCTTCTGCACACAAGTTGTATAGCAAGTCCTTCCTGGTGAACAGGTATCCAGAGAACAAGGAGTCCAGCTTTACAGGAAAACACCAAGGGCATCAGCAACAGAAACACCAAGCAGCTTCTTTTACACCAGCTTCACAAACTGTTACTGTAAGGTAAGCTCTGAATACAGCTGCTGTTATTTTTTTAACAGCATTTGTTTATCAACAGTATCAGAAATCCCAGTGTTCACATACTGTGAAATTGAGAGCAGTTTCAGATCAGGGTTGTTGACCAGAAAGATGATGCGTTAATTAGTGATGCTACCCCAGCAGAGGGTAACCCCCAGCTCTGCTGACCTTACTTATGTGCAAAGAGTTATTAATTATTAAATCTGGGGAAAACATACATAATGGCCTTCATAGGACTGGGGTCTAGGTTAATACAGCCCAGAGATTTGCTTCAAGATTATGCAGCAGATTTGCTAAAATAATATTCCAAAAGCCAGTCCAAGCCCTGTAAACAAGTGTGCATCATTCACATCAGGCACAACTCCAAGACATGCTTCTTGTTAACATCTGACCTAGCAGCCTTCAGAGTTACTCTCTCACTTCAGAGCTCTCCGTTTCTCTTCTGCCTGGCAGTCCTTGAAGGATACCAATTACACAGAGGCCTTCATTGTCACTGCACAATGACATTAGTCAGCAAAGCTTGCTTCAGAGGCCAGTGAGTTAAAGAGGAAACCGTCAAAAACCCACAATGATTCACCTATTTATTAGCTTACACATTATCCTTTTCCCTTCCCCACCCTTACAGGCAGCACCACATGCAATCCTGATGGTGGTTCATGGGAAGAAACTGCAGCCTGGTGTGCTTGGGACAGGACATAACAGCCCATCCCACCTACCCTGCACAGCCATGACCCACAGTTTGACCACAAGCACCGAAAGGTCCTTTTTCCCCCACAGGTATATTTTTCTCAAGTTTAGGTCCATTCACATTGCCAGGGTCATCCCCAATGCAAGTACCTTTGGCTTCACCTCCTAGCTACCAAATAACATTACACCCTTGTCTAGCAAAAGCACATTCCCTGCGGGGCACCATAATAAGCTATTAGAAATTGCTTTTGTTAAAAGGGGCTGCTATTAAACCCAGATGGATCAGCTACAGGACATGAAAAACACCTATGACTTCAAGCATCTGTTGTGCATTACAGCCCAACTGGCAAAACCAACCACCCAAGAAATGCTTTCTCTGCTAACTGCAAGCCCCGCAATCAAAGAGGCTTGAGAGATTGGAGGGTGGGATGCATTCAAAGTGCTTGTAGCCATCAACAAACCATTTGCCCAAAATACACAATAAGGTGATGTCACTTTATAGCCAGGCTGTTTAACACAAGTATGACGTAATAACTTCACTTCCCTCAGGCTAGCTCATTTCTTAATATTTCACAAGTAGCACACACCACATGTTTTAAAAATACAAGAAATGTTTTCCCATTAGAAAGAGCAAGCAGGGCAGTCTGTAAAAGTGCTGCTGACGAGTCAACCCTACTGTCTCAGGGAGCTAGGCACACCCAAAAAGAAAACAGCACACTGGAGGGGGGAAAAAAAAAAGCAGAGTATTGGAATTAGTTCTTAACAAGGTGAGCTGCAATCTGTCAAGCAAAGATCATCACTCGGGGCTCACTGCTACTGCCAAATGTATAGGCATACGGTCTAAACTAGTGCTCCAGATTTTCTACAAACTGATGGAAATAGAGAAACAGACTGCTCTGTGGTACTGGCTGCTCTACAGGCCTTACTGAAAGATAAATCAGTTCCTGAAAGGCTGGATTTCTCTTCTGCTTGGCAAAAGAGCTCAAATGGCATGCTTGCAGGTGCCTTATCAACCGCAACTCATAGTAGAGCTTATAAAAGAGGCAATAGACTAAGACAGGTGAAAAATCATAACAAGAGGTAAAGGCACACTAAATTTAAAATTGGAAGCTATCTCTGATGATGCTTAAAAACAAACAGGGAGAAATGCAGCACGCTGTGATGATCGCGAGAGGCAGTCCCCAGCATTTCAGCAATAGGAAAGATTTCTGTGGCACGTGATTTCAGAAGCATCAGCATGGCAGGTGACTAGCCTTGACTAGCTCCTTCTAGGAGCAAACAACTGCTGGAGATGCTTTTGTAGCAGTAATCCAACATTTAAAAGAAAAAACCCATGCAAACATGGTGCCAGAAATCCTTCTATTAACACTGAAAGGGAAGCCACAGGCAGAAGAAAGTGAGCAGTTTCCCAAAAGTTTTCTTAGTTCAGTAAGGCAATTCAGAAGGAAGTTATGTACTTTAAGAAATAGCTACATGATGGGGAAAGCAGGTTTTCTAATAGCAAGTAGTCTGCCTGCTGTACTGCATTCCTCTGATATTAGCACACGTGGTCATGCTTTTCTGCTCTTTCCCCTTATCACATAGGAAAAAATATACTTATATACTCCACACAAAGCTGGTCATCCCTACTGCAGTACTTAAGGGTCAAATGCAACCCAGAACCCAGCAGAAGCACATCCTCAACACTGCTGTCTGTACATGCTGCATTTTGCTTAGAACCATGTGCCTTGCTGAGGCAGCCCAACACAGAGAAAAAGCTATTGTGCACCAACTGATGTCCATTGTCAGTAATGTCAGATAGTCAAAGCACAAGAACACTTTGTTCTTAAAAGGAGCTGCTCCCCTTCCTTTTCTTGGGCAGCACTAGGAACAAGCTTCTGCCCTCCTGAAGCAAGTGGGAACAGATTTATTTTTATTGGCAGGAAAAAAAATCAAGCACAAGTCCAGTATCATCCTCAATTCACTCCATACCACAGCCTAGATGACAACTGAACACCACAGACTCATTTTTATATGCCTTTTTTCATCTGACATGACAGTGGACCAGCAGACATACCACAGCGAACTGTAGGCTCTCAATCTACTTAGTCCTGGACTATGGTACCCACACTGACAGACTTGGACCCTCACAAAAGATTAGCTTTAATAAAGCACATGTTGTTACCTGACAATATATGGTGCGTAGGAAACAAACCACATAGTCACTGTGTCCTCCTGCTATGCAAGCATGTGGGATATAAACAGGCAAAGCCAGAGAGCAACTTGGTATTCAGCTGAGGCGCACAAACAGCCACTACTCTGCAGACAGTTCCTGCAAAAGCCCATCAAAGAGGCAACAAAGGCATCAGCAGCAGTGCCATCCTGACCGAGTACTATGCAGGCCCAAGAGCCCACCCTCCTGCAAAATGACAGGGGAGACCACCTGGGAGACCCAGGGCTGGAAGACAAAGATGAAGCTTAAGGAAGCCACTAAGTTAACAACTGTGCTGAAAATGGTCTCATCCATCACAGATTGCAGCATCCTATGACTCAACATAGCCACAAAACAGACTACTGCTTCTCAGTAGAAAGACTGCACACTCTATTCAACAACCCAGAAAGTTTCAGGCACCCAGGCAACTACACAAGGCTAGCAGCTATGTATTTAACACTTTCCATTGTTAACGTGATTTTTGGTAGGGAAGAGTCAGGTGTGACAACACGTATCTTCAGGGGCTCTTGCAGGTACTGCTTGGAACTGGCTGGCAGACTATCAGCCTGTCTCTGTCAGGCTGCTGACCAAGACAAACTGACCAAGGAGACATTTCACAACAAAACACTTTCTTTCAGGGATTCTCACCATGAGGTATTCTGAGGGCATAAAGAATTCACAGCAAGGCCAAGTTGAGAAAAGTGGATTACCTAGGTAGATTGAGCTTCTTCACTCTCCTGCTCCAAGTCCAACTTACCAGAGTCTTCTCAGAAGACTTCCAATTTGTCATTGGCTTTTCTTTTTTTAATATATATTTTATATATAACGTAATCATATATTAATATCATATTTTTAAATATAATGAATGGCATGTAATTCCAGAAAGTATTTCATGCAAAAGTAATGGCAACTCTCGAGATAAGTCATTATTTCCTCCCTTAGGCATTAGAAGAGCTCTTACTCTTAGCCTAACAAGTCACCATCATTGATATGCCATCAGATGCTTCTCCATACTTCTGCCTGAGACATTTTGAGTCACCTCTTGTCGCAACATTTGATGACACTAAAAAATAATGATACATGGTCTAAGCAAATTGTGGCTAATCACAGGTGAAGGCAAGTCATCCAAACAAGACTATCCTACTAGGCCATCTGGGTTGCTCCCTCAAGCCAGCGTGACCTTCACCTCCTCAGCTTCTGCTACCCAAAAAAATTTTTCCAGTAACAACTGCATCTTCTACCCTTAACGGTTATCCTCATATCATTCAGGGCCCCAGAAAATAATTAAAGCAAGTTCATTCTCACCAAAAGCCTTAAAACATTGTAACTTAAGATGCATTTAACAGATGTCATTTTTATTAGCAGAGCACCAAGGATCTCAAAAGCATTGAAGTACATGAGCAAGGTTTGACTGAAACCTCATAGAACAAGATGAAATTAGACAAGACCTACTTTCCATAGTCAGATGGTGTATATGGCATTGCCACAGACTGTGTCTTGCATCGTTTTACTTTTTCTCCTTACAACTGTTTTGTTGGTTTGGGTTCCCCTCCTCCTTAGAAAAAGCATAATAAAGATTTAAACTAGATCACTTCCACCAGCCATTTTAAAACACCCTTCCTCCCCACCACTATGAGCTTCAGAGGGAGCCTTTTCACACACATATGAACTATGTCCCCTCCAGAAAGCAGTTCCTTTGTGAGAAGCTCACTTTCTCAGAGAATTCAGGGGAAGATGGCAACCGAGGTGTTGGACACGCTCGATTTGGATGGGAGTCTGCATCTCTGAGCATCAGCACTCCTGGCATTTGCCATTGCAGGTGCTGGGCATACTGCCAGACATTTATACCCTGCAAGAGCATGACCCCGCACCATTTCTCTCAGGTGGGGAACAGCTGACACTGAGCAGAGACAACCACACCCAGGACATGGTACAGCCTTAGGTTACAAGGTTTATTTTGCGCTCCTGCAGGTTCAACGAGCGCACAGCGGAGTCTGCACAACCACTAAATTCATACCGATTTACATTTCTGCCTAAGGCCTTGAACTCCAAAACTACAAATAGACACAGATGATGCCGGACAGGGCATAACCTACCCCCTCTCCTCCACTGCCCCTACCCCCCAAGGCGGGTCAGAGGGACAAACACTCCTCCGGGCTCCCCAGTCCTGGGCAGGGCCTCAGGGGCGGTAAAGCCGTCCCCATCCCCTCACGCCCGCCCGCAGGACCGGCCCGCCCGCCCGCGCCGGGGGCTCGCCGCCGACCGCGGGGCCGGCTGGGGGCGGCGGCGGAGCACCTGCGCTTCCTCCGGCCGGAGGGAGCCGTGCCCGGCCGGCGGGGCCCACCAGCTCCCCTCAGGACGAGGCACAAATGCGCCGGCGACACGGGGAAGGGGCGCTGCCGGAGAGGCGCAGCCCGGGCCGGGGAAAGCCCCGGGCGACACCCCACCGGGGGCGCCATCTTGGAGTCCCCCGGGGCGGCGGGACAGGCCCCGCGGGCCGCTCCCACCCTCCGCGCGGTGCGGCCCGGCGTGTGAGGGAAGGCGCCGGGCTGAGGGGACGGCGGCCCCCGCCTACCTCCAGCGTCTTCACCAGTACCCACATGTAGGCCTCGGAGATGCCCAGCGAGACGCCCAGCGCCGAGGGCACCACGATGAGGGCGAGCACCAGCGCCAGCCACACCGCGCCCACCCGCGCCGCCACCGACCCCACGTCCTCCATGGCGGGCAGCGCCCGACCCCGGCGGCAGTGAAAGGGCGGCCGCTGCCACGCGCCGCCCTAAAGCCCCGCGGCCGCCCCCAGCCCGCCCCGCCCCGCCCCGCCCCGCCCGGGGCCGGGCGAGGGCCGCGGCGGGGGTGGGAGCACCGCCCCGCCGCTGCGTGAAGTCGGGGGCGGCTGCAGGCGTTGTATTTAAGTAGGTGTTGCTACAGCGGGTGTGTTCTTGTAGAGGGGAGCAGGGGGTGCTCCTTACCGAACACATCCTTCTGGAAGCACAGGGCTAGGGAGATGGGGCTTCGCCTTGGAAGGTGATTCTTGGGGGACGGAAAGCAGCTAAAAACAGGCTATGTCCGCCCTAAAAACTCCTCGTGTAGGAAAAACGGCTTCTACAGAGCTGGACAGGAAGCCGGCAGTACTGCTACAGCATACTGTTGTGCTTATGGCAGGTGCATGGGCAGGAAAGCCATAGGAAGCCCAAAAGTAGCGGCTTGGGAAGTAAAAGAAAAAAGGAAAATTGGGGAAAGCTCCTGGATCTATGAAGTAGATAAAGACAGCTAAAAAAGCGAAAAGGGAGAAGGCCTGCACTTCAGCCAGCAGCGCACCTGGTCTGTGTGTGTCGTGTCTTGTGCCTTGAGCTGGGAAGAGGGATTCACTGAGGGACCGGCCCTGAGGGTACCTGGCCAGGAACTATGCACATGCCAAGAGAACCGAAACTTTGTGGAAAATGGCTAGAGGAGGGTTTATCTGCCTGGGCATATGCATGGTAGTCACATAGCACTTGGCATGACACACTCTATACCAAGAAAACGGTGTTAGCAGAAAGAGGCTGAAGTAGAAGAGGGATGGCAGCCTTGCTGAAGCATCCTGTGGGAAGTGAAGAACATTTTCCTCCAGGAAAAAGGCCTTCAACCGAATGTCTGCATGCATCTTTCATAGGCGTATCCTAGAAAAGGGACGTTTGATTTCCCTGAGGTCAGAAATGTATCTGAGAGCCAAGTGCTTAGGGTTGAAGGAAAAACCTGAATTAGACTCCAAGGCGTTAAGAACTATTTCCAGGAGAGTCATGTGGGCAAGGGCGTTGGATTTTCTCTCCTATTTTTGGCTCTGGCACTGTGTCATCTTGGACAAGTCTTCTCTGCTCCTGGTATCTCACCTCTCCTCCCACTCTTTGCCTCATCTAGTCAGATAATGTCTCTGAGGCAGCAGCATGATGTTCCCTGATGAAGCCTCGGGGCACAACAACCACAGTAACAATCATCCAGCTAGATCTGAGGTTGTCAACCAGCACTTCAGTGTTTTCATCCCTCTAAGGGTTTAGTTGTGATCATGCCTGAAAGGCCCAGTTAGGACTGAAGGCAGTAGCCTGTCGGTGCCATACACACATTAACGCAAGAGTGCCTACTCCAAAAAGCTATGCTACAAGTGGCTTTCAAACGTTAGAGAGGTGTGTAGATCCAAGTCAATTAAGAGTGCCCAAAGTCGGGAACAGAAACAAATCAAAAGAACATTACTTTCCAAACTGGGTGATATTCACAAGACATGTACCTGTGGGTTGCTTATTTTAAATTTGTATTTTGCCTGTTGCTTCACAAGCAGAAAGTGATATAGGGCCTTTAGTACTTACTCGTGAATTTTCATCTGGGGTGCAAATAGCAGAGGCCAAAGGCTTGGTTCATTTGTTTGTTTTTACCTGGCATTAAAGGAGCAGAATTCTCCATCCAAAGGAAAGATGTAGCCTAGGTAGCAACAGTGGATGCTGTCTAGCTCCCAAGGAAAACGATACAGCGTTCACAGTAACACATCATACAGATTTCATCTCTGTTACATTTCAATATCTTCTTTTACATGGTAACATCTAAAATTGCCATCTGAAGCAAGAATTGCAATACAGATAATCCTGTGCAAGGCAAAGCTTTTTGTGTTTGTTGGTAAAACCTTGAAAACTGAAAATAAAGAATTTGTTTAACTTAGTTCATGTGCTTATTAATCTCTGTTTTAGTAAAATGCAAAAAAGCCTTGACTCAGCACAGTGTATATCAAATTTGGTGGCACATGGCAAATTCCTGAGTCTCATAAGGCTGAAATCCATCAGTGTCCGTGAAGTATCAAAAGAAAATTCTAGAGATTTCTACGTGTATCATTCATCACATGGAATTAAGGCATTGCTTTTCTGCTGCAATAGCCTGGCTATTGGGCCTACTGCTACTGTCCGCAGGCTCCATAAACAAACAGTAGGAAATGAGCAGTCTCTACCAACACTTGTGTTTTAGAGCAGGGGAAGGTGACTGGTTTGATCCCTGCTGTCATTACACACCAGTGGGGAAAAAACACTGGCAAAAAGGTATTTTGACAGGAGACAGTTTTAGGCACTGACAGCCATTCCGTGTAAGCTGAACAGAAGCAGGACGGAGGCAAGACTCACACATAAACAGAAACTCTTATTTTATTGCATCCAGGTTTCCCCTCTACACTTGCATGAATAATTCACAAAGCTATTAATGGTAAATTGGAAAAAAACCAATTGTGTTCCTGAGTTGCTTGAAGAACCGCCTTCTCTGCTGGGTACAGCAGGGAGGAAACATGCCTGCTAACCTGGCAGTCTCCTCCTAGTGATAGAGCTGCTGGCAAAGTCCTATCGTGAATATGAAGTTCATCCTTTGCACGTATCTTGCACTCCCATCAAAGAACAGCTGGCTGTTAACTGCAAAAACTGTTGACCTATTTAAAAAAAAAAAAAACCAGCTTGCTCTCTTCGCCAGGTGGCCTTTGTCTTTTAAAAAGATATACCTGTTATAAACCACTGATCACCTATCGACTGATATAATAATTTGAAATTAATTCCATCATTACATTTTATTTGTTTGCTCTGTAGCCTGTGAGAACATAAAATTTCTCTGCCTCACTTTTACCAGAGAACCTGTTTTTCTAAGAGAGGAAGACGTTTTTCTTTCAAGCACTAGGACCATACTTTCAGCACAGGTAAGGCAGCATGATTCCACTGAAGACACAGAAAGAGTGCTAGTTTTAACAATTTTCCATGCTTTCATTTTTTGAAGGCCTATTTTATGTACAAAAGCTACATGTAGTCATGCTTTCTAGTGGAGTATTTTCCAGTAGAAAGTGCAAACCATGAGAAAGAAGCATCCCATGAGACTATATCAGAGTTGATAAACTTGGAAGAAAACATTTTCACATATCCTTATTTTTCAATTTATTTCACTGAGTATAATACATACAAAAAAGCTTCAGCTGAAATTATATGCTTCAAGTTTATCTAAACCAGGTGCTCCAAATGGATCCAAAAAGTTTTGGTTTGTTTTTTTTAACTTTGTGAGAAGTTATCAAGATTCTTAATTTTTGTTCTATAAACACGGGTAATAATGTATTTTTATGTCTGTAGTAAGAACGCATTTACATTTATTGCCTTAATATGCATGGCTATGTAATGTAATGCATGGTTTTAACAGGGTTGTATTGAATCAAAGACTGAGAAAAAGCATGTGTAAAATTCTCATCTCTCTCACACTGCTTTTCTGAACATTAATTTTTTTTACATTCCTTTGGCTATACTTATTTTATCCCGCTTAATTATCAGAGCCTATCAGGTTTTGGTGGTGCAGAGCATGACTGCAAACTTGGTTTCAAGGATGAGGGAAATCTTGTTGAACCAACTCAGGAAGAGAGCCTGGACGGTGTAACCTCATGTGGCAGTCACACTCTCCCTTTGCTAAGTTATTCCACACGTTATTGGCTTCTGGTAGGTCAGATCTAAAAAAAAGTGGCTTTTCATTTGTCTTCTGTCACTGGAGCTGGGTAGCTTCAGAATATCAAACAGTTTCATCTCATGTAAATATCTGTATTTTATTGGAAATAAATAGGGTCAGGGTAGTTATCCTAGTACTCCCTTTTATCTTCTGCTATTGAGGAATGGCAGGTAGCCAGCAAACCACTCGGGGGAATTCTGCACTCGCTCGTCTGCCTTCTGGCTGCAGGCAGGTCATGCTTTCTCTCCACTACTGCATTTGCTATAACTCACTGCAAAAGCTGATATCCTTTATAAAAGGAGTCAGATGTTTTCAGCTTCACTTTGTATCCAGGAACCTAAGTGGAATTTTACGTTCTACTGTCATGGACCTCCAATTCATATTACACTGAAAATAAATACAAGTAGCCTGGCTTCTACGTACCCTTTAAGCCTAGCAGCGTGTATTGATAAAGCTGCAGCCTTGCGTGTTGTCTCCAGCAAGGATGAGGGCTCACAAGCACTGTGTGCTTCATAAGCACAGTGCCCAGATATGCCCCACCTCAAAGAATTTAACTTTGATAATTTAGAAATTTAGGTTTCTAGGAGTTCAGCAATCAAGCTACAGTTAAAACCCAGTTAAAAGCCCCAAGCTTACTTTCTCCTTGCAACGAGTGGGAAAATGTGAGAAGGACATTAACAGAAGCAAGCAGAAACAGAGGGGATTCTAGCTAGAACAGCTAACAGGAAACACACTGTGGCAGAGACAACTGCAGGCCACAGAAACTGCACACATGTCCCATACAACCTTGAGTGCCTCAGAGGTGCCCATGCTGAGGTGACTTGGTGAGAAATTGAGTCTTTAGTGCTGGAGGGGGAAGAGGGAGGAGAGGGATCTTCTCTAATGCAATGGTCATATGAATAAATCCCAGGGGCAAATGTTCCCAGGGGTTGAGCATCCAGCACTTTTCATTTGGATACCCTAAGCACAGGCTTTGTGGTCATTTGGCCTCACAGCTACAGCAGGATTTTATCACTTGGAGCATAACAGCTGAGACTCCTTGTTAGTCTTGGAAACAGGACCTTGAGCCCTTTCTAGCACTTTCTACACTTGCACATGTTTCAGTGAGATATCTCAGTGCTTGTTCCTGCAAGTTGCTAAATATGCTGATCTTTACACAACAAAATACTTATGTGCATACTTTAAGCTTCGTTCTGTAGCAGTAGAAGAGCATCAGCAGGCAATTCAGCAACGGTCTTCCCTTTATGGCCTTAAAAGCATCTGCGCTCACCTGATGAAACCACCTAGAAACCTTCCCCACTGTGTTAACATGGAAGTGGTTTTGTGAGTATCTGAGCAGTTCCATGCATCAAGCACAGGAGGAGATGCAGACACCACCTTCAGAGCAAAAATGCTACAGGACAACCCAGCAGACATGCGAGAATCTGTGGCATCAGGACAACGAGCATGCCACAAGGATAGCACCTCCTTTTACTGTCCACCATGACCTGAGGCCTGGTAGCCTGGCTTTCTACTGCACTTGGAGAGGAAAAGCAGTGAAAAAAAAAATATGTATTACTCCAGAACTTCATGATCTCTTTAATGATTTAAGCTTCCAATAAAACAAAATTACCACTTAAAATTATACTGTACTTTTCTGTTCATGCCAGTATTTTAAGGAAGGACAAAACATGCTGATGTCTAGTAAATTAACTTACCTTTTCATCTTTTTTTTTCTTAAGTGATATTAAGGCTTGTACTTCCCAAAAGAGCATTAACAAGGTTCCAGTCCTCATGGCAGTGTTAGACACACATACAGCGCTGCCACCTTCTGGTCCCACGGCAAGAGCGACCCATCCCCATTTGACCCACCAAGCAGACCATATGGTGTAATGTACGTGCTTGATGCGCCCAACAGATTCCCGTGTCACACGAACAATGCAAAGGGTGAGGGTGCAACATGCAAAGAATAACTTAAAAGCCCAAATGTATAAGACAGCATCTGGATAGAAATCAGCCTCAGCTCAAATCTAACATAAATGTATTTTTTATATAGATATCTCTCCTTATAATCCCTTGTAGGTGTATTTTATAAAATTATATTAATAAAACACAAGACAAATGAAGAGGTTATTTGAAGTATAATACAGTTTTTTATTGAACATGTGTACATACTTACATCTTAAAGTTATAAATTATATGAGTAAAGGAGACTGCCCATAGCCATATGATGAACATTTTTTTAAAATCTATTATATAATTAATATAGTATTTAATGTATGAACAAATGAATGCTTATGATGCAGTTACAAAATAAGCTGTTTAATAGTTGTCTGTATAAACTTAAAAGGTAGTGTTTAATAACTATCCCATATAAAAAGACATATACCTTTCTAAATTATCTAATAATCTATTTCTTAAAAGTCCAATATGCAAGGATATAGTATTTTCCCCAATATTACTCTATTTAATATCCACCGTGTAGATATTAAATGTCTTTTGCCACATACATCTTTTGTATAGTCAAATACAAATACCAAGGGATATCAACTGATGTCAATAATCCGCAATTGCACACAAATCATGACTACTGATTAGTAAAGCAATTATCATATTAAAAGAGTTCAACAGGGCTCAACATACTGTAAAATTAGAAACCAGTCAATACTGCGGCCATTATACAGAACATCATTGATTGGATGTACTAAACGCTAGCCTTGATGACAATTGATCACGATGAACCCTGCTCACAAAGGAGCCTGGTGCACTAATTGAGGAGCCATCATTACATAGAATAATAAATAGAGGAGGAGGAGGAGTGGAGAGGAGAAATGGCTACAAAGCTAAGGTCCTTCTTCTCTGTACAACAACAATAAAAAAGCAAAGAGCCAAGAAGGCCTCTGTCAATACCATATGTCCACTAACTTCTAAGCCTACTTTTCCAAAACTAAATGAACCTGTGAATCCCTCGCAGGTCATCTCCACAATCTGTGCCACACCTGGGAAACATGCTCAAAAGACCCTGAGAAATGAGTGTTTCACCTCAGCACAAACATTTCCAAAAGCAAATCCCACAGAGAGGCTAGAAAACCCAGAGGTCCCACCCGTAACACCTCTGTGACCTATCTCCATTGGCCTCCTTGAAATCAGGCCTCAAACTGCACACATAACCAAAATATGTTCCTTAGAGTGCCTTGAGGCTAAAAACAAACACCAGGTGAAGAGCTGCCCAGGCTGCTTTCCTCACTTTCATTCAGGGCAGGCTGCACAAGGAAGAGTTTGAGTAAAACACTGTGTGGTTGAATTCAGCACTAACTGCTCGCTGTTCTCACTACAGCTCAAGGATATGCATGCTATTAGAAAACAAGGTCAGAACATCTCCCTTATTATCCTGAAAGCATGTTTTCTTCTGAAAGTGTCCACAGTCCCAGATCAGGAGGAAACAGCATCAAGGTACTGAAGAAACTCATCACAGTAAACGCAAGTGTCGTACTGCCTTCGGGAACATCCCAGGATTGTCGCCTCTACTGAATTATAAAATACAAATAAAAGCTCAGGGGTTAGACCCATACCTGATTTTAAGGTGACTAAAGGACAAATATTTCTGATTTTGGTTTGTCACAGGGAATAGACAGCCTGGGGAAACCCCACGCAACACAGGCACAAGCTTTGCTGGTAGTACACCATAACCGGTAATCATAGATCCCGTGTTTGGAGCAGGTAGAATTATTTCTACGTTTTCATGGTTTCCTGGTAACTTCGGAGGAATCGTTCATCAGAATTTAGGGCAACTCTGCAGCAAATGAAGCGTTGAGAAGGCTGTGCAAGGGAGAGTTTGCTACCGCTAACTAGAGACCACTAGATGGCAAGCTTTGCACATTTCTTGTAATGCATAGATGTACAATTACTGAAACGCATTTTAAAACAACAGCGAATGAGGAAAAAGAGGTGTCTCCCGATAACGTGGAGCAGGTCAGCAGAAGTCGGGAAGAGAAGAGCATTTCAAATGTTCACGAAGACAAGACACAGCTATAGAAAAAGACATTTGGAGTCAAGAGAATAAAGAACTCTACATTGATCAGTCTTAACATGCAAGTACATTACAGTGAAAGATTAGACGTTTTAGCAAACTCCGATTCAGTTCTCACAGGGTACAAGAGATCACTAAGTTGCTTAGCACTACATCTTCTAATAATTTGTAACGTTTCTATTGTTATAATTAACTCATGTTTCTCATGTCTGCACTGTGCTCCTAATAGATAGTAGGCACTCGGGCATCCCTTTATATACTTACAAAGCATGTGTGTATATATACACACACACACAAAGAGAAAAAATATGTATATTATATATATATAAAAAGAGATCTCAAAAATTCTTGTTCCATCTTGTAGTTGAGTCATATACATTCTTGGAGGCCCAGGAAGTTTAAAGAACCTGTCTAAAAAGCTGGCTCAAATCCATTAAACAATGACAGTCATTTACACAGAAGCTCACCTTACACTGCTTTAATGCTGCATAGTTACAACCTGTTTCAGGTTACTCTACCCTAGTAGCAGAGCAGCACAATATACTTTAAACATGAATAGTGGTAATATCCAAATAACATCTTCTTAGTCCAGAGATGAAAACGCAGAAGTATGAGCCAGATGTTGAAGCTATTTCAGTCTGCACATTTAGTTTAAAAGGGTCAAAGCATAAATCATCTTTACAAACTCTATTACTAACCAAGGAAAACTTAGGTAATAGTAATGTGAACATCCAAAAAGGTGCTTTCAGAGGACTCCTTCTGAAGCCCCAGTTTTGGAAGCCTGCCTGAGGAAGGAGAGGCACATTAGACACAGTGACCTAGCCTTTATGAGATTCTGAGAGCTGCCCTTACTTATTCAAAGCTTCAGGACTCTAAATACAGGCGACATAGCTCCAGCCTTCAGCCCAGTGCAGAAGCAGGGTAGCACCCAAGTGACTTAAGGTCCCGGAGCACCCCAGGACCCATGCTGTGTACAAAGATTCTGCACTGCACCTTAAGCATGCTGCATGATCAAACAGTGATGTCTCCAAAAGTTAGCATGAGGAGCTATTTTGACTCTGTCTCTGACTCACCCATGTAGCAAGAGGGTCTGATTTTATTCACTCTTTCCAACATACATTTATTTTCAACTCATGGCCCACCGTCTCAGGCATCTCAAAAGTTCAGGATGAATGCACCTAGGACTGCTTTGGTTCATTTCAGTTTCATCAACATGACACATTAGTGCCATAGCAACAGTTAGCATCACTTAGATGCTTCATAAGTAGGTATTAGCCAGCAGCACCAAATTACAAAGCAAGGCTATGTTTTACAATGTAGTTCTTCCCTACACTGATTAGCTGTCAGAAGGCTCTCATATTTTATTTGGAGAAGAGGCCACCCAGTCAATTGAAAGTGCAAGGCTCACTGGGTAAGGAGCTGAAGGGCAAATAGATTAAATGGGAAACAATAGAGGAAGGTGGTGCTCTTGAGGAAGACAGAGCCATAGGCTTCTCCAAGATGATGCTACATCTTGCCTATGTAGCTTGTAGAGCCAGCAAATAAACAAAAAAAAAAAAGAAAAGAAAAAACATTACTTACACTGACAGATTTTTTTTTAAAGGTTTGGGTTTTTTTGTTTGCTTGGGTTTGGTTGGTTGTTTTGGGGGGGTTGGTGGTTTGTTGGTTTTTTTTTTTTTTGTTTGGTTATTTTTGGGTTTTGGTTTTTGGGGGGTGGTTTTTTTTTTTTGAGCACCTGGTCCACTGAAATATTCATTCTCTTCCACCTAAGCCTATCACTTGGCAGACATTAGCACGACACTGTGCTAACGTTTGATCCTGCAAAGTTATGGAGTAAAAAAGGAGCTCAAACAGTTTAGAAGCCTGGTTCCTGCAAGACCAGTGGAAGATAAGCAAAGAGGAAGAGTAACACAAGTGTGAGTTCTTTGATTGTGGAAAAATAAGCAGCAGTTTACCAGCTTCCCACTCACTTGTTATCATGAGAATGTGTTCTTTTTACTGTTACCATGCACTCCTGCTGGAGGAGGAAGACACACTTATCTGTGGTGTCCTTTTGAAAAACAATAAATTCCTCCACAACATCAGCACTCTAAGGGCCATATACAAATTCAGTCAAAAGCAATTGCCAAGGCCACTGCTGATATATGCAAATGAAATACAGAATATCAAGAGAAAGTAAAGGGGGAGATGGAAGGTAGGTAAAGAAAGCACCACCAAAACCCAGAAACATTTCTTTAAAGCAGAGCAAGACAAAGTAGTGTCTATTTCAGGTCAGGTTGGCATTTTTACTGGCAGCTAAAAGCAGCACACCTTGCTCTTGTCGTTGACAGGTTCTTGGGTTTGTCGTTTATTTTAAATTTCCCTATTCTATATGTAAATACCTACTTCACAGAGTTTTTAGCTTCTTTTGTCAAGATAGCCAAAAAATGGCAGAGAAAATATAGACAACTCCACTACTCCTCACACAGCTCAACAGGTGACATGTAACACTCCTACATTCAGAGGTCTCAGCTATACTTTTACAAGACTTGGGGTCATAACCATAATGAGGATCATGCATTCAAGGGCTCTTCTCCTCTTGGTGAGCTGGGGAAGTGCTGAAGGACAGGAAAAAAGGCTCATCATGTCCTAATGTCTTAAGAATCAGAGCGTAAATGAGAAAAAGAAGAACTGTTGGAACAGAAATTATCTCCCCATCTTTTCCTGTCTCTGGCCCCTCTTTTTGCCTGTTCTGTCTTCCCTTTTATCTCTGAGCAGGAAGAAGGCACACAGTAGTGTGGGAAGGATGCTCCCAACACTTGTCTTAACCCCTTGCATACAACTGCAGTCTCTGTTAACAACTCTCAGACATCAGTCACACAGAAGGAAAAACTCCCAAATTTAAAAACTCTGGCACACTGGAGAGATTTAACAGTTATCAGGATATTCTGTGACATTTCTTCAGATTTTTATACTTAGAAACTAAATCAACAGCTTCAGCAGACATGGAAGCACAGCTTACTACAGTCAGGAGCACAATAGGTGAGCCTGAAACAGTTTTCCTCTGTAGACATACTGCTTAGCACTCTCCCTACCTGGGTGGCTCATAGCTTTTTAAAAGGGCTGTTCCTCCTACTGCTTACCTATGACACCAAAATTTGGACTGACTGATCCACCAAGAGAATTCACATACCTGTAGCAACTAAACCCAGGGATGATACACCAGGCCTGGCCAGAGAAGCGGAGAGTGCTGTGCAGTTCTGTGCTACTTCTGTGCCATACAGCCTCAGGGCAGTTAGCACCTCTGTTAGCCCCTCTCCTGAATATTAGTTTTCTAGACTCTCCAGGGGTGGGCAGTGTTATATCTATGCACCTGTCTTTCTGCGGGGTGTGTCTGTGCTCACCAGGACAGGTCCTCCATCTCTGCCAAGACCTCAGTCAATGGCCTGTTGTTATGTAAACCTTATTAACTGTCCTTACCAACTCATCTGTCTTAAAGCAGTTTGGGCAAAATAACACCTATTCCTGTGTGCTTCATCAGTGACATTCTGGTAAAGAAGCCAGATTCTTCCATGTAGGAGCTACATAACAGGAGAGCAAATATTTTATACAAATAAATACTATAGATGATGGAAATATTTCCATCTCAGACTCCTTAAGTGCACTTGCTCTATTTATTTCTGGAAGGTGGGCTTGTCAGAGAGCAAATCAGTAGCCTTCACATCAAGCAGTAACACAAGCAGGTGGCTATCCAGAAATAATTACAACAGAGGATAACGGAGGTCACGTCATAGGTTTTCTTTGTGTAATGCATACAAAAAGACGCAGAAAGTGATATAGCAAAATCAGAAGACATAATATAATTTTAAAATATGATATATTTTTCTATGACATTGTCCTTGGCTGTGACTAATTTATCCCAGCATCACACACCCAGGCATCAGAGACGCGCTTGCCCTGGACACTGTTCCGCTGTTTGTCAGTGGGACTCTGGAAAACTTCCTATGTTGCCACCCCGGTCTCATGACATCGAGGGGAAAGTCAGCAACTGCCTCTTTCCCTCTGACATCCAACACTTCCTCTCCAACTTGCAATTCAGAAAACTTATTTTGGTGAACTGCTTGATATCTTCTGACATCAGGAGATCTATCTCTACAGCAACACAGTGACTGTGGCTCACAGGAAAACTGCTAGTCCAAACCATTGATAAAGGCTAGGAGTACAGAGGTGTTCTACTACAAGTTAAGAAGTTACCATTTAGGTCTTCAGGGTAATGCAAAGATTTTAAAAATGGTGTTTTAAGGAACTTAAGTAATATTATTGCAGATTCTTCTCACCAATCAGAGAGAATTTTACTAGTATATTGTAAATCTTCCTATTTATAAAATTATATTCTTATTTAATACAAAATACTATCTTTTTATGGTTTCCCTGCTGTGTCATATGCAAAATATCTTACAGGGACAGAAGGAAAATATGTCGGGTTTAATATAAAAAAATATAGCATTTTCTGGTGAAGTCATGGAAAAATGAGATAAAATAAATACCATTTAGCAAACATTTCTGTTTCCCACAGATCCATTTTCTATCACTATCTGGCAATATTTTCTCTGTTGCTCTTCCTTGAAAGACTCTTTGACCTTTTTCCTTTTCAGTCCCCCATCCCTAAAAGATACAGAAAAGAAACAGCCTTGAGCTCACTTCAAGGTCAAGGCAGAAAAACGTTACCATATTTAGACTACATAGTCAAAGCAGTTTTCACCCTAAATGTTGGCTTTTGCAATACAATGCTAAACGATCTGTACTGCCAAGACTTACCACACAACACAAACAATGCCTTTCCTTTAATCCAGCATTTAACAGGCAAATAATTTATTTTCACCAAATACTACCTGCTGGCTAGATCCACCTGTCAGCTCCATTTCTCTTTTTATACTATATTAGTCTATTTATTCTAGTGGAACTGTTCAAGCAATAAAGTAATATTTTCTGACTCAGTCAATAAGGGTGATGGACTACAGCCAAAGCAAAGCAAATCTGGAAGAAGTTTTAAAAGATTCCAGGCTAATGTTTCAGAATAAAGAACACCTAAACATGCTTTAAACCCAACACCTCAAAGGTGTTGCTTCTTACCAAGGAAGCACAGACATTCCTGCCTGAGCAGCAATGACAGCCTTGACTCTGTTGGCAAAGTGAACAGCGTCTTCTTCTTCCTGAAAAAATATATGAATTATTTACTTTGCAACTTAAAACATTTTCTCCATGTTTCACTTAAAGAGTTACTTTTCATCAGACAGCTGGCACTTGGGTTTATACCAGGCCCACAAGCCAAATGTAACCTGCAGGGCAGTTCCAGCTGGTCCTGGGAATACTGCTTGGTTTACCACCATTCGGTGCCAAAAAGAACTAAGTGAGAGGCTCTGGTTTCTGGGGAAATCTCAAAGAACGCATAGCATG
This sequence comes from Morus bassanus, assembly GCA_031468815.1. Lineage (NCBI taxonomy): Eukaryota > Metazoa > Chordata > Aves > Suliformes > Sulidae > Morus > Morus bassanus. The sequence continues at coordinate 19,343,803 of CM062570.1, forward strand.
AGGTCACAGGCCTGGCCAGAGCAGGGGATGCACCAGCTCCCAGTACTTCAGTACCAGTCTGAAGCTGGGAACACACTGACAGGAACACCCTTGCAGGAGATGCGGTGCCTTGAACAGGGTTAGGGCCTGGTGCATTCAGGATCAGTGAATTATTGTGAGTTCACAGGATTCTGTTTGCCTGAACTGCAGAGGACTGAAGATATATACATTACAGCAGCTTCCCTGCCAAGACTAGGGCTGAGCAAAGACTGGGGTAGGCAGTACCAAACCGCGGCATTGCTGGAGCAAAGGCCTCAACCACTTTGTCGGCATCAGGTCAGTATCCAGGGGCAGTGGGCTGAGAGGCTGTGCCAAGTTGTGAGGTAAAGCTGCTGGGCAAAGGATTAGCTGGATATTCTGCAGGGCTAAGAAACAAGGAGGTAGGAGGAAGCTGTGCAGATGGAGGTAGAGGGGGGAACACAGAAGGCAGAAGCATCCCAGTGTGAAGAGAAAGCCTGAATTTATTTATCACTTCTGAAGTAAAAAGGGAGGTCTGTGCCAGGCTGAGGGGCAGGACTCCTGCAGCATAAAAATCACATTTTAACATCTCTTCTAGTCTCTGGGGGCAGAGGAAAGCAAGGCAGCTGCATCCAAGTAAAGAAGCTGTCTGGGAGCAATAGGGAGCATGGTGCAGAAATGTCTGACTATCTGCAAGAGTAGTTTTTACCTGAAGATAACTAACCCACATAAATCTGTGCTCACATAAAACTAAGACTAGTGTTGCTTTCTGGCCTTTGTCCGTTTAGTTGTCAATAAAGATTCACAAACATAACGCCAACACAATGTGCGTAATAATGCAGACTTCGTCCCAGACAACATTTTATGAGCATTTTCAAAACATACAAAAACGTAAGTACCTCTTTGACCATTGGTGGCAGGTACCACACATTACAGACAATAGCCCAGCTGGTCATCACATTAAAAATATAGGTCATCACAGAATACTTTGTGCTGTTCCAGAACGCATCTCCAAAGCGGGGGTCATACTGGAATTGTATACAGTTCAACTTGTTAAATTAGGGGCAAATCTAATCACGCCTCCTAAAACCAGCAGTAAATTCAGAGCAAAGCTCCACGTTTCAACATTTATTACAAGTTTGTACAGTTAACCTTTACAAGCAGTGCAGGACCCCAAACTGACAGACCCATTGAAATGCATCTCAACTATAACAAAATAGTTCTACTCAAAATGTAAAGACTTGTCATCTACAGATATGCTGACTACAAACATTTCCTTGAAAATGCTCACACCCATTTTAACAATTTCCATAGGATTAAGCAACAGTATAGTTCCAGAAAAAAAAAAAATTAAGTAATGTATCTAGAGCTAAGGTGACTTGGCTAAAGTGCCTTTATACCTGGAGCACACAAGACCCAGGAGCCCTAGGACAGAAAGGGCAGGCAGAACTGAACATGCAGCATAGCAATTGCAACTGTGCTTTTCAGGTTGCTCCTAACCAGTTGTAAAGACACTCAGTGAAACATTTCCCATGCTGCACTGAACTGCAAGACATTGCACACCACGAAAAGATTCTGCTTTCTCAGGCCTTATTCAGTACCTTATTCACACAGAGCAAACCCCTTTTTAAGGTTTACAGATGAACAGCTTCTCTGACATGAGAAGCTTCTGCAAATAATCCTTCCAATTTGGAAAACTGCAGATACATTACCTTGATTGCTACAGGATGGATGATCCCTCCTACCTCAAAGCTTCCCTTCTTAAACATCATTACTGATGTGTTGTTTATGCAGGTACCTGGCCAGAATTAATACAGATGAAGAGTTTAATCCACCTTAAAAGAAGTGTCAGCAAATGAATCCTAAACTGTCTCAAGGAGACTTAAGTTGCTAAAGAAGAAAGTAAGCTTTAGTTCTGAAACAATCCCAGAGCCTGCTCTCTCTTCCATTATGCTATACACTAAAGGAAATAGACTGTCATAAAACTGTTGTAAAACACTAGAATCTGACTTTTAATATCTTACAAGAGTAAATTAATTCTACAGACTAAAACCAAACACCTCACTTGTAAAGTCTGGGTATAATAAACTGCACTCAGTGGCAAGAAGTGAGAAGAGCAATAATAAAATCAATATAGTTGTTTCCTACCTTCTGGGAAAATTAAAATGGGTAATTTAGCTTTATCTGCAATGTGTTCTCTAATTCTGTGGAGAGAAAATAAAATTTCAGTGTATACTTCATATTTGTATTTGGCCAAGAATCTAAACATCTGTTACCTCTTACATAGGACAAGAAAAGCCCTTGCCCAATTGCCCTTTGCCAGTCAGCATCCTCAGCCAGGAGTTTCAGGCCTCCATCTCAAAGGTTCTCTCTTGCTAATGGCAAAAGTAGGTTTTCTACAGAACTGTATACCATTTTATTTCACCATGTTAACCCAATTAACAGGAAGCCAGAAAACAGTGGTAGTTGAAGCATGTAAAAAATCACTTCCCATTTATCTTTGACAGGTTCCAGCTATGAACACAGTCAAACTTTTCTTTTGATTGAAGTATATTCCATATTCAAAGTTTTCATGCCTCCTAGGTCTATAACATCAGTTTAATATGTATCTAATGATTCTCCACATCTAGTTAAGAGGTAGGCCACTATTTTACTACATTTGCTATACCACTTAAAAACAAATGTATTGCCGCTAAACAGATAACTGACACAACAAATCTGTTGTTTTCTGAGACACCTGCCTTTCCTATGACTCAAGAGCATGCAGTTCCTCTCCAGTCTGCATTAAATAGCAAAACCAAAACATCAGCTACCAAAAAAAGGAGAGAATGATCCAGCATGGGGGGACCTTCTCCATTTTTCTAAGGACAAACTGTCCTAGACATACACTTACTGTTAGATGCATTGCACCCATTTTCATGAAGATTTAGGACGGCTAAGAACAGTCTCTGTAAACACTTGAGACTAAGAATGCCATACTGAAACAATCCTGTTTGTGTCCTCATCCAACATGTTGTCTCTGCCAGGAATCAATACTGCAGGCCTGAAGAGCAGTACAGGCATGAATCAAACATATTAAGACACTTATCCAGGACACTCTTCCAGCTTCTAGCAGCTACGTGGTACCTTGGCCTTTTTTTGTTTTGTTATTTTTTTTTTTTGCTACAATCAGCCTCCCTTTATCCTGTACTCACAGCAGATATAACCAGCTTCAATTCTCAGAGCTGATGAAAAATGTACCAGGGCAAGGCATGATCTGGGAAGCAGATGTGCTGACAGAACTCGGAATTCTGTCCTGACATCTTGAATCATCAGCCTCAAAACTGAATGAACAGGCTCCTGCCTGTGGCAGGCAAGGCAATTGTGGCAATGGGGAAATTCCCAGAGGTTACAGGGCAAATGATGAACATTTCAGTGGATGATTGCTACATCCTGCACCTTCATTGATGGAGCAGTTCCCAACCTTACACTGAAGACAACCTACAGCTGCCCACCAAAGAGAGATGCAGGGTAAGAACAGTCTCAACTCATGCTTGGACCTCACAATTACTTGACCTGATGGGACAATTAAGCAAACACCTCACTACCTTACTTTTTCCTCACCAGATGACGGTCATTCATTTCGGAGCGTTCAAACAAAACATGCTGAGTGGTTTGCATGCAAGATTTTTGAATAAGTCCCAGAAGCCCTCCATGTGCCTGGCCAACCTGCAAGCCCAAAAGAAACTGGTTGCTATGCAAACACACGCACACTTAAATGTTAAAATTCTGAACAGGAGTACATCCGTTTCTAAGCTCATTCACAAATTACACCAATCCTCTTTGATGAAAATTGTGCACACACCTGCCTGTGTCTATTATTTTGCAGTCCTGAATGCAAGTTTGAATGCTATCAAATCCCACTCTTTCTACCAGTAAGTTTATCCTCTTAGCCAACACTACATCTACAGGCATCTCAACATTACCAATATTTACTGACTTTCTTGTTCATACCAAGGAATAGCATCCATCACTGGCCAGGATTACAACATCTAATGGAGATGTGTGGTTGGCTACACAGATGCCTCCTTCCCGTGGTCTGTTTTCCCTGCAATGACAACCATAAAAATAATTACTTAATATTTACCCTCCAGACTACAGGCCCCATCAGGTGACCCTTCCAGTGAGCATAAATCCACAATCGAGACTCTCAGTGACAAAAGCATTTCAGGCACACAGCTTATCTGCAGATCCATAGGAAGTGGAACAACACAAAACATTTTAAAATACTAATAATACTATGATATATGTTGAAACTTCTGGCAGTATGTTACAGCAGATGAGTCATCTTTCCTCGAACCTTCAGGAGTCCCTTCACATTTCAGTAGTTTTGGCATTTCACCAAGATCAGTTTCCTTTCAGATGAGAATAGAAGACTTGATTGAAGTAGGCATTTTAGCTGCATACATTACCATTCAGAGACATATATTAGAGAATATTTGGACACTAAAACTCTAAAAAGCAAAGACACTAGAGCATGACTTTGCTTGTTTTCCAAAGCACAAACAAAAAAATATTTCAGAAGCCTCTATTACATAAAGCACCACCACTAAGCAAGCAAAATATTAAAAAAACTTACTGAAATACCATCCATAACTTACGTTAGGAGAGAGCATGAAGAATTAGTTACCAAACAAATTGGCTAATAGAACAGCTGAACATTTTATGGCGATGTGAGTATAACATGTTCATGGGAAGCATTGAGAAAAATGTCTAAGTGTATATTTAACCAAGAACACAGTACTACTTCACCTTCGCATACCCTGCCAATACAAAACAGAAAACACAGTAGGACATAGAGTCTAGATGATCCAAACATCATCTTGGATCAAACTGCACCATCATAGTATCTGTGCAGTAATGGAAGAAGAATCCTGCTCTGAAACTTGAGACACTGAGTACTGTAAGAAATCAATACAAGACCAAGGAGAGCAGGGTGGCACCACTCACCTGTTGTGGAAATGAACAAGACCACCCAGACATCGGACACCTAATGTGGCACATATCATCTGAACCTGGTTGCTCAGCCAGCATTTAAATCTAAAAGAAATTAAGCCATACATACATTTCCAGTTCTATGTAGTCACTCATAGAACAATGTAATGTAAACTCTCCAAATTATTCCCAATAGCTGTTATTATGAAGACCATACTAAGAGGATTCATTGCACTAACAATGCCATGCAGGAGGAGCCTATCAGGTATCAAAGATATTCTTGTTCCATTCTTCTACTGTAATCTATTCTGAACCCACCAGATTCAAAGCAGATAAGATAATAGGGTTTTGTTTTATAGATTTTCTCTGGAAGAAACTGCAATTGACTCATTCATTAACATTGATTTAATATAAAAATGTTTAGCTGGTGAATCATGTTTGAGTTTTTTTTGCACTGACAGGACAAAACAGTCTCACAGTATTAATACAGAATCGCTCAAGACAGATGATTTACCTGCCCTATTCTGACTTAGGTAGAGAATACTCTATCTTCCACTCTAAGACACACTTCCAGCAGTATCTATCTGGCTTACATCGCATGTCCACTTTCAGGTGCTATTGCCATACTCTCTCATAGTGCACTATGAGTTTACAGTGGGGAAAAAAATCACCCCACTGTAGTCCACATTAATCCTCTGGACTCAAGCAGATTTATATTCTGACACACTAATTTGAATCCTTAAAGAAATAAAAAAGAAATGGAACGAGCCCTCAGCAAACACCTACCTGCCATTTGGAAACTGTCCTACTACTGTAGTGGCCGAGACCAGCAAGAGGATGCTGAAAACAGCCAAGCAGGCCCTACAAAGTAAAATAATCTTAATTAAATACTAAGAAGTAAAACTGGAAGAAAAAGCAAGAAAATATTTTATTTAACCCTTTGATCCATTTCACAATGCTTCCCTCCACCATTAATAGCATCTAACAAGCAACACAAACCAGTTATGACCAACAGGGTAACATGAGCACATATTTTCACTCAATTAATCCTGTACTGAGTACAAGACACTGTGCTGCCTGAAGCATATCTTCCAAAAAGCACCACGCCCTAATCTGAAGCTATCACATGGTAAAGAGGCCATTGTGTTCAAAGAGGACAATGAGCAGTGGCTAGTATTCTTTAATGCAGCTGATATTTCTCAGTGCTGAAGGGGACTCATCATTTCATTTTTAAAAACCTATCCAGAAATTTCAGTACATATTTCCACCTCAAGCAGTAAACTACTACATAATCAAGAAAATTAAACGTCATTGGTTACTAATGGCTGAGCATGACATTGAAGCAATTTCTAGATAAATGTTGTCTTCTTAAGCTGCATGTCTAAGTTTACACACAGGCATATGTGTTCTGCTATGTGATTCACATCCCTCTATGCACTGCAGCTATGTTTTAAATATACTGTCCTCCCATCAAAGGAATAAGAAATTTTAAAAGCTCCTGCTCTTTACAAGAACGTATGAATATTTGGAACTGTTTGGTCAATATGATAAAGGCTGGTTTTGCTTAAAAGAAAATTTTAAAAGCCTGAAAACTTAATACATTCCAAGTGGTTGCCTCCGTTTTCCATCCGGCCCTGTGCTCCCTGAACATTGGCTTTGCTTCAAATCCCAAGTATTTCAGCATACAGTCTCCCTGTCTCTTAGACAGGTAGAGCCTGATCCTTTCAGTTGAAAGAGTTGTTACTTTACATAACAAAAAGATCACCAGATCATTTCAATAAAGTTTTGCCAGATTTTAAAAACAAATTAATTACTAATAAAACATACGGAACATGAGAAATGTACATCTTCAATACCTTTTTTCCCCTTTTGTTTCTTTTAGGGATATTTGAGTTTCGATGGCATCTTGGAAAACAAAGTCATGCCAAGTTCTTCTTTCTGCACTAGTCAATAGCATATTATTTCACGTCTTTTGAAAAAGTAACATGAAAAACAGATCCCAGCAAATTACATCTGGCTCACCGAAAAGGCATCAGGAGACAGTATCGAATTAGGGTCCCAATGACCCACACAACGGTCAGTTGCCAGCTAACATGGTGCAAGTTCGCATTGGTTCTGCTGAGGAGATTCCAGGACACCAGCTCCTCAGAGGAGAACCGTCGTGTGACTTCATCTTCTGCAATTGCCTCACACCCCTTCTTGGAGAAGTATATAACATCAGCAAGGCTGAAGTGTCCTCGGTGCTGGCCAGCAATCTCCTGCTCCATGGAGGTTTCCTCTCTCTGGATGATCCCTGCATGAGGAAATGAATTCTTCTTTCCACACAGTGGAACAGACAACATGGATTCCAAAAAGGGTAAAATACACCTGGTTTTTAGAAACAGCTCTCCTCCTACTCCAAGCACCATAATTGCATTGTTATGCCTCATTTACATACTGGCATTTAGTTTCACAAGTATTCTCTAATCCTACACCATATAACACCACTAAATTGTTGAAGAAAGGAGCAAAGCATTAAGACCAAGCTGCAAATAAAACCTTGAACACAACACCTACTTCATTGTCATTTACCAAACACCATATGTACACACACCTAGAAATGTCAACAGTGCACTGCCAAGATTGCAGATCCCTCCTGGTGCCTTGACTCAAATTCAGTCAGTATTTGTATAGTTTTTGCTCTTGCTGCTGTTGATTTGTTTTACTTTTTCCCAGCTGTAACAAACAGCTTCCTCTGGTATTTTTTCAGAGCCTCTCTCTTCCCCCATCGCTTCTCCTTTAAGAGTCATTTCACTACCAAGAAACTTCAAAGTGTCTAGATTTTTCCCCTGAGATATACATAGTGTAACACAGAATCATAGAATCATTAAGGTTGGAAAAGACCTCTAGGATCATCAAGTCCAACCGTCAACCCAACACCACCATGCCTCCTAAACCATGTCCCAAAGTTCCACGTCTACATGTTTTTTGAACTCCTCCAGGGACGGTGACTCCCCCACCTCTCTGGGCAGCCTGTTTCAGTGCCTGACCACTCTTTCAGTGAAGAAATTTTTCCTCATATCCAATCTAAACCTCCCCTGGTGCAGCTTGAGGCCATTTCCTCATGTCATCGTGTGGGAAGAATGACAACATATTCATGCTCCATATCTGTAAAATTATGCCTCATAGAATGGCCACACAGCAAGTCTCAGTGATGTTTGCTGAGGTCACCCTAAGATCAGATTCTTATCTGACTGGTTACAGCAACTAAAATTGTATTGATTCATACCAGCTAACATCTGGCTTTTTGGTTTGGGGTTTGATTTTTTTTTTTTTTTGGGGGGGGGCACAATAGGTATTGAATGACATTAAATATGCATTATTCAAAAAACATTTAATTTATCTTAATCAACATACTACCCCAAATCCCCCAATCGGAATTACAAAACTTTCCTTCAACTGCACTTCAGTCAAACCTTCAATGTCCAGGAAATTATCAGACCTGAAATTCATTAGCTGACAAACCAAGCAATCTATGTGACTAACGACTAGAAATAGCACTACAAGTAAAAGGATTAATTATGAGATCTTAACCCAGTCCCCTTTGGTCAAAAAAGAAAGGAAAAATGGTTGGAAAGAGAGAAAACAAAATCTCAGATTTTATCCCCATGCCTAGAGAAGAATGCAAATTGTAACTGTGATCCGTGGGATGGTGTAGCTCCTTTACTTGAGAGACCCTGGCTTTTTGTGTGCTAGGAGTTACAAGAAGCAACAGGGAATCCATTCAGAGAAATATCAAGGGCAAAGAATACTCATTCCTCCTAATCTTGTAAAGGGAGAACTGATGGAGTCAGAAAGTACAAAATGCTTATTAAAATGGGGACAGCTTCCCAAATGCTTATCAGCAATGTCTCTCTATACTCACACTAGTCTCTAACACCTTTTATTCAGAAGACTCAGTCATTCACGGATTATTTTGCTTGTAACTTACTTAAGGTCTCTTTTGTAGGTTTGTAACTTCAGTAGTTATTTGCCCATCCAGCTCCATTTTGGCAATTCCAGTTTTCTTACTTAATATCAGATGCAATTTATGTTTATGTTTACTCTTTTGTAGGTAAGATATTAAAATAGTTGCCTTTTTACAAGACAAATAGTGCTATGTCACCTTCATTCAGAGATCTTACCAGTGGAGATTAAATTTTCAAGTGCCAGCGCCTTCTGCTTTTTTACTCCCTCCTCAATGTGCAGGGTGGCCCACTGTTCCCAAAACAAGAAAAGTAGATGTTGATGGTTTTCATTTCATCATTTCCAGGCATTCTGTAATTACCGTAGGTGAATAAGCTGAGCCTCTTTTATTGAAGCCAGGTCTTAGATTTTCATTTTTCAAATTCAGCCTGAAGGCTGTCCTGCACACCCCCTGTTTCATTTGTTACATAGATTACCTTTTGCCATTTTCAGGAAAAATTGTTTGGCTCAAACTTCTTTTCAGGACACAGGCAGTTGGTTTTCTCCTAGGGCCCCACAAATTACTAAGCTACCCAAGAGACACTATGGGGTCCATGGGTCCAAAACTCTCTCTTCCCTGGTTAGTTTCAGGCAATAGAATGATGCAAAATAGTATCACTGACATTAGAGACATGCCAGAAAAATAGATCTAAAAATTGATATTAAAAAGTAAAAGAGACTACCAGAGTTTTAGGGCATTCATGCAGTTTCTGTTAACAGAAAACAGAGGAGGGATCATTTCCCATTTCACATCCATAGTATTTCTGAAATAGTAGTTATGGTGATGAGCTTCCACCCTTCCCTGTCTTTACCTTTTTGAGCTAAACCAAGTTTCTTCTCCCCATGCAGAGCAGCATAAAACTCCTCCATTAGCAAAATCACATATACCAATATGCCTATTTTTTGAAGTTTTCATAGTTTTGAATGTTTCATCATACATATATAGACATATAAATAGTAGCTCTCGCGAGTACTAGATCTTCCCATATTTACATCAAGATATCTGCCCTAACAAAGGACACAGGATGCTTGCATGTAGGCTCTGCTCATTATTAAGAAATCAATGACCCATTCAACTTACATCCTCACCTGGTATTTAAGGGTTCCCACCTACAATAGATAAGGAGACATTCTTCTGCTTTGGGATAAACTCTTGCTAAACAGTTTATTTCCTTCTTACTCACATGCACAGCTATTTAAGTCACCACAAAGCTTGATCTCAAATAGCCTTCACCACGTTACAATGTGTTGCACGTGCCATCAACATAGACTAGCTTTTTGCCATCCTTAAGTTTTGCGTGCTCACTACCAGCTCCTTCTGTAGCTATTGAAGTTTAAGTCAATAACAAAAAATGGACACTTTATCACTACATAATTAGAATATTGTAGTTACCCATAGTTGACTTTTTTAACCAGCCACCTTAAAAGAAAAAAGTGAAAGCAGAATAGGCAGTGATGTGATATTTTAAACTCCATGCAAACCATCTGTTACAACACCATTTAAAAAAAAAAAAACAACACAAAACACAAAAAACCAGACCTTCACCTTGTCTATACTTTCCAATTATTCCCTAAGAAAGGTAAACTGGTACCTCATCTGTCTCAATCTTTTGCAACACATGGAGAGTGATTCAGAATTGGGGAGCCAGGGGATGTCTTGAAAACAGCAGCCCACACACTGAGAAATGAAAGAATATACGGTACAGGAACAAGAATGTTACAAAAGAGAGTAAAGGCAGACATGTGGCAAACTTAACCTCTTTATAATGTACTGCTGGTCCTCACCCCTTACAACTATCCTAAAGGATACTACGGATGGCATGAGGGAGGAAAAAAATAAAAATCACCTAGCTTAGCAAATAAAGCCCTTTGCCTTACTCTCTGCTTTTCTGTCTCCTATTGCCACCCTTATCTTGCCCATCACAGCCCTCCTACATGAACAGGCACCTGCCAGTTGGCAAGCACTGCCAGAAATGGGCTTGCTTATACTGCCCTGAAGGATTTGGAATACCTCAAGGCGGCTGGCTTTTGAATCCCAGGTAGAAAGGATGTGATAATCACTGACCAAGCTGACTCACAATAATATGTTAACTAATTCAAATGAGCAAGACAAGTCAAAATCAACAAAAAATTATGAAGTTTACTAGTAAAGTATAAAGTCCTGCCTCATAGCACAGACAAACAGTGGGACAAAGGTGGCAGCCTGTAATTGAATAGTCAATTAAGGCTACAAAGGCAGAGGACAAGGCAGATGAGCAAGAGCTTTCAATAGGTGAATGGTTACACAGGGCTTGTTAGCTTGGAGAAGAGCTGGCTGAGATGGCAGATGACAGAGGTCTACAAAGTCTGGACTGGCACAGAGCAAGTGCATAAGGAACAGTTATCCATTTTCTCTTCTAATACCAGAACCAGCAAGCATCAGATGAAAGCGTTGGGCAGAGTGTATGAGCAAGAAAAAGGTAATATATTTTCACAAAACACAGTGAAGTTGTGGAGTTCATTGTCCAGGACATATTGCCAGAGATCATCTGAAACAGGAGCAGTTACATAAAAACGTGGGTGAAAATCACCATGGGACACAAAACTCTAACTCGTGAATCGGCACAGGAGGCTGAAGCAACAAGCAGCTGGGAGGGTATTCCTGGCAATACCACCATACAATTACCCAGCTCTTAAGCTTTTTATCAAGCAATTGAGTTGATACCTGTCAAAGCCAGGCTATCTGTCCGGGTCAAACTCTGGACTGACCCAGTAGAGTAGCTTCTATGTCTTCTGCATTCAGTGGCATCTGTACATTTAATTTGTTTTTAAAATACGAAATAAGGCTTTGTGATCGCCTTTGTTTTGCACAGTATTGAGACAGAGCTGTCATGCTGGTCTTTGTTGCAAAACAGTAATGAAAGGATGTTTTAAATACCTTGCAATAACACAGATGTTGCAACTAAGACAGAATTTAAGTGTTAAATGGAGCAACTTCATTGCCAAGTTTGCTGACCAAATGAGAACTCGGGTGCTGTGCTTTCCTCCCTCCCATTTCTGAAGTGATGAGGACACAAGGAGTCCAAACATCCAGTGGGTGATCCCAGCTGGAATACTGAAGACTTGACAGCTTAACTCCAACAGCCCATTTGTTCAAGGCCTCCTATAATTACATTCTGAACAAAATAAGGGTGCCTAATACTTCATTATATTAATTACTTTCCTCATAGTACATGACATGAAAAGCTATACAATACGGAATGTTCATTTTTTAAAATCTCACTTCTTGGGGTTCTCTTCCCTTTTTCCTTTTAAGTACAGTTCAGTGTGTTGTTTGGTACTCCATTTTTCTGTACTGTGTAGTAATTCAGTTTTGCTTCTCTCCCTCTACATTCCCATATTTTACTACCTCTTCTCCCATATTCTCACAAAAACTTTTTAGAATCACTGATTACACTGGCTTTTTTTTCCAATCCTCTTCTTGGCTTTGTTCTCACATGTGACAAAGGCCTTGGGCAATTACTCCATGTAAAGCCTTCCAATATAATTACAACAAGAAGGTCAGTAGGTTTTTAGTGCAAGCTAAAATCACCATCTAAGATCAGACACTTATGACCTTTTCATCCAACCGTCCTTTCTGTCTGGCCTCATTTCCCCCTTCACATCCCAAACAAGAACCCAGATCAAATGATCCGCATATTATATAGGGGATCTGAGAGGATGTGCAAGCAGTGACTGTCCACAATCAGACGATGAAAAGCACTTATAAATCTCCTGGCTGCTCTAGTGAGGGCAGATGATATAGATTGAGGAGGGTCCCAAACAAATGTTTGGGGTAAAAGCACAAGTATCATTTCTTTGGGGTTTTTTTTGACACAGTGGCTAGCTCAGGATAACCATGTATTTGAAAGCACAGCAGTGAGCTTCTTCCACTGCTTAAGGGTCTGCAACATCTGCCCATACTCCAGTGGGAGTTTACAGCATATTAGCTACCTCAATGTATAAGTGAGCTATCAATTCAAAGAATATTCACAATTATTACCTGGTTGATGTCTTTCCTACACATATTTCTCTAGAAACAACAATACTCCAATTTCATACAGAAGTTCAGATCTCATAAGATTCCAGAAGAATCTTGGCAAATGAAGCTACAGCTGTTTTACGTGTTTATTTGACTCTCCACAAGACTGTGAAAGCATGGTGTAGATTTCATTCTAGCAAATGCATTTTCTTCTACAGCTGTAACACTAAAGAGCTGGAATAATGTCCCTAGTACAGCTTTGCTAGTATCGTCGTTTCCACCAAACCCCATTCCAGACAAGCAAATACAAAGCTTAGAGAAAACACATTATTTCACTAACAAAAGCTTACAACCACACCAAAAAAAATCCCAGCCAACCACAAAACCAAAAACCCCCACAAGCAAAACCAATCACCCCTCAAGTTTTCAAACCTTGAATCTTGCTTTTGTAAAAAGGTTTGTTTCATTTATAAAACAAAAGTATCTAGATTTCTTGATGAAGAAGCAGCAAAGGGTACAAATTCTTTCCATACATCGATTACATCTTGCCCATTTGTTCCAGTCACTGTTCACACTGCTAAAACACCTCAGTGAGGTCAGGAAATCAAAATTACTTATCTCATTATATGCCATCATTACTCATTGCTTAGTAATAGATCTGCAAACCTGGGCTTTATCCTGAAACACCTAGAGCTCCCAGCAAATTCAGTAAGGGCTACAGATATGCTTTCTTTGAAAACACAACTGTGAAAAAAAAATCTTTTGACTTTAAAGTCCTTGATTTCAGTCTCTACTCTTATTTTTCTCAAATTGAGAAAAAGCATTGAGGAAAACAGAGGAAAATGAAACATGTTTTCCCTCTGCCTCCCAATTTGTATAGTCATTTACAGCAGTAAGAAGCAAATATAAAGTGTTCTGGTGAGAAGTTTTCTATTAATTTCACTGGTCTACATAACAGACTAAATCAAATGCAACACAACAGAGAATCTAGTCATAGTGCTCAAGGTTGGATTTTTGGTGAAACATCGAATTGTTTGGTACTTCCTAGAGCACTGATATTCCTGCAATACAGTCAGTAGCATGCTAATAAATGACTAAGCATCTGCCCTTAGCATTTTCAGCTAGTCAGTAAGGCATTTCACTATTTCACCATTCAGGCTAACAGCAGGAATCAAGGATGGTCTTTGTGCATTACCCTGTTAGCAAGATCTCAGGTAACGTCACAGCTAGAAACAAGTTGACACTTCACTAGGCTATCAATATGAAGTTGTTCATTTCTTGAACAAAGGGCGCATGTAAGCCTGCTTTAAAGCTAACTGTATCCCAATCAGCAATTTCAGCTATTGGAGCCCCAGGACTCAAAGAATAGGCCCAGTGATTGCATGCATAAGCTTTAACCCGGCATTTCCCAGCCCTACCCTTACTTCTGAAGAGCCAAGTGGGCCAGAGTACAAGCAAAGGGGACCTAACATTCCTCTCTTCCTCCCATTTCCCACCAAGATAGCTCTTAGTTACTCTTTTGGCACAATGAGAAGCATTTGAACAATACTTCAAAGAAAACAGCTGAAATCAATCGTAAGATGAAAACACAGGAAACTCCTTTTTTGCCTGCAGGACACTTAGGGAACAACTTTCAACTGAAGAATGAAACAAGCCAGCCTGAACTGAAGTACCTGGAGCTGTGCTTTTCCTGTTATTAGCTGCTGTGGCAATGGGGAACTAGACATAAAAAGCTATATCTGACCGCATAACAAATTAGTTTTTTTGATAAATTAATCCTCCACATTGTGAACACAAAATTATCATGCTCATAACCTGTTACAAAAACTGTGGAAAGAAAAACACTTAATGTGCTTTTCCAAAGAGAAGTGCCTTCCTATATAAAGCACCCACTGAGTGGGTCAAGTGTCCTTCAAAGTTGGGAAATGCACAGGGGGAAAAAAAATACAGAAATTATTTTAGTATCTGCCAACTGCAGCAGCAAAGCTGTCCAAAGACCTCCTCAGGTTCGTGTTTGCTATGAGACCCTGATGAAACCAATTCCAAGGGCCACAAGCCTCTTACTCAGGGTACTAATAAGAATTTAATTAGCATACCACTGGCTGATAAAAAAAAAAGTATCACATATAAAAACCAATATTACATATAGCCACTGCAGGCACTCATTTCCCATTGACACCGGTATCTGAAAAAACAACCCCTGAAGTTTGCAGTCATGTGCACTGTGCTAAATGATGTTCATACAGCTGAAGACAGTCCCTACTCAAGAGGTCTTAATCAGTATTAAAAAAAAAAACAAACAACCCAAACCCCAGAAGAATTATAAGACAGAAATAAGACAGAATTGGCAAGGTAAGATGGTCATGATTTGTATCACATTGTTACAGACACTGCACAAATAGATGTCTCAACAGCTTAATAATAGTAATAGTACCAATATTAGTAATAAGTTTTCTGCCACAAGGAGAAAGTATATTCATGAAAAGCAGGTTTACGCCAGAAAGACAAAGTTAACCTACTGAAAACCAAAAATGCTTCATTGTTCAATATGGTGAATTCACAGCACCTACTTTTGGCCACCGAAGGATATGAAAAATCAGACTTGAAAAACTAAATGCAATTCTGGCTTATTAAAGGCCCTAGAAAACTTTTGCTGATATCAGCAGAATCAGGATCTTAGCCATGACCTGTTCATCTCTAGAAAAACTACCCTTTTAGAAGGTTGCATGGATACTTCAAGTCTCGTACAGCGGAACTTGTGACTGCTGGATCCCCCAGATTTATAATTGTAAGAAACAAACACACACAGTCAGTATTCTTACATAAAACAGTACTCATTAATATCATGTAACTAAAATAGTCCAAATAAAATCATTGAAACTTAGGTACATCTAAAATACATATTTTTGTCACTTACCAACTCCCATAAACTAATACATCTTTTTATTTATAGTTGACTTGTCATGAGTATAGTATGAAGTATTCTAACCAGCTTGAACTAGAAGTAATGTATCACAGAATCACTACTTTAACCCAAGAAAATGTCAAACCAGTCCCAAATTATAACCCAGCACGTAACTAGATATCATTAAAGACACTATGTAACTTAAAGAAGCAAACAACATAATCAAGTTAATGGAATTGTCCCTGCTGACTTCTATGGCATCTATATCAAATGTACAGCTATTTATTTTTTTTATTAAATATGTCCTGTAGTAAACACATACCTTTTTAACCCAATTCTCAACTTACCTCTAACATTTTTATTACAATTTTCACATAGAAATGAGATATCCCCAATGACACTCTAAACATTGAAGGCAACAAAACTAACACCACAAACAAAATCATCCAGATAAACAAAATCTTGCCCTCTGCAAAGCCATGGCCCTCTCTATTTTCTTCCATGCGTGCTCCTTCAAAATGCCAACCCACTGCCTTTCTGAGAACATATGCTCATCAGTAGCAGAGAATCCAGCAAGCTTCAAGAGTCAGAGGCAAATAAAAACTACACATTCTAAGAGCCAAAGCTATCTCTAGGAGAAGGCTACTGTCCTCTGAAGCCTGACACCACAACTGCTCTCAATGATAATGTAATTTCTACCCCTTGTCCCGCCTTAACTTCACCACTCCCTTTTAATTGATAAGCATTTACTCATCAGATATAATACAGCAGAGAAGAAAGAAAAAAACATGGTAAGTAATAATATATGTTAGGCAATCTGATTCTGCCAATAAGGAAACTTGTCAATGTATCAACTAGTTTTCACAAGGTGCCCACCAATAAATTACAGTACAGAACCAAGTACGTGTGGTTTCCAGACTGCCTAAAATATTCTCTTCTGAAACTCATTTAATACACATGAAGCACTTCTCCAACTGACATTTGCTCGAATTAGTGACTTATTTAGTCAGACTTCATGGTTAAATGACTGCCTCATTTTGGTATTCGATCAAAGGAACCAAACAGAAGCTTGAGGTGCAAGTCAAGCTTTATCATTTTATTTTATTTTTTAATAACACCTGTGAAATGGAGATGCAAATTTCAGCAGTCAGGAATTAACAATACAATAAAACCTGCTCCCTCCACTGCTCTACAAGAAATTAGCCAAACTTAATTATGGGGTTACAAAATGCACTGTGGTGAAGTAACAAGTCACCTACCTTTGCATCTATTTGACTACAGAATTTAAATACAATAGATAAGCAGGTTTCTCCATCTATCCTATCAAATGCCAATAACTGAAATCAGTATTTCTTAGGAAAGACCCAGTTCAGCCCCTTAAACCAATCCCTCTCCTGCCTTCTTGTATGCATCACAGAAGAAACAAAGGTGAATAACTGTATCTCTAGAACCTAAGAGGAGGCCACCAGCTGCTCATTTACAACCTTCTCACAGAATAAATTAACTAACCTTGGTGGAATGAGCATTTAGGGCATAACTTCCAAGACAGCAATATGCTGGTCCATGAAAGATCTTTCCTTTGCACATGCTTACATTAGCGTGCTTGTCTAAAGCTGGGTCTGTCCTTTTAAAACATCTCCATCCCCATGTACCATTGTTTGGTTTGTGTTGTAGAGCAGCCCCAGTACATGCAAACTGGATTCCTTAGAAATGAAAGCAGACCCAAAGATCCTCTGTAGAAAGTGCACTCAGTACTCTCCAGTCAGTAACAGAAGCACAGACATCAGAGTGGGCTGCACCACCACTAAGTCCTCTAGTTTATACCATGCACCCAGACACCAACAAGCAGGTTCCTGACATGTTACAAGCTCATGTGATACCATGACATGCTTCTTGTGCCATATAATGAGTCAAGTAGCTTTCGTATGTTCAGATTTGCTGTTGAATGCCATCCCTCAGGTCTCTGTAACTACATCACATCTTCAGCAGTCTAACTTTTCTTTTGTGTCTTCTTTTAATTATTTACCTGCTCTGCCTTCTCTCCCCTTACTGAGCCTCCTGTATCTTCTACAAAACCTCACTGGTTTGTTTTTTAATTGTTTCTGCCTTCCCATTGCTCTTTCTCTCAATGGCAACCTCAAGCCCCTCACTATCCCATCACACTGTTGCTGCCAGGCACACCATTACCTGCTATTCCTCACCTGCCTCACCAAAAGGCTCTAGTTCTAGGTTTCTCTAGGAACAATGTTTCACTGTTTGTAAAACAGCTTTACTCACCCATTTCTGTTTGGCTACCATTCCTTACAGCCTCATTTCTGGTCTCTTCCTCGAGTGGCTTGCCCTGCTAACACATGTTCCTTAAGGTGGCATACAGTAGAGAGCTGGATGAGCAGGTGTTGATCCTCTGGCACAATGCAGTGCATCTCTGAATAGCTACCTTCAACCTTGGCACAGGGGATTGGTATGCGTGTCACCTAAAAACTTTGCTAAAAGCTTTGTGGGCAGGAGGGTGGAGGTAGTTTCTAGGACCTGATTTGAGGCAGGAAAGGTGTGCGAAATGAAGTATTGATAGCACACCAGGAAGTAACAGGAAGGTGTGGTGACTCTCTTAATAGGATGCCTCAGCAATAAGCCTAGGCACACAAAAGAGGGATAATTTATTTAAAAGAGAGAGGGAAAGACAGACTTCCCTACCCTGGGGGGAGGAACAAGAGGTTTCCTCTCCTGAATGAGGGAGAATAGTTTTCCATCCTGTGAGACCTTATCATTTGCACTGCCTGTCTAATCTTTACAAAGTCATACTCCCCACCACACCAGGAGCACAGGCAGACACCTTGCCACTCTTCCCTGCCACCTTCTGAAAAAAAAGAGAGCAATTGTACACCGCCTGTGTGAACCCCTCCATCATGCTGAATGATGGGACTGCAGCACTTTATCAGCTATAATTTTCCCTGGCAAACCACTCAGTTCAAAACATATGAAGTTTTCTGAGGGCTGCTGAGACAGCTATCACAGGCGTATCTAAAAAAAAATCAGAACAGGTTTGGAGGGGGAACAAATAAAACAGAGAGGCTTTGGCAGTCTATGGCTTTTCACCCAACATGTCACATTTGCCACACAGCAAAAGACAATTACTACACCCATTCCACTCAGTTTGCTCCTGGACATGCAGCGCTGCAACAACCCACTGCAGTGAAAGCATCACCTTGAATTCATGGGCCAGCCTCAGAGCCCCAGCAGGGGTTGTGAAAGAGGAGGCCATAGGGATGGCATTTCCACATGAAGTGAAAGATGAAGAGCTGCTAGTAGCCTCTCTGCTGAGGTCGTCAAACTATCTAGCCCAAAGGCACTACAAGATCCATATGGCCAGGTCTCTTCTTATCTTTATTCTTTGCTTTATCAACTTTGTACCTCCTGAAATCATGCAAAATATTTCAGTGTTCTTACTGTTCTATTGCAAACCTTTAACGCCACATGGTTTGGAGGCAAAAAAACCCCAAAAACCAAACACCAAAAACACCCAAACTGGAAGCAACGCTGAAATCAAGAAAAGCCTCTACATCTACCTATTTATAGTATGGAATAAAAATTCTAATGCAATGGAAAATTGTTCCAAAAAGCACAAAAGAATGAGCTTGAGTACTGGAATTGGTCCCGTCATGACCAAGGAGTTCAGTCTCGGTTAATTTTCTGCCAAAAGTGCCTGGCAAATCTTCTAAAGCATCTTTCTGCTCTTGGGATCATGAACATGGAAACAGCTGAGACACGGTGGTCAAAGCAGGTCTGCTTCTTAAATCCAAAGCACTCAGGATGGCTATAGAAATAAATATGGACTTGAATTGTATCTCTCCCCTGTATGAAGGTGATGCACTTGCTCATGATGTGAAGAAGAAACGAAATTCTTTATTTCTCCAGGCAATTCATAACACAGCTTCCTATTTTCCAGTCAGAAACTTGGCATAGCTTATTCCACCCCCAACACAATCATTGATTTTTTTAATAATTTTAGAATAACCACTGAAATGTACATGTTTGTCAAATTCCAGAATGAATAGCCATGCATCCAACATAATAACTACAGTTTGTGATGGGGCTACACAAAATTCCCCAGCACAATAATTTCTTTAAGAATTAGCTCTGCCATCCACTGACTAAACAGAGCTTCTGCATGTTATTCCTCTGACCTTCTTGTGTTTATCCCTCTTACCAATAGCCAGCCTGCTGCAATCATGTCTATTTTGAAGCTGGAAGAGATACTTTATCCAGAGTTGAGAAGGTATTGCAAGTAATTCAAGAATCTGTTCATTTGGAAGACTGAAATCCAACTTAGAAGAAAGGGGTCCTGGTGACACAGGAGGTATTCAAGACCAAAGCTCCCTTTAATTTAACGAATCTCAAATTGACACATGCAAGCATAAAAAATTCACTTGAGACAATGAAGTTATTTCTAGTCTCCCAGGGAAATGAGAAGGAGGTGGAGTGGGTGTCAGGTGCCTACTCTTGGCTCTCAATCCTTGAGGTCATTCTACTAATTTCTTATTAGGCAATGTTCTGCAATTGTCTGAGGGAACTGGAATTATGACCCATTTATTTTTATCACTGAAGGAGAAGCAAACACAGCACTGAAGTCTGCCTATCTGTAGCACCTTATATAGAAGGGTTAAATCAGGTATAAACAGCCTTTTCCTGCACAGGAGTGGC
This sequence comes from Morus bassanus, assembly GCA_031468815.1. NCBI lineage: Eukaryota > Metazoa > Chordata > Aves > Suliformes > Sulidae > Morus > Morus bassanus. The sequence goes on from CM062570.1 coordinate 19,364,364, forward strand.
TATACAGCTCTCATCTTTCAAGCAGGTGCTTATACAATGAACAGATAAAAACTGCAATGGGACATAACAGCTTTCCAGGAGCGCCACTATGGTTTTGCCTTCCCTCTGATACGTTACCTACTGCAGACACGGACTAGAAGGAACAGTTGGCATGGCCTCTAAGGAGAAGAAATCACAGAGTCACAGAAAGTTTAGGAACTACTCTGTCCAGGTATGCCTCCTTCCTGTCCAATACTAACTATTCCAGTGGGACATCATAGAGGAGAGTTTGCAGCCAATACCGGCCTGCCTGTCTTGTAACAGCTTTCTTATTAGACTACCAAAACATCATAGGTCCCTAGCAGATACTGTTCCAAAAGAGCACTGACACATCAACTTCAGCCAGGTGGTGCTTCAGATGTTGAAGTAATACATTCCCTACAGGTTAACAAAGAGAGATTTCTACCTGATGCACATGACAATAGGCTCCATGACTATCAATCATGGTTAATTTTCTATCAGTTTATTTTTTTTACAGTGAATATACAGGGTATATTGTTTACCTGTTTTGAGCTGCAACATGATCAAAAGCTGCTTACATTTAGAAGTACACCCTAGCATTGTCATTAGGCACATGAAGGTGTTGCTATTGCTAAAATTCTTCCTCTGACTCCAGTTGTAGGGCTCCCTGGTATTTCTATGCAAGTTTTGCCATAATACAAAGACAGCAAAGCAGACTGATCTACTTAGAAAAGCCCTGTAAGTCAATGACACAAAGTCAAGAGAGCAAATCTGGGTTGATTTCCTAGCATCTCTTAACACCCAGGGGAACCAGGATTACGTTTTGTAGGATAAGAAAGTCTTTCAAACAGGACTGACCAGAGCATTCTGCACTCCAGTAATTCTCATTTGTGCACTCACACATGAAAACTTCTACAAATGCCTCTTTTTCAATTAAATTTTTGCCAGCTGTAACAAAAACAAAACAAAAAAAAAGCCCTTTTGGTTTTTGCTTATATCTTCCCAATGTTTGAACCTCACATTCAGCAAACTCCTCACCTGATTTCTACTCAAGGGTGAAATAATCTCTGGTAGTTTTGTTCCAATTTTTATCAAGACTGAGGGTCATGCTTCACTTGTGAAAAATCCTCCAAAAGGCCAGATAACCTTAAAGATCACCTACTGCATGGTAATTATGTCAGGTACAATATTTATTTATGGAAATCACACTGTCTTCACGCACTAAAGTGCAAATATCCACTCCTCTGCATTCATACTCTAACTGATCTATGTCTGCTGCTCTTTAGGTCTGCATGGATCCCATCTACACCACTAAACAGATCTGTGTTTATATCTGACTGCAGTAAGATTGTGCTATTTAGAGTTTCTTTGGCCATCAACAGTGGAATAATGAAAACACTGAAGAAATATGTTTAAGTATTGTATCACCCATTAGGATAACTAACACATTTAGCTCTGACCACACAAGCATTATTGCTTCCACACAAGATAAATGCAACAATTACAGAACCTTATTTATCATATCCTGTAGCTTACAACAGGCTTGTGTCTTTGTATCACAAAAGCAGGAAGTCCACTACATGTTCTGACTACATTTGTTTGCCTCAGCAATGTATAGATACCCATCGTGTCACCGAAATCGGGAATAAACCTCGGAACACTAATGTGGTGTTAAAAGGCAGGCATTCTTTATTCATGGCGCCGGGAACACGGGGGATATCTCCTCCTCAAGCGTGTTCACCTTTGCATTAAAATTCACCAATTTTTATACACTTTTTCTGTCAAGTCACTGTTACATAAACTGTTTAACATAAAATTACATACAATGCTTGCTATTAACATACAATGTTCACTATTAACTTTAACCTCTACATTGATTGGTTTCTTTGATCAGCATTACTGGTGCATAACAGGTTTCTATAGCAAGTTTCTTAGTACAAACAGTAACTACCTGGTGAGGTTTCTACAGTCACGAGTTTCACAACACACAATATTCTACCATTCTGTTTAATTCCCTACCACCTTGGTTACAATCAGGTGTGTAAGCATTACATGACTGTCAATACATATCACATATATTGTCAATATAAATGTTGTATATGATTTGTGTATCACAGAATCATAGAATGGTTTGGGTTGGAAGGTACCTTTAGAGGTCATCTAGTCCAACCCCCCTGCAGTGAGCAGGGACATCTTCAACTAGATCAGGTTGCTCAGAGCCCCATCCAACCTGACCTTGTATGTTTCTAGGGATGAGGCCTCCACTATCCCTCTGGACAACCCGTTTCAGCGCTTCACCACCCTCACTGTAAAAAATTTCTTCCTTATATCCAGTCTAAATCTACCCTCCTTTAGTTTAAAACCATTAGCCCTTGTCCTGTCACAACAGGCCTTGCTAAAAAATTGTCTCCATCTTTCCTACAGTCCCCGTTTAAGTACTGAAAGGCCGCAATAAGGTCTCCCCACAGCCTTCTCTTCTCCAGGCTGAACAACCCCAGCTCTCTCAGCCTGTCCTCATAGGAGAGGTGCTCCAGCCCTCAGATCATTTTTGTGACCCTCCTCTGGACCCAATCCAACAGTTCCATGTCCTTCTTGTGTTGAAGTATCCAGAGCTGGAGGCAACACTCCAGGTGGGGTCTCACCAGAGCTGAGTAGAGGGGCAGGATCACCTCCCTCGACCTGCTGGGCACGCTTCTTTTGATGCAGCCCAGGATACGGTTGGCCTTCTGGGCTGTGAGCGCACATTGCCGGGTCGTGTCCAGCTTTTCATCCATCAATACCCCCAAGTCCTTCTCCACAGGGCTGCTCTCAATCCCTTCATCCCCCAGCCTGTAGATATCGGCAGTTGCCCTGACCCAGGTGCAGGACCTTGCACTTGGCCTTGTTGAACCTCATGAGGTTCTCACAGGCCCACCTCTCCAGCTTGTCCAGGTCTCTTTGGATGACATCCTGTCCTTCCGGCATGTCAACGGCACCACTCATCTTGGTGTTATCTGCATTGTATCATTGATGCTGAATGCAGCAGAATAATTTGTCAATGCCCAGCATTTATTGCATTGATTAAATGTGTAAAATTTTCTCACAGCTCTGGCTTAGGAGTGACTGCAGTCACAGTATATGGTTCTTTGGGGCAATTTCTGAAAGATGCCAGCGTTCATGTCCACTTTTATCATTTTCTCCACAAATGGCTATAGAAGCTGGTCATATCCATCTGTTCTTGTTGCCTCCACCATGGCAATGTGGTCCATTTGTTGCAATCTATCACTTCAGTTGTGTTGCACTTATTACCCGTTTGTTTAATACCACGTGGCCTGCATTGCAAGAAATGCATACTAGCTCTTTCCCATTAATCTTGTCAATCATTCTGAATCATGTGGAGACTTGTCACCCCCTTATACAGAGATCTAGGTCATTTCTGAGTGTGTTGAGAAATAAAAGTCTTAGCTGATACGTCTCTCCACTGTGACAACAGTTAAGAATCACAACAATTTTTATTTTCTAAATTTTGGCACCATTCACATATATTTTAAATAGTATGGTCAGGAACATCTGCTAGAATGTGAAAAAATGTTACTACAAATATTAAAAAGAAGTGAAAAGTGACTACTGAAAAAATACAAAACATACATTCTGCAAACATAGCCTATATCTTAGGAAGAAGTGGTACAATTTACTGCTGTCAGATCATTGTTTAGCATTATCATTTTATTACTTCCATATCACAGTGTATTAGGTTATTAACTCAGAAGATTCTCACCACGATCCTAAACAATACAGTGCACCTCCAGACATAATCACAGCTGCGTGTCCTGTTTCAAAAGGTACAACCTTGTTATAGACAGGAGCTTAGCCAGTGCCAGGCCTTTTCATATTGCAGGCTGGCATGACACAATCCTCCCACTCCGAAGACAGGAATATAGCTCGCTCCACCCACACTCCCAGCTGGATGATGTGAGCCAGGCAGCTCAGTTAAATGCTGTTTTGATGCTTTACGAAAGCTCTTAGTACAGATCAATGAGGTGCTTCTATAAGCGCAGATCCCCACTTTTGGCCTGGAGTGATGTCAGGTCCCGGAGCTTGCAGGCAGTGTCTGGCAGACATCACTGAGGCCCTCCAGAACAGGCCCCTGCGTGATGCACCTGCAGTCCCTCTCTCCAGAAGCCACCCCTGAGAGGCAGGGGGGCTGAACAGCCTTCCTAAATCGGAGCATTGTTTCACCTTAAGGGTAAAAACAAAACGGGAATTTAGACTTAAGGGTTACACCATTTAAGGCAAACCGAAAGGGCTGGTTTTGCAGCAAGCCTCGCCGGGCAGGAGGCGGGAAGAGGCCGGAGAACGAGGGAGGGTTGAAGCGGGCGCGGCGGAGGTGAGGGCTGGCGCAGCGGCTGAGGAGAGCCCGCGCCCCGCCGCCGGCCCGGCCCGGGACCGGCCGCCGCCCCGGCCCCGCACGCCTCCTCCTCTCTCCCCGGCTGCTCCCTCACGGGACGGGATGTGCCTGGCCGGGCGCTGCCCTGCCCTGCCCTGCCCTGCCGCCGGCGGCCGCTGGGGGCTCCCGCCGCCGCGGCGCGGCCCGCCATTGTCGGGGGCATGGAGGGCGAGAGCACGTCGGCCCTGCTCTCGGGCTTCGTCTTCGGCGCCCTCGCCTTCCAGCACCTCAGCACCGACTCGGACACGGTGGGTGCCGCGGGCCCCGCCGCCGGGTGGGGCGGGAGGGGACGGGACGGGGCGGGGCGGGGCGGCGCGGCGCGGCGGGAGCGGCGGCCGTTGGTCGCGCGGGCAGCCCGCTGCCGCCGCCATGGCGGAGCTGGCCGCCGGGCCTCCCCCGTCCCCGTGAGGAGGGCGCGCTGCCTCCCGCCGCCGGCCCGCCGCTGCCGGGGAGTGCCCCGCGGGCATCCAGGGCCTCACTGCGCGCTGCGCCGGGCCGCGGTTTTGCAGCGTGTTCCCTCCCCGCTGCACCCAGCTGCAATGGAGGCTGCTCTCCGTGCTGACCGGTGCCGGGAAATTGTGGGGGTTTTCTTTTAAAACGAGGAGGTGCGGGCCACCGAACGCCTGGTGTGGCGGCGGCAGCGCCGTGCCTGCCAGCGACTGACCGAAATGCCGGTCAGGCCTCCTGGCCTAAGCCTTGGAGCTGGGCATCACCTGTACAGCCACAGACTGCGCACTTGTGAATGGAAACACGGGGAATGGAAAACAGCTGAGTACACATTCCAACTTTTTTTTTTTTTTTCTTAAATACAGACAGGTATTGAAAAATGAGTGAGAGCCTACTCTGTTTAAAAAAAAAAAAAAAAATTCATTTTGACAGCTTTTTTCCTTTCCTGAATACAGCGCTTACACTGTTAATATTAGACAAAGTCCTGTTCAATGCTGCTATTAATGTAAATGGTTTTTTTTCCCCTCTCCCCCTATAAAGGAAGGTTTTCTCCTTGGAGATGTGAAAGGTGAAGCCAAGAACAGCATTACTGACTCACAAATGGATGATGTTGAAGTTGTTTATACAATCGGTTAGTCTGTCCACATTTTTAATACCATGCTTGGTTTCAGGCAATATACGACTGCTTACAGTTTTGAATGAGGGCAGTCAACACCTTACAGCAAGATCAAAGCTGCTAGTTCCTGGGGTCCCCGTTAACATAAAAAACCACACACTTAGAAGGGTTATTTTGTAACATTTTAATTGCTAAAAAAGTTACAATTTTACCATAGAAAATACAATAATTTAACAGTAATACTAGTTCTTAGTTCCTTGAATTGCTCCTCTTTGGCAAGTATCTTGTCGCATTAAAGGTAACATAGGGCTTAGACTCCTTTGTCTTGGCCACAGCACAAACTCCCCTGGACTACAGTTGCCTGGAAAAACTTGGCCTATTTCAGTGACGTGAACTGTAATGTGTTAGCACCTATTACCTAATTTGGAGCTTATAAAACACTGTGTGTGAAGGCTGCAAACTATTTATGTATTTCATTGAGCAGATGCTAGATGTATTTTCCTCTATAGTCTTCATGGGATTGGAGTGGATGTGCTTTTTATACTAGCCCTTAGCAAAAATATATGTATATGTGCACATGCACACACATTTAACTCCATTCCTTTAAAATGCAGTGATACAGAAAGAACAAAGTAATACAGTATGTGCCTTCTTTCCAATCTTCCTGAAAATACAGTAAGGAGAAATTGCATGCCATTTGCTAGTTTTACTCTAGGATACAATTAAGGTGTAACACTCTCCTCCACTGAGCCTCACAGCTGAACCAAAAGTATTGGGAATTTTTTGTGGTGACATTGATCAAGTTACCCAGAGTCTCGTCATCACATTCTCATAGGCAGTTAGTTGCTCCAAAGTTTGAGGGCATTTTTAGTTAACTTGTGAAAATGAAAGTATTGGAGAATTTAGGAAAATAAAATTATTTAGAATGCCATTAGATAACCTGTTTTTTTTCTGGTAGTTGGTCTTCCGGGTCTCATCATCTCCCCTATGGGTTTCTGTTCTCCACCCTCATCTTTCTTACTAACAGCATCCATGCCTTGCTGCAGAGTAACTCAGGTGAAATCCTTCATATTACATACTATTCCTGTACTCAACAGAAGAGAGGGAAAAGTGCCCAGTCTGATTTTTCACTTGACAAAACAGAAAAATGTATAAAAATACAGTTTATATAAGTGGTTCCCTTTACATTTGAAAAAATAATTGGAATCTTTTTTTAAATATTTCCTTTAAGCTTATTTAATTAGATGTTAGTGCATTTGATTTTAAGAAATTATATTATAAAGAATTCTTGCTTGGTTATTCTACCAGTTTAATTCTTATCACAGCATATGGAAGAATATCAATCTTGAACTGATGAACCCAGAGTAACATTACCTTCTCTTTCCAGATATACAGAAGCATATTCCATGCTACCAGTTGTTCAGGTAAGCATTTTAAGTAAACAGGTATTAAAAAGTTAAAATTAACCCTAACTTAAACTCTTCAAGAGTTAAACATATTACATTACTGAGAAAAATCACATGGCTGTAACTACAGTAGCCATATCAACCCCTTGGAATTACAGATGCAAAATGCCTTATGTTATTTGTATTTTGGTTCCTCGTGTCCTTTTTTGGTGTTTGTCTATGCATATAGAAATAGAGGTATGGCGTACTGCACCTTCTGGTGAGCTATGATATCATATAAACTACAGAATAATATCAACATACTGAAAAAAAACCCATTGCTTTTCTAAAAGCATACATCCCAATCCCTCACCCTCAAAAAAAAAAAAAAAGTAAAAAGAAAAAAATAAAAAGGTAGCATCAGCTCTAGGCTTCTAAGTGGGTCAGAAATGGCAGGAGTAGTTTCAAAGACTAGTATTTAGAGTTCCATCATAGATGGGAACACAGCTGTGCAGGTTTGCACCCCTGTAAGGGGGGAATCACAATATAATTTCCCTCTCAAATCTTCCTGAAAATTAATAAACCCAGATATTGTTAGAAAGGCATTTGATATCAAATTGAAGGCATCTTAACTATTTTGTAGTTGAGAGAACACAGATGCTACTTTTAACTTGTGTCCCAGTAGCACTGATGCCAGAACAGCAGCTGGGCTGTACAAGACCACCTACACAGCTATTTGAGTAATGAAATTAACTGCACTGTCCTAGCAGAGAAGCTGTGTCAGCATATCTTTATGCTTACCAGGGAGAAAAAAAAGCTATTAAAGTGAGAAGACCACCAGACTGCTAGGGAATAATTATTTCTACAATAGCTTTTTTTTTTCCCCTCTAATTGTCCTAATTTTCTTCTAGCTTTTATAATTCTGCAGGAGAACTGAATGAGCTTGCCCTGAAGAAAATACTATCAGGCTGTAAGAAGGTACTTTATTTTCAAACCTAAACCATACCAAGGAGCTTGCACAGATTTTGGGGGCTGTTCTAGATACCTCTTGTATCAAGCTTTTTTCCCCTCTCCTCTTTTTTTTTTTAAATCTCATATCTAGTCCCTCACACTGCTGGTCAAGACAGCTGCATCATCTTTTCTCCCTGAAAGAACAGTTTAGGTTATTTTTGACTAGGGTTTGCCTACACATGTCACAACTTTATTTTTTCTTATTCATTTCTCAAGCAAACAGTTCGAATATCCCAATGGACTTCTACTGATTTCTAGCTTAAGATCAGTTAAGGTTCTTAACTGAACTAAACTGAGTTAAGGCAGAGTTTCAGCTTGAGCACAACCTCAGCAAACAGGCCAGTTCAACACATGGTTTTGAAGGAACGAGAGAAGTTGTCAGATTGGAATTAGGCCTAGATGTTTCAAGTTAACTAACTGCTGGAATATCTATACATCACCAAACAATTCAGACTCATGACTGAATCCTCTAACTTGCTTCAATATGACACACAGGGACAGCATGATTCAACAGTAATAATGAATTTTCTTCTGCCTGCAGAGTGTAATAGGATGGTACAAATTCAGACGTAACACAGACCAGACCATGACATTCCGGGAAAGACTTCTTCATAAGAATTTACAGTCACACCTGTCAAATCAGGGCCTTGTATTCCTTTTATTAACGTCTAGCATGATGACAGAAAGTTGTTCTACTTACAGACTGGAACATGCCTTACATCGGCCACAAGAAGGGTAAGTGGTCTGTTCTCTAGTTTTAATAAAGCAGTAGCATAGCATGTGCTGTAACTTGGAAGAGTTTGTTTTTTTCTTTGTTGCAACTGAATTATTGTTAACACTGTTTATTTTACCCTTGAAACCTACACATTAAATAAGATTATTCCTTATATTGCTAGAGCCCCTTTGAAATCTTACTCTGAAATCTGTTCAGGGATTTGCCTTTATAACTATCTGTAGTGCCAGTGTCAACAGGCAGACACTGTCAGTTCATTTAGGCACATAAGCTGTTCTTGATCAATTTGTTTTTGTGTATAGAACTTCACATGCATGGTGTTCATCTTCACATATCATTGAAATATTTAAATTGGTGGTCATTTTCAGTTATCTTCAGAGACATGCTGCCCATAGGCTAGGCTTAACAAGCAAGTATTGCATTATTGTGTGACTCATACCCAGAAACAGGGGAAGAAAATAACTAGAGGCATTGCTCAGAGTCTTGTTGCTCTTGCAGTTTGCCTTTAGCCATAAGTAGTCATCTATGTGGGATGCTTAATGGTCAAGAACCTTTAACTCTCAAGAGAGGCCTTTGTATATTAATAAATCATGTTCTCATACCTCCGCTTTTTAAGTCTTTTCCAGAAAGTTCCTTTGGTGGTTACCAACTTGGGTATGGCAGAACAGCAAGGTTACAGAACAGTGTCTGGTTCCTGCATATCTTCTGGCTTTGTGAGAGCAGTAAGACAACACAGGTACAATATATGCTTTCAGTTAAGAGAAGTATAGTTATCTGTCTATAAAAGTATTACTTTAAGTGCTTTTGCAAATGCTACAACCATACCCTGCTCACTTGTTGACCTGCTTCCTGCAATTACTTTAGCTGTCCAAGGTACTTGGAAATGAGTTAAGTCCCATACTTTGCCATTAGAACAGCTGTCTGTTTCAACATAGGCACCTAGTGTCGAAGCTCAGAATGCTTCTTTATTCATTATAGCTCCTACTGGGGTCATTAACTTGCAATTACACAATTATATTCTTGGTCCACAGGTCAGAATTCTTTTGTGAAGATGGATCCTTGCAAGAGGTTCGTAAGATAAATGAGATGTACGCCACATTGCAGGAGGAGCTGAAGGTAAGTCAGGCATGCCTGCCGATACGGTTTTGTTCAGCAGTGCTACAAAACAAAGTCAAGCAAAGGGTACGCGGTCTTGCATTAAATGAGAAACAAAGCTGTGTCTTGGAAGCACATACTGAAAGATCGTGGAGTTCCATTTTCTGTTAGTAGCTGTACACTAAGCTCTCGAAGTTGAAGACTTACCTTTCCATTTGATCACAAGTACACTGATAAATCCTCAAGTCCACTATGAATTCTCACAAGAGGATTATTTTGAAGGAGCACTGTCTGTAGTTTGTCAGAGCTCCTTTGCTTAGATGGGAACAAGTAAAACATATCACGCCTCATTCAACTCAAGGTTTAAATTAAATTATCATCTCTAAAATCCACCTCAAGCTTTTTAGTACTTTGTGTCCAACTTTTAACATCATGAGTACCTTTAAGGATTTTGCAACAAGGTTTAAGGCAGCTTCTGTGAAAACTGTTAATTCCATCAAATGCTCTTTTCCTTGCAGAAAATATGCTCTACAGTAGAAGCCAGTGAACGATCTGTAGAGAAACTCTTAGCAGAGGTGAGCCAATTAAAAGAAGAAATAAAGAGGAAAACACAACAAAGTTGTTCAGGTAAGTTAAATAAATGCAATGCCAGTCTTACTAAGACTTCCAAAGTTGATTCCGTTGGCAGAAGTGATACCTGACACCAGCTTCAAAAAGAACAAACAGCCTCCTTTAATTGGAGCAACATAGCTAAGTTTTGAAATACTTGGAACACTTTACAAATAAGATAGTCTTAGAACCTGCTGTATGTGATTAGATAGACGGGAGTTTGGAGACACTGTATCCTTGAGTAGAATAAATAAGGGAAATGTACTAGAATAAGCTAGTTTGGTATCAACAAGAATTACGTAACCGAGCCGAAAATGAACTGAGCATGCCCACAGACTGAGTTCAACCAGCGGACACGGTGAGGAAGACTATCGAGGACCACCAGAGGACCCTGGAAGACCACCGATGAGCGTGAATGCGCATGTGTTAAGGACATCTGCATATATTAACGAGTTCCAAGACTAGTATGACTATGGTAATAACTTCCTAGAAATCTAATGAATATGTATGTTTTTGATTGCATATAAGCCCTGTAGCAGAGCAACTCGGCGCGCACATTAGGCAGAGCCGATCCCCTGTGCGCCCGGCGCTGCAGTGAAGAATGCCTGCTTTCTAAAACTACAGACCGAGTTTTAGAGGGTTCTTATATCTGCCGACTTACGGTATCAGAAGCACAAAACACTTTTGAACTTGAGGCAACCAAAACAGTAGTGGTGTAAGTGTGCAAGAGGGACTGCAACTCTAGCTTTTTTTTTTTCCCCCCAGGAGAAGACAAAGACTACCCAGGAGAGCCAAAGGAGAATGTCCTCCTTTGTCAGGCACTGCAAACATTCTTCCCCAATTCAGGGCTTCAGACATGTATTGTTTCCTTCAAAGGCCGACAGATATCCAAGAACTACTGTAACATTGACCATAATATTAATGTCATGGACAAACTGACTCTCATGGTAGAGGAAAGAGACTTCACTGAAGTTGAAACAAGACACCTAACGAAGCGTAAACTCAGAGGGACCACAACAGGATCAAAGTCATTTAAGAAATCCAGATCGCTGCAGCTTCACCAAAAATTACTTCGAGACCAAGAGGACAGTGACCAGGAAAGGAAGCTTACACTGAGTAGCACTGAAACAGATGAGGATGTGTCGGAAAAAATTAGAGACACAACAGAATACCCGCAATCTCCTACCTTCTGATTTGTTAATGCTTTGTCCAGATGACTTTGCACCAAAAGCTACTGCCAGCATATTCAAGTGACATATCAATTTATAGCACTGCAGGGATAAAAAAACAGTGCATTTTTGCATACAGGTTTGGGGGTTTGTTTTCCAATGCATGAATCCTGTTTTGCATAGAGACAAGTCCAGATGACATTCCCTCATTTTGCCTTCCAGAGTTAAATCTGTATTCACTCAGGGTTTAAAGACTATGCTAGCAGGATGTTAGCAGTCATATAATCATGTCACATGCTGCCTCGGAGTAACACAACTTCAAGCTGCTGTTGAAGAAGCAGTACTGCCCTTCCCTAGCAGAAGCTGAGGCAGGGAACAAACATCAAATGAACACAGGTAACATGCTTAACAGAATTAGCTTTCCACATAAATTGCCACAATTTAAATACTTTAATTTGTCCTCAGCTATCCACTACTCATTTATTTTTTCCCCCCTTCCAACCCAGCAAGGGAAAAAACAGCCACCTGAACTTTAGCAAGACCTGTGAGCAGAGGAAATGGCCCATACAGTTGCTGATTTCTACTATTGCTTTCATCTTTCATACTTCCTTCAGACAATTTTAGAGACTTGACACTTCACAAAAAAGCATCTGACATCCACCCTTCAGTCAGTGGTGCATTATGCTAGTCAACCACGCTTCCAGTAAACAAGTATATAAACATGAAAAGTAGTTTTATTGTTTCTTTCTTTATAGTATATTACTCTGGATACTTCACATTACATATCTTGGGATCTGTGAGAAATGACGGGTTCTTAAACATAACTGGCATAAATCCTGTAAAAAGATAAGATGGAAGGATTTTTTAATAGGAAAGTAGGCTTGACTTACAAAACTCAAAAGCATAATCATACCTACCAAATACCTGAGCTCTTTTAATGGCTTTTGTAATTTCCTTCTGCTTCTTGTTGCACAAGCCTAAAGAGAGAAATAATTTTCAGTCTCTTAAATCAACATAAAGAAGCCCTTAGTTTAAAGGGTGAAAGTGATATTACTGACAATTCCCTCTAGCTTTGTCTAAGTCTTCCTAGAAGAATGCATATATGCTTATACTGTTAAATACAAAAAACCCCATATAATTAAGGGATATTTTCATTCCTTGATGAAGGCTTCCAAGTCAGAGGAGTACTATTACAAAATGTATAGAGTTGCCAGTAGTTACTTTTGGAAAGATAGCAGATACTTAGACTCACAAGAACATCAGCATTAACCAGTAAATGATTTAATTTAATACTTCACATACCTGTTATATGCCTGCCATAAATGCAGCCAGTATACGGAGAAACAAACTGGGAAAGAAGCTATTTAAAATTAAGAAATCCAAAGTCAGTTTAAGAACTTTTCTTAGAGAGCTTTAGTTTATTTTATTACTTGCATTCTATTTTTTGTTTTTAAAAATAATAAACCAGTTACCTTCATCTACAGACAGGAATTTTCAAACTCACCTGCACATTCTTGTAGTCCACATTTATTCCACATAAGACACATTTTTTAGGAGGCTCTTTATATGGGTTCTCCATTTCTATGGGCTGAAATTAAAGAATTATTAACATCTGTAAGCTTCACAAGAAAATAAGGAATGTTTGTTATTTTTATCCTTTGGGCAAAACATGCCTTGAAACCAAAAGAGGTATTTAGTGCACCACTGGAGTTTTTCAATAACCTTCTCTCTGTTTCTTTAACACACTGATTGGTACCTAGCCATCTGCAAGACCTCTCACAGCTACACAGCCTTTTATATCTTATTAATAATGACAATGTAACAAGTCAATTAAAGCAATCAATAAGATAGCACTTACACCCTGGACTTGGAAGGCAATACCTACAGAAGGTAGTGGTAAGGTAGTTCTGTCTGGTAAGTCACAACAGACTTTTTTGAAAGTAATTTCAAAGCAAATGGCCTGTGGGAGCTCCTGTCTGCTCACACGCTTTGATAGAGAGATTCTCAAGTACCTCCCAAGCTCGCAAAGCTTCAGAGCACACCTGGCACCAAATCCTTGCAAGACATGAACAAAAGGAGAAATTTCATTTCCGCAGACATGGGTAAAATTTAGGCAGAGAAAGAATATTTTTAGAAGTTTTTGCTGGTACTAGACAATGCATTTTTATGACATAACAACCACACCTAGTGCATTCTCTTAAGTCTTTCTCAGCCACAGACAGGAAATCAGTTAGCACTACCAAAGGTTTTGCTGCACATTCGAGTTACCGAGACAGCTGGTTTAAGTGACCATAGTTGCGATATTAGACCATTCCATCCCTGGAAACATTCAAGGTCAGGTTGGATGGGGCTCTGAGCAACCTGATCTGGCTGAAGATGTCCCTGCTCACTGCAGGGGGGTTGGACTAGATGACCTCTAAAGGTCCCTTCCAACCCAAACCATTCTGTGATTCTACTGTCAATGGTACCTTAACTTCAACCCCTGGCGACCTTCCTCGGCGCTGGGTTCCTGCTCTGTAACGCACCGAGTAACTGGCTTCGGGGTTTTTAGGAGCCCGCAGCAAAGCGCGCCCGCACACCCCGCCGCCGGACGGGAGCCCCTCCGCCGAGGCTGCCGGCGGCCGGGGCGCGGAGCTCGCCCGCCGGGGGCCACGCTGCAGGGGAGCCTCACCTGGTCGGGCCGGCCGGGCTCCCGCCCGTGCTGCCGGCGGCGCGGCCGCTCCCACAGCGCCGCTGCAAGGGGAAGAACGACAGGATTAGCGGCGGCGCGGCGGGAGAGGCCCCGCGCGAACGCCCCACGCGCCCCCACGGCCCCCACCGCCCGAGCGACACGGGGCACGGAGAAGGCGGAAGGAACGCACCGGGCACCAGCCTCCGCCAAGGCCCCCGCGCCGCCACCGCCCGCGCCGCCATGCCGCCCGCCGCTCCGCCCGCAAACAACGCCACTTCCGCCAGCACGTCATTACCTTCCGACTGCCGCGGGCTCCCCAGCCTTACCGCCGGCACACTGCGACGCGCTGGCCAATGGGGTCGCGACTTGCCCTACTTGAGGCAGGCGATTGGCCGCAGCCTGGTTATGCTTCCTCTATATCAGAAGTTCGCTCACAGAAGTGATGCTGGTGGCGGGCTGGGGTGTGGGAGGCCGCGGCTGGGTTCCCGCTCCGCATGGCGCTCCCGCCGCCCCGCCCCGGGCCCTGCCGCCGCCGTGGCCGTGACCGTGACCGTCTCCGTGCCGCTTCCTCGCAGTCCCGGCCGCGGAGCAGAGGCTGACAGCGCCCCCCGCCCTCGCACCTCCGCGGGGCGGCCGTGATGGCCGAGCCCAGCCTCGCGGTGCGGAGGAAGAGCCGCCCCGGCTCTGTCCGCAAGCGGAGCCGGGCCCCGCTGCAGCCCGGCCCCGTCTGCCCGCCAGTGGCTCGCAAGAGACCGAGCTCCGGTGGGGAGGGGCCCCCGGCGGAGACCCCGGTACGGGGGTGGCGGGGAGCGGGCAGGCTCCTGGGGCTGGGTGTCGAGGCGGGGGGCTCCGGCTGGGGGGTGGCTTGGCCCGGACCGAGCCTGCGGGACGCTGGGACGTTGGTCAGGGAGGGCCTTGTATGAGCCCTTTATGTGAGAGGGGATGCGTTTTGGCTTTAAAAAAATTCATCACTGCTAAGTAGCTACGCAGCCATCACGTCTGCTTGTAGTGATACCGTAAGTCGGCAGATATAAGAACCCTCTAAAACTCAGTCTGTAGTTTTAGAAAGCAGGCATTCTTCACTGCAGCGCCGGGCGCACAGGGGATCGGCTCTGCCTAATGTGCGCGCCGAGTTGCTCTGCTACAGGGCTTATATGCAATCAAAAACATACATATTCATTAGATTTCTAGGAAGTTATTACCATAGTCATACTAGTCTTGGAACTCGTTAATATATGCAGCTGTCCTTAACACATGCGCATTCACGCTCATCGGTGGTCTTCCAGGGTCCTCTGGTGGTCCTCGATAGTCTTCCTCACCGTGTCCGCTGGTTGAACTCAGTCTGTGGGCATGCTCAGTTCATTTTCGGCTCGGTTACGTAATTCTTGTTGATACCAAACTAGCTTATTCTAGTACATTTCCCTTATTTATTCTACTCAAGGATACAGTGTCTCCAAACTCCCGTCTATCTAATCACATACAGCAGGTTCTAAGACTATCTTATTTGTAAAGCGTTCCAAGTATTTCAAAACTTAGCTATGTTGCTCCAATTAAAGGAGGCTGTTTGTTCTTTTTGAAGCTGGTGTCAGGTATCAATAGGTTAAGTTTCACTAAGTTAAAGCATGCATTCCTTTAGAAGTCAAGCTAGGTTTTCCTCATAAATATCAGAAAAATGCTTACCTTTGTAGTTAAGTTGGGGAAGACAAATGGTTTGCATCTGATGTGTGTGCTGTACAAGTTATGCTGCCTTCTGTAGTGTTACTTTGGAGTATTAATACTCATTGTTATGTTTTACAGTGTAGTAACGATAGTGAAGAAGATATGTTTGGTGACTATGATAGCTTTTATGGAAGTGACTCTTTGCTAGCTCAAGTTGATGATATAGAGCACAAATACCTGCAGGATAAAAATACGGATATTAAAGCAGCTGGGGAAATCATACATGGGAATCTTCAGTCAGGAATTCACCAGAAAAAACAAGATAATTTTTCTACTTCAGAAAATATGGTTGTCCTTAAAGCTGACAAAGAGGATGCTTTCCAAATGAATGAAAGTGACCCAGTGGATAGCAATCAAGAACTGACTGAATCTATTTTAGATGACTTGCCATCATCACAGCTTTTGTATTTTGAGAAAATGGATGAACTTTCTTCTGGTTCTAGAATATCTCCAGACTCAGAAGCAAGGAATAAATGTGTGAATTCTTCCTCGGACAAAATCAGGAGTCCATCATCTTTTTGTCCTGATGCTGAACACGGGAACAGACCTACTGACTTTTCCGCAGGCTCTAAGTGTGACTTATTTAAAACTGAGAGTCTTAAAGACCATCTGAAAAGTGCTATGACTGGAAATGCCAAAGCCCAGACTGTGCAGGTCTCTAAGACCAAGCAGCTTAAAGAAGCTGTTTTATCTGAAGAGATTTGTGTTGCTAGGAAAACTATTGAATCTTCTTCTGTTGATATAGGCCCTTTTTACGGATTGCCTAGCAAAGTTAAAGATCTGTTCAGACAATTTCGAGGGATTGAAACTCTTTATGGTAATGTAACTAATGGTTTGTTGAAAAAAAGCTAGTGAAGTGTTGCCCATTTTATCCATTACACTGTAAAAATATTTAAGGTAATATTTACTGTAAACCATGTTGGAAAGTGGTTGTTTTATTAAGTGATTATTTTCATTTTTTGGATGGGTGGGAAAGTTGATACAGCTTATAGAATACTTTGGAAGGCTCAACCACTGAAAGCTTTTAGCAGTTTATTGAAGAAAAACTCTCAAACACTAGGCTTAAAGTAGTCTATATGAAATGTAGATGTTTTGATATTGTTTAACATGCCCCTGGGTCTTGCTAATAATTCTTTTTTAATTTTGCAGAATGGCAGAATGATTGCTTAATGTTAGAATCTCTACAGCAAAGAAAGAATTTAATATACTCATTGCCAACCAGTGGTGGAAAAACACTTGTAGCTGAAATAATAATTCTCCAAGAATTACTCTGCAGGCAGAAGGATGTTCTGATGATCCTGCCATATGTTGCCATTGTCCAAGAAAAGGTCTGGATACAGTATTTCTGACACTGCTTATCTTTTCTGATATGCCTTGTTACTTGGCTGGTTTTAACACTAATTTTAGCAAACTCTATGTTTTCATAAATATATGGTGGGAAGTGAGTGACTTCTCTCCTAAATGCTGCTCTGAGGGTCAGTAGTTTCATAATAAAACAGACTTAAATTATGAGGTAAAGATGCTCAGTTATAAAGTGTCCTGAATTTTGAAATAATAGCTTTTTGCAATGCTACGTATAGTTCTGCGGTCTTAGAGCTGTACTGCCCAACTTGCTAAAGAAATGGTCTTGAAATAAAAACTAATTTTTTTTTATAGAAAGGAAAAGTTACTTTTAGAGAACAGATGTAACCCAAGCTTGATAATATTTGTAAACACTTCAGCTTTGCAATTGGAAAAAGTAGTCATAGCTAATGTTTTCATTAATTCAAACAGTTGGTTGTGGTGTGGGTTGGTTTATGCGCATGTTGAGTTCTTGAGGCAGCTCTGAAAGCATGAGTTTGTTCTCTAATTGATTTTTTTTTACAGGTTAAGGGTTTATCGAGTTTTGGGATAGAATTGGGTTTCCTGGTTGAAGAATATGCAGGAAGTAAAGGAAGATTTCCACCAATCAAGAGGAGAATAAAAAAGTCTCTTTATATCGCTACTATAGAAAAAGGACATGCTCTAGTGAATTCCTTAATTGAAACAGAAAGAATTGATGACCTCGGTCTGGTTGTAGTGGATGAGGTATGCTACAAGATTTACTCAGACTTATAATATGCAATTTTTTATATTTGTAATATGCAATTATTAGCAAAGAGCAGCTTTTTGATTACTTGGTTTTGCTTTGAGTGTTTATCATTAAATTATTACTACTTAACTGTTAATTCTGTAATATTGAAAGTTATTTTTCTTTAACTGAAGCATTTGTTGCTATATCAGGGCAATAGATTCTGTACGGAGGGATCTACTGTGTTTAGTGGTTGATGGTGAATTAGTTAGTAACTACTTGTCAGTTAGACATCTCTGGTGGATTAGAAAAAACATTAATCATTTTAATCACATGGAATGTATTTTATGAATCCCAGAACTGAACTCCTAAGTGTGAAATCATGCAACTTTGTGTCTAGTATTAATAATGAATAAATGAAACATGAAAAAAAGAAAAATAGCAAGTAACATTTGACTGGGAGAATTGCCCCTTATTCTGCTTTTTAGTGGTGTGGCTGAGTTGCGCTACTAAGAGTTGATTGTGGGGCGGAATCACATGTATAACATCTAACAGGGATGTTTAATTCATAGAATGCTTCAGGCTGATTGACCTTATTTTAACACAATAGCTTCTAAACAGAAGGCAGCTTAAGAATTAACTTCTACTTTTTCTGGCAGTAGCTGGCTGCTAGAAAATTACTTATATTAACTTCCACTATAAGTTTTGCTTAAAACACTGTTTGTTTAAAATTACTTTAGGCTGGTGAATACAAAGATCTCCGCACTGACTGTTTACTGTTAGGAGTTAACTGTGTCACTTACGGTCTAGCTTAATGGAAGGTAAATCTTATCTACGTTTGCTCTTGGGTCTGTTTTTCCATGATTCTTAAATATTGTTTCAGTGAGGATATACTTCCGGAAGGAGCTTAGCAATCAAAATTTGCCAGAGGGATATCATGAGAAAGTCCAGCAAAGACATTCCTATAGTACTTGTTTTTAGGACTACGTAATTTGGGGTGTTTTTAGAAATACTGTTAACTCAGTAATATTCTTGCATTTTTCTTTTTCCCTTCTGTGCACAGTTGCATATGCTTGGTGAGGGAAGTCGTGGAGCAACGCTGGAAATTACTCTTGCGAAAATTCTTTACACTAGTAGTAAGTCATGGCTACAGTTAATGTTATTAAAATATTGTAGTGATGGCCTCTCTAGAGGGAAGTCATACTTTCGCTTTCTGGATTTGTGGTGTTCTGGCCACTTTGGAAAAACATGGCATGACTCCATGCAGTAACAGTGTTTACTCATTTAAGTGTTAGTCAGTTGACCCTGTAATGATGGGCTGGGTGTTTTTGAAACTTTTTGTGATACTTCTCTGAGAAATCCTGAGTATTGTCAAATGCCTTCCATTTCTTCGTTAGGAGCCCCTTAGCCATTCCAATTAAATGCTTCTATAGAGAAGGATTCCTTTTTTATGTTTATATCTCAGGTGATATTTCTTAGCTATATCCCCCTTCAGACCTGCTACTTTGGCATTTAAATAGACTAACAATGAAGAAGCAGGCTTATGAATTAAATACTGAGCAGAAGTGTTAAAAATTGTGAACACGGCAATAAATTTGTATCAACTTCTGTTTTACAGAAAACACGCAAATCATTGGAATGAGTGCAACTTTAAATAATGTTGGAGACCTGCAGAAGTTCCTGCAAGCAGAGTACTATACTAATAATTTTAGACCGGTCTGTATACAAGATACCATAAGCTAATTAAAGAAGATATTTGGCTTTAAAATTATAGCAAATCTGTTTGGGATCGTATCACAGCTTTTGTGCTTAATTTCATGGTCTCATGTAATATAATGCGTGCTATTGCTTGCAATTGTACCAATACAATAAATAGCACTAAGCACTTGTAAATGCACAACAGCAAGTACCTTTGTTTTGTTGTGTTAAGCCATTTGTGTTATTTTAACTAACCAATTTCTAAATTACAGCTACTGTGATAAATCATTACAGTTCATTTGATATAACTAGAATCTGTACTACTGGTGCTTGAATGCTGTCATGACAGTGGTTTATGAATAGTTCATGGGATACAACATCTGTTTTGTATGTTATAATTAGACACTTTCTCAAGGGAGGTAATTAAAACATTTAACTTTTAAAAAAATTCTTGATGAGGTGGAGTGTGTGCTTGTGTGCATGCAAGTATGTATGTATATGAAATGTGATGCTTAGAAAAAGACATTAGCTGCACATCAGAAGTAGCTTAATCTTTAGAGAAAACTTGGTAATTTAACTAAAGTTTCTGTTTATGGCTTATATCTTCCTAGGTAGAATTAAAGGAATACATAAAGATACGAGATACCATTTACGCAGTTGACAGCAAAACAGAAAATGGCTTTACTTTTTCACGTCTCCTTAATTTCAAGGTAAAACCCAAGCGCTTTTAGTTTCTTTGAACTATAGTATTGAAATGTATTATTTTACACTGATTTGTTTACAGAGCTTTTACCAGATAAATTACTTAAACATGATAGTTCATTTGTAATACCTATGAGAAAGAAAATGGTAGGCTTTGGGGAGGAAAAAGGCCTTTAAAATACCAATGACTTAACTTGATTTTCACTTCTTTACTGCTCTTTAAGGTAGAGGCTTCTTCAGTATTTTGACGTGTGAAGAGCAATGGGTTTGAGTATTCGAGATACCCAGTGCTTTATGGTTTTGGGTAGATTTTCTCAACAGTTGATCACTCTTAGACAATACTGAAAGAAGACATCTTTTTTGGGTTTTGTCAGCTTATTACTGCCTTGTAGGGATTCATTTCAACCTTTAAAAAGAATAATGTGTGTTATGGTGGACTGCCAGTAGCACAAGTAACATCACTATAGTGCCACTAAAAGAAGTTGAAGTATTAAGGGGAAAGAGCAAAGCATTTGATTCTTACATCCATGTATCCCTCAGTTCAAGCTAGATGTGTTAATAAACTCTTTCAAGTGAGGATTGGGAGAAAAGCTTATCCTACAACTTCTTGCGGTTATGTCATGTTAAGGTAAATGGGAGTATTCTAGAGAAGGTTGAGAACAAGTATTGAATACTTAGTTTATGACTTAATTTTTAAGTTTAAATGTTTGCCAATCTGTGTTTATGATAGTATTCTAGTAATCTGAAGAAAGCAGATCCTGATCACATCATTGCACTGGTTACTGAAGTTATTCCTAAATATTCCTGCCTAATCTTTTGTCCCACTAAAAAGAACTGTGAAAATGTGGCTTCAATGGTGTGCAAGTACCTCAAGAAGTAAGTTTCTGTCATGATTTTGTAATTATGTGTGGAATAATTGGTCAGAAGTTAGGATTTATCTTCACTAGTTTGCAGGTGACTTTACCTCGTGATCAGAAGAAAATACTTTGGAATCATGTAAAGTTGATAACTGCATAAATGATAATAAACTGCTAAAGGTTCATTAAACAGATGTTTTACAAAAAAAAAATCTTTTTTAAACAAACTAATTAAAAATGTTTTTAGAGGAAAAGTAATTTAAAAAAAAAGGAAAAGCTTACTAAATTAATCTAACCTTGTGTTGCTTTGGCACTGGTCTCTGCAAGCTTAGAAGACATTTTCTCTATAGCCCAGTATTTGGTCATGTATGTTACTAGTCGATTGAGTATCCCTGTTCCATACCTACTTTGTGAATATAAGGTGTAAAATCTAAACCAGGCTTCATTAATAAAGAAAAGAAAGTAAGACTTATGTTTGGTTTCATTTAAATGTGATTTGATCAACTCATAATGGTCTAGCAAAGTTAAACTTTTATGTAGGAAGAAATGATATTAAAATAAACAAAACCCCTCCCTTGCTATCAAAATTGAAACCATTTTTTATGTACCTATTATCTTCACTATGGGCTGATACTAGCCCTATTTCCTTTCTTCAGTGCATTCAATACCCACACCCAGTCAATATTTGATCCTTCTGTACCTGTGCTTACAAACAAGAAGAGTTCAATTGCAACTTAATCACTCTTGTATATTGCTATTTTAAAGTTACTATTTTTCTAACCTAGATGTTAGAGGAATGGATAATGAACAGAAATAGACAGTAAATATGTCTCTTGAATTTTAAGTGGTTAATGACTGGTCAAAGTCTAAAGAAATGCTCTTCCTCCTCCAAGAGAATTTAGAGCTCACAGGGAGAAAGAGAAACAAGATCTCATCAAGAACCTAAAGAATATTGGAAATGGAAGTGTGTGTCCTGTTCTGAAGCAAACAATCCCTTTTGGTATTGCCTATCACCATAGTGGTCTTACAAATGATGAAAGAAAAAGTATAGAGGAAGCATATTCTACAGGTGTCCTGTGTCTACTTGCTTGTACAGCTACTTTAGCTGCTGGAGTCAACCTGCCAGCAAGAAGGTTAGTAACTGAAACATATTTCATTGTTGCATTGATTTTTGCCTTGTAAAAATTGCTTTAAGTTGGAAAGACCGGTGCTATTTAAAGTATGTTTCTGCTTTTACTGGCAAACTGGAAACGTAAGGACTTCTGTGTTCAACTCAGGACAGAAGACTGCAAAGTTTTCACATAGGAAATGTGAATCAGTAGCAAGTCCCTCAGAATGCATAACTGAAGAGCATTTATCTAAACAGATTAAGGAAATTTTAATAAATTGAGAAAATGCTTCAGTATTTTAGTAATGTTATCCAGAATAATAAGGAATTTGTGGTGGTTTCTTTAGATATTGTCCGAAGAACATTGTTTAAATTGTTTTTAAAAAAAAATCTTTTCTAAGGAGACACAGTTTGAATACGTTTTAACACAAAAATGTGTTACCTTTTCTTATACAAGTGCTGATGATATGGCTACTATACTCTGTATGACCAAAGACTGTTTGCTAAGAATCCAGTTTTGTGTGCATATATGTTGGAATAACGGATTTGAGGGGAGAAAAAAAAATTCATACAGACAAGTGTTGTCTTTCTAGCATAACTGATGTATGGTCAGTGTTGCTTATGTTTTTTAGTAGGGTTTATTTTATATCTCAGTGATTTTCACTCTTAAACTCAGGCCTTTGAGTAGATGTAAGGACTAGTTCCAAAGGTTCTGCAAAATATACTAAACATGGCTTATCATTCAATAAACCTTAAATTGTTAAATGTTTTCCTGGTTGATTTACACAGCTGTTCAGGTGCAATTGATTTTTATTAGTTACTAAGCAAGGGGCATATATAAAGAATGCATTTGTAAAATTCTATTGCTGTTTTAATAATTTTGATATAAGCATAACTTACTGAAGACTTCTTTGCAGAGTTATTCTCAGAGCTCCTTATGTTGCTAATGACTTCCTGAAGAAGAACCAGTATAAACAAATGATTGGCAGAGCTGGTCGAGCTGGTATTGACAGTGCTGGAGAAAGTATTCTCATAGTGCAAGAAAAAGACAAACATTTGGTAATTTTTACAAAGCTGTTGGTAATTTGAATTGTTGGATTAAGCTGGTGGGACAAACAGGAGGAACTGAGCTGCATAGCTTAATTTTTGTTCACTTCTTAATGTTGTGAGTATTTGACTTATGTAATAATACCTCTAAACTACGTTTATATGGTTTGTTTTCAGACATGAGCTGTAAACTTTGGGCGTCTACACTTATTTCCTTTATATATCATGTGTATTAGTATTTTTAAAAGTGTAAAACTAATGCATAAATATTTTCCCTGACCTAATATATTTCTTGGCCTTTTTAGGTTCAGGATTTAGTTAACAGTCCTTTGGACAATTGTTACAGCAATCTTCTGCTGGAGTTGAACAAGGGAATGCAGAGCCTGTTGTTATCTTTGGTTGGACTGAAGGTATCAGTTAACTCTTCTCTGTGAGTAGCTTAAGTGCTTGGGAATGCAAACAAAATCTTATCTGTTGATTCTACAGAAAAAAACAGACTTTTTAAACAGATTGGCTTACAAGTTCAAAACAGCTTCTAATCAGATAAGAAGGACAAAGATTTGATTAGTCTTTTTAACTCAGTTATGAAGTAATCACATAACATGACAATTTCCTTCTGTGTAAGTCAAAATTATATCTACCTTATGGTACATTACAGTATTAATAATATTGCAACTTCTGATACTTGATTCAAAATACAAATAGAAACAGTGGAAACAAATTAACATGATGCAGTAGCTAGAATAATAGAACAGAGGGAGAGCAGTCCCATCAGATCCATCATAGACTGTTTATCATTCTGTTTGTTGTCATGTATTTCTATAGAAACACATTAACAGGGTATCAAACTGCTGCTCTATTCAGTAAATTTTTTCATATACCTTATGAAATGCGTTATGTGAAACGACACCTTTAAACATGCTAATCACTTGCAAAACTGATGCAGATAGCAGTTACCCATGAGGAAGTCGACAATTTTATGTGCAATACATTGCTGGGTGTTCAGCAGCAGCGGCTATCTAAAGAGAAGAGCCTTTTGGAGATAATTAAAGATGGGCTAGAAAATCTTATAGAAAAAGGACTCCTAAAAGGAAGAATATCTGAGAAGGACCACAATTCCAAATGTACACTAATGATCACACCATTGGGTAAAGCTACATATAAAGGTAAAACTTTTTTTATTCTTATTATAATCTTGATTTCCACAAGCCCTTTCATCTCAGCCATATCTCAGTTCAATTTGTTTTCCCATCTTCAGCCTGAAACTGCAATGAAAAATAAGTTGTAGAGAGGCAGTTTTGCTTACTAAATGATGTGCTGGACTGAAAATGGGAATGAAGAAGTAGTGCATGACTGAACGTGATGGGAATGAAGTGTAATAACATTGGTCACAATGGGAGTAAAATCGGAGCTGTACCCCCAAAAAAATGGTTTAAAGATTTGATTCAGTGATTGTAATCAGAATAGCTCACGACCTCGTTTATAACTCACTGTTATGAACAGGTATTGTGAACAGGGGCTTTTCTTGACCTAGAAGGACACTTAAGAAGGAAAGGAAACATATGATGTAGGCAAATTGAAATCAAGAAGAAAGTATATCAGGAAGTTCTGTTTTCCTGTCATAGCATAAAGATACAGCGTGTGGAACGCAATTGGAGTAGGATGAATCTCTGAAAGATTCCTTCAATCTACAAGGCTATTCCAGGATTTCATGAAAGCCAAGGCCAGTCACAAACACTCCAAAACCACATACAGAACAGACATACGTGGAAATAAGTGACTGCCTTTCCTCAGTTCCATTTCACTGCTCATTTAGGTCACAGTTATTTCTCTTCAATTCAGATGGCATAACAAGCTTTAGTGGAAGGTAAAGGAAATAATGACTCTATGTTAAAATCTATTACACTTAACTCTGTCTGCGTAAAATTGCAATACATTGTGTGCTTATATAGGGTCTATAGACTTGGCATACTGCAATCTTCTTTACCAAGAGCTGAAGAAAGGTTTGGAAGGGCTGATTCTTGAGAGCAATCTTCATCTTTTATATCTGGCAACTCCGTATGATATGACTTCTAACTGTAGCCCAGATTGGATGATATATTTGAGACAGGTAAGAATTTACTAGCAAACATGCATTGGGGCATATAGTAATCCCGCTTATTAAATTTTAAGTAAGTTTATACACATAGGAAATGGAGAAAGTGGGGTAACGATTTGATGAAAAGTTAAGATATGCTATTTTATTTTCAGGCACAGGGCAGAAGTGCTTTCCTGTATTGCATAAAAACCTAAATTCTCTTTTGCGTCTATAATATTTGACCCTGTTTGGGGGAAACAGTAGCATGACACACATCTCTTGAGTTACCAGTACTCCAAATCCCGACTAACCTTGGTGTTAGCCATGCCATCACCAGAGTCTGGTTAATCTTAAACAAAACTTTCCTATAAACTAGTTATATGTAACCACATCATTGTTGTCTTGCAAGAAAACCACTATTAAATTAATCAAGAGCCGTATTTACCTTCTGATGGTTGCTCATTTAATCTGTAATTTAGGGAGCAAAATCCACTAGAGAATGTTAAGTCTTAATCTTCGTTTGATATGAGTCTGATGTTTAACTCCAGCCATGATTGCAACTATTATGCTGTGACCAATACCTTCCTACAGACTACTATGCTTATGTCAGCCTTAGCAGCGCAGCCCTTATCCTAGTCTTGCACACTCTCTAAGACCCACGCATAATTCAACTACTTCCTTTTCTGTAAAGTGTTTTATACTAGGGGTAGCACTAAAATCTCTTATGTTGTTAAAATATGGCGGTCAGAGATGGACAGTTACAGATACTTCAAACAAGTAGGCAAAGAAGCTGCAGATCTGACTGTGTCTAGTGACTGTAGTACTAATCTAGTGACTAAGTACTATATAGAGATATTGAAAAACGTTTCACTTTGAGTAATAGACTTGTGTTTTCTATAATATTAAGAGAACTAAATATCTGAAAACTCTTTATAAAATCTTATTTTAGTTCAAACAGCTAAGTGCAGCAGAGCAAAAAGTAGCGGATATTATGGGAGTACCTGAAAGCTTTATTACAAAAAAGGCTTCTGGTCAAGCCATCAGAAAGGTAGGCTGGAGATTTCTCATACCTAAGGTGACAGTTGGGTCGTTTCATTTGATTGTTTACAAATTCTAGATTATTTTTCTGGTAGTGTTCTTTATTCCTGTTCATCTTATTAAGGGTCTTTTAACCTCATTGGTTGGTTTTCTTAATGTTGTTTTAATGCCTTTGGGTATAACAGACATGTTTTAGACATGTGAAGGGGTAGAGGAGAAAAGAATTTCCTTGTAGCACAAACAGAATATCTTGAATATAATATTGTTCTGAATTCTAATTTGCTTTACTCCTAGAATGTGGACAGTGCTGTGGTAAACAGGCTCTACCTGTCGTTTGTCCTTTATACCCTACTGAAAGAGACCAATATATGGAGCGTTTCAGAGAAATTTAATATGTCCCGAGGATATGTGCAAAATCTCCTTAATGCTGCTGCCTCATTTGCCTCCTGTGTTCTACATTTCTGTGAGGTAGTGTGTTAAATGAATTCCAATAAATTCTTTGGATTTGGTTTTGCAAAATCTGGAGTTCTGTTCTCTCACATTAGAACTGAACGCAGGTGTTTTTTCACCTTTCCTGTTCAAAATTATTTTTCCTGTTCAGAAAAGCATGCTCATACAGTGATATTTCTTATATTAAAAGTAAGCTTTATGCACTGAGAATGTGAAAACATGCAAACTGTACAGGGCATTGATCAATGTCAGTGCTGTAGGTGAAATAACTGACAATTTTACCTTTCCCTTGGAAATAAGGCCATCTGGTTGTGGAATGTCATCTCAGGAAAACAGCTGACTTGGCTTGTTCTCTTGGTTTTTTTCCTCTGTTGAAATAATGCATTGCTTATCCTTCAGAACTGCCCCAACTTTGGGGTATTCAGCTGAAGAGCGCTGAATACAACTTTGCAACTAGCTGAAAGGATAACTAGAAATAATAGTGCTTCCCCTGTCTAAAAGCCAAATATATGCTTGTTGCCGTAGCAGAGCTCTTTATCAGTCACAACCCCCAAATGCAGAACTTATGATCTGATTTTTAGTGATCTTTGTCTCTGCAGGAACTGGAAGAATTCTGGGTTTATAAAGCCTTGCTGACAGAACTTACCAAGCAGTTGACGTACTGTGTTAAGACAGAACTCATCCCTCTGATGGAGGTAGCAGGGGTTCTAGAGGTTAGTAAACCTGGCTTTGTGAGATTTTTCAATGAAAACTTGTAT
Source organism: Morus bassanus (assembly GCA_031468815.1). Taxonomy (NCBI): domain Eukaryota; kingdom Metazoa; phylum Chordata; class Aves; order Suliformes; family Sulidae; genus Morus; species Morus bassanus. The sequence continues at coordinate 19,392,030 of CM062570.1, forward strand.
GCTAAATGTTACTGTGCTTTTCAAGTATATCTGGAAGACTGAGCTAGTTTTTTTTACTGAGATTTTGGCACAGTGCGGATATCCCACAGCAGTCCAGGAGGTTGGGAAAAAGTGGTCTGTTGAGGAAATATGAGCTGGAGCCAATAATGTTTTTCTTCTGGCTGCTGCCACAGCAACAGTGAAAATGCTGTATTTGGACAATAATTTAGCTGTATGCTCAGTTGGAAAACAGAGTCCAGGTTTCTTTTGTGGTAAGGATTCTTCAGTTTATGTGAGTAAAGAGGAACAAGAATTTACACATTTTGTTAAGTTAGAAGATTCTCACAGAAATATGTGAAGTCCTATTTGGAACTTAGTCTTTCACAATCACTTGCAGTGCTGCATGTATTTTAAATAAGAAACTTAACCAGTTTCTGAATCGAAGGCTCCAATTAAAGTAGAAAATCTCTTGGGACTTCAGTGCAAGGTTATAAGTAATCACTGGACTTCTTTGCAAAATGGTTTAACTTTCCTGTCCAGCCTACTGTAGAATCAGTTTGTCAGCAAACCATTGAATTGAGTGGCAACAAGGTTTTATTCTGAGAAGCTAAACAACAATGAAGACTTAGAGCCTAATGGGGTTTTTTTTGTATATATCAAATTTTCCAAATTGGATGCAAAAGGTAAGTAGTCTGTTTCACGTCTCACTCCATATGGGAGCATTTCTGTGTAAGGGCAAAACCAGCTTGGGCAGCATGATTCTACTGAAGGTGTATTTTAAAGAGACTCTTGAAAATTATTGCTATATACCAAGGTACTTGTTCACTAGAGTTAAAACTATACTGACAGCTGATATTTGTAGCAGTTGGACTGTCATCCTGAATAGACATGATTTGCTTAATTTCTGTGGAGGAAATGATAAAATGAATCTAAAAGTTACTGTAGTGAAAGAGAATTTTCTGCACATTTACTTGCACAGTCTTTCAAAGACCAATCTAAAACCTTGTCATGAGATTTAAGTCGTTAGTGAGGAAAGACTCTGTCATCAGTTATACTGTGCATATAACAGCCAAATAGAGCACAGAAAATATTTGCTGGCAATTAGTGGTTATTTTTGGTGACATTAATGACACCTACTTCACATCAATGAACATGCATAGTCCTCACCTACCATGGAGGAAGATAATATATTGTAAGCTATTACCTGTTGGATGCTAAAAAACCCCCACATATGCCATCAAATAAATGTTTTTCTATTCCTTGTTGTATTTAAAAAGCGAGGGGAAAAACCCAAAATTGACCAAATGTTTTGGAGGTGTAACACTTGTTCATCAAATGGGTATTATTTCATAAGTCGGGATACTAAAGCCTTGGGTATACCAAATTACTCCACTACTAGTGTAGAAATACATTTTAATTTAAACTTTGTAAAGTTCTAGCGGTATTTGTTTTGCAAAAGAAATGTTTGCCCAGAGACCCTGGGCAAATACTGCTCGGCTACCTTACATAGCAACAGGATCAAACCAAGTTAAGAGAAGCAGATAATGCACACCCCCTTACACTGGTGATAGTCAAATTCCAGAGAATCTTTCCTGTGATGTTTATCTGTTGAGCTCACAGCCATGACTTTGCAAAAGATGAGAGAAGTAAAAAAAGATACTGTGACACTAAACGAAAAGTTATTTATAAGCTTGAAACAGGAAAGTATAGTGTGTTCTGGAATTTTGTGAAACCCGTATTCTTGAAAATTCTGTGGAAAAAAAAATTCATATAAAATCAGCCTCCCTTTCACTTAGACACCTCCAAAGAATGTGAGACAGTCATTCTTGTTAGTGACAGTGAATGCAGAAAACATGATAACAGAAGAGTATGGCAGAGTTGGTATCATCTAGGCTCAGAGAAAATCATGACAAATGAGTTCCTCAGAGCTGGGTAAGATTCTATGGGGAGGTAAATCTTAGTGGTAAAGCTGTATTTTTGGGGAGTAAAATTCTCAGTGAGTATTCATGTTCTTAGAAAGATAAAGAGTATTGGATTGATACGCAAAAATGAAATGTTTGAGGTTGGTGCAGAGATCGGCACTTAGTGGTAATTCTTATTGCCTGTTCTAATAACCTAACACAGTTTTGGACTTGCAGGCACGAGCAAAACAGCTTTATAATGCAGGATACAAAACTTTAGCACACTTGGCTAATGCAGATCCAGAAACTCTGGTCAAGATGATTGAGCACTTGTCGCGACGTCAAGCCAAACAAATTGTTTCATCTGCAAAGGTAAGTTAGAAACAAAGTTATAAAAACCTGCTTCAGAACTTCAATATGTCAAAAGTGGATGTTTAAATTACATTAAAAGTGAAGGATTCAGTTTACTAGTAAAGGCATTAGTGGATATTTGTGATCCAAATACTGATCTGTATTAGGAATATATTGAAATATTTTCTTGACACTATAATTTGTCTAAGATGGTTAAGAGTAATGAATTGAGCAATTGCTGACCTTCATGCTCCTCAATGATAGGCAAACTTAAACTTTTCTTAAAACAATGTTATATACAGGATAGTGGAAAGTTGTGCTCTTTTTCCAGAGGGGAAGCAAAGGGCAAAAATATTTGACAGCTTGTCTGATGAAATGTGGGACTTAAATTACTACCGTGATCTCTGTGCTCAGTCACCATAGCTGAAAATGCTCAATTCTGCCAATACCTCAGAACTTACCCTACAGAAATTCTAGTGGTAGCTGTGATAAAAGAACAGGATTTTCAGGTCTGTAGAAATGGAAACCAACAAGGTATAGGGTTAACCTCACCTATTTAGGTTGCTTTTGTCATGCCCTGTTATTCTTTCCTTTCTAATTGTTTTTCATTCTGAATATGCATCATGAGAAGGGCCTTCACTTAATATCTGCCTCTAAGGTGCACAAATAATCCAAGGGAAAGGATCTATAACAAACAATGAGTTTGCCTAAACAAAAAATACAGGAAGTATTTTATTTATCAAGTGGTAGTATTTTCTCTCCTCAATTTCCGTTAATCATCTGCTGTTGCAATGGCATTGGGTTCATGTTTGATTCTGCTGAAATGGCAATCTTTCGGTAAAGTAAGGGAATGCCTAGCATAAATGAATGGGTGGTTGGTGTAAAAATGATGCAGTCAATAACAAAGTCTTGGTTGGTATATGCTCACAGAGTAGAAGTACGTTGGGGTTTACGCACTTAGAAAAAGGTCATGGCCATTTAATGTTGTTGTAGGCTCCTTGCTGCTTTTTGTGCTGCCATGTGAGCCAAAAGAAAGGGATATATGCAGATTCCTCATCCACATCAGTGCCAAATCCAGCAATCTAGCTTACTCTCATGCTCGGATGTTAAACTGATGGAGTTTTCTCTAACTGGGAAGGTAGAAGAGTGCTTGCATGTGTTATGCTACACATGCTACTGGGGAACTGTTATACTACAACTGCCAGCAACAAACAGTTCAGGGCAGTAGATTAAGCAGTTGCTAATATCAAGAGTCCTACATGTCTGATGTAGAATGCTCTAGTAAGAAATTTTGTGTGCAGCAAGAAATTGGCAACTTGGCAGGCACAACTTACAAGTGCTTATTCCAACATGGAAAATAAATGTTTAAGGTTAAAAATGCTCTTGTTAACAGTTCTAGACAAAACTGTTTATGTTCTGTTAAATTTTGTGTATTATCTGATGGCAGAACTGAGAAAACCAGCTGTGTACTCCATGAATTTTTGTTTTAGTGTTTTTCATATGGGTATACACTAAACAGTAAAAAATATTGGTAGTAGTACCTGTGAAAATGCTAGTCCTTTGAGGCAAAAGTACTGCGGTCCTGTGAGCAACGGCAGAAGTTTTTTACAGACCAGATGCAACTTTGGAAAGAAACATTGGTGTTTTAACCTGTCTAACAGTTATAGCTAATGCTTGTATTCATTTTCTAATGGGTTTTTTTTTTGCCATTATAGATGCTGCTGAGTGAAAAAGCTGAGGCTTTACAAGAAGAAGTTGAAGAACTCTTAAAGGTGCCTGCAGATATCCCAGGGACTTGCTGACCAACAGTCATGAAGAAAAATCATGAATCCAAAAATTGGGATATTTTTAAATTTTTAACTTTCCTGTGTAAAGCTGCTTTAATTTTAATAAATATTTAATGTCTTTTTGTATGCCTCAATTTTGTGTGAGTTCTGAGTTTCCCAGAAAGTTGACTTCATTTGAAGGTTTTGATTAGGAACCTCTTGAACAATAGGCTAGATTTAAAAGATGTGATCTTAATTCATTCCTGGTTTTAGACATAGCCCTGGGAGTGCTTTGGGAACTGGACTAACTGCCTGGTGTGTACTTCTGCCTAGAGCTTAGGTTCACAGCTGACTTAAATAATGCCTCTACATTGGATATTCACTTCATGACACGTGCTTGAGTGAGCTACTCCAAAATTCCTACTCTCAGGAATCTTTGTACTCTAGGTACAGCTAATGGAAGGAGAGAAATAGAGTTGCAACTTATAACAAAGAAGTTGTTAGAGAGGTGTGTAGGAAATTGTAAATGATGCCTAGTTTAAGCCTTGTTAAAGGATGCGAATATCAAATTTGTATTCAGCCCCTGGCAATTCCCTGAAAGAGAATTCTTTCAGGTTGTTTCTGTAGCAGTCTTCCAAATAGAAAGTTTACATTTTGTTCTAATGTTTTTAAATTTCTTGATTAAATGTGAAGACTAAGGAAGACTTGAAGAATTGATTTTTGAGAAACTATATGAAGTTCTTGAGACTCCATGGGCATGTGTCAGTCACACTAGTTAGGATTTTTAAAGGTTATCTGAACCAGATTTGCTCCAGCAAAAAGTTAGGCTTCACAAAAGTAGTTTTGAACATGCCTGAAACTTCCTTAGTAAACTCCTTTTCAGAGCTGGTACGTAGTATGTAACAGCGTTAGAGCACTGCACATTCAGAAAGGCTTGAAAGCTGTGATAGACTGCTGGGTTAAATCATGGTGGCCAGTACACTGACACAGTTAAATATGGCATTTCTATGTAAAATCAGGTGTCCCTTCTCAGTAAAGGAAAAGTAAGATAAACCTTAGTTAAACTGTCCTTTTTTTTTATTCAGCTTAGGTTAATTGTGTTGGGATTATAGAGATGAACAGGAATGGTTTTAAATCCAGTGGGGTTATTAGAGGTTGAACACTTGACTGAAAAGGGGTTATGGTAAAAAATTGATGAAAAGGCTGGTATTTTACTGCTTATTTTGTTGTTGCATTAGAGAAATCATAGGTAGCAATTGAATAAATTCTTTATAAGCCTTCATTTAGCAGAAACATGCCTCTAAGACCATAATTATGATACTTCATAGTGGCTTACAAAGTTTGGATAAGTGAAATATTTGAATGCATTCAGTATTAAACCAGGTCAATAATTTTAAAACAGCACTTTTCAGAGGCAGCATGATTCATTTCCACTGCTAGATTCAGTGCGCGCAGGGGAATCCTGTTACTGATAATTAAGTGCCTGAGGCACAAATGATTTTGGAAACATGAGAACATGTTAAGTTGGCTCTAACAATAATGTATAGTTGGCCCTCAAGTGCAGAAGCAATATTTGCCATGACTTGAGGTTATCCAAGTCTGTCTCTTAATGCCTTGCCCTTTTAATTGAGATATATTTTTGACCAAATGTTAGATAATGTGAGATTCTCTGTTGGTTTATTTGCATTATCTTCAAAAGCCAGATGATGTTTGCTCCAGCATAAATGTGAGTACATATCTAAGCAGCTAATGTAGCATGCATGTAGGAAAATTTGTGATGCCTGTACGGCCTAAGCAGTTGCTCTAAAGGTTTATTGGTACTTGATGGTTTTCCTCTAAAGTTTGAAAGTCTTGCATCGATTTGGGGGGGTGAGGGGAAAGAGCAAATTACTGTAAAGTTATTCACTCTGAGTACTGAGTTATCGCAATAACTGATGATGTGAAAATAATCCATCGAATTGCTACATTAACTACAGGAGTAGTTAATGAGCCATTGACCTCTGTCACCATAATTTCCATGATATTTGTACTTGTATGCTAATTAAAAAAGTGTACATTTTTATTTTTATATTGTGGAGGGAAACAGCAGGAAAAAAAATATTTCTGGCAGCTGTCCATTGTTGGGTTGCTAACTGCCAGTCCTCAAGCTTGTACATCACTGTAACAACCAGCACTGTTGCAAGATCAGGTTTTGACGAGGTGCGTGTTTAGGAATGAAGTCAAGTATTCCCTACAAATGCTGGAGCCCCTTTGAAAATGGTAGCCAAAGCTGGTTTGAAACAAGCAGGTGGTTTCAGGTCTGCATGAAGCTGGTCTGGAAAGAAAATGAGGTTGACATTTGTCATCTCTGGTGCTTCGTTTATACAGGCTGTGCTTTGCCAGATAGATGAGTGCAACTTCCCCAAGGCTTTCTCTGTGACCTTTGATAACATCAGAAGTGAAATGAATGAAACTGCAGTGATTTGCTCTAAAACTTTCTATATGTAGTTTGTCTTATCTTTGTGAAATCAAACTTATCAAGCAAGTCAGTACACATCTTTCACATTGCTTTTTCTTTCTACAGTATGTATTAATATATGATTAAATGCTTTTCACAGAAAGCTTTCTTACCTGGACTTTTCCCCTGGGTGGAGATGGGAGAGAGGAAAAAAAAGTATACAACAGATGCTGGTCACAGTATTTTTGCACTGCTGGATGATGCAGAGGTGCTTCGATGTCAAGTACAGTACTGGGCTCATAAAATGAAGTATAATGTGCAGGTGTCAGAATGGGTATACATTGGTTTGGTGAATGTCTGTTACGGGTGGTCGTGCTATGGGAAAGCTCTTGCGAAGGATGAGTTCAGGATGTTTTGGAAGGCAAAGATTTCTCGCTTGCTTCAATGTGTTGTTCATATCCTAAAGCCTGTGTTAAAGGGAAAGAAGCAACAATGATTAGCTTATCTGTGAAATAATGATAGAAACTTCGAAGCTAAGGTAGGTCATAAAAATGTGCTCTGTAGGATGTTCCTGCCAAATTTTTCATAACCCACAGTAAATTGTATCAGAGCTATGGTGTGTGTAAGTCTCTTTAGGTTGCAACTAGTGCAGAGTAAGTGTTCTGACCAAAAACCTTGGAGCATATTTCTTAATCTTTATGCCTATTCACTCCACTTTCCAACTCGTCTGCATAGAACAGTTCTTGTGTTTGTGCAATTCCCTTCCCTTTCTTCCCCTAAGTCCATAATTCCGTACTTTCAGGAATCCCTGTACATAACTTACTGAAAACTGTCTCTCTGGAAGGACTGGTAAGAGGGTCAGGCTTAGGTTAACCTTTAGCTGTTAATTTTCATTGTGTGAACGAGACCTATTGTGTTTCCTGTGTTCTGGAAAGCTGCTTCCATGTGAGCTAGTCCTGTCTAGGCAGCTCTCGCTTTGTCCTCACTTTAAAAAGCTTCATTTCATCTCTTTCAGTATGGTGGTCCAGCACTGAGTATCAGTTGTAATGAGAGCCAAATATTATCACTTAAAAGCTTTGTTTTGATTAGAAGAGAGGCTGAGTGATTTTGTGGTGCTCTGGTGTGCTGGAGCTCAGCAGCTCCTGTGGTACCTGTCAGCTGCAGACTCAGTGGAAATAAAGTCTTTTAGAAATATCTATAAAGCTGTGTGCACTTCAAAGAGAACTGCTAAAAACTAGACCCGAAGTGTCATTTCCATCTCTGAATAACCAGCTGGGTTCAGAAAGGAAACCAGCTGGGAGTGCTAAGAGCTGTGTGCTGTGTCAGGACAAGGACTTGGGGGTTTGGGGGCAGGGAGTAACGATAGCTTACAAAAACACTTTGATAGGCATCTCTCTGTTTTTACAATTTCCAGGCTTTCTTGACACCAGCTTAGTCTTAGTTTCATCTTCCTGAGGCTTCTTACATAGAAACATAGGTTATGTGCTAGTCTGACACGGGTCAGCTCTGTTCATCCACCCAAACACTGCTATGTCACAAGAATTGTTTGCCTTTTGTACGGACAACTATTCCCTTAATATGCACAGGTAAACCACTGAGATATATACCCGTTCTTGCCCAGGAACAGCAGTGGGGTCGCTGTTAGCAATAGCATGGTGCTGCTGCTGTTGGACGGTTGAAATTCCTGGAAAATTTTATTTTTAGTTCTTCCTAGTTGTAAAAACATAGTCAGCACAGTGTGTCTGCTAAAGGCATCGTTGGAGTGGGAGAAGCAGAACTGCCTGATAAGAGCTGCATGACCAAAGCATTTGAATACCACAAGGCAGGGACTAGGCTTTCTGTGGAGTGAGGAAGTGGGATGGGGTGCTGCTACAGAGCTGGCTTCAAACAAGTGGGCTTAAACCTAGTCCCCGTTCTTACACCCTCCCCTTGTAGCTCACAGGGCATCACTCAAATTCTGCCCTAATTTCCATGAGAGTCCAAATACCTCTGTATTGATCTCCAATCCTCTGCAATATTTAAAAAAGGATATAATACAATATGAAAAATTCCTGGGCAAAAGCTACCAGTTCTCATTTAATACCTGTAGTTCTTCCAGGTAGTAATGCTGGAAGGCATTATTTTCCAGCTACAAGGTTTTGTGGGCTGCTAAAAGCATAACACGTGCTAGACCTTTCGTACCCACATCTGCACACAGCGATTGAATCCAAAACATAGCGTTGACAATTTGAAATACATACCTTGTGGCTCTGCCATGAGACATGCAGCAATGGCAAGTGACCCAAAGCACCTCTCTCCAAAGAAGCGCACTGAGGAAATTAAGGGAGAAGTAGTGAATTCCAACAGAAAAAAAATTGTGCGCAGGCTGCATCTCACCTGATGGCTAATGACCTTAACCTGTTTTGCAGCAATGATTTGTCATGCACTGAGTTCTTAAATCCTTGGTTCACTTGTGGGGCTGGGTAGTTTGTGTGGCACTCCAGTCATCTGCTGATAGATGAATTATTTCTATGGCAGATATTAACCCCCACCCTTCCTGTGGGCGTAGGCATATAATTGGTGTGCCCCTGAAATGGGAAGTGTTACACTGACTAATATATTGAGACAGTCAGGAGTGTCACGGATGTTTCCTTTCTGGCAGGGCCATGGATGTGTTTATCAAAAACAGAGTTAACTTGGTCTAGTTCCTCTCATTCTGGTGACGAGTTGCTTAATAGTACAAAAATGTAGAGCAAGTAGGAACAGGAAGGGTCAGGCAGGCGAGCACTTGAGCCATACTGATTAATGCCTTGACTTCAGTGAGCGTGGGAAGCGCTGCACTCAAACAAAGTAACAGATAAGGACTGGACAATTTGCAGTGTGTTCCAGCAGGCGCCCGTTTTGAAAACTTAGTAAGAAACACGGATGCTTCAGGATGAACTGATGCAGATGGAAAATGTAATGGTGATGTTAAGTGTAATTGTTTAAAAGCTCTGCAAATGTTTCAACAGTGTGCATATTAAGCAATACCTGGCCTGTGGCTGCAGCTGGATGTTTCCTGACAGGGCTCCCTGGCAAGGTTAGCTGTTGCCAAAGAAGGAGGAGTTTTGGCACAGGCTGGACTCTGCAGGGAGCAGCCAGGTGGCAGACCCAGGGCGTGCTTGAGTCTTTCTTGTAACAGCAATTCCAAGTTGCATGTTGGCTGTAATTAAGACATACCCTTGCTGCAGCACGGGGAAGGTGAGTTTCAGCCTGAAGTGGCAGGCTTGCCACGTGGCACTTGTCACAGGCTCACTGCGTGCTGCTGTGATTTGGTTTCCCACAGTGTAGGCCCGTGGCAGGGATGTCAGGCTGACATCTCACCCCTTGAGAGCAGCGGTAGCAGCGTTCAGCACGTAGCAATTTTCCAGCCTGCTGTTTTTGCACGCGGCTGCCCAGGGTCGTAGGGGCAACGCGGAAAGCTGTAGAAGTTGGCTGGTCGGCTGCAACGTACTGCGATGCTGGAAAGGTCTGAGTAGGCAAGCAAGCAGCCTGGAACCCAGGTTCGCTTTGTAATGGTTGAGGCTGTTGGGAGAGTAACCCTGGGCTTCAGGCGCCTTAGCGCCGAGACGCCGCGCAGTGGTGAGGCTCGAAGAGCCGCACCTCGAGGATGCTATCGCGGCCCCTTCCAGAGGGCGCGGAGGGTGTCGGCGCTGGCCGCTCACGACACCCCCGTCCCTGTCCTTCCCGGCGGGGAGCGGAGGGCAGCGCCCGGGCCCAGCCCGCCCTCCGCGGGGTGTTCCCGCCGGCGGCGCGGCGGGCCGGGAGCGGAGGATGCCGCTGCCGCTGCTGCTGCCGCTGCTGCTGCTGCTGCCGCCGCCGGCGGGGGGTCGGCGGGCGGCGGTGCTGCGGCTGGAGCTGCGGGGCAGCCCCCGCGGGGAGGTGAGCCCCGCTTTCCTCTCCCTCACCCTGGATGCCAGCCTGGCCCGGGACCCGCGCTATGTTGCCTTGCTCAGGTGAGCCGCCTCCCTCCCCTTCTGGGTAAAGGAATAAAGGGTCCCGGGGTGGGGGGGTTGGCGGCAGAGGGGTCTCCCGGAGCGGGGGGGCGAGGGAGGTGCCCGGCAGGCGGAGAGGTCCGCGGGGAGGGGAGCCCGGGCATCCCGGCGGGGCGCCGGCAAGGGCGCCGCTGCCCAGCGTGCTCCGGAGGGGCAGGGCGGGGGGGCGAGCCGGGGGAAATGGGGAGACCCCAACCCTGGAGCTGGGGCCGGGGGAGGCTGCTGGATCCCCTCTGCTTCGGGGTTCACCAATTTCATCCTCCCGGGGCAGCAAGGCGGTACCTGCCGCGGGTGCGAGCTGCGCCGTTCCGCGTGTGCTCGGGGAAGGAGCGGCAGGGCTGGCTGGAGGGGAGGGAGGGAAGGCGCAGCTCGGGTGGCACTCGCTGGAAGCAGCTCGGGGGTAAACTTGGGAGAGGAGCTGCTTTGCGAGCAGGAAAAAAAGGAGAAGGAAACTGCCGAGCAGAGGGGTTATGTGTGGCGGGACTAGGGGCGGCTAGCCCTGCCGCTCCGCGAGATGAGTCCTCGGGCAGCTTTGCGGATGTTTACTGGGGCACTGTCAACGTAAAGTCAAATAAATGCTGGGGAATGTCTGTCACTATCAAAGCTGAATTGAGAGATCCTAAAAACGAAGGCTTTTTTCCCCTCTGGGTAATGCTGAAAACTCTGGACTGGCCGGTGATGGTGTTCCCTGCCTGTTCTTTTGACTCTGACCTCTCTCTTGCCTTTTCTTCCCTGCTTTTGCTCTGGGCTTTGTGGTTTTTTTTTTTGGTTTGGTTTGGGTTGGGTTGGGTTGGGTTTTTTTTGTACTCTATTACTTTTGATTCTATCTTTTTTGGAAGCTATCTTAATTCTTTCCTTTTCATCTGCCTGATCCCATTTTTCAGCCCCACGGTATTTCTCCTGTCCTGATTTCTCTCCTCCCACCACTTTCACATTTTCTTCCTCACCAAGGTGGGGAGAAAGGTGATACCAGCTTTACTGGAAAGTGCTCAGGTCTCCAACCTCCAGCCCCAACTGCACAACTTAAGGTTCAGTCTGGTGCCAGCCCTGCCGCTGTGAGGAGCGGGAGGTACTTGGTGTCCTCTAATCTTCTTGTGTGTCACCACCAAGCAGATAGTGCTTGTGCACTCGGCGTCCTCTGGTGCCTCGTGGTTTCCCCCAGCGAAGGCCAGGTGTCGGTGCTGCACATCCTGCGCAGGGGGTGCACAAGTCACAGAGGCAGAGTTTCTGTTATTTTATAAACCTGCTTTGCTAAAGTTAACACTTGTCCCAGTATGGACTCTTAATCTCTCTTGGGTACAAAAGCAATCACTTTAGCTGTTGTTGATGGAAATTGGGACTGATGGTGTAAAGTCAGTTTTACGTCCACCTTTTCACGGGACTGGTATGTTAGTTTTGTATAAACAAACCCAAACAATCTATGGGAGAAGGATGCTTAGGACAAAAGAATACCTATTTTGAAACATTGCCTTGTTTTCCTCCAGGATTTGACTCCCTGTCTGTAAGCCTGTTCCCTGGGGCACACCTGCCCCTTGCTGATGCTCTCCTGGCCCACGTGGCAGCATCTCTGTTGCACAGTGCAGAGGGCTGGGGGCCAGGTCCAGTGGGGCGTCAGGAGTACCCTGAGGCTACTGGGTAGCCCCAGGTCACCTGCTGCAGCATGTCCCTCTCAGCACTTGTCATGCCTATCCTCTACACCGAAGCCGTAGTCTGCATGAATATAGTGTTTCTTCTGTTTCTGGATGTTCTGTGCTTAGCAATCCCAAACTACGTGCCCTGGCGACGGCCCTGTCCCCAGGCTTCCTGAGGTTCGGCGGCACCGGGACAGATTTTCTCATATTTGATCCCAACCAGGATTCAACTTCAGAAGAAAAAATCCTCTGGGAACTTCAGGCCCAGCAAGGTAAAACAGGTATCAATGTGTTAGACTTGAAACCATCCCAGATTTAGGAGGTGGCTTTGACGCAGGCTGGGGATGCAACAAGTGCACAGCAGCAGCGCTGGGGGTCCTTCTTGGGGTCAGCATTGCTCTCCTCCATGGAGAGTAGATCCGTGGACCTTCAGCGTGGTCCATGGGAGGAGCTGTGCCAGCCATGGGAAAGTGCGGAAGGGCGCGGGGAACCTCATGTCCACCCCAGCATCTGCTGGGACTCTCCCTTTGCCGCCCTGTACTCCCCACAGCAGCCTTGGGAGCTCCCCTGCCGCCTGGGAGGTGGTCAAGGTCAGCTCAAAAGTTGTGGTTTCATTATGAAAATTAAGTAACAGGTGGAAGAAATAATCTGATGAGAACAGAGCAATTGTTTTCTCTATCGTGGCCAAAGCCAGACCTAGGATGGGGGTGCAGCCTTGCCCTCCTGTCATTTCGACAGGGCAAGTGCAAATCCACCACACCACTGCCAACTGCTTGAGCTTGGTCCTGGCGCGCGAGGTTTCCCACTTCATTAAAGGCATTTCCTCTTTAAACTTAGCAAAAGAACATAAACCCTTTTAGAGGTGGTTCAGATGAAAAAATTCCCGTCTATTCTTGCAATACATAGCACAACAGTGCAATCGTACATCACTGTACAACTGGTGATGCTCGGTTTTGAAGTTGAGTGGTACTTTTCCCCCGGGACTGCTTTACTGAGTGGCCACCTCCTCTCTGGGTAACTGTGACTCCAGCTCGTGCCTTCCTCTCTTGTTATGGCTTGTTCCTGGTTTGCATGCCAAGAAAATGATAGGACCTGAGGGAATGGCAGGAAGATGTGTCAGGGAAGGTTTAGGTTGGATATTAGGAAAAGGCTCTTCACCCAGAGGGTGGTGGAGCACTGGAACAGGCTCCCCAGGGAGGCAGTCACGGCGCCAAGCCTGGCGATATTCAAGAAGCACTTGAGCGACGTCCTCAGAGACATGGTGTGAATTTGGCGTTGTCCTCTGCAGGGACAGGAGTTGGACTTCATGATCCTTGTAGGTCCCTTCCAACTCAGGACATTCTATGATTCTATGAAAAAACATGAGTTTTGAAGAAAAAGTGTCTTATGACTCCTGCCAGCATTGCTGTTGGAACTGTGTGGGGCAGTCAGTGCTTTCCCCTGCACGACACAGGCAGTGCAGGAAGCATTGCCCTGTATCTGCCCACAGCAAGGCAGGCCATGAACCCTGCCATACTGCTTCATGCTGGGGTGGCTTATCTGCTCCTTGGGCACCACAGCCCACGCTTTGTCAGCTCACTGGAACAAGGGTTTCCGGATGGTGCTCCAGCTACAATAGTTTATTGGGGTGTGACTGCCACGACACCAGCCTTCAGAAGCAGAGCTCAGTCTTCCACCACCCCCTCATCTCCATCACCCTAAATTGGGAAATATACATTAAATGTATAATACATATTTATGCATCAAGCCAGCCCTCTTTTTTCTATGTGGTTAACATTGTGAAAGTAGGGGTGCATTTCACAGAAGTGCATTACTGGCTCTAAGCCTAGCACCAAGCAGTTGTACTTCCTCCTGAGGGGTGTAGCCCTTTGCATGCTGAACCCTGGCCATGAAGATGAGGACTTAATTGCTATCATCTTTCTTCTGCCCTACAGAGGCTTGTGGCTCGAGGCCTGCATTTGCTGCTGTTGAGAAGCTACTGCTGGCGCAGTGGCCCAGCCAGGAGAAGTTGATTCTTGCAGAGCATAACTGGAAAAAGCACAAAAACACCACTATTACAAGTAAGACTTCAATGGAGTTTTCTGCTAGGGTTTATAAGCAGGGGGCTGCAAATCTCTGCCCTGCAGTAAAAGGATCGTAGGCTGTTATGAGCTGAAACCACTGAAATTGAATATTTTTCTAAGTGGGTGAAATGTTTCTAAGAAATCTTTTTCTACTTTCTGCCACCTCATATTTAATAGTATTCAGCCTTTGCAGGAGTTGGGAGGATCTCAGCACCTTGCAGGACAGTGCATAGTAAGGTCTGGACTCTTCTGTCCAGCTGGGAGAGCTTGGCACATCTGCAGCACCAGGCTAAATACATACAGGCAGTAAAGACTGTCACTTGGCCAGAGCTTAACAAGCACACCATAACCTTGAGATAAACATCCTCCTTTCTCCTCCACACAGGAAATACACTGGATATTCTCTACAGCTTTGCAAACTGCTCAGGGTTTCACCTGATTTTTGGGCTCAACGCCTTGCTGCGGAAAGATGGCTTGCAGTGGGACAGCTCGAACGCCCGGGCACTGCTGGACTACTGCGCCTCGCAGTGGTACAACATCTCCTGGGAGCTCGGAAATGGTAAGTGCAAAGCCTGCTTGTGGGCCAAGCCAGCGGTCACCTGGAAAGGTACAACCCCATGATATGGGCTGGTAATTTTGGATGTTTTGGATGACAGCCCATAAAGGAAAGGTGATGTTTTACTGGGAAACATTAAGCTCTTAATTTGTGAGGAGGGATTTCACAGAGGCCCAACAAACTGAGATGATTTTGCTGCTCCTACTAAGGCTATGAGATGAGGTGAACGATGCCCTCCGAGGCACAGGATATCACCCATGGGGACGGGCTGGCACAGAGTGCTGGAGAGCAGCACATTGTGTCACCTGAGCTTTTGGTTTCATGCTCATGGCTTTCAAATATCTCACCCGTACTGTGCCAGATCACAAAAAGCCGTAGGGGGTTGGTAGTCCCCATGTGGAATGAGCTGCCCTATTTTGTGCCCCAGAACTAGAGTGGGGTGCTGATGTGTGCATGTCTTTCCCAGAGCCCAATAGCTTCAGGAAGAAGTCTGGCATCTACATCAACGGCTTCCAGCTGGGGCAAGATTTTATTCACTTACGCCAACTTCTGAGTAGCTATATCCTCTACCGGCACACGAAGCTCTATGGTCCTGATGTTGGGCAGCCCCGAAAGCAGACACAGGCACTGCTGAGAAGGTAGGGGTGTGGGGCCCTGGCAGCACCCCCTGGGGTGGCCATGTGTGGATAGCAGTGGCTCATCTGCGCCCAGATGCAGGAGGCATCTGGGCAGGGATATAAGGATTTTCTGCTCCAAATCAATAGTAAGGATGTACAAATGGATACATCCAGTCTACTTGAGAACTAATTTCCTGTATTTATTCTTAAATTAGAAACATGGAATTTTTTTCCTTGGCTGGGGATGACTGAAATCTTACCTGCATGAGTTCAAGGCTTAAACACTCAGCCAGTTGAAACTAAGACTTTAGCAGTACCTCAGTAATCCGCACACCTTCAATTGAGTGCTGGCTCTAGTGCTGTGTTAACAAGGGCTTTTCACCCTAGAAACCTCCTTGTGTTACACAAGCATTAATTCATCCTCCCAGCAACCCACTGAGGCAGCCGGGCTGCCCAAAGCCCATTTAAAAGCCATTGCAAGCGTGGCCCCAAACCAGTTCACCATTGCTACTGCCAGCTGGGGGAAGAGGGGAGGGCCGTGCATGGCAGCTCACTCGTGGGGGGCCACGACCGGTCACTGATACCTGCTAACCCCCCCGCTCTTCACTGCATCCCCTCTGGTTGCAGCTTTCTGAAATCAGGAGGGAAGGTGATCGACTCTGTCACGTGGCACCAGTAAGTACCACTTGGATACCATCATCACTCTGCTTATCATCTGTTTTCTTACAAAATGTCAATTTGAACATCTCAACAGGACAGAGAGGGTGAAATACCCCTTTCAGCAGTTCCTCGGGTGCCTCTCTGCAAACTCCTTTGCTCAGAATAAGAGATCAATTGAGGGAGCGCATTACAGAAATGCAGACAGTCTCCAAAGAGGGTGCAGAGACCCAAAAGCAGTGGTGGGGGTTTGTAGCGTAGGCACAGCAGTGGGGAATGCAACGTGTGCAAGATGGTCATTTTGCTTGCTAAGTATGTGCACTGAGAAAAACAGAAGTGGGATGTGCAGAAAAAGATGGCATGGCAGCTTTATTTCTCAGACGAACGTGAGGAGGTAGGTCACAGCTCTCCCCCACACCAGGATAGTTTCTGCAGCAGTTGAGCCTTTTTGCATATGCCATGTTTCAACATGTATCAAAAGCTAGTGAGATCCGAGCAGCAGTCTCAGTTGTCTCAAAGCTCCAAGTTGCCAACCCTTGCAAATAAAATGCACTTTCCCGTGGGAAGAAGGGGTTGTTATATAAAAGGAAGCAAAGGTAGCTCAGACTTACTCAGCAGAGATGCCTCTGCTGAACTTCTGCAAGAGCAGAAGGTTTTTAACTGAGGTTTAAAACAAACTGTGGGTGACTGGGCTTTGAAACAGAGTCGGTGCCCCTGACATTGGTGCTGTCCTTGGCATTAGAAAGGCTGAATCCGCTTGAGTGAAAGCTTTGCTTCCTAAAAGCAAATTCAGGGAGTTGCTGATGACCCTGCTAGGTCATGCACCCAACTCGTAAAAAATGCAGCAGAAACCTTGTTAGCTGATGTGCTACATGCTGCCCTTTTTCTCTATTTATGTCTGTTCGATATAAACAAAAAGACCTTCAGGTCTGGCTGACCCTTACCCATAGAGAAGTGCTAGCAGCTTCTCCTGATCCCTTAAGTTTGCTCTCCAAGTCAGTTTGGGCTGTGTGTGGGTAAGTTGCCCTGAGATCCCACCCACAGTGCAAACAGTACTGCATGTTCCCAGCCCTTTGCTTTTGTGCCGTGGCTTAGAGATGCAGTTTTAAAGTTCTCAGGTGGGGAGTGGGGTATGTTGGCCCCAGGACACCTACTGTGAACTCTACGTGTTTGAAAGTGATTTCCATGTGAAAGTGGTTTTCTTTCCAGAGTCCAATGCAGCACGGTGACATGCACCAGTCAGATAACAGTGGGGAAAGATGCACATGCTTATATTATACATATGTATACATATATGACTTATCTATGTATTTTGAGCTGCTAGCAAGGCATAAAATGTGTCCTCTCCCCTTCCTGGGCTGTTCATGCCCTGTGGCTGCCTTTGCTTTAAATGGTCATCTGTTATTTCCTTTGTTAATTTAGGATTATCGGGTTTTAGCTTCCGCTTGTGGCTGAAAGACTTCAGCTACGTCTGGTGGGACTGAGTGATAGCATGATGAAATGCAAAAACCACAGGGATCCCAATGTCCCGTTCTTTATTCAGACAAACCAGACTTAAAAGCTCTTCCGCTCATGGTGGAGGGCAACCTTCACCCCGTAGGGATGCCTCCATCTCGTTCCCCTCCAGATGGCCAAAATAATCCAACAGAGGGACAGAAGCTGGGATCTGATATTTTTAATATGTAACTTGATACAGTAAAGTAAGTAATCACATATGAGTGTAAGACCCCCTCAGCAAGAGAAGATTTACAGAAGCA
This sequence comes from Morus bassanus, assembly GCA_031468815.1. Taxonomy (NCBI): domain Eukaryota; kingdom Metazoa; phylum Chordata; class Aves; order Suliformes; family Sulidae; genus Morus; species Morus bassanus. The sequence goes on from CM062570.1 coordinate 19,409,758, forward strand.
GGCTCTTATTCAGTGATGTTTTCCTCATTCTAAATGAGTAGATGCAAAAAAACCCCTACTACTTCTGTTGATCAAAATTTCCGTGATATCCTGCCTCCATTGAGGTAACTATACCTGACAGTCCCTCAAATACAAACAACATACCTACACATCTGGAAAACAAAAAAAGAGAACAACTGGGCAGAAAAATAGTGCTGTGGATAAATGTATTTAGCAACTGAGTACTTTCAGTGGTGGTTTGTACTAGTGGTGGTATTTTTGTTTAATTTTGGCTGTGGGGTTTTTTCTTCAATTTCCAGTTACTATGTGAATGGACGAAGAGCAACAAGGGAGGATTTCTTGAGCCCTGAAGTGCTGGATACCTTTGCCACAGCCATACGCAAAGTCCTGGAGGTGCCTCATCCTGTTCAATCATTCCCATTTCAGTTTCCAGGGGGTTAGCAGAGAATCTGAAATAAATTTCTCACTAGTAATAGACAGGGATCCTCAAAGCTTGGGTGCTGCTGTCATTGTAAAATTTAAAAAAAAATTTAACAATACTAATAATAAATGAGATCCAATAGTTTGCCATGCAGCAAGCATGGTACCAGATACATCACAAACCTACAACATTCTCATTTATTGATGTAGTCATTACTCAGGGACGTAATTTATGGACATACACCACCCCTCCAACTTTCTTTGTATTTTGAGATCCTGAGAACAATATAACTTAGAGTATACCACTACTCAGCATGAGAAGACTTACAGGACCTGGCTTTTAGTGATGTTTGCCTTATTCTACATGTGTAGACATGAATGTTTTGAGCGGGGGGGAAGTAAATCTGCTTCTAGTCCTTTTGATCAAAGTTTCTGTGACAACCTGCCTCAGTTCGTGTTATCCCTTAAATGCAAACATCATACATAAGCATTTGGCTCAAGCACAAAATTTTAATGGCCCATTATTTCAGTAGCCAAAAAACCATAACTGTTGGCTCTTTCTCTTCTTCCCTACGCCACACCGGCCAGATTGTTGATGGGACCGTACCTGACAAGAAGGTCTGGCTAGGAGAGACGAGCTCTGCCTATGGAGGGGGAGCTCCCAGGCTGTCCAACACTTACGTTGCTGGTTTTATGTGAGTACCATGTCACAGGCGTGGGGAAATCGCAGGTTTTACCAGCTGAAAGGGGTTGCGTACATGCCCCGTGGGAGAAACAGCTCCCTCAGGCTTCCCAGGGCACGCAGGCAATGGTTGGGTTGAGGATAGTAACCCTCCCACTGGTCCCTGTGTGCTTCCCCTGTGCTTGAGGTTTGATGTAGGCCCAGGTAATAGCAGATTCCTACAGGAAATGGGGGATGAGAAGCATGAGAAAGTTGTATTTCTGCCCTCGAATCTGCAATACTAACTCCATGCTTTTGTGAGGATGGAAAGTTGTTCACAAGATGGGTGTCCTTTTCTGATGTCATCCTTCAATCACCATGGAATAACTGACCAAAGGGAAATCTAGTCATGAAAATAATTTTCTCCAAGGACTTCAATTGTAGTATTTCATTGAAATAAAAGAATGCAGGCTTTTCTTAGCACTTTGATCAGTTTGTAGATTCAGGGGGATAAAATTGCATGGGAATGTGCAGTTCACACTTTGAAAATTAAGTAAAAGCATGGTTGCAATGTATTTTTTTCCCTCCTATAAGGCATGATGATCTTTTCATCAGGGCCTGGTGGGTCAGCAAGTCAAAACCTGGTAATGGTAGGCAACCTTGTCATTGGTGTGATGATTTCTCTCAGCCTTCAGGCCCTTGGCCAGCTCAGGAGCATCCTCTGCTGCTCCTGGTTTCCACCGCCTGCAAACAGGGGAGTGGAGCAACTGTTCCCACCAACTCGGACCTCCAAAGGTTGTCTGAAATTATTTTTTAAGGTAATCAATGAAAGGCTAGAATTGAAATTAGTTGTGTGATTTTAAGGAAGTCAGCATCATGCCATAATTCTTGCTTTCCTTCTTCCCTAGCTGGTTGGAGAGGGGGAATGGTGTGCAGTTGAGGTCAGCAATTTCATCTACATGTTGTTTGCCTCATTTTTTGGCAGGTGGTTGGATAAACTTGGGCTTTCAGCCAGGCAGGGGATTGATGTTGTGATGAGACAGGTTTTCTTCGGGGCAGGGACCTATCATCTGGTGGATGCCAACTTTGAGCCTTTGCCGGTATGTATGCAACCCCACTAACACCATCTGATTTTTTTTTTTTTTTGCACAGGCAACACTGGATATGGAGATACGAGTCCGCTATTTTAACAACACAAGATAGCAACAGATTTTGTAGGATAGTCGCAGTAATCTTTGCACCTAAAGTTAGCTCATGTTTCTTTATGGATTCATGTATTTATATATATATAGATACAAGATATTTACTGCAACTGCAGGGATGCAGCTAGTCTTCAGCACAGCAGAGACTGATTTCGGGGACATGATACTCTGATTTGTATGCAGACACTTCTGGAGTTCACAAGGCCTTTCTGGATGGACTATTTTGGTTTGAGTACTCCTCAGCTGAGTGATAAGTAGCTTTTAAACAGAAGTGATATGAGGTATTATAATAAATTATATCCCAAGTAAAAACCAAACCAACATGAACTCAAGACTCAAGTATTTCTTAGGTCATGAGCATATTTAGACTTCAGTAGTAGCTGAAGGATAATTAAATGAAAACATGCATTTAGTATCATTGGATTTATTAGGAAATAACATTCTGCTGTGATGAAACATCATTATTTGAACTATACATCGTTCTTGCATGTACAGCATGTTTCTCTGTGCTAGTAGCACTTACCTTGGGGTGAGAGGATAGTGCCTTTCTTTTTAGCTTTCCTCTCATTTTTCTGTTTCCAAGTTGTGATTTTTCACAGGTTTATAGAGACCATCTGAGAGGAAACCCAGCATATGGGGGTTTTCTGTCCTGCCTGTTCAGCTGGTTCCTATGCCAGGGGCTGCATTGTCAGGCTTGTTGCTTTGGGCTTTTTATTCTCTCATTTAAAATAGATTTAATTTGGACTGAAAGTATGTGCCTTGTTCCTCACCTACAGGAAGTACAGATGCTAATCAAGCTAATAATGCTTTAGATGCAGGGAAATCCACACCCAGGTCCATCAGTCTTAGTTAGCATGGAAATAAAGCAGCACAGCAGTGTCAGAAGGCTGCACCTCCTCGCAGGGGGCCTGAGCATGCAGGCCAATATGAAAACTCACTTCCCTGGGCTCGTGGTGAGTCAGGAGAGAAACATGACAGTGTTCCTTCTAGGAAAACCTCAAAGAGAGAGACAGACAGATGAACTGGGAGAAGCTCTCTGAAACCCACCAGCTGGAGCACATCCTCCCCTGGGGCTGCACTCAAAGAAGCGATGCTGCAAAATGCAACCTGCCTGCAGCCTCCTAGTCCCAAAACACATCTGCACAAACCACACGCTCACTTTGGTACAGTCATGGGCTTCATAGAGGAAATGTAGCGGTCAAGATGCAAGAAAAAGCAGACCTGGAAAAAAGGAGTCTGCATTGGGTATCACCCTGATCTTGGGCATTGTCCTGGGGTGTCAGAGGATTTACTCTTGACTGGTGTTTAGAAATTAATTCTGAGACCTGTTCAAAAGCACGATGTTAGTGAAAGGCATAAAAGTTGTCAAGGGCTGCTTCTGGCATTGCACCTGTGGATTAGGCAGAGCCTTTCTTGCAGGAAGGGCAGCTCATCCCCCATGGGTTCAGACCTGAGGTGCTCTTGTACCCTGCAGAAAGGCATTTCCAAAATGCAAACAGTCTCTCTCCCACAGAAAGAGCTCTGAGGTTTGTATATGAAGGGGAAAATTCCTCTAAGGTACCTTGTGAACACAGCCGCTCTGTGGCTTAGAAGCAGGGTTTTCTCTTTAGCTATGCTGTTTGTGGGAATTTAAATAGTATGGTGAAAAATCTGGTAAAGCAACAAATTATGGGGAAAAAAATCCTGAAATTGCCAGCAAAATGAACATTATATTAAGCACCGTGTGGAGTACCTGGCATGTACACAAGTGCTTATGTGTTGTTTTGTGCCTCCCAGGACTACTGGCTATCACTGCTCTACAAGAAGCTGGTGGGTACCAAGGTGCTGCAGGTCAGTCTGGAGGGAGCCGATGAGAGGAAACTCCGTGTCTACCTCCACTGCACGAACACCCTCCAGTAAGCCTCCAGAAAGGGCAAAATATCCCAAAAACTGAGCCCACAGCCACCCCCAGGCCAACAAAAGCAATTTGGGACAGCGCAAGGATGTACATTATTTCTGTGAAATCTCTTTGTCTTTTGATCCCCACCATCACCTTCTCTTGCCTTGCAGCCCAAAGTACAGAGAAGGGGACGTGACGCTGTTTGCCTTAAACCTCTACAACGTTACCCAACATTTGCAGCTACCCAATAACTTATCGAGCAAGCATGTGGATCAGTACCTCTTACTGCCTCATGGCAAAGAGAATATACTTTCCAGGTAAGCGTGCGATTCCTCCCATCTCTGTAGAAAGGATTGTGAGCAGAGTTAGATGGCCTCTAAAACCTCACCTTGTTCAATTTGCAAGGGGGACTGTGGCAGGAAGGAAGAGGTTACTGTTCAGTCATCTGGGGTTTTTTTCAGTAAGGTCTGATTTCTGTTAAATCAGGTCTCCCAAAATCAGGCTGCTGAAAGCCTGCTAAGGTACCAGGACACTTGTTTGATGTTAATCGGGAAGCTTTTTCCTAGCAGGCTTCAGAGCTCTGGTTGAGCTGCTAAAGTCCTTTTTCTTCTGCACAAGCACAGGTATATTGCTTTCCCAAGTGTGGCTCCTGATTTACATGTTTAGGCTTTGTATGGTTTCTTTTGTTGTTACTGCTAATGCATCAGCATGGGAAGGATTTGCTCTGTGGGCACAGAAGATATCTTAATATTTGCAGGAGATAAACCAATTAAAATTTGTACTTTTCAAAGCCTGTTCTGCTGTTAACCTCACTAAAAGAGTAAGAAACGTGCTTTTCAACATGCTTGTGCCACTACTCCAAAGGAGTCCTTGCAGAGGGAGTGCAGCAGATGGTCTGTGTGTGCACACTTAAACCCTCGAGGGAAGTTTAGTTTGGCTTTGGGCTGAGTTTGTGTACACTCAGGTCCAGAGCTGTTTGTGCTTGACGGCAAACAGAGCACAGCTGCCCAAACAGTCTCTCTGTCCCTCTCCAGGTCTATTGAGCTGAACGGCCGTGTGTTACGGATGGTGGATGACAAAACGCTGCCAGAGCTTATCGAAAAACCCCTTGGTCCCGGCAGCGTACTCGGCCTTCCAGCCTTCTCTTACGGCTTTTATGTTATCAAAAATGCCAAAGCTATTGCTTGCATTTAACTGGTTAATACAAGCACACAGGATAAATGTAAAGCACTTGGCTAGTAGGGAAGTTTAATCCTAGAAATTCACGGTTCTACCATGAGATTTAATCCTGGCAAGGGATGCAAATGTGACGGCACTGGTATGATCTGTGGGCTGGGGAAGACAGGAGGTCCTGCTGGGTAATTTGTATGTGAAAGATTCTTGTTAACCTCCCAGGAGAATTATCCAGATAGGCCAAACCCAGGCAGGGGCTGGTTTTGCTCTCCGTTCAGCCTGGTTTGCTGCACTCAAGCACAGGGCCTTCACCACTCCACGTGCAGAGCTGCATCGGCTTCTCACACTGCACTAGGGGCTCTGGCATCTGGGAACTGCAACCACCCCCCTCCCTCTCATTTCTGCAAGCACAGTTCTTAAAGCAGTTCCTCCAAAAGCTTGCCTTCAGAAAGGATGAGCAGGGCTTTTATTTTAGCTGTACAGCTGTGATTTTGCCTGCACCATGTGGGGAAGCCCAAGGGGGGGCTGTGGTTGCTGAGGGCATCTCAGGGTGGAAAGCGGGGACACACAAAGCAAACCGAGGTCGGGGTGCCTGCAGGGGAAAACGCCTTGCTGAGAAACCAGGTCCTTCACCGGATTTGGGGCAGCACTGTACGTTTTTCCCAAGCTAGAAGAGTTCAGTCACAAGATGGAGCTGTGGCCACATGCTTTCCAAAGGTGAGTTTTTGAGACAGGAAATGCAGGCTGTTCCTGCAGGGTCTACCTCTGCCCTCACACACTCCATCCCCAGGAGGAAAGGAGAGGAGCCGAGCCCACCAGCCCCCTGGCAAACCCTCCGTGGTCAGTGGGCTGCATGGCGAGGGCTCCTGACTCCTAAACCTTCATCAGGCTCTGCTTTAGGCTCCCTAACTTGCTCGGGTCTCTTCTGTTCTCAAGGAAATGGGAGAGGAAAGAGACTAAGCAAACCACCCATCCATTGACCATCAGAGGAACATCAGTTGCCTTAGAGCATCCTGGGGACAAACCTGTGTGGCCAGGCTGACATCCCTCCCACTGGGGAAACAGCAATTTTGGCCAGAAATCTGTCGGTGGTGGCTTTTCTCCCTGGCCGAGCCTTTCCTGTGCACACCTTGCTGTGGTTCAGTGTGCCTCTGGCACGCAGGCTGCTGGTCTGCAGGGTAGCAAAATGCCTTGGAGAATACCTGTGGTCTCCCACACATGTTTATTTGCATCTACTTTTCTTGAAGATATATAACCCATGCCACTGTCAATGCCTTAGGATATTTTGAGCACAGCAAGGGAAAACAACACATCACTCTATTTCCCTTTTTAAGCTTTAAAAGGATGCTACCAGCTACATGGGGTTTCAGGGCAGGGAGGGAGGGAATGTTTTTTTTAAATAAGACATTAAAAACAGATGTACTTTTGAAGCTGTGATGAAAAATTGCACAATAAAAAGGTTATATTTAAGTTCAGTGTGTCAAAGGAGTATTTGCATCCACAGCGCAGATGCATTCTGTGAAGAGTTATGTATCGGGGGTAATATAGATCAGAAATGAGAATAAAGAAGGCTAAGTTTGTTTACATTGTCCAAGTTCATTAAAAGGAAGTAAAGAGAGCATAAAATTGAGTGGAAAGTGTTACTTACAGTCAACATAAAGTTAATTTATTTTTATTATAATAATATGTTACAACTAAGACATCAAAGTTATTGTTTGCCTGGTAGCTTCTTTTTAGAACTTTTCTAACAGTTCTGTTTATTTCAATGCTTGTGACTTTTATATTTGAAGATTTTAATTAAAGAGATTTATACCAGCTTTTGGCAATTTTCCTTTTTTTAAGACTCTTCTTTGGCATACTGATACCATGAAACTCCCTACATTACTTTTGGTCATACATCATCTGTGCTTTGTATGATTCCCAAGTAAATAAAAATTAAAGAAATCACCTCCAGGTTGGTGTGTTTCAGTTGTAGTTCACCACCAGTTCAGAAGCCCTCCACCCCACTGTCTGACTCAGGCACACACGGGCTCACGATCGACACACAGGAAGTACTAGGAGGGGTACAGGGCTGTCCGGATGTGCAGGTGACAGCTGCTCTGGTTTCACCTCCCAGACATGTCTCTCTCTCTGAGCACAAGAGCCTGGTTCTTCGCATGGTGGGGTGACAAGAGGTGTGGTTTGTAGCTTATGTTAACTGCTTTCAGTGTAGAAAATTCTACGCACACCCAGATGACTTTGCTTTACAAAGTGTTGTATATTAAGCTGATACTACTGTTAGTTCTGTACAAACAAAGCAGGAGGGAGAGGAGTGTAGGAAACGACATGCTGGATCCCAGCACACTAAGACGGGTACAGTCAGACCGAGAGGTGAACATCACCCATGCAGGACCTATCTGCAGCAGCAGTACCTGCCCCATGAGCACCTTATTTCAAGAGCTTTTTTTCCTCTGTGAAGGTTGTAAACCTTGGGGTCTTGACCCTGAATGTCAAAGTATATATCTATACACACACAGTTATCTGAGACCAGGAACAACGATTATATCTCTCACACATTCCAAATTACTTTTGACCTTGGAGCTTGGACTACTTACCTTGGATTTACTGTAAATCAGTTCCTGGAAGGTGGACTAAGTTGCACCATGAGACCTTTGTTGAGGGGATCATCTAATGTAAGTGAAAATAAGGAAACTGATAATCTCCTTAGAATCAGGGGCAATTTGACCGTCAACTCAGATTTGAGTCAAAGACACTGGGGTCTTAATAGCTTTTGGTGAGTTTTCAAAGCCTGAAATGTGCTATTCCCTAGATTTTTTTTTTCAGTGAGGGGCCAGACCACCTTACAATGAAATTAAATCTAGTGAAAATAAGTTTGCTTTTCTGCTTTACTTTCATGAGCTCCCTAAAAACTGCTTGCAGATGGCCCAGGGTTTGCTCACATCACACACACACACACAAAAAAAAATGCCCACAGTGTCTGCACAGGAGCACCCACCCAACGAAAACTGGAGTATTGGAGTTCCTACAGATACAGCAGGCAGAAGGGCTGTGGGCACGCGTTGCTGGGACTCGCTCACTGCCCTCCAGGATGCACTGCTCAAATACACCTCAGGCACTCGGTCTGTACCTGAATAAAGCCCACAATGACTGACCTCGTCACTGTGAAACAGAGCCAAGGTCACAAGAGGAACCATTAATCACACTTCATCAGAGTTAAGCAACTCTTTCTTTTATGGCCCTGTGCGAATCATTTTACTGCTGTGGAGTACTGCTCATTAAAACAGCAAATGGAAAAATGTGAAAGTAACTTCTCCATCACATTGGTTTTTTACTTCCTCCTGGTAGTCACCATTTTGAGAAATTAAAAGTTCAAAATGGTTTCCCTTGGTTTTTGTCAGTGTCAGTCATTCAACCTAAAGGAAATGTGGAATGAGAGAGAAGTTATACACTACAGGGACACTGAATTCTCCAGGAAATCTTTCAGCAGCAAATCTGGGGACATTTCATCACTGAAACCATGCCGTGCAAGACGAAGTTTTTATGGCTCTGTCCAAAACACCCCTCCCTCCCTGGTTTATGCAATAACTCACATAAGACAGTGGGAGAACCGAGTGACTGAGGACGGAGATCCAAAGGCCATATATGAAGTCAGAGATTTTTATTAACTACAGTCTGGAAAGGTTTGGGAGCTGAGACATATGCCGATGCATGAACTTGTATGTCTTGATGATTATATGTTTGATGATGGGATTTCAACAAGTGGCATGCAACACTTTGAAGAAATTTAGTAGTAAAACCAGCACACATGCTTTTCGTGAGGTGCTGAGGTATTGTAACTAAAGATCACAGAGGTTATTAAATGTGTACATCCTGTTGCTTTGCCACCAGTCCCCCTCGGGCGCTCTGTCGGCATTTACTGCTCGGAGCCGACGGCAAGCCAGGCTCCAGCCTTCCTCACATGCCCTGCCAAGAGACTTGGCTGCCGCCCTCCGCACCTGTGCCAGGACCACCGCAGGCCGATTCCTGCCCGTACGTGCCGGGCCCCCCGGCCTACGGGCGAACGGCTGCTCCAGCGCCCGGCCCGGCCCGCAGTTTCGATTCCCGGGAGTGAGGCACCAGTCGGGTGAGGAGCGGCGACGCCCGCCCCAACGGACGCCCGGCCCGGGCCCCGCTCCCGCTCCCGCTCCCGCCGCCGGGGAGGACGGTGGCGCTACGCATGCGCGGCGCTGCGGCGCAAGCGCGGCGGCGGCGGCAAAATGGCGGCCCTCCTGGCGAGGCTCTGCCGGGGTGCGCCGGGCCTCCGCGCCGCCCGCCTGCCCCTCGCCGCCGCCGCCTCCGCCCCGCCGCCGCGCCGCCGCTCCGCCCCGCCGCCGGCACCCCCGCGGCCTCTCAGCTTTTCGGCGGCCGAGCTGGTGCGAGCCGCGCCGGGCCCGCTGCGGCCCTACCTGCGCCTCATGCGGCTGCACCAGCCCGCCGGTGAGCGGGGCCGGGCGGGGCGGGGCGGCGCGGCGGCCATGGCGGCGCGGCAGCCGTAGTGACGCGGTAGCCATAGTGACGGGGTAGCCACGGCGGCGCGCGGGGCTGCGGCGGGCGCTGCGGGCCGGGGGGGTCCCCGCCGGTGGCCGTAGCGCCCCTCCCCGGGCACGCCGTTCGTCCGCAGCGAGCGGCCGTCCTGCCCCGCGGGCCGCGGCTCCTCGTTTCCCCGCTCACCCTTGTGTTCCCTCAGGGACGTGGCTGCTGTACCTGCCGTGCACCTGGAGCATCGGCTTGGCGGCCGAGCCGGGCTGCCTTCCGGACTGGCACACGCTGTCCCTGTTCGGCGTCGGCGCGGTGCTCATGCGCGGAGCCGGCTGCACCATCAATGACATGTGGGATCGCGACTACGACAAAAAGGTGGAGAAACCCCCGTGCGCTTGCAAAGACCTAGGGAAGTGAATTGCTGGTTAATTAACCAAGTACATGTCCGCTCATCTCCAGCATCACCGGTGATTCCTTGCTGACTGCAGGCACAGGGCTCCAGGTTCAGAAACTCCTCCATGTTTCTGTCTGAGATGCGTGCAATTAATTTGTCTACACTTCCTCCTAGAATAGTAGAAATCATTTTATTTTTATAACGTTTCCCTGTCTAGGACTGTAATAAGTCTTGCAGAGTACTTACCTCTGGGTAAGATAAAATATATGTTGTTTTCAGCCATAGGTAGTACTTGAACAAGTTTGTTTTTCGCCTTTGTTTTGAATGACAGAATTTGCTACACTTCTAGTTACAATTTTCCTGGTTTCAGCTGGGATAGAGTTAATTTTCTTCCCAGTAGCTGGTCTAGTGCTGTGTTTTGGATTTAGCAGGAGAATAACGTGATAACACGCTGATGTTTTAGTTGTTGCTAAGTAGTGCTTACACTAAGTCAAGGACTTTTCAGCTTCCCATACTCTGCCAACAAGGAGGGGCACAAGAAGCTGGGAGGGACCATAGCCAGCATGGCTGACCCAAACTGACCAAAGGGCTATTCCATACCATATATGATGTCACGCTCAGTATATAAACTGAGAGGAGTTGGCCAGGGAACAGCGATCACTGCTTGGGGACTGGCTGGGCGTCAGTCAGCAGGTGGTGAGCAGTTGCATCACTTGTTTTTCCTGCATTTTGTTCCTCTCTCTCTCTCATTGTTTGCCTTTTCATTACAATTTTTTATTATTATATTTTATTTTATTTCAATTATTACGCTGTTCTTAGCTCAACCCACGAGTTTTCTTACTTTTGCTCTTCCGTTCTCCCCCGCATCCCACCGAGGCGGGGGGAGGGTGAGCAAGCAGCTGTGTGGTGCTTAGTTGCCAACTGGAGTTAAACCATAACAATGATCTACCCAAGAACCACTTTTTTTTTTTAATTATTATTTTTCAGGAGCAGGGTTTCCTTGAGTATTGTTAATTTCTTCATGAGAATGGCTGTTAAGAGTATCACACCTCACACTGAGCAAATCCTCTTGTATTGTGTTGTATTTTTAATCTCCCTTTTCTTCAGAAGAGGGAAATAAGCAAAAGGCAGTGCCCAGTGTCAGATGTTGAAATGTGCACAGGTACAGGCTTGGAGGGGAGTATCCTGGTGATGCGTCACTGCTTGTCCTGTTTTCTGTTCCTATGTTGTTCCTCTGGTTTTGGGCTTTAGGCGCTGGCAGGAGGCAGGATAAGGAGCTAAGCTGATATGTGAATTTCTTACAGCACTGTTGTATTTCTGCTGTTGGGAAGGCAATGAACCAGTACAAGTTTTGTGGCAGCTTCGGATGGTTTAGGGTTCAGAGGTTATTAACAACTACATATGTGAAAAATATTTGACAGGGTGCGGGGTGTGATTAGTAAGATGGAATTTTCAATATAATGAATTAATTTATGCATTAATGTGATGTGATTAGATGTAAAGTTTTAAAAATTCCCATCGCAGCTCTTTCTTACATACCTTAAAAGGATATCTTCAAAATAAGTGTCATAGAGGCAGGGTCAATAGCAGGACTTGTGTTGGTGATGGTCATTTGGGGTTTTAGATTTTATGTTACTGATTATTTGGTAAATCATCTTTAAATGAAAGATCCCATGTTTGGTTATGATGTGCAGTGGAATTGGTCACAAATATGTTAAGTACACGTTTTAGCTGCAAAAGCAGTATTTGACCTTTAACATAACCTGATTAGTGGGGGTAGGGGGAGAACAAACTAAAAGAGGTTATTTAAATTCACATATTAAAGCATGTACAGAACACTTCATACGTACATAGTATTCTGTAAAAAGTTGGCTTTCTAACCTCTTTGAATAGACTTTACACCATTTTCATCAACATGCAAAACTTTTGTCTTTTTTTAATTTTTTTTTTCTTTTTTGCAGTGGTCACCTTTGGCAAGTAACTCACCATACATGTCACTTTAACTTTTTTCTGATGTTTCTTGTTTCATTTTGCCTGGTATGATTTCTTGTTCCAGACAGAGTTTCTAAACTCCATTGTCTCCTGACTAGGATTAAATTAATCGCCTTTCACTGTTACTAACAATGGTTATGTGTGCTAGAAGAGCCCTGCATCTTTATGATTTTTTATATGGTAATCACCTTAAAGTATTTAAGCACAGAAGTGCTGCTCGAAATTGGGATAGTTAGCTCACAACTTTTTAAGTCTGATTTTTTTTTTTTCCCTTAGGTAATAAAGTTTATATACAAGATGTCTACAGTGTTTCTAATCAGCCTCAGTGCACACAAGTGGCAATTTATTTCTGCTCTAGTTTTTAAAACCTGCATGCTTCCATTATAAGCGCTGCTGCTCAGAAATACAGCTCATGTCTGTGATGATATGCTAGGCTTGTATCGTTGAAGGAACCCCGTCTCACACATTCTGTGACCTGCTTCTGTTTATTTTTCTGCTTATATGCCAATGGTGTGACTTCTAGTTTTAGGATACATTGGAATATCTTATGTTGGATTTAGTATTAACATTATTCTTTTCATTTTTAGGTTGCGAGGACAGCAAGTAGGCCCCTGGCAGCTGGAGACATCTCCACTTTTCAGTCCTTCGTTTTTCTTGGGGGACAGCTTAGCTTGGCGCTTTGTGTGCTTCTATGTCTGAATTACTATAGGTGATGTACAAATTCTCTTTTGTTTTTTAAAATTTGATTCCGGGTCCAGAGTTAAGCGCAGAGATTTTCAGCAGAAAAGGTGTTAGGGGCAGAGGGAGGAGGTTATTAGTCATAGAATTGTATTTGAAAGTAAAAAAGCAGTTCAGTACTATGTACAGCTCCTGTAATGTTGCACTATATCTTGTGATCTTTAGACTGGCAAACAATAAAGCTCTTGGTACGTTTTACAGTATTGTTCTGGGAGCAGCCTCTTTGTCTCTTGTGATCACCTACCCTCTGATGAAGAGAATAACATATTGGCCGCAGTTAGTTTTGGGTGAGCTGGAAATATTTTTACTATTTTTTCTTCAGATATAATTTTTGGGATGTTTTACAAATTGGTAATTGAACTTCAGCAATCTGATCTTTTTATAACTTTATATTAAAATAAAAATACCTTATAGACAAAGTTCTGTTGTGCCAGAAGCTTCTTAAACAATTTAACACATATAAGAGTTGATGCTTGGGTTTGGGCATTTTTTTGGTTAAAAATCAGTTCCTTATTTTGACAGCATGAGGGGAGGGAAAAGGCGAGGGAGAAAATAATGTCATTTGAGAATCAGCTTTAGTTTCAGGGTTGTCTCGAAAACTTTCTTAGACATGCGTTTGTCCTGCATTTCAGTCTTCGTTCTCTAAAATAACTCCTGTGCAGAAACTGATGGTACTTGTATTTCAGGCCGAGCAACTAAAACATATCTTTGTATCTTGGCCTTCACATGCCAGCTGCTGTCAGCTTTTTTCAATCAAAATTGTAATTTTCAGCCTTGAAACACCATAGGCGGCTGCTGTGCACTCTTTTGCAGTCAGTTATATTGACATCTTTTGTTACACTGACATCTAAAGTTTTAACTTTAGACCCATTGTTTGAGTACACTGGAATAGTTCTGTGTGAACGTTCCCCTATGCTAATGAAGTCAGATTTAAATTGGGGAAAAATGCATGGCTATAAATATTTTTCCTTGTATGTCCAGAGTATTTAATGTCAAATTACTTGTATTTATTACCTGACTGAAAATAAGTGTAGAAAAATAGAGATGCCAGCATTGTACTAAAAGCTGCTGATATGATATACACTCAAACAAAAAATATTTAATTCTATTCATGTAATTTAGATTGCTCCTGGCAACCTTGTACCTTTTTTCTTTTTTTTTTAACTCTCTCTATGTTTTTAGGACTTACTTTTAATTGGGGAGCCCTTCTTGGCTGGTCTGCCATCAAAGGGACATGTGAGTGGTCTGTGTGTTTGCCCTTGTACTTAGCTGGAGTAATGTGGACGCTGGTATACGATACCATTTATGCTCATCAGGTAGAGTAACAGTGGGAAATTTTAGATACCTGTGTATGTTTGTGTGCTTAATTTACAACTTTGTCAAACAGCAGTACTAACCTGTTGCAGTTCTTCACCCTCAGCTGAGCTAAAACAGCACCAAAGAAACCCCAGCCCTTGGACCTTTTATTTCTGGTTGCAAATGTTTTACTTACCAGATAGAAAGCTGGAAGTATAACGCACATTGTGTGCTTATGCATTTACACTGTGTAAATAACTTTAACGCTGGTATTAGCTCTTGGCTGCTAAAGGAGCTCTAAGGACCAACCTTCTAATTTAAATTTTAATGTAGGGACCTACAAATGCACTTAAATTGGGTTCGTAATAAGGAGCGATGGAAACTTTAGCAAGGTCCCCCTTTTTATTTTTCTTATGAAGTGGCAGTTGGATTTTGGATTTTTTGCTAATTCATCCTTTCATTCTAGGATAAGAGGGACGACATCATTATTGGTGTGAAGTCAACAGCATTACAGTTCAAGGAGGATACAAAGCAGTGGCTCAGTGGCTTCAGCCTTGCAATGCTCCTGAGTTTGTGCATGGTGGGAATGAATTGTAACCAGACATTCCCATATTACTCAGCTGTGGCTGCCATAGGGGTTCACCTAGCGCACCAGGTTTGATGGATTTATTTACACTTTTTCCATGTGGAAGTTCTTGATAAGAAATCAGAGTGCTTTACAACCCCCATCAATTTGCCAACTACCTAAAAAAAAAAGAGTTTCTGTAAAGAGAACTGAAGTCTTCTACAATAAGCTTGTTTCTCTTAAGTACCTTCTGCAGACCTTTTGACTGAAGAGTCCTCCAGTGGTCCACAGACTATAGAGCACTGGTTTTCAATCTGTTCCTAACCAAAAGAACTGCCTCACATTAAGCTGTGATCTCAAAGGAATGGTTTTCTTCTCACTTCCAGTAGCGGGTGCAGCTAGATCCACTTCAATATCCTGCAAGATTATGCAGTTCTTACTGTTCTGATACAGCTCTTGCTATGTCTGGTGCAGATAATCTGAGACTGCAATTGATGTACATTATGATCGTTCACTTACTTTAAAAGATTATATGGTCTACAGTACCAAGGACACATGCAGGCTTTTTTTTTTAATAACATGCTGTACAGTAGCTGTATGAAAATGAATGTTGCATGTTCT
The DNA here is from genome assembly GCA_031468815.1 of Morus bassanus. Taxonomy (NCBI): domain Eukaryota; kingdom Metazoa; phylum Chordata; class Aves; order Suliformes; family Sulidae; genus Morus; species Morus bassanus. The sequence goes on from CM062570.1 coordinate 19,425,217, forward strand.
ATCTCTCAGAGATGGTTAATATTACATCTAAATAATTATTCTGTACCGTGGTCTGGAGCTTCAGTCTGGGATCTGACTAATAAAATTTTCTGTGGCTTTTTCACTACCACTTGTAGCACAGATGTTCATTTTATAATTTTATGTAATTGACAGTTCTAATTCACAGTTGTTTTATAGTAGAGAGGAATCCAGTTCAGGTTTGTAGTTGTATTAGTTTAGAAATTTTAATGAATAACAGAAAGAAAGAAATTAGCTTTGTCAGTAAAGGAAGCAGATAGGATCTTGTTACCCTGTTCTTTCTGAATTCTAACAACTGTGTTGCCCAGTCTCGTAGTGACAAGTCAGTCTATATGAAAATTAATTGCTGGTCTTGATAGGTGAGTGATAGCAAAGAGGTTTGTGCATTGCAAGTAGTAAAACCACCGACAGTCTGAGAAGTTAAGTCTGTGGTTAACATTAAACTTTTTCAAGCACTTTAGACTTTAATGGAGGGAGTGCATGCAGGTGATGGATATTAAACATACCTCTCAGGAAGAGAATTCTTGTGATGATGTAGTCTGGTACTTGTCAGCCGCTGGTTTTCATAGCGATTCTGCTTGGAAATCTATGAGGGAAAGAATACTACATTCTGCTGCATAATCATTTACAGTTTGAATTGTCAAAGAGGCCTTACATTGTAGTTTTGGCACAAACGGAAATGATTTTCCTGCAGGGAGGATTTTTCTAAGTGAGAATGCAGACCTAATGTAAGTGATGAAGAGTGCACAACAGTTGTGTAGATTGCCAAAGTCACAAGAGCAGCATTGTTCTGTGTACCACAGAGTAACTTCTTTTCGAGTGATTGTTTTAATATTAGTTCTGCCTAAACATTCTCATGCTTATCTTCTTGTTCAAGATTTCTGAACATGTGCTTAACTGAGTTTAGAAAGCTGAGTAAGCCGCACGAGGGGTAGGTTTTCCTTAATTCATAAAATTTGTGCCTGAGACATGGGAATTTGGATCATGAGGATGTCAAATTTCTATCTCACTCAAGAAGTTCACTGATAGAAAAGTAACATCTTTTATTTGCTTTGCATTTCTGAATGTATATCTTGTGACTTGGATGCTGTTGGGTTTTATTTGTCAGTTCAGTGTTTTCAGTTACCTGTGCTTGAGGGGCTGGCCAGTTTTCAAGGGTGTGGATAACATCATATCTTAGAAGCTTGTGGACAATATTTCAGGTTATTTGATCAGAACCCAGCCCTGCCGCCTCTGTACAACCGCAAATGGCAGAGGAACAGGCTTCCCAGGGAAGGTTTCACTTCCTTTAGTCAGATACGTTCTGTTTTGACTTCTTCAGAGGCTGAATTGCAAGGTTTGAGGTTTTGGGGGATTCTTTTCTATTAATCCTTTCTCTTTTTTTGCTTAACATTTCCTCTTGTCATCTTTCTCAAAACTTCTGCAACAAGTTTTGTTTCCAGGAATATTTTTCAGTAACTTTGCTCTTGCTGCACTTGCACTTGCTGCTGCTGTGGTTTTTTACCCTTAGTTGTGACTCACAGCAGACAGCTGCCAAGCTGGGAAGCCTTGCTTCTAGCTGTTGTTGCAGGTGTCCTGGTTCTTTTTTGCAAGATAGTTGAACAGACATGGCTAAGAGCAACTGGACTAAACCAGCCCTGTGTGACTAGGCAGGGCCGGGTGCGTTCCTGTGCATTCCAGTTAGCCTGGCTCACTGCTGGCTTTCCAGTGCCTTGTCTCTGCTGAAACATGGAGCAACACCTTGCAGCAGAGATTTAAAGGTGCAGGCAGGTTTGGGGGGGGTTATTTTTATTTAAAGTTCCCATTGAAGAACTAGGTGGCTACCTACTGAGGAAAATCTCAAAAATATTTATTTACATGCCCAGATATTTTTACATTTTTAAATATCAAACCAGACACACCAGTACTGAGGTTGTTTATATGGTCCTTCATTGACAGTGTCCAGGAATCATGTTTATATGTGATCCTTGAGTTTTCTGCTGTATGTTGACTAAATCTGTCAAGTAAACATAGATGCCAGTTATGCAAAAAATCCTTTGTAAGCCCAGAGTATTCCTGTTTCTTGTGGAGGTAAGGGTAGACTTCAGAATTTGAGATTCAGTTTTTGAAGTTACAGACCTTCCTGTGTCTTTTTGTGATGTGTCAAATATTTATGAGTCTGTAGAATAATAATGCTAGAATGTTATACTGTGCTTTTGCAGATTTACACTTTGGACATAGACAAACCTGAAGACTGTTGGAAGAAATTTGCTTCAAATCGTACTGTAGGAGTTCTGCTCTTCATAGGGATTGTGCTTGGAAATCTGTGGAAACAAAACAACTCAAAAAATGTAGAAGACCCTTTAGAAAGCAGGTAGTTGAAATTACTATAAATACTGATATTTTAGTCCAGCTAAAATGTAAGTACTGTAAGAAGGAAAACACTTTTAACATAACTATAGCTGCTTTATACTGTTATAAAAGCTGGTGAAAACATTCTTGTTTCTAAAAGCATGCAAATGAGGTTATCCTACAATGTAAGTTTTGATGATCCTTAAATGAATTCAGCCTCCATAGAAGCTTCAACAGGTGAAGCTGCTCTGCTGGTCCTGTGTAAACTTCTGCCAAGCTCTGAAGACTGTGAGCCCAAGATTTTATACAAAACAGGTGTCTCTTAGTGACAGCACGTTGGAAAATGCAAAGTGATTTCAGGATGTAAATAAAATATGGCTGTACATGTTTGGTGTTCTGATTTATTACATGAATGATTTTCAGTTTGAGTTGGAGCTTGTTGCGTGAAAGAATTGCAATAACAATGTTTATCCTGAGATGTCTAGAAGCAGTCAGGACTCTGAGTGTGTGAGGTCCAGAATAAGTCAATAGAGAAGTATTTAAAAATACCTTTTGCTCATGCTGTGATTGCTGGCAGTGGTTTCTTTTCATGTGGAAAGAACAAGCTTCTACAGAAGTTGCTTGCACAGAGTGAGCCCAGCCCATTTATCAAGAATGATTTGAGCACAGACTACTGACTTAAAGCAAAAACAGAGCAGCCCAGAGCTATTGCCAAGTGTCTGTGACTGGTGGTTGACTGTGAGCTACAAATTCATCATGCAAAGTGATCCTCTTTTTTTTTTATTTTCTAATTCTATTCATTTTAACTTATGCCTACTGATTTTATTTGTAGTCTTACAGGGAGAACTTGTTTATAGGAGGATCCCTATAAACAATTATGGGGTCCTGACTCTGGGACTGGACTAACATCAAGGGCCTGCTGAAGAGGGGAACGCCACGATGAGGCCAAGGTGGGGGTGGAACTAAGTCAAGACTTGGTAGTCACCCCTTGCTTAGCCCCTAGCCCCAACTGTGCAGACTCCAATAATATGTCTCTGCCACTTCCTACACTGCTTATCAGCTGCCAGAAAATTAGGCCTAAACTTATGTCAAGAGCCTAGACAGTTTCTAAGAAAACACCCTGAGGGAAGTATTTAAACCAAATCAAGAAGCTGTCACCCACTTGCAGCTAAACACTAATCACAAGCACAACTTGTGGTTGAGGGTTTAGGTGTGTTGCTCCTTTAAATTATAGAAGCATGAACATTTTTGCTGAACCGTGAGGCCTTCCTCCCTCCTCATTTATCTACCCAAACAGCCCCTGTTCAGCTCCAAGAGTTGTAGCAGGGTGTGCTGTGGCAATTAAGACTCTGGGTACAAAGATATGTAGGGACTAGGGGCTTCACACCAGCTATAAAATCGGAGAATGGGAGCAACCCAGTGGAGCTCCCTCTCAGCTGGCCTGAGAACCCCACCACCTTTGACCTTGTCGCAGACTACTGGAACACCGAACAGGTCGTATCCCCCTTCCCTCGATTTCATGTATCTTGCTCTACCAATTTCTGTCTTATTATGTATTAAGCTTACTATATGGATTAAAGCGACTTGCTTAAGGGCAGTGGAAAACTCAATAAATTGTGGTATATGTTAACCACCTGGCATCTCGTTAGTGAAGCACATTAATAAACAGAATCTGTCACACTGGGGATAATAATCTGGGAACAGTGTGTAACAACAATGAAAATAACAACTGCAGGCTAACAGTTATATTGCTCCAAACCATTCGTGCTTTCAACTGGTTTATGCTCTCTCAGTTACATGATTTGCACAGTAGTTAACCTTTTCTTTGACTCATGGTGTTAAAGAGCTTGTATGGCACATTCTGGAATTAATTTCTGTGGAAGGAGCAACAGACACGCCTGTTCTAGGAAAATGATACGGGGAAGTTTACCTCAGTTTACATACTGGTAGACAACACAAGAGCGCATTTCTCCACAGGTGGCTTAGCGTATGCCTGCGTGCAGGGCTGTGGTTCAGTGATGCAGAGCGTTTGGTTGCCAAACTCCTTATGGTATTCCAACAACCTTTCCTGATGTCTGCTCTGCTCCTTGAGTGGTGGGGCACAACTGTGCGTGCAGTCATACCAAAAATAAGGCTGCATACTGCTCTAGCTCTGAAGATGGGTATTGTATCTTAAGGTTATTTAAACCGATATGTCTGAGAGACGTTGCAGTCCAGAGCCATGCATTCAGGGTTTGCTAACAGTAGTTTTGCATTACTGCTGATGGTGAATAGGCGAAGAAGTAAATGTTGCAGGGAAATGAGAAGGCATATAATGAGTCAGTGGCTTTGGTCACAGGAGATCCTTTTTGGGGCTGGAACAGACTTCTGTGGGTTCTGAACACTTCTCTTTAATGTACACCTTGTAAAGTTTTTTCTTTTACTATTTAAACAAGTGATGTCAAATGTATTTTAAGCAAATTAGAAAGTATAGATTTTTCAGCCTGACTGCATATAAGATAGAAATATATGAAAATGTTAGGAAACATAACTGCTTTTATGGCCTCCTTGGTCCTTACACAGAAATTGTTCTTAAATAGGGTTTATTATTTTGGGGTAGAGGAAGTATTAAGTTGAAGAAAAGCAGTTTAAAAATGAAGAATAATAAGTTTCTGGATGATTATGTGACAAAGTTGCATTTTGTAGAGGGAGAACTGGATGCATCCAACTTGGTGTTGAACTTTGGTTATAAGGCATTTACTAGTAATAAAAAAGTCTTGTGATGTAATTAGTATGGATCTGTTTCTTAATACTTGCCATATTACCTTAGAGAGGTTATGGCAAAAGGTAGTCCTCCATTTTTAAGATATTAAAGTGTCTTTAAGTAGCTTAGATTTGGGAAGAGCTCACATTTTGTAGTGCCTTTGAACCTACTGGTGTCCTTTGTCTGATGACAACTTGTCACAAGCGTTTGTCTTGTAATGAGAGGAGGAAGAAGGTGTAGCTAAATAGAGTGAAAATTCAAGCTTCAAAACAGTCCTCATGTCCTAAACTTGAAAATCATTGCATGTTTTCTGTGGGGGTTTTCCAAATTCATCTCAAAATGCATTTTACAAAGATAAGCCATAGCTGTATTTTAGGTTCATTGCCTGAAAAATGAAGGAAGGTTTAGGTTCTAGGCTATAATACTGAGAGTGTTATTTACATGAGCATTTTATGATTAATACACAGAAATAAGAAATAACTTTTTAAGTCCAAAAGAGGCAAAGGCTGAACTACTTCTCGGCTAAAACCCTGTTTGTATCTGCTGGCAGGTATATGTGCATACCTTATCTTCTCCTTCCATTTCCAACCTATTCTATTCCAAATCTTCACGAAGACACTCTCCGCTGTATTTAGATACAGTCTGTTAAAAAATTCTCAAATAGACCTATCTGTAAGCAGCAGCTTCATTATTAGCTAGTATGCTTTTGCACAAATACAGTGTCCTCTGGAAGTTTCTCCTCCAGTGTCAAATGTTACATTTCTCCTCCCCTTCCTTTTCTAAATGTTCTTCCACAGGACATTGAGATAACAAATGTTTTTGGAGGCAGCAGGAAGGTCAAATGTGCCTTGCAAAGGCAAATGTGAAACGCTGGCAGTTGCTCAGCGAAAGAAAACTCTGTAACCAGCACAAACACTTGCCTTTGTGTGTTCCCATTTTACCTTCTACAAAAAAGGTATATCGAAGCAACATCAGCTCTTTGTCCAGGAGTGGCCAGTACATACGTAGGAGTGCTAGTTCCTGTGGGGATACAGGGAGGGGCTGCCAAAGCGTCGGCAGCCCTTTGTGGTGGGGCTGGATCTTTGACTCGGAAGCTTTCTTGGGACACCTTTGCCAGGGGGAGGGACTTGCCATAGGGTCATCCAAGGTGAGTTGTGCCTGGATTTTGCTATTTGTGTGTTTCTTGGTAAATATGGTATCGTTAATACAAGGGGGTCAGATTTTTCCCTCCCTCTAATTTCAGGAAAGTGTGTGCTCCAGGCACCTAGCTGAGGAGCTGTGGTGTGCGTACTGCATGGGCTGGAGGACATGGGACAGCCAGCGTGGCTGGAAGTCAGTCTGGCCGCAGGGGGTCACCAGGTCAGTAGGTCAGGCATAGTGCCAGCTGCTGGTAGCATGTCATGGGAACAAAAAGGGAGCTCGACTCAAAGTCAAAGATGTGTCAGTGTGTGGAAAGATCAGAGCATCCTGTGGGCTGGTCACTAAAAAGCCAGCTGAAAATTAAAGTAACCCATCACGTGTACCAGCAGGGCATTGTGGTTAGCCGGTATTCAAGGAAGATGTTGAAAGCACAACCATTGGGATGAAGGACTGGTGTAAGCAGAAGTGGGAGTATGTACTTTGTGGGCACTCCTTTGTTTTTTCCTTTCAGTGAAAGCGGGAAAAGGGCCATTAATTTGTTTCTAAATCCATCACAGTGCAAATACCAGGAGAGAAAATCAGTTTAAGCTTCAGAACAAAGCTGACAGGAAAAAATGTGGATGTTAATGGGCCATGGATAATGTGAAGTTTTGGTAGTAGCTGAAGGCTCCTGGCATACTGGAGAGGTGAGTTTCCTGCAGTGCCTCCCTGTAGTTTGTGACGGAGGCAAAAGGCCAGAGCAAATTTTAACGCAGTGTGTGCTAGATACAGTACCAGAATTACCAAGGAAATCAAAAAACCTCATTGGTTTTACAGCACTTTTCTTTTCCTGGATGGTGGTGTTTAAAAAACACGCACCCCCCTCCCTACACCCAGCTGTACAGGTGTGGTTTTGTCTAAGTTAAGCAGGAAGAGGTGTACCATTAAAAACCCAAAACAAAACTAACAACAAAGAAGTGTTCAAGTGACAAGTTCAAAACTTTTAAAAATACAGATTTGATTTCCGGAAGAGTGAGCGGAAATCCCTGCCCTAATAGGGGAAAAAAACCCACAAAAAACCACCCACCACGAATGTTTACACCAACAGAACACAATTCCTCCAAATTGCAGAGCTTCTTGGCTACAACAGGTAGAGTAAAAAGGAGAAATATCTAATATAAAATATGTTGCTTCAACTGCATAAAGAACAGAACCAAGCCTGTAACAAGCTGTGAGGGTGGCGGGGGAAAGCAACTGCATGCCCATTCCACATAACTTGTTTTTTTTTCCTGGACTGATGTCAAAGTTTTGTTCAGCTCTGAATGAAAAGTATATTGAAGGGAGATAAAATTATCTCCAAGTTAACCCTGCAGGCAACAGCTAATGCATAGCATGAGGGGACTGTTTTGAGGAGAAACTTCAACAGTGTTAAGTGGCTGCTTAATAGAAAGACCTGTGTGCATTTTGTGTTGGCTGTCATGCTGTATCATGCACAAATATTTTGTCAACAGATTTTTCCAGCTTCAACAGAGCTTATTTTCCCCGAAATGCTGTCATGCTATTAACCACTTTTTCAGGAAATATATAAATGGAAATAAAAGTATTTGAGAGAAAAATGAAGGAAAGCACAGACTTAATGTACACCATAATGTGTTTTTTGGCAATACGTGCGTTACTGTTATGCTTTATTTAAGCATTGGTTGGAAGAGATCTTAAAGAATTTATTTGCTTAGTGCTTGGTGCATGGTGCTTCCCCACACACACTTCCATGTGCATGACACCACACAGTGGAGGCAGTAAAGCAACAAATGAAATATTTGACAGGTCGCTGGAAAAGGTGTTGCGCTGACCGTATCTGTCAGACAGAGGGGCTGGGAGGTCTCCTGTCTTGTTCTTGCTCGGGGAGAAGACCCAGGGCAGAAAGCCAAGGCTGTCTAAGCGCAGGTTGTCCGTAAAGCTGATGGGCTGTGGGCTGAGGTTGACTCTTGGCGGAGTAAAGGACAGGCTGAAGGTCTGGTGTTGCAGTGCATACCTCCTCTCTTGAGTGACAGCTGATAAAGATGCAGTCGCTCAACCCCAAGCAGGGCTCTGGCACCTGCAGGTTCATCCCTTGTTGCGCCTTTATCTGGCAAGGGTGCTCTCCACAGCTGGCCTCCACCAGTGCAACCTGGGGATGAGTCACCTGTTTTTTCTCATACGCTGGCTAGGATGGGGAGTGTCCTCTCACTCCTTCTCGTGTCTCTTGGCCCAGTCTTGAGCTGCTGTGCTGTCCAGGGTCCTCTGAGATCTTAGGACTTCCGTACAAGGAGCCATCCTCCACAGAGTGGGTGCAAAGGCAGGAACTGTTGATCTGCTGTCTTCAGGCCTTGCTCAAGAAATCAGTGGCAATCTGGGGGGGGGACCAAAAAATTGCCTTAAAGAGTTCGAGCTGCTCAGTGCTGGTTTATTTATGCAAAGGTAAGTCAGAAGGTGCTTCAGAAAACTGGAGGTTAAACACATAGGGAGCTACCATGAGAGGCTATCAGGGTGAGCATGTTGGGTGCTGGGTGGATGAAGTCACACAGAAGAAATCCTGTTGTACACAACGGGCATCACATGCACACGGAGGGGAGAAACAAGATTGCCATTGAACTGAAGGTGAGCAAAGCTCTCCTCTGAAGAGGACTTGTGGTCACATGCATGCAGGAGGTGCTGAGCTACACAGCTTCCCCCTCTTGCACCTCATCTCTCCCAGTCCAGCTCTCTCATATTGCCTTTTCCCATCTGTCTTAAAAAGCATCTTTGTTATTAAGTAGTTGTGCTGGTTTTGGCTGGGATAGAGTTAATTTTCTTCACAGTAGCTAGTATGAGGCTGTGTTTTGGATTTGTGCTAAAAACAGTGTTGATAACACAGGGATGTTTTTGTTACTAATGAGCAGTGGTTACACAAAGTCAAGGCATTTTCTGCCTCTCACCCTACACCACCAGCGAGCAGGCTGGGGGTGCACAAGAAGCTGGGAGGGGACACAGCTAGAACAGCTGACCCCAACTGACCAAAGGGATATTCCACACCATATGGCATCATGCTCAGCATATAAAGCTGGTGGGGGAAGAAGAAGGAAGGGGGGGATGTTCAGAGTATATGGTGTTTGTCTTCCCAAGTGATTGTTATGCGTGATGGAGCCCTGCTTTCCTGGAGATGGCTGAACACCTGCCTGCCCAAGGAAAGTAGTGAATGAATTCCTTGTTTTGCTTTGCTTGCGTGTGTGGCTTTTGCTTTACCTATTAAACTGTCTTTATCTCAACCCATGAGTTTTCTCACTTCTACTCTTCTGATTCTCTCCCCCATCCCACCAGCGGGTGTGAGCGAGCAGCTGGGTGGGGCTTACTTGCTGGCCTGGGTTAAACCACAACAGTAGTAAAGTCCCTTTTTAATCAACAGTAGAACTTATTCTACTTAATAACAACAATGCATTTCAAAAGTACTTGTCGCCTGTCAAATTCTGTTGCAAAGTGTGTTGGATGTCATTCTGCCAATACCCTGGTTAATGTTGGATTAACTTCGTGATGCATCATGTGTGGATTAACTTCGTGATGCATCATGTGTGGCTGTTCACTCAGCTCCTGCTCAGGTGTTGGGCTAATGTGCCGCTCCTCGTGTATGCTGGGAGCAGTGTCATAGGGTTAAAGCAAGGGCATCATGTATGCTGGACACAAAGGACAGGAGAAGGTAAGGTCCATCATCCCCTGCAGCATGGTGACAGCAGCTGCCAGCTTGGGATAGAACTCTTGGAAGGCCATAGTAATGGCACAGAGCACACATCCAAGCTGGAAGGTAGACACAGGTCAGCCTACCCAAAAAAGCCTCCGGAGCTGGCCCAAGAGCAGCTGGACTGCTGAGGTTCTCCTGCTTCCCACCACCGCGTGGGGCCGGGGATGGGGACAGGAGGACTTGCACTCACACCCTCTGGTAGCTCTTCTGCTTATGGATGGGTGCAAGTCAGTGAATTTGTGAGCTAGGGAATTAATGAAGTAGCAGATTACAATATTAACAAGTTGGACTAGTCTGTTACAAGGGGATTGATTTGACTGTTGATTTTTACCTTAGTTGTTTTTTACCTCTTGAGCTCCTGAGATGAAGTTTGATTCCCAGAGGGTGTTGTCCTATAAATCTGAGTGACCCAGAGGCAGAGTGGCACCACTGAAAGGATGGTGAGAAATATCAGATGACAAGTGCAGGAAGCAGCAGCTCAGCCAGGCTGCGTGAAGCATCTTGTGACAAACCTTTACCCAAGCCAGCATGCAACAGCAGGTGGATGTGAAACCACTTCTACTACTTTCCTTTGGGTCTGACGTGCTGTGGCTGTGAGCTGCTGCAAAGCAGGTGATGCTCTTGGCCCCAGCTGTGAGCTCCCCGCTGTGCACTGGACTTCGTGTTTTGGGTGTCTGTGGCACAAGGGGTTCAGGCAGCTTGCCCAGGTAGCAATGCCCTCCCCCGTCATAGCCCCAGAGCCATTTTCTGTCTGATCAGCCAGCCGAGTGGACCCACTCCACCATGTGCAGTGTCCCTGGCATGGGGGGGACAAGGGATGTGCAGGAGTGGGCAGGGAACAGCTTTCTCCTTGTACCAACTGCAGTCACTTCAGTTTTGGTGAGATGTGAACCTGACCCTTAGCCGTATTTCTAAGGTCTGTGAAAATTTCCCCTAGCACTTGCTCAGCTCCTTTCTCCTCCAGCTTTTATAGTTGCAGGGATTTTCCTTTCAGCAGAGTCATTCCAAGTTGTGGGAAGGAGGCAAGGTTTGGGGGAGAGGTGCTCTTCCATTTGACCAGCTGAGACATCTGGAAAAAAACACTTTCAGATGCAGAAGCCCTTCTCCATGTCTGAAACAAAACCCTGTTGAAATCCTGAGGTTGCTACTCTGCCTCTTGAAAGGGCTGGTGAGACCAGACCTTTGGAGAGAGGCTCCCAGGCACCCTCCTCTGCCAGGCAGCCCTCCCTGACCTGTGCACCAGTGGGCTTACAGCAGACCCTCTGTAAACGAATCCAATTCTTGCCACTCGAGACACCAAAGTTTGTGTAACTAGGAGCATAAGGCAGTGTACTGGGGAAGGTGGCTTTGCTCAGTTGTGGTAGTGTTTTAAGTTGTGTGATGGAGTTGTTTCAAATGGTACGGAGAACAGGTGGGAACACTTCCACGCAGATGGTGTTGGCGTAAAATGGAATAAACTAGTTTCTGGTTGCCACTTCTCTGTAAATACAGTGGTAGACCATGTAATTTATAGTTTTTTCTTTGCAGAGAAAGCAAAAACATGTTCAGGGAGATTTTCTTTAATCTGTACTCCTGAATCTTTATTGAAATTGCATTTACTGTAATACATGTTAAACAGGTGAATATTAATTTCAGCTGAAATTTTCTGTTGTCTGCTTGGAAATAACCTTTTATTATTACCATGTGTAAAAAGGTATTACAGGTTTCGTTTGTTAGCACATTTTCTTTCTTCCTAGCTATTGACACACCTTGCTCTTTGTTGTCTTGCTGTGGCTAAGAGAGGCCCCTTAGCCAATGGTCCGTCTTCCTGCAGTGCCACTTTATGAACCCAGAGAAGCCGCACGTGAGGGGGACCACAGCCACCAGCCCTTGGCAGAGCCACAGTCAGGCCCTGTGGTGAGCTCCGAGAAGAAACCATGGCGGCTGCAATGGGAGGCAACAGGCACTCCTGGCTGGCATTGGGCGAGAGTGATGCTCTTGCTGCGAGTTTCAGGAGTTTGTGTTTTGATTTCACTGATGAGATTTTTGCAGGGTTTTTTGTTCAACTTAAATGCTGGATGAAGGGAATCAGCTGAGGTTGGTGTTTATGGTGGTGTTTTCTCAGGGTGACAAAGGGCAGTTACACTTCGATGCACCAGGATTGCAGGTAGAAGTGGGCTGATTTTCTGCGGAAGAAAAGCACTTGCAGGGCCTGGTTGCTCAGACAGTCAGTGTCACCCCAGCTCTGAACAGAGGACAGACTGTTAAAATTCTTAAAATACTGCTGATGAGCTTTTTTTTTTTAATGTGTTATCTCCCATACCAACCATGCATTTCAGCTTCCCATTTCCCTCCCTCCCCAGCAGACTCCTAGGCTAGCTGGCAGTTTGCATGAGCCTAGTGTAGCCAGCTGGTGGGATGTCAAGTATCTCCTCTTCTAGAAAGTATATGCTGAACTACAACTTTTTGCAAACCTCAATTTCCGCAGCCTCTTGCAATGTTTTTGAAAAAAGATGTGTATGATCCAGCAAGGGGTCAGCCCTGCCATAAAGCAGGGGCAGCCACAGTTAAACTTTGGAGCTGTTGGAAGCCAAGCATTTCAGGGCACGGCTCACTGTTATCTCAGCCATACTATTGGTAAAAGTCTCCTCTTAATGCACCATAAATCCCAGCCTGTTGACAAAGCTGGTAAGTTGCAGTTTAACCTGAACTTCTTCCCCCATTCTTGTCGTTGGTGACAAGGAAGGGGAACGCACCGTAAGCACTTCACGCAGGATGCTTTGAACTTGCATTTTTCCTGGGTAAGCAGCCACTCAGACCCATTCTGTGCTCTCTGCACACTCTGTGCATCATGCTGGGAATGAAAAACTGCTGTCCTGGTGTCACAGCTTCTCTACAAAATGTGGAAGTGCAACCAAAACTGTCAGTGACTTGCACAGGGCATAAGCACTTAAATATTTGGGGCATGTTAGTGAAAAAATAGTAAATATTAGTATCTCACAGAAGGAAATGGATGCGTGTAAGGTAAGGACTTAGTTAATTTTACAATAGCTGGGCTACGTGGCTCGTGACAAGCACTTATCAGCCTGATTTTTATAGAAAGCCTCCATATGGGGTGTATTTACTAATTCAGAAATGAAAACCCAAATGCATCCCTAAGAAGGAGCAGGGAGCACACCTGCTGCAGCTGTGTCACTGAAATTGGGAATAAAACTCCTTAATACCAATGTAGTATTAAGAAGCAGGCATTCTTTATTATGGCACCGGATGCACGGGGGATAATTCCTCCTAGTGTGCATCCCACAAGTCACAACAGACAAAGCTTATGTTGCTCAGTTATATACATATATATATATATATGCATATTCAATGACAGTGTATTGCAAGAGGTGTCAGTTTCAACTGGTGTTCTGACTCTTATCTAGGTGCAGATGTCCTTAGTTCCTTTTATCTTGGTCTCAACTGGCATCTGCTGCTAGGTTGTTTGCATCCCTCCAGGATGTACGGATCACACTGGCGAAGATTATGTCCTTGAGTGCATTCTTGCCTGAGGCCCCTTACAACAGCTGGAGGAGAGGATTAAAAGCAAAGGTTCTGCTGCCTCTTTATCTGGGGCTGAATGAAGGTGGAAGAGGACAGTCAGGGCTCGGGTTTCCTCCCATCACAGTGTCATGGCACAGGGTGCTGACCCGCAGGGAGTTACCCCCTGATGCAGATGGGTTTAGCTGTTGCTGGCTTGGACTGAGAGTGTCCTGTTTTACCCCCTGCATCAGTGGGCTGGGGCAGGGGAAGTTCTGGGTGCTGCAGGGACATTTTGGCCACCCAGGAGCCCCTGCCACAGCCCCCTTTCGCTGCCACACTGCCCACATGCCATTGCTCAAACCTGGTTGTGAAAGCAAGCAGATCTGCACAACCCCTTCATCTGAAGTCTTTTCCTTGAGGAAAGGGAAAAGCTCAGAGTGAAGCACCCTGAGGTGCTCTTCGTTTAGTCTGGTCTGGGATCCGAGAAGTAGGCTTTTTCTTTGGGGAAAAAGCTTGGAAAATGTCTATCCCAACGAATGAACATCATTCAGAGCTGTTCTCCCCCAGACAACCACCACATGCACACAGAGTTACAGGAATAAGACAATATACATGCAACCATTTTTTAAAAGATTAATAGCAGTCTATGATTTAATTCTTTGAATAGAAGGGAAAAAAAAATGTTGTGTGTTAAGCCTGTAGTCCTATCGATAGCTCCTGACCTCCCCCTCTGGTTACCTCCCACCATTATACTTGCTCACTGTTGGCTGCCAATAAGAGCCTCCAGGGGTGAGAAAATTTAGTTTCACCTTCCCCAAAGCCTCTCTGCACAGTCCCCTGACCAGCAAGAAAGGCTGCACTGACGAGAGGCTGCTTGCCAGAAGGTTGGTTCTCTTAAAGCATGGAAATAGTAAAAACTTGTTAGCCTGGAAAGAGTGAGATAATAGTGCAAAGGTAGAGATTTTTTTTTTTTCCTGCTCAGCAGGTAATTTAAAGCAAAATATATGGCAAATCCTACTTGGGGAAGGGGGGGAGGGTGTCTTTTAAAAAGCTATGCACAAAAGCTGGATTATGGATTACTACTTCTTTGCTGCTTTCTCCTGATACCAGAATTGTATAACTGCATTAAAGGAATCTGGCTGGTACTTTGCTTTCTGTTTAAATTGGGCTCTCTCTTGTCTACATGGATGCTCAAAACCAAATTCCTCTCAGCAAGGATGCTTATCTGTATGTGTTTTCTGGTAGGCTCTGAGGGTGTGCTGGATGTAGCTGCTGTCCTGCCAGAAGCTTGCATGTCAGTTCCTTTTATATGTTGCTGCCTGGTCTCCCTGTGTATTTGCTGCCCTTTTCAACGGGGCATGCTATTGGTGACAAGAGCATCTTTTTGTTGCAATTTCTTCATTAATGTTTGCAGCTAAGAGAGAAGTACGTATGTGAATAACACTCGTATACAGAATACTGTGCATTTGTAGAAGTATAGAAAGTAGGGAGGTTTACCCTGTGTCGGTAGTATCGCTGTGGGTCTGCAGAGGGAAGCGCTCGGAGGCAATGCGGGCTCAGAGTTTCCTTCTGGACACACAGCTGATACTGCCGCTGGCTGCATTCACGCAGGGCTTGCAGGCTGGTGCGTGCTGCCAGGTGAAGCCAGGAGTGGGATTTCTGGAGAAGCATGCATTGCCCCAAAAGATGGACAGGGAGGGCGCCCCCCCCGCCCCCCCCCCCCCCCAGGATTGCCCATTAATTTCGGTTTCTGTTCCGACTTCTGAGCTCAGGAGCTTTGTGGGGAGGAGCCTGACCACCTACCAGCATGGTTCTGGCTTTGCCAAGCAGCTATTTCTACGAAAAAAAAAAAACCCAACAACTCCAATTTGTAGCAAAAAGTCTCAACGAATATGAGTAGGCAGTTTATCTCTTTTTTTTTTTTTTTTTTCCCCCCCTTTCTTCTATTTGTGCATAACTAGAAGAACTTCGGCTCAGGGCAAAACTTACTTTCAGTTGTTGCCAGAGGAGGTTTTGTGTTGTCTTTTACTTGGCTAGAAGAATAGGAGCACAGAGAACACAACCAGACCTTGGTTTTCAAGGTTTACTTGCTTGCTCAACCACAAGAAGGCAAGGACTGCAGTTTGGACTGGGGACATAGCATTGAGTTTCTGCCTTTCTGGCTCTCTATGACAAGAAACCAGAGATACTAGTTTTCTACAGTGTCTCTCTTGCGTAGAGCCCAGCTTCGTTAGGAGGAAATGTGAGACCACAGCTGCTTCCTTCATGCTTTGTACCCATGCCGAAGTGATCCTGTGTAAACTGTGCCAAGTTCAACAACCGAAATGCCCAAGCCACTGGCTTTAGCCTAGGTTCACTGTCCAGCCCTGCTTGGCACAAGGGAAATTGGTGAACTGTGTCTAAGTATTAGCAAAGCCTTTCTGGGGTGGAGTGGAGAACGTCAATGGCCTGATGCTATTCTGAAGGCTGGATAAAATGGCAGAAAATGCAAAAACCTTAGAAAAACGCAAATGAAGGTAAGATGTGGTTATGCTTTGTTACCTCCAGCAGCAACAAGGGAGCTGGGCAAAAGGCTGCCTGCTGAAGAACGATGGCAGCCAGCTTGTCTGTAGGATCAGACCAACAGCGGTTCTTTCACTAACTGTCCTGTTCCCCTCCCGTCTCTTTCAGAAGAGCAGCTAGGAATGGCCACCCCATCCGTCATGATGGTGCAGCCGCAGTGTGTCATGGCCGTGCCCAGTAACTCAAGGAACATATGGCAGACAGGGCTGATGGACTGCTGCACTGACTGTGGTGTCTGTGAGTTCCTTGGGCAGTCCCATCTCAGCCATCAGCAGTGATGTGCTGCAGTCGGTCCCACACCCTATCGGGACACTTTTTGCGCCCCTGCCACTCGGGTTGGTGGTGCGATAGCTACAGCCACATAGCCTGGACTCCCCAGTTCCTCCTGTGATGCTGGCGGTGCCAGCCAGGCAGGCAGAGCCTCACCCACTGCTTTGTTTCTCCCCCTGCCAGGCTGCTGTGGGTTGTTCTGCTTTCCCTGCCTCGCCTGCCAAGTGGCTGGGGACATGAATGAGTGCTGCCTGTGTGGGACCAGTGTGGCCATGAGGACCCTCTACCGCACCAGATACAACATCCCGGTCAGTGGTTAACCTGCCCCCTCACTGTGCTGTGAGGCTGAAAGCTGAGGTGCCCCTGAGGCCCCTCTCTTTGCACATCAGGGATGAGCACAGGGCAGTAGTGCTCTCCACTCACACTTTTTTCACTTTTGTATCCTGCGTGATGCCGGGAGCACAGGACAGGCATTGGGGCGCCCTCAGCCAACACTGATCCCTGGGCTGGTGTTCAACAATGCACGTTAATTGGACAAAGCTTCTTCCCAGCACCCTTCACTGGGGGCACATGTCCTGCCTTCAGCTGCCGCCAACCACAGTGGCTCGCAGAGCCTCAACTGCTCCTTCCCCATGCCATCCCCAATCTCTGAAAGACGGGAAAGATTTGAGATAATTGCAGGCAGACTAAAGAATAGATTAAGACAGTTGCACAGATAAAAATCCGAAATCAGATGCAGGAGAAAGGTGGACATTTGTGTACAGTACATACGTGAAATGGTTTCTTCCCACCAGGGGTTAGTGCCGTCCCCAGTGCAAACTATGGCGGCCCAAGTCCAGTTTGCCTAAATTTTCTCTTTCTGTGTGCGTTTTTCCCAATTCTTAACCTCGGAAGCCAAAAGATCTTCAGCCTGCAGAAAGGGCTCCTTCCTTCCTTTCCACTGTCTGGGGGTTCGCCAGCCCCGGTTTTTATTTAGTGTCTGCTACTCAGGATGCTGCAGCCAGCCAGGAAACAAAGGGCACACAACATGCAATGGGATTAACCTTTTCTTAGCCAAAACGTGACTTTTGGGACCTATGTCCCTAACCAATTTCTTCCTAACAGGGGTCCATTTGCTCTGACTGCTGTGTCACCATGTGCTGTCCTGTGTGCTCCGTTTGCCAAATTAAGAGAGACATCAACCGGAGGAGGGACCTGGGCATATTCTGGTAAGCTGGGTGTGCTGGCACTGGTTTATAAAGCCGCTGCCACAAGCAGCCAAGCGGCTTCCTGGAGTCTCTCCTGCCAACGCCTGATGTAAGACACAGGGTCGCTACAGTGAGGAAATGGCCATGGACAGGTGACAAGAGTGACCTGTCCTGCAGTAAAATGATGCTGGGAACCTCGTGCAGGATGGGGGGAGGAAGGACTGGGGGGACACACATGGTGTGGTGAGGCATGGCCCCGCTCCCTGACCCTCCTCTCCCATCCCACTGCAGATGCCGCTGTCCTCACTGCACCCTGTGGAGCTGCTGTGGGCAGGAGTCACTGCTGCCCCGGCTTTTGGGAAATGCACCACGGAGGGTTTGCCTTGATTGCAAGTTGATTCCCCCTTCCCTGAGTAGTATCATGAATAAACAGCAGAGTTTGCCTTCCTGTCTGTGTGCGTGTCACTCTTGCACCGCCTGAGAGCACCCATCCTCCTCCCACTCCATCCGCCTCAGCAGCCCCTGGTGCAGCTGAGATTTCCCTGGGCCCACTGCAGAGCAAGATTTTCACTAGTATTTTGTTATTCACTTAGCTTTTAGAAAAGATCTTTAATACATAGGAGTCAGCATTGCTCATCCAAGTTGTAAAATTTAGAAAAGTGACTTCTGCTCCAGGGCAGAGCTGAGGCTTCCCGCAGACAGGCGATGGCTGCAGGCCACTGAGTGCTGAGTTGTCCCTCCTGTGGTGGCCCGGGTGGCCATCCAGGGCTGCCGGCCAGTCCTACCCTTCTGAACATACAGCCACAGGAATTTTTGGCTGCCTGGCACCAGCCCACCTCCTGCTTTGCAGAGACATGCTTCCCTATGGATCCTAAGCAAGAATTCCCACCTGCCTGTGATTAAAAATCTGGTTGGGTCGTGGGTTGGCCAAGTCCTCTCCATGGGCAAACCCTGCCGCCTCCTGGCCGCGGGCAGAGCAGAGCATGCCCGCCTGTGCTGGGCTGTTAGCGATATGCTGTCCATCCAAAAGGTGGAGGTTACACCCACCCTCTCTCCATCATGCTCAGAGAGACGCTAAAGGATTTTTGATCCCTGCAAATCTCCCCCAGCTTCACTCTCAAAGGAAAATATGGTATTTTTTTTTCTCCTCTGCATTCACCTTCACCACAAATCTTGTAAAGGGCAGGTGGAGGCTCTCAGTGCTGCGGGGTAGGTCTGCATTGTGGCACTCCCACCTGCCTAAACCCCAGGTGGCCCAGACTGTCCTCTGTGGATGATCCCTGGAAATAGAGGAAACTGCATTTTTAGCCAAGAAAGGTAAAGGCCAGGAATGGGGAGAAGGGGAGAGAAGAAATACCATGGTGCCATCTTGTCCCAGCACAGTGTGTGTCATGTCCCAACCTGAGAGGAGGAGGGAGAGCGACCAAGGTTCTAATGATCCCCTCACACTAAATTAAGGTGAAAGGACACCAAACGATCAATTAAACATTTTATTTCAAAGCAGAAGTAACTTGAAAAGTGTTGTGGTTTAGCCCCACTCAGCAACTAAGCCCCACACAGCCACTCGCTCACTCCCCCACGGTGGGTATTGGCAGAATGACATCCAACACACTTTGCAACAGAATTTGACAGGCGACAAGTACTTTTGAAATGCATTGTTGTTATTAAGTAGAATAAGTTCTACTGTTGATTAAAAAGGGACTTTACTACTGTTGTGGTTTAACCCAGGCCAGCAAGTAAGCCCCACCCAGCTGCTCGCTCACACCCGCTGGTGGGATGGGGGAGAGAATCAGAAGAGTAGAAGTGAGAAAACTCATGGGTTGAGATAAAGACAGTTTAATAGGTAAAGCAAAAGCTGTGCATGCAAGCAAAGAAAACAAGGAATTTATTCACTACTTCCCATGGACAGGCAGGTGTTCAGCCATCTCCAGGAAAGCAGGGCTCCATCAAGCATAAAGTTACTTGGGAAGACAAACGCCATCACTCCGAACGTGTCCCTCCCCTTCCTTCTTCCCCCACCAGCTTTATATACTGAGCATGAAGCCATATGGTGTGGAATATCCCTTTGGTCAGTTGGGGTCAGCTGTCCTGGCTGTGTCCCCTCCCAACCTCTTGTGCACCCAGCAGAGCATGGGAAGCTGAAAAAGTCCTTGACTAGTGTAAGCACTACTTAGCAACAACTGAAACATCTCCACATTATCAACACTGTTTTTAGCACGAATCCAAAACACAGCCCCATACTAGCTACTGTGAAGAAAATTAACTCTATCACAGCCAAAACCAGGACAAAAAGGCAACTTGAACTTGAAAACATGGAAAAGCATTGACGGTGGGGGTTCTTATTAGGAATATTTGTAAAAGAAGAAGAAAAGAAAGGGGGGGGAAGGAGAAGGGAAAGAGGGAGATATCACCACCCTTGGATCCAGCACTGATGACAACAGACATGACAATTCTCTGGTCGTGGGGACGCACCGGTCTCTGTGTTGTAGTGTCTTTTACAGTCTAAGCCCCACCTTCAGTTATGCCTCCTGTGAGCTTTTATGGTTCTTGTTCCAGAAGTTTTATGATCTTCTGCACAGGTGCCATTGTGAGGGGTGGTGGTGAGGGGTCTTTCAGGCAGTCATAAGCCTCTTCCTCAAATAAACTTTGTATGTATGACCTCAGCAAGTTGCTATGTGAGGCACAGCAGAACCTGGGACTGCTCATCCTCTGAGTGCCCCCCCACGCCCTGTGTCCATCAGTTTCCTGTCTGCAGTTCGAAACATCCCACTTTACAACAACGTTTGAGACATTAACTCTTTCAGTCCCTTACAGCGTGGTATGATTTCGTAGCTGTACCTCGAGACAGCACCTGTGTCACCCAGTGGAGTTACAGTCAGTTCTTGGTGATGCTCAGGCTTAATGAAGGAAAGGTGATGCACCTCCAGCAGCAGATCGCTTAAGGCAGCGCAGGAGCCTGAATGCAAACTGTCCTTATCTGAAAACTGCTACCAACAGTGGCATGTCCCATCGGGGCTCTGGGCCTGCTGCAGGATGCTGGGGTGTGCAAAGGTGAGGGGGGGCAGCAGGAGTTGCAGCAGGAGTCCTGGAGAAGCAGCAGCAAGCTTGCAACCAGCTGCTTTCAGCAGGGAAGCTGCAATTGCGCAAGGCAGCACCTAAGCCAGCATTTGGTCTGTTAGTCAGAGGGAGCAGAGGTCATTCGCCAGGGAGCACCCAGAGCATATAAAGGATGAGAACCAGGAAAAAGACACGCGACTCCCAGGACAAGGGTGGCTCAGTGGGTATGTATGGCTTGGCTTTGGTTCAGCAAGAGCTGTGGTACAAAACTATGGAAACTGCTCATGTCTGAAGTGGTGTTGCTGGGGAAGGGGAAACAGTGGAAAGAGAGGTAAGGTTTCTACCTGGAAAACTACTTCAGAGCTAAACCAGAGTGTGTGGGTGCTGCTGATGGGCATATCAACAGAAGCGGGCAGCAGAGGTAAAGCACGGCAGCTTTTGCACAGTATTGTTCGTTTGTGCACGTATACATGTGCCTATACATAGCAAAATGCTTCTTTTTGACCTTGGTTATCGGTGGAATGTAGTTGTGTGCACCTCGGGATCCATTTTGTTCCAACACCACTGGTGGTGCCATGGAGTTGTAGATTTGGGGGCACTCGGGGTGATATGCTGGGTGTGCTGGGCCTGGGCCACCTCTCAGGAGATGAGTGTGTGGCAGAGGCTTCTCCAGGCTGCTGCCTGCTCTGCACCACAGCCCCCGTCCACACAGGGACATGGTGCGCTTATACATGGGGAGAGGAAGGGAAAGCCTGTGGTCAGCCCTGTCTGCCAAGGGCACGGTGTGTGTGGCAGTGAGCACTGCTCGGCTGCATTTTCACCATGCGCTGCTGTTAATCTCATTATGTGGCAGTTGGGGAGCGCCTCCTTTGGCCAGGAGGCTGGTGGGGTCTTGCCCCTAAACCTTATCCTCCTGCTGCTCCTGTGCACACTTCTCCCTGTGGTTCCTGCAGTCCTGCCTGCTGCTGGGCATCCCTGTCCCTGCATAGGACTCCCATGCTGTCCTTGCCTGGTGTTCCCACTGCACGGCCTGTCCATGGTCTGTCCCCTCCCCTGCCTCTCCTGGCTCCTGCTTCTTCTTAAATCATCCTGAACCCAGACTCCCCTCTAGGGCTGCCATTTTGGCATGCCATGAGGTGTTGCATCAGCTGCAGAGGTGGCGGGTATTACCTGGGGCCTCGTGCATGAACAAGCAGGGACAGCTGGCCAGGGCAGGGGAAGGAGGTGTCCGGTGAGGGACAATGGGTGCCGTGGCCCCCACTACACCCATGGGTGGTGGGGTTGGCTGCACTCACTCCAAAGATCCCTGCCAATAGCCGGGTGACTTGCCCAGGAGAGGGCACAGTAGCATTTTTGCTGCTCAGCAGCCCTGTTCAGTAGCAGCAGGAAAACACCTTGTCATTTAACCCTCAGCAGGGGCCAGTGACCGAGGCAATCCCACCAGCTGTTGCTTTGCCCTTCAAGGCCATGCCTCACCTAATGGGAGCAGACACTGGTGTCTCAGATAAGGTCAGCCCAGCCACACTTCTGGGGCCTGAAGGAAGCTGCAAAAAGTCATGAGTAAATCACATGGAGACTTTTTACAAGCATTCTTCCCTCTTATGGCATAATTCAACATCCCTTATCCTCTCCATGTACTACCAGGGGAAAAGGGTCAGCCATCCAGCAGCAAGCTGTGTCTGACAGCAGAGATGTGTCCAGGCCAGTCTATAAGTGATGCGGAGCCACAGGAACTGCTGGCAGAGCCACGGACCCCTTTCCTACCTGTTGACAATAGTCAATACAAATGCAATGCCAGAGCCTGTATCTCTCTGGTGTCGGATGTGGGTAACGCGCTCAATGGCATCATCTGAGTCCTGGGCTAGTAATATATTTATTCCACCATATTCCTGGAGACTTGCATTTAATACTTAAATTCTGCATAGATGTGTGATTCTGCTGTGAAAATAATCCCATTCCCTTTGTAATGTTTTAACAGAATTTACAGGTATTAATGCTATCATCCCTTGCTTCAAGAGGTAAATGCTTCCTGTTTTTCTTCTTGTTCCTCCCAGCATCCTGAAACTCAGGCCCTCCCTTGTCACACAAGGGCAGGGAGCCCCAGGGCTGGGAGGGGAGGGCTGCTCAGTGGGGCAGAGACAGGCAGCAGTGCTGCCTGTGCAGGCAGGACAAACATGTCAAAGCTGGGCAGGGGCAGGCAGGACACGAACTGTCCGAAGGTGCGCTGTTAGACACCTGTAATGCCCATAGCAGAAATGCCCGTGGGCTGTGCGGGGACATGGCGGCTGGAGAGGACTTCCCCGGGGAGCTGCCCTGGGACCCTTTCCAGGCAAAGGAGCAGCAGCCCGTGGTTATGGGGTCCAAAGCTCAGGCTGCTTTCCTGCTGATGATTTCTTTGCTAAGGATGTGTGGTTGTGCACTGGGAGCAGGAGACAGCCCTTGTAGCTGTAAGAGCACAGGAGCCTTTGCATCTTATCACTGTGCTGCTTAGCGGAGCAGTGCCAAGCTTGGGCACAGGGCAGGGAGTGTGTCTGTGTGGGACTTCCTATGGAAGCATCCTCTATTTTTTTTTTTTTTAATTAAAGTTCCAAAGCTGAAGTGAGAATGGCAGAGGGTGGTGCCGTGCCTTGCAGGGGGTAGTGGGGAGGGAAGGGGCCACAGGTGGAGGTGGAGATGGAGGTGCAGGTGGAGTTGTTACATGGGTCAGGTGTTTTTGGGGATGGTGCTATGGAGCAGGAGCTCTGCTGCTCCCAGAGGTTGCAGTCCTTCACTGGGGAGGGATGGGCAGGAGCAGGGCTCCAGGGGCCATGGTGGCCCCAGGGAACTGAGGAAGAGGAGGATGAAGTACTAGTACAGACAGGCAAGTGGAGGAGGGATGGGAACTGGTGACTGAGCTTAGGGTGATGGAAAGGGACAAGGAAAACCTGCTGCCTTGAAGGCTGCTAAGAAAGCAGGCAAAGAAGGAAGGGAGAGGGAGAGGGAGAGGGAGAAGCAAACAGGCCGAGATGCTCAGGGAACAAAGCAAAGATTAAGGTGACTACTGAGAGCTTGAGAAAGCTAGGACTGAGCTGTAGTAGCTTTGGGAGACTGTGAACATTTAAAAAAAAATAAGCAGATAATGATGAAAGATGAACTGGGGCTGAGAAGACAGGATTGAAGTGTTGAAGCACTGAGGTTCTGAAGCAGAAGGACCTCTGTTCTTACGGAGGCATTTTACTTGCATAGGCAGGGGGATGAGGTGCTGCTGCCTTTGGTGGGGGCTGGTTTTGGGGAGGGCTTTGCTGCAAAGGACAGTGACAGCTCCTGGCAGTGCTGTGCCCCTCACTTTGTGGTAGGGGTGGCAGTGCGGACCTCTCAGGGACCTGTGCTGCCCTCTCTGTCTTCAAATGCAGCAGCCTGAGTAAGACACCCACTTCAGAAACACCTGCAGCATCTTTCTCTGATGGCTTTTCCTTCCAGACCACAAACTGCCTGGAGGGACCTGACCCTGTGCTGGCAATGGCCTCTCACCATGTGATCACGGTCCAGCCCCAGTTTTCAGCTGCCCCACGGGCAGGCGAGTGGCAGTCGGGGCTGATGGACTGCTGCTCTGACTTCAGTGTGTGTAAGTGCATATGTATCCCTCGTTCCTGATATTGGCTCATGATGTGTTTCTGATGTTTTTCTCACTCCTTCTGCAGCATCGTCCGTGCTGCAAACCCCACTTTTGTGGGTACCAGCAGTGGAGCAGCTCTCGTCTGAGGTCAAGAGCCACGGCTCACATGGCCACATCCCCAGGTGGCTTTCCCCCCTTTCCTCTTTTTTTGCACCCCTCAGCCAAGCCTGTGTCTTGCTGTCCCACAGGTATTTGCGGAGCCTTCTGCTTCAGCTGCCTGGGGTGCCAAGTTGCCGCGGACATGGACGAGTGCTGCCTGTGCGGCCCCAGCGTGGCCATGAGGACGCTCTACCGCACCAGATACAACATCCCAGTCAGTGACCGACCACAGGGCCTGCCCCGCTGGCAGCAACAGCTGCGAGCTGGGTGCTGGGGTGTGGGCTCAGGAAAGGAGAAAGGGGTGCCTGAGGGGAAGAGCAGCAGCGGGGAGCTGCATGGGCAGCCCTGCAGGCAGGGAGCCAGGGACACCTCTGCACTCCTGCTTTAACCCGGGGTAATCCCATCACACACTGCCTCACCCCAGTCCTCACTGGGCATGCGTGGCAGCATGCTGTGGGGCCAGGGGTGAGCTGCCTACGGGTGCTGATGATGAAAAATAGGAAGACTTAAAAGCTGACGTGGGAAGGGGTTATTCATTCAATGTCCCTTGCTCCACAGGGCTCCATTCTGGGTGACTACGCATCCACCGTGTTCTGCCCCATGTGCACGCTATGCCAGCTGAAGAGAGACATCAACCGGAGGAAGGAGCTGGGCATATTCTGGTAAGCTAGGTGTGCTGGCGTTGGTTTATGAAGTCACTGCTGCACAAAGCCGAGTGGGTTCCCAGAGTCTCCCTTTCCACTGATGCCTGAGTTAAGACACAGGATGCAGTGCTGAAACAGCAATGGCCAGGTGAAAGGGTGACCTGTCCTGCAGCAAAATGTTGCTGGGAACCTCTTGCAGGATGGAGGATCTGCTCAGGGCCCATCACCTGGGTCCAGCGAGGCAGGACTGGGGTGTGGACAGACAGACAGACACACACACGTACGTTGTGGCAAGGCATGGCCCTGCTCTCTGACCCTCCTCTTCTATCCCATTGCAGATGCCACCATCCTCGCTGCACCCTGCAGAGCCACTGCAGGCAGGAGTCGCTGCTGCCCTGGCCCTTGGGAAACACACCACAGGGGGTTTGCCTGGATTGTGGTTGATCTCCCCCTTCCCTGGGTAACAGCAGCAATAAACAGCAGTTTGTCTTCCTGCCTGTGTGTTGTTATTTATTTCTCTGTGTCCTCCTGCAGCACCAGTGGACAGTGTTGTACTTTTGTATGCTGTGCCATCAGAGCAATGTTATCAGGTAAAGGAGACTTTCTCTTGCAGACCTATGCTGGGTTGAGGCCAGACCACAAAGTTCAGTGAGAAGATAAAATAGAACAAAACAAAAGCCAAGCCAGCTGCAGACAGCTCAGCTTCTCTGTGGACAGTGGCAATGTGCAGAGCTGGTGACAGCATCACCCCATGCTCAGAGAGGCCTGAGAGCACTGAACCCACCCCTGTTTCTGCCTAGACCGTCCCCAGCACCAAGACACAGAAGGCGGCAGCAGGGGAGTGATGGTGATGGTGTGGGAATCGCAGTCCCTCTCAGCTTCCTCTGCACAAACCTTGTTAGGAGCCTGTCGCCCAGGAGCTGCTGCTCTGTGGCATGAGAGGCCTGGAGCTGTGGGTGTTGGGTGTAATACGCTGTGGTGGAAGAGCTGGGACAATCTGTGCCTTGCTGGAGCTTGGGGGTTGCAGGGGTTTATCTGTTACCTGCTGTAGTGAAGAACAGGGAGGAGGAGGTAACTGGCTCTGCAGCTGCCGAGTGCTGGCCCAGATTGGTTTAAGCTCTGTTGCTTTTAACGGAAAAAGGTGGGTTTTGCCCAGAGTGGGTGGTGGGCTGGGGCTGTACGGGGCCTTCAGGCTCTGGCACATCTATGCTTCTGTTCTGGCACCTTCAGAACAGGTGTGGATTTTACTCAAAAATACCTTTCCCCCCTGTTTTCCCTGCTGCAACTCCCATTGCATTTTCTGCAGTGGCCGGAGCACCATCACATCCCTGGCATGAAGGGGTGAGGCTGTGTTCCTGCTGACAGCGTGTACGCATGTGTTTGCACACTCAAAACACGTGTGCACAGAGAAGCAGGAGAGGCCATTTGTGGCATGGTGACAGCCTGAGCTGGGAGCTGACAAGTGTGTCTGTCTGCTGTGGGGACAGATGTCACTGTGCTGGTCTGTGCATGGCTGCCCAGCATGCTGGGTCACCTCTGCTCACTCTTGGCTGCTGGTCCCAAATCCCCATCACCTGCAGCCCACCAGGCACAGAGCATGAGTGGGAGGCTGGGTCTGAGCCTCCCCAGTGTGGTGCAGGCAGCTGCATCATTTGGGGTGGCCAGGTCAGTGACAGCCCTTCTGCTCTAGGAGCTCGTGGATGAGCTAAGAGAGCCCAGACACAAGGCCTTCAAAGCCACCCAACCATGACTACTGGGGGTCCCCGTCTTCCTTCCCCCCCACCAAGTGACAGAAGAACCCTGTGTCCCCAGCATGGGGCTTCTGCGGATCCCCTGCCTGCCCATCTCCCATCCCACCATGATGTTTTTTATGGCGTCCCCTGACAGTCATTCCTGCTTGGGGCTCTTCCACCCCTAGCAAGGGCTGCCAGGACCCTGTGGCTTTGCCCATCCCTGATCATGGGGGGGGTTTCGTCTCCTATCCAGGGCTGTTTCTCCCACAACTCATGGAGAGGTCGGGCCATTGGGACTGGCGACCAGAGCTCTGACCCCTGCAGGGACCTGGGTCCTCACAGGGCTATTGTCCTTGCAGGCAATGCTGTGGCAGTGCAGTGAGGAGGCAGGAGCAGCCAGCCCCAAGCCTAGGTGAGGGGCACTAGTGCCCACCTTGTCCAAGGAGCATCAAGGGGCTGCAGGCGATGCCTGGTGAGTGCCCAAAGCAGCAAACAGCCCCGCATCTGACCACACCATCAGGGCTGAGCTTGGGGGGGTGGGGGTTGGGGCTCTTGCGGCTGGCCAGGGCACAGGGGTTTCAGGGTCATGCCGCAGGATAGGTGCTGTGCCCATGGCAGAGCGCCATGGGGCTGAGCATGCTGGGGCTGTGTCCGGCTGTTGCTCGGGAAAACCCCAGGGTGGGTGGTGGTGTCGGTTGTTGCTGCTCACCCAGCTGGGGAGCAGTGTGAGTGTTGCTGGGGCTTGGTGCCTTTCCCTGGCCATGCAGGGTCGCAGGAGGTCTGCAGCACTGCATGGGGTGGCACTGGGGGGGCGGTCCGCAGGTGCCTCCTTCTGGGCTGGCTGGTACCAAGCACCACGTGGAGCTGCCCTGGGCAGGTTTCTTCCTTCTCTGGGGGTGGTTTCTGGGCACAAGGCTAGCCCTGCTGGGGACCCCATCCTCTGTGCAGGGGCTGTGGGGTGGGCATGGCTGCACCAGGCTGAGATGGGTGACGCCAGCCTGGGTCAAGCATCCCTGTCCCTGTGGGAGCCCCATGCTGGGCTGCTCAGGCTGTGCAGTTGTCACTGCCATGACCTATGAGGATGTCGTGACCCACAGGTGTGTGAAGATTATAACAACAGGTTTGCAGGATGCTGTAGCACACAAGGACATGGAGGCTTTGTTTCTGTGAAGGTCTTTATTACAAGTTGCTACAAATGACCACTAGTAAAGCAAGTACATACTTATGATCACTTACCTATAGGCACACCTATATGTATTATTTGAGGTGTTACCGGCATGACACGCCAAACTGCTGCCAGGAGCAGGGATGATGGAAAAGCCTTGTCACAGATGAGCCGTGTCACGGAGTCAGGAGTCAGCCAGGCGTCCCTGGCAAGGTTTCATCTGGGAGATCTCTGCAGAGCAGCTCTAGCAGAGAAGCTCATCTTGGGTGGTACCGTGTTACTTGTATACCTTTTTGGTGTAGATGTGTTAAGTGGGTGTAAGACACCACTTGACAAAGCAGCTGTTGCTGGAAGGTCAGCTTGCTGTTGTTGTGGTTTCTGTGCTTGCTGTCACTGCGCTTTGTGTGTCCTGGCTCACAAGGAGGTCTGAGCTTCCTGCTGAGCTCATCAGGGATGCCTGGGGCTCCTGGCTCAGCACTTGTCCCTCTTGGCCAGCCCATTACTGGGTCACCTCTGTGGCTGCTCCTGCAGCTGTGCTGAGGCACTGCTGGAGCAGGGCTGGCTGGGCCGGGGGCTGCCCCCATTGCCTCTCCCCACGCTGTACAGTCATGGGTGTGGGGCAGGCAATCCCCAAGGGGAGTCAGTGCTCTCTAGGGAGCTCCCACAGCCCCCCAACGAAAGCCCCTCCCCCGTGGTTTTTGCATCGTGTTTTGGGGGCTCGGAGCTACAAAGGGAGTTCAGGGACAGTGGAGCAAGTGTTGCCAGGGTCTGATCCAGCTGCAGCCTGTTGGTTGCCCTAGTGCTGCTCCCTGGTGCTTTGTGCTGTGCTGAAGTGCACCCTGCTTGGTGGAGGGGTTTGAGCAATGTGACTCTTCTGGCTGAGGAGGGGACAGGCATCTCCTGTGGGGTCTCTGGGGCTGGGCTGTGCACCCAGGAGCTCAAACGGTTTTTCCTCCCCTCACAGT
This sequence comes from Morus bassanus, assembly GCA_031468815.1. Classification (NCBI taxonomy): domain Eukaryota; kingdom Metazoa; phylum Chordata; class Aves; order Suliformes; family Sulidae; genus Morus; species Morus bassanus. The sequence goes on from CM062570.1 coordinate 19,454,017, forward strand.
GAGGGACGAGACTCTGCTGCTTCATGCTGCTGCCTCACCCGCACCCTGCACCCCCTTGCAGCAGGGCTGCCCCACGAGAGCTGGGGGGATTCCCCCCCCAACTTCTGCCCTCAGGAACAGGACTGGGAGAGACCCTCCACACAGAGAGGGGCACATGGCATTGATTTAATCCCTGAGGGAAGAGGCTGGGCTCCCCACTTGCAGAAGGATGACTTGCCTCCCTGCTGGGGACAGCCCTGCCTGCGCCTGCATGGTTCCTGGCTGAGAGACACCCTGCCTTGTTACAGTTCCAGCTGATAAACACTGCAGCTACTGGACACTCTGGATAAGAGATGCTTCTGGTTCTCACAGCTCCAGGTATTTGAAGTTCCAAGTTATTTCAGCTCCTGCTCCAAATTATGGCTCTGACTGATATCCTGAAGAAAATTGAATTTTCTTCTAAGTAATAACACTGAACCATGTGGGCCTGGCAAAACAGAATTTGGCGGCCAGAGAGGAGAGCTGAGAGATAGGGAAGCATTTGTTTTACGACTATATCCTTGAAGAGAGCTGAAAGACTGATAGAAAGGAACATCCCACCTCAGAAGACGCTGAGAACTGGATGATAAAGTGTATAGTCAAAAAGAACAACTAATTGGGATGTTGATAAGAACTAAGTGTCCTTTAGGTGAACTATCCTCAATATAAAACTAAAAATCACGCCCATAGGCCAGAAACCACCCCCACCCCCCACTCAAGTAAGCCCCCTACTCTCTGAGCATGTGTGGTAAATTTAAAGGGAGCTGCCCCTTTAAGGTGAAGTGAGAAAGAAATTAATCAATTATTAGCTGAGGGGTGTGAATATTAGCTGTTATTGACACATTTAACACCTTGTAGTTTCTTGGTGCTGTGTGCTAGCTTTGTGGAGTTACCACCTAGCAGCCATCTTTGCGCAAAAATGAAATTAATAAAATACCTCCACTCTGTGTGTAGTTTGGCATTTTGCACACCGGGCGAATGAACCCGCTTTTTGGGATAACATGACTACTGCACAGCTGGGATATGAGATATTCCACCTCTGGCTAACAGACATTCCGGTTATACTGCAGCTCCAACAGATGGATGCTCAGGCTTCTTTTGAGTTTCAGGTAATTCCAGCTCCAGCCCCTGTTCCTGGACAGTCCAGACACAAGGTGTTCCTGGTTTTTACAGCTCTGGCTGATGGACACTTGTGCTTCAAGTAGTTTGAGCTCCAGGTAGTGGATGTTCCAGCTCAGGTAATTTGAAGCCCTAAGCTATTTTAGCTCCAGCTACTGCCCATGCTGAAGAAGAGATGCTCCTGCTGCTTTCAGCTCTGGATTGTACAAGCTGCTTCTTGTTACAAGCTAATTAAAGCTCTGACCCTTCATCTGATGAGCTCCACCTAATTACAGCTCTGGTTTAATAAGTCCTCCTTCTTGTTAAAAGTCAATTAAAACAGCCTGGGCTTTTGACAAGGTTGTAAATCAGTCATTGTCATATCTTGACTATTAAGTGTCATAACTGTACACTGTCTAAATATTGTTTATTAATAACTATTCTTGTGGTTGTACAACCCTTGAGTTGGAAAACAGCACCTTTCCCCCCAGAGACTAGCTCAGCTGTTGAGTTCGGCCTAGTGCATGCCACCCTGCCTAACTGAGGGGACCAAGGCGACCAGACCCCCCTCCCGGCCCTGGGAGCAGAGCGCGGCCCTGCCCGCGCAGCTGGGGGCTCCCGCTGGGACCGACCTGTGGACAAGGGGGACCCCGTGGCTGGGCAGGGCTACCCGCGGCCCCTCTCCTGCTGCCCCCCGGCCGCCGAGGAGTTCCCGCGCCTGGAGGCCTCCCGTGGTGGCAGTGAGTGCGGTGTGACAGCTGTCCCCTGCCACGGCGGGGACGGCACCTGTCCCAGCCAGCAGCAGCCCATGCCACGGGGGGCTGGGAGCGGCCGTGATCCCTGAGCATGAATGTGCGTACGCTTAATCTGAGTGCTTCCTGGACAAAAGGGGGCAGGCAGTCAAGCACAGCACTGAGGGGGATCACGATGACACAAGATGGCGGCTCCCGGGTCCCACGGTGCTGCCATTGAGGAATGTCAGCCACCCGGTACAAAATGGCAGCACCCTGTCATAAACGGGCAGCCAAAGCAAAATGGTGGTGCCGTAGAATCAGTGGTACCTGTGCAGTCGCCTCCGGCTGTGGCACTTCCAGCCACAGTGAAACACCACCAGCCTCGGACGGTAAAACCTCCACAGTGACGCTACAGTACCCCCAAGCCCTGACTGTAGCATGTCCCCAGAGACACTGCAGTTTAACCAAACTCGGGCTGTTAAACCTCCCTGCTGACAATGCAATATCACCAAACCCTGACTGTAAACCCTCCCAAGGACACTGCAATACCATGAAACACCTACCGTAAATCCTCCACAGTGGTGCTGGAATACCACCATACCCCGCCTGTAAAAAAAACCTCCCCTCGGACACAGCAATACCACCAAATTTGGACTGTAAAAGCACCACAGGGATGCTGCAATACCACGCAGCTCCAACTCTTATACCACCTGCCGTACCACCGAAATACCACCCTAATACTGCTCAACAGGATTATTACCATTTCCTCCCATAAAACTGTCACAGTCAACTCCAGAACTACCAAACTCCTACCAGAAGACCTCCTCTGCAGTACTGCAAGTGTCACCAAACTCCTGCCTGGAAACCACCTCACGATCCCTGAGGTTCCACTCAGAAGCACCCAGGACAAACATGCAACAGCCTCATGACTGCCACTATGGTTGCAAAGTTACAGGTATGTGTGTAGCGCAATTTTAGTGGCATGAGTTAGAGCAAAATTGAGTATGCAAGTTACCATATGTGTGACAGAGGATGAAACTGCATTTAATTGGGTACAAACGACAAACATGTCGTGCTCACTCTTGCCTCGCAGTGCCACACGATTCCTCTCCCTTCTTCTGCACAGCTGCTGCAAAGGAAGGAGGACACAGTTAGAGCTGGGAAGCTCCATTCCTCTGCCTGAAGGACAGAGGGACTCCGAGCCCTGGAAGCAGCTCCCCACAGTGCTACTGGCCCTACCCATCAGCTTTTCTCACCAAAGTCAGTGAGAAATGCATAGCAGGGTTCCAGAGGGTGCTGGAGCTGGCTGGGCTCTGAGGCAGGCACCCTGGGCAAATGGAGCTTGGCATGCAAAGCAGCAGCCACAGGGGCTGCCACCCCTGCTTATGAGGGGCTCGAGCTGCTGCCTGGACTGTGAAGTGCCTGGCCAGGTCCTGAGTTACAGGGCAGCCCTGGCCCCAAAGGAGGCTCCTTCTCTCCAATTCAGGGGCACCCTGACCTGGAACCCTGGCTGCCAGCAGAGCTCCAAGGCTCCCAGACCCACAGCCTGCTTACAGGCAGGCAAGCAGATACCCAGGGAGCCAAAGAGCTCATCCTTCCCCCACAGCAATAGGAACAACTCTTGGCAGCCAGGCAGAGGAGAGGCATGGCCAAAGGCTGGGGGGCCAGGACCCCAGCCCCGATGACAGGGAGGGCTCACTTGGCCCCACGCATCTCAACCCCACACCTCTGAAAGGCCAGGGCCAGAGATACCCACCTGATTACAGGGGGTCCCTCCAAGCACCTCCTGCCGAGCAAGCAATCCTCACTGCTCGCTCAGCACTCCCAGCAAGCCCCACAGAGCAGGAGCCTCCAGCTTATGCTTGAGTTACAGGCTGGCCCTCCTGGCTGCAGCACACCATCATGTCTTCAGGAGCCCAGGAAGCCACCTTAAGCCAGCTGCGGGGAGGTCACTGCAGCCAAAATTAGCGCCAAAGGTGGGCCTGCGCCCACCCTCTGGCACAGCAGTTTCTCAGTGTGCATCCTCCAAAGGGCAAGGAGGGCTCATTCCTGCTGGCTGGCTAAAGCAGCTGGCTGCAGCAGTGCAGGCTCCCCAGCCCTGCTTACAGGAGGGAGGTCAGGCTGCTCCTGGGGGCAGAGGGCTCCTCAGCTTGTGACACACATCCCAAGGATGGGGCTGTCATGCTGACAGGTTGCCCAGGTGGAGACCCAGGCCCTGACTACAGGTGGGTCGCCTTGCCTGCACTGCTGTCAAGTGGCTTTGCTCCATCCATGGAAAGAAGAGGCAAGCCTGGATTCTCCCTCCACTCGCTGGCTGAGAGGGGACCCCCACCCCATGTGGCTGCACAGACCCTTTCTTTCTCTCCTGGGAAACTCAAGCTAAGCTGCAGCAATTTGATCAGAGGCCTAAAGGACAAGCTCGCTCACTCGCACACTCACACCAACATGGTCAAGGACAGGGGCAGGGGCAAGGGCAGGGACAATAATGACTTTCCAGAGAGGAGAAAGAGAGCTCAGTGCAGCCAACACCTTGAGGACCCAGCCCTAGCCACGAGCAGGGAAGGCGAGTGTCAGGACCTGCCCCCAGGCTGCATGGAGGCCAGAGCACTCAACACTCCAGGGGACTTCGAAGGCAGCCAAAGGGCAAATGCTGTGACATGCCTCAACGACAGGGCGTCACACTGGCCAGGCAACCAGCAGGCAGGGAAATGGCCCTCATCAGCTTATAGGGTGGGCTGGGGGTCCAGACAGCTCAGTTTCACCCTTGGGTGCAGAGACAGTGACTCTCCAAGACCCTCCTTACAGGGTTGTCACTCTCCCGAAGCAGCCAAAGGAGCAAAAGGCCAACAAAAGCAAAGACCTGAGCCCTGGTTACAGGAAGGTCACCCAGTGCAAAGCCAGCCAGGGTGCTGAAGGTGCCAGTGATGCTCTTGCAAGACCACAGCTCTGGTGACAGGGAGATCCCTTTGCCCAGGGTACCTTTGTCATCCCCCTCTTCAGTGCACTGCTCCATTTCGGGCTCACCCTTGCCTCACAGCTCCATACGCTGCCTCTTCTTTCTTCTCCACCAGTTGCTTCAAGGAGGACACAGTAAGAGCTGAGAAGCGCCACCTGCTAACTGCTACACCCAGGGATGGACTGGCTCTTGGAGCACCACTCCCTCAGTCAGGCCTGCAACCTACCAGCAGTCCACATCAAGGGCAGTTTTCCATCCTGGTGTCCTCCTCTCCTTTCTTCTCTGGCCTCGCTCTCCCACTCCCCACCGCCCTGTCACACCCTGTTTGGATCTCTCAAATTTACAGGACAATGTACTCTGTGATTTAAACTTTATTTCATGAGCTCATTGAGAAATACAACAAACAAACATAGGCTCAATCTCCGTTTAACCAGACTAGTCTGTTGCATGAATTCATTTATTCACCATTCAAGCCATAAGGTTTCATAACCTAGAACCCATACATCTTAATATTGTGCACCTATGAGCAAAAGAATAGAATTAGTTACCAAGCTGATGGTGAGAGCACTCATCCTTCCTTCTTCATCATGGTGTGGGTGTCCCCTGTATCACACCAGGAAACACGAAAGCCTCAGCAGTCCAGCTGCTGTTGGATCCACTTCAAAAGGGATAAGCTGATGTTTTATACCCTCCAGCTTGGAGGTTTGGTCTGTACCATTTCCATAAGTTAATGGATTCTGAGGAAACTGCCAGACAATAGATAATGGCTGTCAGAGACAGCACTTTCCAGGTGATCATGGGTGCATAACGGCCCTTTAGCTCTTTCTTGCCACCTGTCCTGCCTACCTGGTGCTCTCGCTTTGACCTAGTGGCGCAGCTCCCAGCATACATCAGGCCTTAGCATGAGCTGGGTTAGCCAAAAATCTAAGCAGGAGTTGAGTCACACCCCACCCCTTGGTATAGACCAAACATCCAGCAAACCCATTGCCTCGGTGAGTGGAGGTACTGTTACTCCTCTTGCCTCATGAGGGTTGAGGGTAGGGGAAGGTTTTGAGCACTTCCACTGAAGTCTGGCTACACAGTTTGTAATCAGGTAACAATTGATGGTGCCTGCTTCCAACATGGCAAGATAAGTGATAAACACAGATATACAAGCACACTAATAACAAAGTTAATAAAATAGATCACAATAATACAATTATCGTAGGATGTAACATAAGATGCACTATGCCAGCTGCAGATGGCGCATATCCCATAGAAATGTCATACCAGTGATGTCCAGCACTTTATTCAATTTCTGTTGCAATCCTGACAATTCGCCTGGTATGTTTGACAGCAATAGTCACCTGGTTTTGGTATGTAACAGCTTTCTCATAGCTGGCAATTAAGGCTTCCAGTTCTTCAATTTGAGAGAATACTGTGTCCCATATTGGTCCCAAGGGTGCAGACCAAGGTGTAGGCCAGGATTCCACCAGCACTGATGTGAGATTTGCTTTCTGGTTTCTGTAAAGTTGTCCACAGGTTTCTAGTCCTGTAATGTTGCACCAGCATTCTTGGGCAGGAGCCATCGTTTTGTTCCCATCATTCCATAGAACGTCATAAGGCAACACCACACATATACAACCAGGTTTTCCCTTAAGTACAACTGTGCAATTGTCATACACTGAGTCTAAATAACCGGTACCTGAGGATATATCACTGGAACATGGGTCTTGTCTTACTAAACACTCGGAGCAGTACTATTCATGGTTTCCCCATTGTTCACATCCACAAGTATCAATTAGACTGCCTTGGTCATCTATCTGTTTGTGCCCTTGAACTGCTGCCCTTATTCTGTTAACTACTATGATGGGAAGTGGGGTGTATTGGTAAATGGGTTCTTCTCCAATTTTCTGATTCACTCTGCGGTAATAGATCCACTTAACAGGTTACTTTTACTTCCTATCTCTGAGTATACAGTTTTGAGGAACCGGGTGTCATGGAGGTGCACAAAATCAAATTAGGCAGATGGCGTAACCCAAAATAATATTTATTCTAATCAAAAGTGTTTTGGTACTTTGACGAACATTAGTAAACCACAGCTTCAGGATGCTAACCAGGCTTAATATAGCTGACTTAAGAATTCCTAAGCTTTAGAACACTCATAGAATCATTAAGATTGGAAAAGACCTCTAGGATCATCAAGTCCAACTGTCAACCCAACACCACCATGACTCCTAAACCATGTCCCAAAGTGCCACATCTACATGTTTTTTTGAACTCCTCCAGGGATGGTGACTCCACCACCTCTCTGGGCAGCCTGTTCCAATGCCTGACCACTCTTTCAGTAAAGAAATTTTTCCTAATTCCAACCTAAACCTCCCCTGATGCAACTTGAGGTCATTTCCTCTCATCCCATCACTAGCGACCTGGGAGAAGAGACCAACACCCACCTCACTGCAACCTCCTTTCAGGCAGTTGTAGAGAGTGATGAGGTCTCCTCTCAGCCTCCTCTTCTCCTGGCTAAACACCCCCAGCTCCCACAGTCACTCCTCACAAGACTTGTTCTCCAGACCCTTCACCAGCTTCGCTGCCCTTCTCTGGACATGCTCCAGCACCTCAATGTCCTTCTTGTACTGAGGGGCCCAAAACCAAACACAGTTTTCGAGGTACGGCCTCACCAGTGCTGAGTACAGGGGCACGATCACTTCCCTAATGCGATGACTCAACATGCACAATCACTCACCTAGGAAGATGGGGGCCCTCAACCTGGAGGCGTTACCTTGGGCGGCGTCCCGACCCAAGGGGAGAGCCCCCGACTGCAGACCCGCTGCCCTCCGGAGGGACCCCATTTACGCCCTAGTCGGGTCTGAGCTGTGGTCACGTAGGGCCACGGCAGTTCCCGCTGGCCGAGGGCTCCATCTGCTGGCGACCGTGTGCGTGACAGCAGGCACAGCGCGGGCGTTCGGGCGCGACAGCCAGCGGCCGCGATTTCAACGGTCGGAAAGCCCCAGGCGCCGAGGCCTTTATCAAGGCAGGTGAACCCGCCACACCGGGATTTGCAATCCTGGCACCGATCCAAGAATAGGGCCCCTAACACAGCAGGATTTCCACTGCGGACCCAGTTGGCTTGTTGTTCCTATTCATTTAAAGCAAAGGTTTGCATAGTAACGCATGCAACGGCACTGCCGGGGTTAGAAACAAAATTGTGAACATCAAGTGTACATGTTTTTCAAACTCTGTTTGCGCCTTTTCCCTGGGTTAACACTAAGTGTAAGGATTTTAGTAGCTGTCTTTAACCCCTTTACCCTATCCATGTTCTGACCAATTATAGCTTGTTTGCTTAATTGTCCTAGCCTAGACACCTTATTGTTAACAACCTCCAAGTCCATAGAGTTTAACACTCCTGTGCCCCAGCCAGCAGCTCCCAATCCTGTTGAAAGATCTCTAGCTGTGCGGATTTTCCAGTGAGACTTAAGCCACTGATTATATATAAGTATTGTCCATGTGAGCAATCTGAGTACACTTTACTAATATTAACATTGTCCCAGCGAATCTTCAAGTAAAATTCATGTACTTCAGAAGTAAAAACTGCAAGTCTTTCAGGAAAGCCTTGGGCAACTGTTACTGGTGGTATAGTCGTGGTAGGGAAATGTCAAATTGCATACTGCCTGCTGCGGCACGTGAACCATGACCTTGATGGTTCATCAGCACACAGACTCCAATAATGAATCGCAACATCTCCATTTCCAGCAGGCATTGCCATCCCTTGTTGGGGTTATCTGATATTGTTACACATGTGCAATTGTGCAAAAGGAGAGACTTAATAGGTCCTTCAGTGGTATCGTGATCATATTGTAGGGCAGTGTCCCCATCTATAATGAGAGTATTAGTCTCTCCAACCCAAGTCCAGATGCCTGGATACAGACTACTAATGCTTAAGCAGAAGGTAAGGTTGGTGTGCATGGTCAGGCAGATACCTTGGTTCTTGCTGGTGGGTTTTAAAACTGGTGGGTTTTGGATCTGTTGGGCCTTACTGTCCATGTTAAAGCAGAGGTTACCAGCTTCTGTGGGTTTGCTTGATTATTGCATTGTGCATCTACATTTATGTGATAGAATGCCAGATTCCCCAATGCAAGGATTAGAATTGTCCAGTACATGAAGGTTCCTGTCTTTTTACATGTTAACATTCTTTCCAGTGATAGCACTTTACCACAGAGAGTATTAACAAAGTTCCAGGGAATACTTAGTGTACTTTCTAGATGGATACTTTCCATTGTATGCAGGTTGAACAACAGCTTTTCACTAATTTGTCCAAGAGTTCAACAGTTCCTAGGAAGAGAGAAAGAAGACTTAGGTCTTGGATCATATCCAAGCCTCAGTAATGATTAATTTTACTCCAACATCATCCACAGTTTCCCATATTCCTTTCCCTTAAAAGTGCTGCAAAGTGGCACAGCATTTTCCAAGTGGTGGGTGTTGAATTCTCATCCGATCTCCTGGATGCCACACAAAGCATCCTGATGGTGTTGGTGCAGCACAGGGGATTGTTCATAACCTCCATATAGTGGACTGCCAGTAGGAGTCTAATGTGAGTTCAGTGCTCGTACGGTTTCCCATAAGATCCTCCCCCAATTACCATTACCATTTCAGCATTTGAGCTGTTGTTTAAGCAACCCATTCCATCTTTCTACTAGACCATTGCTCTGAGATCGATAGGGTAAGTGGATTGGGTGCCCAGCAAGCCATCAGTTTAATCCTGCTACAGTTGCCAATCCAGATGCAGTGCATGTAGGGTAAGCATGACCCAAACCACTTACTATTTCAACTCCGGTCATAATACATTTCCATTCTTCAGAAGTACATGTCATGGGTCTGACATAGTCAACTTGCCAGGTACCCCAAAGGACCTTCCCGTCCCTCAGGTTTGCTTGTTGTTGACTTTTGACAAGATAATCCCTCATATCATTACAAAATCCACAAGTGATCACTAGTTGAACTGCTTGTTGTTCAGAAAGTGGCCATCCTCGTCTTGCTGCATGCTGATATAGGTCATATGCACCAGTGTGTCCCAACCACTCATGCAGCCATTTACCTAACCATTCAATACTCAAGGTAGAGGAAAAACCTGTCACATCTATACTGGCTAGGTGGGTGGCCATATTGTTCCATTTGGCCATGAGTAGTATTTTTCTGGTGTTCATCTCTGTGCCCTATAGCAATAGGATGGGGGTTGGTGATCTGGTATGTTTGTTCCCAATATTTTCATTCCCATACATCTTGATTCCCTATCTGCCAATTGTGTTTTGGCCAATTTCCTAGCCATTGTGTAGCACTGGCCTATACAGCATAGGAATCAGTGTGCCATTTCTAAGAGCTAATACGATGGCATAGAGCTCTGCTAATTGAGCAGAACCTCCTACTCGTTCAGTTACTGCAAGTTCATCAGCTAAAGATACAGCAGCAGCCATTCCTTGCCATCTTCCCTGTATTTTACGAGCACTCCCATCAGTAAATCAGACACCAACTGGTCGGTCAGGATTGAATTCAGGAGCATCCTGGTGTTGGGAATCCTGATTTAGGATCCTGCCAACTATGCCAATTTGTCATGAATGAGTGATTTAGGTCACTTAAAGAATCACCATCAAAAGTATTAGCAAAAGTGGTTTTAATATGATGGGTAAAAGTGCAGCTTAACAAAGTTCAATGGCAAGGTTCACTCAATTACTGCATGGAAGAAACAGACAAAGGAAAACTGAGTTACACTCGAGTTAGAATGATTCACAGAGAGACCAGGGACACAAGTGTAAGGAGGACCCTCCCGTTGAGTCACAATGTTCAGAGTGGACCCCCCTGCTTTCTAAACTCTTTCCTCAGAAAGGAGTCTAGGTGTGGCTAGGTCCAAACCTAGTGTCAGACTTGGTCAACGGTTTATATCTAAGGGATCATATATGGACAATTTATGTAATGTTTCATTAGCATCAATTCAGCATGCAATCAAAGTTACTGTACTACAAGGTTATGCACAATATCAGTCACTTACCAAAGATCTGCCATTGATAAAAGGTCTCTCTGCCTCTAGGAGCAACCTTGAGAGGCGTCCCAGCAAAAGGGGAGATCACCGCCATGCAGCCAACATGCACCGCCCAGCAGGGAGATCTCAAAGAAGGCTCACTTAGGCTGTCATATTTATAGGATAAAGCAGTTGGCTTGTAGTCAAATTAAATGCAATGGAAAAGGTATGCAGGAGACTCCTTGTACCTACAACTTTCTTTGTTCCTTGATAAATGTCTCTTGGAAAATCCACTTGCTATTCATGTGTCAATCGCATGATTGGTGTTCCAAGCTCGTATGCATCAATGCTCACTGTGTCACTCTGCTCCTTTGTGGGTTTTCATGGAACAGATTGAAACTGGAGGCATTCACAGCCTGGCTACAGCTCAGGTCTTTACCTCTTCTGGAGCCTGCACCAAACCACTGCCAGTCTGGTCAAGGGGTTGAGCGCACCTGTCACACCTGGATAGGAGAGCATGGAGGTTCTGTGTATTCTATAGGCATTCCTATACATTCCATTACTTCAGTAACTTTGTTCTCCTTAGTCAGGCCAAAATCTAAGCAAGAATTTAGTGAACAGTCACTCCCTCACCCATTTACTGAAGACAAACCTCTTGTTGAACTTCCCAGAAGGTGCTGGTGATCCTTCGTCTCCCTTCCTCCAGAGACAATGTCTCCATGAGTGTGGGAAAATTACAGAAGAATGTCGAGGAGGACTGTAAACACTCTCAAGTGACTTGCAGCTGGGGTGTCGAAGAACACATATATTATACTAATTGTTGTTTGCCCTTGTGTGTTGGACAAGTAGAACATCTGTGTTTAGGTAACGTAGGCCTGTGGTAGACTCAGAGGCACCCTATCGAACACACTTGAGATTCCCGCCCTGCTGTGGGAAATATCAAAGCACAGTGGTAAACTACGCCTGCGTGAATCCCTGATATACAGGCGAAAACAGCGGGTTCAGTGATCCTCTAGCAAGGACCGAGCTCTGCATTGCCTGTGCCCCCGCCTGTGTGCCTCTGCCCGGTTGCTGCTTTGGGGATCCCCCAATTGGCGAGGTAACAAAAATAAATTTACTCTTTGCATTTCATCTGAAGTTTTGTGGTTGTTCCTGTATCCTGCCTGTGTTGGCACGCACACAATGAGTTTCTCTTGATCTTGGGCTTCAGAATTCTAAAGGAAAATGCCGTAGCTCAGTTTTTTAAATTGAATCAGTCCCTATGCTGATGTTCCTTTTCCATTAAAATCCCGCTATATAACCCCCTCTTCATCCCTCCTGGACCAGAGTGCCTAGAGCCGAGATAACTACACAAACCAAGAAGGTCATTCAGCATGGACTAAAAATCTTCATGCTTTCTGCTACTTTCACCATTTTGCAATATCATAGCTTCTCCCACAAAAATGCTGCCAATGTCTTCCCTTAGATGTCACCCTCAAAAATGCTTACCCCATCCTAAGTAACCTCAACCTTACTCTCATCAGTGATGGAGCTTGCCCTGTCCCCTCAGTACCTCCATCTTTCTCCTCCAAAATGCTGGTTCTGTCCCCTTTAAGAAACCTAACCCTTTCTCCTCCAAAATGCTTACCCAGTCCCCTCTGAGGTACCTCAGCTTTTCCCTAAAAAGTGTCACCTCTCTCCTCTCTAAGTTACTTCAGCTTTTCACACAATAAAAGCTCATTTTGTCCCAAGATACCTCAATTTCTTCCCCCAAAATATCACCTCTGTCCCCTCAAAGTTACCCCAGCTTTTCCCCAAAAAATGTCTATTCTGTACCCTCTGTTATCAATTTTCACCCAAAAAAAATTCACTGCTGTATCCGCTAAGTTACCACAGCTTTTCCCAATATAACATGCCTTCTATGCCCTCCAAGTTAATTCAGCTTGTCCCCAAAAAACATTCCCTGTCCCCTCTGAGTTACCCCAGCTTTTCACCCCCAAAATGTTCCCTCTGTACCCTCTAAGTTACCTCAGCTTTCCCCCTTGCCAAAAAAAGGTCCGCTCTCTCCCCTCAGGTTACTTCAATTTTTCCTGCCAAAAATGGCACCTCTGTCCCCTCTGATTAACCCCAGCTTTTCCCCCTCAAAAGGCCCCCTCTATTGCCTCTGAGTTACCTCAGGTTTTCCCTCAAATCTCACCTCTGTCCCTTCCAAATTACCCCACTTTTCCTGTCAAAAAACGCTCATTTTGTCACCTTTATGTTACACCAGCTTTTCCCCCAAAAATGTTACCTCTGTCCCCTCAAATTTACCTCAGCTTTTCCCCTCAAAAGTGTCACCTTTGTCCCCTCTAAGTTACTTCAACTTTCACCCCAAATATGTCACCACTATCCCCTAAGTTATCTCATCTTTTCCCCAAAAAAAGTCTCCTCTGTCCCCTCTAAATTACCCCAGCTTTTCCCCAAAAAATGTTTCCTCTGTTCCAAGTTAACTCAGGTTTTCCCCCAAAATCACACCTCTGTCCCCTCTGAGTTATCCCAGCTTTTCATCCCAGAAATGTCCTCTCTGTCCCAAGCTATCTCATTGTTTCTCCAAAAATGTCTCCTCTGTCCCCTCTGATTTACCTCAGGATTTCCCCAAAAATGTCACCTCTGTCCCTTCTAAGTTACCCCAGCTTTTCCTCCCCAAAATGCTCATTTTGTCACCCCTATCTAATCCCATTTAATCTTTCTCACATTTGTGTTGCCAGCTCACAGGCCAAGCACTCCAGCAGCATCCCTTCTCTGCCCACACTCTGCAGCAGCATCCTGTCCTGCATGGAACAAGCATCTGGGAAGAGCTACGGAGGTGAAGGAAATAAGGCTCTTCTCCACATGTTTTTAAGCATTTATTTCACAGATCTCACAGACCTTTCCAGCTGTACAGGGGCTGCCACTGGTAGCAGGAAAATGCAGATTTTGCCTTAATCTGGGTCAGATTACACCCCTCGGTTCACCCCCAGGAGTCCTACCTGCTCCCCCTGCCCTGGGCTGCCAGGGGTGGGGAAAGCTGCGGGAGCCCAGCCCCAGCAGCCCCCAGCCAGCACAGGCACCAGGGCTAAGACACCTCTGTCTCCAAAACATGCACAGAAGCCTTTAACTCCCCAGGGCTGGCTGCTGGCCATGCCCTTGGGCATGCTCAGGTGGCCACAGGAGGGAAAACTTCCTCCGAGCCTTCAACCAGAGCAGAATTTTAATACCAGGGTGGCATCTGAGTATATGTGTGTGTGTGTGTCCCCATCATCCTCCTCTTGGCATAGCAGGTGGGAAACAGGGTTGCACGGAGGCTTTGAAGACCTGACTGACAGCAGCAGCCCAAGGGCAGAGCAGGACAGGATCTGGGCCTGATCAGCAAGGTGGGGAGCAACCCAGAGACCTCCACTCCAGGGGACCCCAGGCTATGGCTGCCAATAGCCAGAAGCACAGCCCCTGGCGAGGCTCAGCAGGACCCCACAGCTTCATCATGAAGTACCTTCCCTAGAGAGCCTTAGCAAAAGGGCTCACCCTAGAGAGCAAAAGGGCTGACCGTTGGTGGGACTGGAAGCTCACATCCAGGTGCTGGGAGTGGGTGTGCTGCCAGGTTGGAGGCACACCACCACCATAAAACACTAAGCCACATAAGTTCACTCTGCTGATGCAGACGTGTCCAAGCATTTATTTATTTTTGAAGGAGGAAGCCGTATCTCAGCAGGTTTATGCCAGGCTGTGCTCCTGCAGCTGACACAGCCGGCACACACACACACCTGTGCACATGCACTAAGGTTTAGTACTTATGGGTAAGGATGAGGGGGAAGGCTGTTGCTCAGGAAAACCCCCTTGTGGGAGGTGGTGCTGATTGTTGCCGCTTACCTGGCTGGGGAGCGGTGCGAGTGTTGCTGGGGCTGTGGTGCCTGTCCCTGGGCAGGGCTGGGGGTCATGTGGGGTGGTGGGAGATCTGTGGCACTGCACAAGGTGTAACGGGGGAGGACTGCAGGTGCCTCCCCCTGGGCTGGCTGGTGCTGGGCGCCACGTGGAGCTGCCCTGGGCAGGTTTCCCTTTTCTCTGGGGGTGGCTTCTGGGCACAGGGCTGGCCCTGCTGGGGACACTGTCCTCCATACAGGGGCCAGAGTGTTGGCACAGCCAGCCTGGGGTGGGAGCCCCGTGCTGGGCTGCTCAGGCTGTGCAGGTGTCACTGCCACGACCTATGAGGAGGATGTCACAGAGGTACACTAAACGAAGGACAAGCTCAAACAACTTTATTTCACAAAACATCCAAAACCGCCACAAAACCCAAAGAGAAACGGGTAAACTGAACTCAGTCAACCCTCCAATAACATGTAAGACATAACAGGTTCGAGTTGTCAGTCAGGGTATTATTACTGCATGTTTACACACAAGAATGATGGACCAAAGCACGCACACACACACTCACTCACAAAAGGAGCTCTCTCCCTTTCCAGGGTACCCAGAAGGTGTAATCGCTCACCTGGGGAGGGGGGCAGGAGGGGAGGTGAGGGCTCACTCACGGGTGTATCCAGAAGAAATCACTCACCCAAAAGAAGGTGCAAGGGTGCTCAGTCCTGGGAAGTTCCCTCAGGTGCCGTCCCAGCCCAAGGGCAGAGGCTTCGAACACAGCCCCGCTGCTCCAAGAGACTGCTCCAAGGGGGCTCCGGCGGCGCCCCATTTGTACCCTGGGTCGGATCTGAGCTGTGCCATAACCGGCCGTGGTCCAGAAGCTTCTCTGAACCACGGCGCCTCATTGCCTGCGACCCTCTGTAGGCCAAGGGGTGCCGCCTCTCCCACCCTCCCCTCCCATGCCAGGGCGGGGGGCACAGTAAAGTGAAAAGCTGGTGATCACCATGCCAAAAGCCCTCATTTTTGGGGGGGGGGGGGGGGGGTAGAGTGTAACTGCCACAGATGTCATGACCCACAGGTGTGTGAAGGTCATGACAGCAGGTTTGTAGGATGCTGTAGCACGCAAGGGCATGGAGGCTTTGTTTCTGTTATTTATTACAAGTTACTACAAATGACCACTAGTAAAGTGAGTACATTCTTATGGTCCCTTACCCGTAGGCATACCTATATGTATTATTTGAGGTGTTGCTGGCACAAAACTCACCAAACTGCTGCCAGAGCAGAAATGACAGAAAAACCTTATCACAGGTGATCCACGTCACAGTCAAGTCAGCCAGGCATCCCCAGCAAGGGTGTTTCTGTCTGGGAGATCTCTGGAGAGCAGCTTCATGCAGAGTTCATCTTGGGTGGGTACCACATTACTTTTACACCTTTTTGGTGTAGACACATAACTGGGCATAGGACACTGCTTCCCAGAGTAGCTGTTGCTGGAAGGTCAGCTTGCTGTCACGGTTCCTGTGCTGGCTATTGCCGTTTGTGTGTCCTGGCTCCCTACAGAGTTCATCAGGGATGCCTGGGGCTCCCAGCTCAGCACTTGTCCCTCTTGGCCAGCCCATTACTGGGTCGCCTCTGTGGCTGCTCCCACAGCAGAGCTGAGGGTCCCTCGACCCTGCGGTCGGGGGCTTGAGGTGCAGTGAGAGCTGCTGTGGTCCAGCCCAACAGTGGCTGGGGGCTCCTTGGGCAGAGGGTCACGGTTGGGCCCTGGGTACCAGCAGCGAAGGAGGGTGGTGGGTGAGCACTTGATCCCCTCTGGGGGCTGGCTGGGCTGCCTCTACTGCCTCCCTTGGCACTGTATGAACATGGATGTGGGGCAAACAATGCCCAAGGCGGGTTGGTGCCATGTGGGGAGCTGCCACAGAGCTACCAAAGCCCCTCCCAGAAGGTTTGTGCCTCGCATTTTGGGGGGCTGGAGCTGGGAAGCAAGTTCAGGGAAGGCAGAGTGAGAGTTGTTGAGGTCTGACCCAGCTGCACCCCATTGGCAGCGGTGCTGTGCAAGGCTGGGAACAGCCCATTCACAGTCCCTGTGCTGCTCTGTGCCATGTTGAAATGTACCCCGCTTAGCAGATGGGTTTGAGCAAGATGCTCTTTCTTGCCTGCCCTTCTGGGGAGAAATGTGACTCTTCTGGCTGAGGACAGGTATCTCCTGTGGGGTCTCTAGGGTTGTGCACCCAGGAGCTCTGACTGACTGGTTTCTCTCCCTTTTTGCAGGTACAGAGGAGACACCACTGCCTTGTGCTGCCACCTCACCTGCACCCCACAGCCTGCACCCCCTCACAGCAGGGCTGCCCCAGGAGAGCTGGGGTGACCCCCACCTCACTTCTGCCTTTGGCAACTGGACTGAGAGAGACACTCCACTCAGTGAGGAGCACATCGCATGGATTTAATCCCCAAGGGAAGAGGCTAGGCTCTCTGCTGGGAAGAGCTCCTTGTAGGGGACAGCCCTGCCTCTGCCCACCTGGCTCCTGGCTGACACCCTGGCTCATTACAGCTCCAGCTGATAGACACTCCAGCTACTGGATGCTCTGGATTTGAGATGCTCCTGGTTCTCAAAGCTCTGGCCTGTCCTGGTTTCAGCTGGGATAGAGTTAATTTTCTTCACAGTAGCTAGTATGGGGCTGTGTTTTGGATTCATTCTGAAAACAGTGTTGGTAATGTGGAGATATTTTAATTGTTGCTAAGTAGTGCTTACACTAGTCAAGGACTTTTTCAGCTTCCCATGCTCTGCTGGGTGCACAAGAAGCTGGGAGGGGACACAGCCAGGACAGCTGACCCCAACTGACCAAAGGGATATTCCACACCATATGACGTCATGCTCAGTATATAAAGCTGGTGGGGGAAGAAGGAAGGGGAGGGACACGTTCGGAGTGATGGCGTTTGTCTTCCCAAGTAACTGTTATGCTTGATGGAGCCCTGCTTTCCTGGAGATGGCTGAACACCTGCCTGTCCATGGGAAGTAGTGAATGAATTCCTTGTTTTCTTTGCTTGCATGCACAGCTTTTGCTTTACCTATTAAACTGTCTTTATCTCAACCCATGAGTTTTCTCACTTCTACTCTTCTGATTCTCTCCCCCATCCCACCAGGGGGGACTGAGTGATTGGCTGTGTGGGGCTTAGTTGCTGACTGGGGCTAAACCACAACAGGCCAATGGATGCTTCAGCTTCTTACAGTTCAAGGTATTTGAAGCTCCAAGTTATTTTAGCTCCTGCTTTTTACAGCTCCAGCTCCAAATCACAGTTCTGGCTACTGCACAGTTGGGATCCAAGACGCTCCTGCTCCTCCTCCCCTTGTTAGAGCTCGAGTTATGAACACTTGGGTTTCTCTTGAGTTTCAGGTAATTCCAGCTCCAGCGTCAGCTCCTGGACATGAGATGTTCATTATGGGCAATGGATGTTCCACATCAGGTTATTTGAAGTTGAGTTATTTCAGCTCCAGCACAGAGATGCTTCCAGAAGCTGCTTCTTGTTATAAGCTAATTGAAACTCCAGCTACTCGCACCAGCCTGATTCTCGACCTTCCCAGAAGTCCAATCACTCTCATAACTTGAATATGAACTGTCATAATTGTATGTTGTCTAAATATTGACTAATTAATAACTATTCCAGTCATTATAGAAATCTTGAAAAAAGAGTTGGGGGGAAAGGTGCTTTTCTCCAACCTCAGACCTTGAGTTCGGGCTGGTGCATGCCAGCCTCCCGAACTTTGAGGACCAATGCAAGGGAACCCCCACCTCCAGTAGGGGTCCCTGCCCTCCCAAAGTCCCTCCCAAGCCTCCGTTTCCAAGTCCTAAAAATGCAGCACTTGGATATTTTTTTCTGTTTTTCCTGAGTCCCAGAAACGCAGGACTTAGCCTTTCTCTAAGCTTCAGAAACATGGGGCTCTGCTTTTGTGACCTGAAAACACAGGACTTAAGTCTTTTTCTGAGCCCCAAACCCAGCACTCAAATTTCTGCTTTCTGCCTGTGATGTGATGTTGGGGGTAGGGGAACATCGCCCCTGCATAGCCCAGGACCTCACATGCAGTTTTAGGGAATGCTTGGGAGCTGGGGTGGGCCCAACCCCGTAACCCTCTGCATTAGCAGAGGAAGCAGAGCAACTTGGGTCCTACTTGTACCTCAGAAGCAGCAGATGTTCTTGGGTGCTCCTTTCCTGCTCAGGGACACCCTGTGGTGTGAGTGGCCCAACTGGGGCTGCATGCACAGGCACAGCTCCCTGAAGAGGGAGGAGAACCTGCTGCTGCCCTTGGATTTGCTGTATGGGATGGTCACTTTTGGTAGAGAGCAAATAAAGCCTGAAAGGCTAGAGCCTGCTGGGTGGTTGCCTTCACCAAGATGCGGTGGTCTCTTAATTAAAGGCTAATGCACTGTGACTGTTAATATGCTGGGTGGTGGCAAAAGCACAGCTAATGCAAGCCCCTCCTGAAACAGTCTTCCTGCTTTTCCAGAGTGCTTCACTAGGCTTTCAAGAAGCACTTTTGCCATTCCTTCATCTTTGTTTCACTTGGGGCAAAGCAGTGGTGTGCCTGCTTGAAGTACAGGAAACTAACGCGGACCACCCAGTTTCACATCCCATACTGATACTAACGGACAAACTCAATACTACCTTTCTTCCCCTGGGCTTGGCGTCCAAGCAGTTCTGTATTTTAGAAATCCTCTATGGGGAAGGAGCCGGGAGAGCGAGTGTCAGTCACTAGAGGGCATCAGGGAAGAAGCATGCTGAAGAGGCCCGCTTGCTTCCCTGATTAATAGTCCAGCATACGGAGAAGAAATAGTTCTCCAGAAATGCCCTGCCGCTGCTGTTTGCCCACAGGCAGTTCCCCCATGACGGGACATTTCTGCACAGGCGCAGGGTCACAGCAATTTAACAGTGGGGAGGAAACATGTCAGTCCCTGGTACATATTAGAAAAGCAATGAATGGATGTAAAAACTCTGAGTATCTATCAAGTTGTCTTTGCCCCTCTACTTGTTTGTGTTTGTGACATTTCACAGTTCAGTGCAATACTTGCCACCTGTGGTGCTTCAGCTCTCTCCCTGGGACTTGCTGGCTCAAAGAAATCAGACAGCTGGGAGGCAAAGTACGACAGCGGACACGGAGCGGGTTTGTCAGAAGGAGCTTGTGGGGGAGACCACTCTGATAAAGGACCAGCATTTTTACACAGAACAGATAGCGTAACTTCTCCTGGTGCTCCTATTGTTCATTTCACCATTTCCAGTGTGGCTAGCAAAAGGATTATATGTGCGTCGAGCCCTTTGGCATCTCTTTTCCCTCCTCAGCTGTAGACAATTCCTGGAGGACTGTTGTCCTGGGGTGGTGGGAATGCACGCCACTGAGTGAGCACGAGGGAACCACAGTCTGCTGGAAGCACAGTTCTGCAACACACTCATCTTCCCCAAGTGCCACCACAACCAGCACACTGGGGCTGGCACAACCGACAGGGTGGTTAGGTGCAATTTCACTGGCATGGGTGGTAGCAGCTCTAGTGACTGTTGTGTTCACTGACGAGAAACAGAGGTCTTAAGCATTTCCTAGGTATATTACTTTTCAAGTATGCAAAGTTTTGGTCTAAAAAGCAAAGTAGAGGCAAGACACTTGTAAGACAAAGGACGGCAGGGCTGTAGAGGTGTATAGCTCTGAGTCTAAACTGAGGAGGAGGGAACACATTAGTGGAACGCAGCCCACTCTGAGCAGCAGGGAACCTGCTGGGAAACCTGCCACTCAAGTAAAATGTGTGATGTTAACATCGTGGTGATTTAACTGGTACTTTTCTGGGGCATGGATGAAATAATTTGATGTGTGAGATAACAGTATTTTTTAATCTATTTGGTCATATATGCACCTTCTCAAATGCCACTGGGACTATGCAATGGTCTTCACTAGCTGCTAGGATGCTTGTAAGTCTCGTGTAAATACAGCACAGAGTTAATTATAATAAAATTAGTGATAACGGAAAGAACAAGATCCCAGAAGCGTGATTCCTGAACAATGAGATACTTATCCATCCCAGATTACAGCCAGCTAAAAAAAGCTGGCCTTGTAATGTTCTGACCTGGACAGCTCTTAGAGGTAGCCTGGGTGTTTACTAATTAGTGATGAGTCTTGCTAGGAAAACAAGAGCATAAAGCTCATACTTTTAACTGGAAACCATCTGTAACGTATGCTCTTCTGTGCCCCTCTGCCAAGGAGAACAGTTGTGACTGCATGGGTTCATGCTTTTGTCAAAGCGCTGACGGAGCCCCCCCCCCGCAGGGTGATCCCTGGGACACTGGCCAACTGCAGGCAGCCCAGCTGAACTGAAAGAGTTCCTTCAGCATCCCCCAGAGCCTAGCCAACCTCATCTTCAGGGTTACTGGACTCAGAAACTACAGCTGTGCCGGCAAGCAAGACCATATCAGGGAGCAAATGGGAGAAGCGGCGTGCCCATCATCTGTGCCGCTCAGATGTTAGCGCAGCTCCTGAAAAGCTGTGGCCTGCACTGCCCAGTGGGCCCAGCCAGGCAGACAGCATGTGACAGGGACCAATGCCCCTACCTCATATAACGAAGGCTGCCTCAGCTTTGGTTCCCTGCATAGCATCAATTACATGCCCGCATATTATCCTGTGAAAACCCTGCTCTGATGGGTTCAGTACAGCCTTTGCATTATTGCAGGTATTTTGAACTGAAGGAAAAAAATACCAAGCTAGTACCTGTCTGCAGACCACTGGGAGAGAAGACTTTGCAACCAGCTGTGCCTCATCCCACATGACACGCTGGCATTCATCACATCCTGCCAGCCCTGCCAGACTTGGCCATTGCTGCGAGCGATCACTCAAATGTCACCACTGCTGATGCAGTTGGTTTGGGGCAGCTCCCGATGAGATGCTGTGCTGCAGCTCGCTTCCAACTTGTTCAGCTAAAAGCAAAAAAGGTGAAAGTTCTAGTTTGTCCTGGCCCTGCCCTCCCCAGGAAACTCTCTGGCTTCCCCAGCGCGCTGGGAGAGGGTGGAGACTCCCCGGGGTGACAGAGCGTGGGGAACCCAGCTCCCAGCTCACCGCCGTTTTGCAGCAGATGTGAGGACACAGGTGGTACTGCCCTGCCCTGCAAACTGAGCCAGCCATCGGGGCTGCGTTCCTACACACCACGCTCTTCTCTTCCCTGGCTCCTGCTTCCCTTCCACCACCTCTGCCACCTCCTCAGCAGCCCTGCAGCGCTGACCCAGACCTGCTGCTGGTAAGTGAGTCAGTAGCAGCAGTTCAGCCCTTTTATTGAGATAGATTTAATTCGGTATAGTGGCTTGCTTCTTCATCCATGTATTGCTTACTCTGCCATCGCTAAGGAATTAGATTCAGCAGCTGTTTTCCTCCAACAGCCAAGGAAAACACAGCAAAACGCTTGCCTACCTTTTCCCAGCTTTGCAAGGGATTTTACTGAGAAATTTTGCAAGAAATTCCTGAAAATATGTTTTATAAATGGGGGGGGAGGGGGAGCTTCAAGGCTTAAAGTAAAACCAGTAAAAAGGTGAAAAGTTAGAATATTTTTTCGAGAACTACCATCCTCAGAGTTTGTCCGTGCATGTTAATGCACTGCAGATAACATGCGTGCAAATGCCTGCACATGCAGAGCGCTACTTACTTGGTCCCCAATTAACACACAGGGCTCTTTTCACGGAAGGTAGGTTACAAATCCGTAGTAAATTGGTTGGCAATTAACTTACAGATTGCCTGAATCGCATTAGCCTTATTTACTCAAATGGTTTTAATTTCCTACACGTGTTTGTGAGAAAGAGGACTGTCTGGTCCTGGGCTGGCAGTCCTAGGCTGTACTGCCCTCTTTCCATGCCCACATCTATTTTCTGGCCAGTCTACACCCCTGTAAATACATGTGACTAAAGAGGGGAAAAAAAGGTATACTTACAACTTCTGTGTATTTATATGTATCCAAAGTTTAAAACGCACATTTGTAGTAGATACTGTACTGTTTCAGCTTACAGGTTGCAAGACTGAACTTTGTACCCACTAAAAATAAGAGAAATAATAGCTCACTTAATTGTGGTTTCTCTGTCAGGTTCAAGTATTCAGAAAAAAGAAAACAGGCTATTTTTTTAAAGAGTTTGAGTCAGCTTCCTATAGAAAACTCTGCTGAAAGCTGCTTGTGTCTCTGAAACTCTTCCTCCATAAGTAATTTCAACACTTATTCTCTACAGAGATAAAATACTTCGAATAACTGCCTGGATTTTAAAATATCAATTAAAATGCATTTCTGAATTTTGCCATTCAAAATTTTACTACCACTCCTGTAGTACTGTTTTTTCTGTTTGAACTGCAAATACCTTTCAGTGCCAAAAACTTTGCAGGAAGATGGGCAGGAATGAATGTTACTTAGCTTTTTATATAGACAATATATCTTAAAGCATACAAACAGGTTTACTGAAATTGCTTGAAAGACCCCAGGTATAGCATTGCTGTGGTTAAGTAGGTTTAAGTCAATGGAACTTTGTAGTACATTTTGTTGTTGTTTTATGTGTTTGTTTAGTGCCTCTGTATATGTAGGGAAAATAGAGACCTTGTAGTTCACAAGTCTGCGAAATTACCATACTGAGAGTTTAATTTTCCATGCATCAAAACAGTGGGGAAAGAGATTTCATGATAGTTCTTAAGCAAGTGGTTTCATTTTGCCATTAATAAAAGGTTAAATCTCAAGATGCAGTACTTTGCCTCCTGACGAAATTTTCTGAGACCTCTGAAGAAAAGGTTTTTCTATTAGACTTGAACTGAAATTGATGCTGAAATCAGTGGCAATAAAAATATTGTAGAAAGATTCAGGAAAACAAATTAAATTTGTAAAATTCCCAAAGAGTTCACAAATATTATATTTAGCTGATGCAAAAATAATGTATTATACCCAGAGCTGGTATGATGAGGATATGAAACACTTCATCATATTAATGAATATTTCTGAATACAGCAGGCAGTACATATTATTGAATCTCCTACTCATTTCTCATCTAAAGTAGATATTTGTAAGCCATTGGCCATGAATTCTAGGAAATGTCATTTAAAGAATTTTAGTTTGCATAGAAATTGATTTGATTAACATTCATCATGGTTGTTTCTTTGTCTTGCACATGCTCTGACTTAAAACATTTCACAGCTGTATGTCATATTAAATGCAATAAATACTTTTTTAAACAAGGCCTATAACAATATTTAAAAAAATCAGTTCCTAAGGAGCAATTGCAAACAGCTGACAATTATATTAGCTATAAAGGAACATGCCCCTGTATTCCTGTGCTGAAGTTTATTGCTAGATCAGAAATTGAAAGGTTGGTTTCTAAAACACCAAACTCTTTTACCTCACTGCAAGTACTTACCCCGCAGTGAAAAAAACGGTCTCCAAAAAAAAAAAAAAAAGGCAAATCAAAAGCCTAACTCTAGCACACAGACATTACTTCTGCTGTTAGCACTTCATCTTTCAGCACACTGTTAGCGGAGATCCAAATCGCCACTCTTGGAGGTTTCCACGAGTCACCCAGGCAAAGCCATGGCTGCCCTGATCTCATGTTGATGACAGTCCCACTCAGGGAAAAGCTGGTTTATGGGACTTCCCAAGGCCCTTTCCCACCAGCATGTCCAGAACTCCATCATTTTGTCATCCCAAGGAGCTGCTGTGACACAGTCCTTGCAATGGTTACACTCCTTTGAGAAGAGACGGCTACCACAGATTTCATAGAACAACTGATAAATAACCATTCAAATTTTAAGCGAATGTGTATTCTGCAATTTCTTTCTGCAATAAATTCTAGTAGCACTGAAAGTGTAAAATGCCATTTTCAGTATTAACGTAACATCTGAAATAGAATTTTTTTACTTTGATAAGTAGCGTATGCCCACAAATACACCTTTCCCTGAAGGGGCAGCCGTCAGAAGGAACAGCACACAGGCAAATCTGTCTTCCACCTACAGCATCCCACCCTGTCACTGCAAGTAGCATAAGCTCACTGCAGCCATGAAGGGCCATGCCGATTTACACCACAGGTCCCGCTAGACCTGAATCCAGCCTCTACTCATCGCTGCCAGAAACCAATGCCTTTGCAAGGGACAATATCAAAGAACACTTTTTCTCTGGCAAACTTGGGCAATCAGTGGGCTCAGGCCTTCCTGAACTGGAGGTTTCCTGCTGATGCCTTTATTAAATAGCCATTGAGGGACTGTCTGCTATGGATATGTCTAATCCTTCGTGTAGCAGATTTATTTCTCTAGCTTCTGCAATGTTCTTTGCAAAGATGTGTACAATCTAATCATAACTCAATTGGTAAATTAAATTTCACTTCAACGTACTGTCTGTTCCTAAGAACAACTCTGTGAAAGTAGTGTGATCCTGTATTTATGAAAATAGTTTCTGATCCTGTGCTTATTATCTGCCAGTCAAGTTTAGTCTGGAAGATTGAATCTGTTTCATTCCTAAATTAAAAGTTTGTTTTCTAAAGAGCATTTCTGAAATTTCAGTGCAAGTGCTGAGTTAGGTTTTTATGCTGGTCTTTGGAAAAAAAGCCAACAAACCCAAATGAAACAAAGTAGAATTTAAATATTCTGTTGATAATGCCTCAGGTCACATTCCACCACACTCTCCCCCATTTGCTCGTAACATTACATCAGTAATACTGAAACATTAAGCTGAGAAAAACATCTCATCAAGTAAAATACTGATCTAGATACCTTATAGAGGCAGTGATATATCAAGGCAAGAGTCACACTGTCTTCTGAAGAATTCTGCACTCATATCATACTGCTGTTTATCCAACAGTTCAAGGGATTTTGTAATGTCTATATGTGGCATTGACACTGCGGTTCAGTGTTTGGTACCTTGCTCAGCATGCTAGCAAACATCTGTTCAGTGTATGGTGAGATTTTAAGTGAAAAATTCCCACTGTGGTTCTGAATGCACATCTCTACTTTCAAATGCATCAAATGCTTCAAAAGCATCATTTCAAATGGCAATGATTTATGTCCAGCCAGATTAGCCCAGAAACTACTATATAAATAGTCTTATAAAATTAGCTGCTCTCCTGCAGGTAGATGTCTTCTCCAGCACAAGTAGAGAAGACTGTAGGCAGTTTATCAATAAAAGGCCTCCAGACTTTAAATGTTGCACATTTAATTGATGTTCAACATACGCAAAATCCATTTTAGCTTAAATTAAGGCTAGTCCAATTATAATTATATTTGGAACACAGCCTCTTTTCATTGTAGGAAAATTGGGCCAAGATTACTGATTACTAAAACATTCAGACCTTATATTTTTGCCAGCATGGAAGACTGCAGTTTTGTCAGAAGAGGCAACCTTGGGCTAGAGTTGGGATAACATCACTGAGGGACAGATGAACCAGCCTTTACATGCAGATAGGCCTGCTGCTGAAAGTATGGTTTCCAGCGTTTTCACCATACTGATAGCCACAAAGGACAATTCAGCTGTCAAGCAACCTTGGCAAACTGACAAGATAAGGGCTTGGTTTTTTATGTGACCATATAACTGCATTAGATTAAATGGCTTTTTTTGTGAGGCTCATTTTATTAACTGCTCTCAAATTCGTTCAGCGTGTCTGAAACGGTCTCATAATTTGCCTTCTTCCTTGCTGCAAGCAGTATAACTATGCTAACATACAGGACTGATCATCCCAGAGCTCCTAGCTGCTCATCTCCCCTCTCGGTTTCCATAAACTACTGCATTACTAACATTTCCCCTAGTGACAATTGATGTAATTAGACTCTGATGAGTCAACATGATAGATAAAGAGAGGCCAGATCCTATGTCCCACCTAAATGACTCTGTGCCACTTAGGAAGCACAAAGGTGACAAAGGTCTGCATGCACAAGGGACAGCTGGAGATGCCCCCACAGTGCAGGTGGATGGCTCACAGGCAGGAGCCTGGCTGACCAGGGAGGTGAGATAACTTTAATTATTCCACAACTACCTTCTAGTTTTTACATTGAAAGCAAATCCAAGGAAGATAATTACTTGGCAGCAGTGTCAGTTTCAATGTTCCTACACCCTTGGCAAAATTATTTTGATTAAATAAACCAACAATTTTCAGATTTTGTTACCATTGCACAGGAGCACTAGAGGTAGGAGGAGTATTTTTACTTTCAAACCACCCCTTAAAAAAAGTATCTAATGGGCAAAGTCTAAGGTCATTCAAAACTAGAAAGAAGTCTGATGAAGCAGATGGGCAGAAGGCCAGGTCCTTTTGGACCTCAATAATTTTGAGCCAATCTTGCAGTGAGTCACCTGTTGTGCCTGTGGTTTCCAACAAATGTGCAGTTTATGTACAGACCTCTCTGTCAGGGGCAGCCCCCCAGAAAGAGCATAATATCATCCTAGTGCCTGCTGTGAGAGGTACCTACTTTCTCATACCTGGAGAAGAGATGCAGTTGGTGCCCATGGCCAGGTGCTGCCAGAGAGGGGCTGCCAGGGGGGCTGCTGTGAGAAAGGACTTGGGATTGCCCCGTGCTGGACATAGCCGCCTCCAGCCAGCACCAGTGGACCTGCCACTGGCTAAAGCCAAGCGTCTCAGCGATGATGGTAGCGCCGCTCTGAAAACCTGTCTAAGAAAGGGTAAAAGACGCTGTGCAGGAGCTGTGAGAGAGGAGTGAGAAAATGTAGGAGAAACAGCCCTGCAGACACCAAGGCCAGTGAAGAAGGAGGGGGAGGAGGTGCTCCAGTCACTGGAGCAGAGATCCATCTGAGAGGGCAGCTGGGTGGGCATCTGGTGGCCAGCCAAGGTCAACCCACCACAACAGACCATCAGGGTAGAGGGAGACTCTTCTATCTCCCTAACACCACATACATGGTGTGAAGCAATATGGCAGACCCAGCTCCCCATCAGCTCCATGTCATCTCAAGGTCTAAGCCCACAGGACCCAAACTTCCTGTCTGAAACAGAGACACCTAGATGGGCATCTGCAAGGCCCACAGTAGGTCCAGTGCTGAACACTGGACCCAACAGACACATCTTTCCTCTCCATACTTAATCAAATCTTCCCCCTTCCTGTTCTTTCATTTACAGAGGAAAAATGGCAGAAGGCCAGCCACACCTCAGCATTCAGATGTCAGACTGGAATACAAATGGCATCCACAGCAGAAAGCAGTCCTCTCCAGACTTAGCCGGCAGGGAAGGAAGCATACTAACTTTCCACAACATCTGCTATCATGTGAAGATGAAGACTGGGTTTCTGTGTTGTCAAAAAACAGCCGATAAAGAAGTTTTGAGAGATGTCAAGTATGTATTTGAACATCTCTTTAGAGTATGTGTATGTTTTATTTCTGTCCGGACAGTTGAGTCCACTAATGTCACTGAGCCACTAAGCACAACATACAGAATTTGATCAAGATTTAGAAAAATTATATATATGTATGGTTGCTTCATGTTTGCTATCAACAGTGCTTAAGCTTCCTGCTAGGCCCCAGTGGTCCTCAGTCATTAGAGCTGAGCCTGTACAACAGAGAGCTCACGCTGCTGGGCACCATTTCCTCCAGCCCCAGGGAGGGACAGCCTTCCTGGCTGCTATCAGCACCGAGGCACATGAGCCAGCTGTGGTTGTTTTATACTACTTGGCAAGTGTCTCGCTGTGCTGTGGTGTTTAACTGAGATACCAACAGCCTGTCCTCAGTGCTTGCATCCTCAATGCTTGCATCTCCTTCTCTAAGGCAGCCTTTTGGAAGGTTTATTTTGGGGGTTTTGACTTAAAATATTTTAGACATTAATATAAATGAAGGTTAGGTTAACTTTGTGGAGATGTGAAGTTTTCTTTTTTTTTTTTTTTTTTTTTCCAACATTGAGCACTACTGCAGTAAAGGAATCACGTTGTTAAAGCCTTTGTTCAATAATCTAAGCATAAAGTTGGCCCATTCACAGTTCAGTAGTTAAGCTAAGTGGCAAGCACTCATGCAACACACCATTCCAAATCAACTGTGACTTTCAGCTCACTAACTCCAATTTCTACCATAAATATTCACCCTTTTGTGTAGCTCTGTCTGTCCTGTTCTTTGCCCATGCAATTTCCACACCTCCTAAAAAAGAGCTCTTAAAATCTTTCCTACTTTCCTCAGGAACTCTATGTTATGGTAACTCAGTTGGCTGACATTGGTCATTTGCAACAATGTGAGCAGAAGGCCACTCTTGTGGCTTATTGTAAAAGACCAATGTTTAACACACATTACGCTTTTCCCTTTTAGAAAATGCAACATCTGAATTTTTTTTTGTTACATATTGCTTTTTTGTGTTAAAATCACATATAATGTAACATATCATATGTATAATGTGTATGGTTCTTAGTCTGTGGAACCATAAATTTCCACAATAAGAAACTGAAGGAAGGAATCATGCATCAGGAAGGGCAAAACCAAGCCTCCTAGATTGCATGTCATTAGACCCTAAGAACAGCTGTACTGGGCCGCACCCACAGCCAAACACTCAGATCACTGATACCTGGATTGCTGATAACAACCAGTACCAGAGTGCAGTTCAAGATAAACCTGGTATCATAACATACAGACAGGCATTTGTATGTGCAGCATGATTCTTGTGTACCCCAATGGTTGTTGAGTGCAGATTTTAGGGGCTAGTCAGGAAAAATAGCAGCGACGCTTTCATGTGCTCCAGCAAAAAGACTAAAGAAAGGCAGCAGTATTTCCATATACTGTATCATTTCTATAGGGTCTTTCCCCCAAATACTTAAAACCCTTTTCTATCTGGCTTTTGAGTTACATTTGGCTTAAAATCAGATACAGAGAAACTATCAACTGCAGTTTCTGTAAGCACAGACAAATCCCTAGTATGTTCTGTTTATGGGGACCATTATTCTCTCTGCTAAGAGAATAATAATACCTTTAGAACTGAATGTGGTTAATGCAAGCGTGTGCTTCACTTCTAGAGGTCCATGGGGGGAAAAGCATGCGTACAGGTTTTGCTACATTATAGTCAAGTTTTGGTGTTGTCTTCATTATATGAAGGTTACTTCTTCTTGAATTAAGAATATAAATTAAGGTGGTTTGATCATAAATATTGTTTGTGATCAGGCAGCTTCATTAATTAAAAAATTAATTAGATGCAGAAGGTAGTTCTACAGATAATTTACACTAGCCTACCAGATGAAACAGTAAGAGAGATAAAAACACCCTATCTATTTTATAAAACCTATGTTTTGTCTAACAGTGGCATCATGAGACCAGGACTGAATGCAATTTTGGGACCCACTGGCAGTGGTAAATCTTCGTAAGTACCCTCTTTGCCCTACGCAGAAATTACACCAAGGAGAAAATGAACCTGCACGTATTTAGCAGTAA
This sequence comes from Morus bassanus, assembly GCA_031468815.1. Taxonomy (NCBI): domain Eukaryota; kingdom Metazoa; phylum Chordata; class Aves; order Suliformes; family Sulidae; genus Morus; species Morus bassanus. The sequence continues at coordinate 19,484,041 of CM062570.1, forward strand.
TGGACAATACTTTCAGGGAAAGATATTGTTTTCATTTAGGTCTGTGCAAATCTCACTGGTTTCTGAGAAATACATGAATTCAAAAAAGACAATCAGCTTACATGACAAAGATGTAATTAAATTTTAGTCCACACTTTCCTGATACATGATCTTTACATATCATTCTAGGTTAAGCTCATATTATTGAAAGAACAGACTCAAATGCACTATGAAATTGCACAGATCTCGTTTCCTTAGGAAACGAGAACAAAAGAAACTCAGCCCTTGAAAGTTGCTGGGGGTTTTCTAAATAGCAAATGTTTAACATGGGATGATTTTATGTAGTTGTTTGTTCCATGAACTGGGTTTATGGTTCAGAGACCTTACTTTGTGAAGGCTCATCTGACAAAGTAACCAACTTCTCTCCTAGTCTACTTGACATTTTGGCCGCAAGGAAGGACCCCCATGGGCTTTGCGGTGATGTTTTGATCAATGGAGCTCCTCAGCCTGCCAACTTTAAATGTACCTCTGGATATGTAGTGCAGGTAAGTAATTTTTATCACTCTGTGGATTTCATTGTCCCCTTATGACTGCAATTGTAAGAAGTTGCTGCAGTGTTCCAAGTATCTTGTCTTGATACAAGAATCAAGGCTGGTGCAGTAGCAACTCTCCACATGTCCACCCTCACTGGGAAAGAGACTCTGCTTTGTATTTGAGTCTCTTTCCTTAATGCTCTACAGTCAAAAGGAGCGGACGCTTTGGATCTCTCCTTGTTCTCCCTTTGGGGGAACAGCTGTAGGCTTCCAATATGCGTGGGGTATTTTCCAAGTATGATGCTTTCTGGTAATATACAGCTTGTACCTCCACTTGCCCAGGGACAATGTCACTGAATCCTGTTCTGAGAAAACCTTTTTCCTGCCAGGGTAGAAAGACATGTGAAGGGCAAAAGAAGGAAAACCGCATCACTCTTTTCACTTCTTTCCCCTCCCCACTACCTGTGCTCAGCAGCATGCTTGCAGTTTATCAAGACCTGAAGAGGTGCATCTATGAAAACCCCTTATAAAACTACAGTCAGCATGTTACCGAAAGGTAGTCTTTCAAAACACACATAACTCTCAACTTCCTACATCTGACAGATTCCTTTTGCAAGAGACAAACAGCTAATATCTAAAAAACCTACCCTGCTTCCTTCTTAGCTGAAACAAGCTCAGAAAACCTTCACCTTACCCCACACCAGCCCTCTTTTCCTTCCTTCTCTTCTCCCTATTCTTACCTGTGGTGGGCTGAGGCTGCATTAACAAACGCACAGTGATAGTGACCTGAGTGGTAGGTGCTCCTTAGGTCCCTTTAGCCTTTCAGTACCTCACTCAACACCTCCAAAAAAACTGATTAAGGTAAGAATACATGAGGGGAAGTTTTGAATACATTGCTATTTATGCATTTTGAAATCATGCATGATGGAGGATGTTCCTATGTTGCATTGCTTTAAGGATAAAGGCAAATATAATTATGTGCATGAAATCAACACTCTGCTATGACACAGGCATTGAGGATGCACCTTACCACATGTTTTGCAGTTGCTTCTGTCCCTCTGAATGCAAAGATGCATAAAACAGAGGTAGATGCAATTCTCAGAGGAAAAAATAGAAATTGCTAAGCGACCACCAAGTATCTACTTTTTTTTTTTTTTTAAATGAAGGATGATGTGGTGATGGGAACCCTGACTGTAAGGGAAAATCTGAAGTTCTCAGCAGCACTCCGTTTGCCAAAGTCAATAAAGGAACAGGAAAAAAATGAACGAGTGAATCAGATCATCAAAGAACTGGGTTTGAGCAAAGTGGCAGATTCCAAGGTAAGGCATGTAAATATGGTGCTTACATCATGGACAAATATTAAATGATTTATTTAATCAACCAAATGGCTCAGCATGGCAGATTAAAAAATAGCAAAATTAAACAGGCTATTTCAGTAATACAATAATTAATAACATTTCTGTGTGGCCATCTGTACAGACTCTGTGCTGCTACTGCCACATGCTATTACATTGCAGGGAAGGGGAAAGGTAGTCTGTGGTTGGAGAAAAAGACAACATTTCAAGTAATACTAACGTTAAGAAACAGCCTATGTGTGAGGTAACATCTACATCTGTACCTGAGAGTAGGGTCAAAATTTCTTACAAATCTTCCCAAATGCTGCCGTGTCGGTAGGATGCTGTTCACTCAAGTATTTGTTATCAGGCCAAATGAAGCGAGTTTCTTGTTTTGTGGCAGGTTGGCACCCAGTTCATTCGTGGGGTGTCTGGAGGAGAGCGTAAAAGGACCAATATTGGGATGGAGCTCATCACGAATCCTGCCATCTTGTTTTTGGATGAGCCAACTACAGGACTTGATGCCAGCACTGCTAATGCCGTTCTACTGCTACTGAAAAGGTGATGGCTTTGGAAACAGCTTCCTGCTTTCACCACTCAACTCTGCTACATTTCAGTTGTATTTGACTTAAATTACAGTTAGAATTAGCAAACAGGGAAATCAGACATGTAATTGTTCACCAGCGAACCAAGGCTGCAAAGGGGGTAGGAAAAAGGCTGTATGAATTCTCTCACTCCAAAGCAGCTGCTCACAGCAGTACACAGAGCGCCTTGCACAAACCATGTGCGTGCCAGGACTGTATTTTGTCCATGATAGCTGTCATGGATAGCTTCATTTATTTTCATGTTTGCCTGGGCCAGAAAAGTGATAAAACCCCTGTTGTACAGTCTGGTAAGGTGATTGATTTTAATATGGACGGTAGTTACAACACAGCTAGCTATTTCCCCATCACAAAGTCTCAGGCCTGTCTTTGGGAAAACAAGCACAGCACGCTCTGTATTTGCAAATTTTACATTATTTTGCATTTACTACAAGCAAAGAGGACTCAAACACCTCTCTCCAGGGCTTTCTGTTTGCATCAAAATCTTCCCAGGACCTGCCCCTCCAACAACTTTCCTAGAGAGAAGGAACTTTGTTTTCTCACAGAGACACTATAAATATGACCCAAATATTTTGGTTTTGGTTTTTCTTTTTCCTTCCCCCTCCCTTCTCTGGCATGCCAAGTTAATCATACTTAACCAAGGCTTAACTGAACTTGTCAACTCTCTTATCTAAATGCTGAATCGACTTTCAAAGCTAACATTTCTGTCATTCTTCACTTCACATTCAGGATGGCAAAACAAGGAAAAACAATCATCTTCTCCATCCACCAGCCTCGGTACTCCATATTCCGACTATTTGACAGCCTGACGCTGCTGGCCGCGGGAAGAGTGCTGTACCACGGGCCCGCTCACCACGCCATCGAGTACTTCCAGTCTATCGGTGAGCCCAATTCACAGCAGAGCCAACTGCAGCAACATCTTTACTTTTTACTAACTTTAATAAAATGCCAATAGCGCTTGATCAGAATTGGACACATTGCGTATTAGCAAGCTCAGGATTTTAACAGGCTAAGCATTTCTCCTGGTGTTTTACCTCTTGACCCATATATGGGTTTGGATGATAGGGCTGACCTCTAATCAGCTGTTCCTGGGTGCATCTTAATTAGACAAAGCCCAGGCTAGGGTTGAGAAAGGCACATTGCCAGCTGTCACCTTGCTTTCACTGATAGAGCTGACTGGCAGTGCCATTCATCTCTTGGGTAGGCACAGGCCTTTTGAAGCCTGCAATATTTATGGTGCAGGCTGCTCAACAGGCACAGTGGTGTGGCTGTGTTCATGATGGCCATGCACAGCCTTCTGCCAGTCACACAACCACCGCTTAGGGCTTGTAATGCTGTCACCACAGGCTACGAGTGTGAGCCATACAACAACCCTGCCGACTTTTTCCTGGACATCATTAATGGAGACTCCACTGCAGTGGCAATGAGCAAGACCAATGAAACTAACACAGGTAAGAAACCTAGAGCTGAGTGAAATATCATAAAATGTATTTTGTCAGAAAGTGTCCAGCACAACACAGAAAAATCACTTACAGGTGTCAAACAACCAATAACTGTGGTGTACAAGTGTACAGTTATTTGCATGCATTAAAGTATTACATACTGCCGATCCATGTTGCTTTAAAGGAAAAAAGAACCCACACTGTTCCTAAATAATTTTTGTTTATATGTGAAAAATAATTAGCATAACATGAAATAAGTACCAAATTCACATACAGCCCTACTATATAAAATATTCCTGTCTATGCAAGAATAGTTTGCCTCTCATAAATAAGTATTTAGTAATTTATCATTGCTATCCTTTTCTTCATAAACTGACCTGTATACTTTTGTGTCACACCCAAATTACAAGATGTTAAAGGTGAAAGAATATTTTCCTGTGTTGAAGTTATAATGTCTGGGAATATAAGAAACTTTGTTACCTCTCAACAGACAGAAAGAGCTTCTTTCATCTTTGAGGCAAACCCGCTGAAGTCCTGCAGAAGCAGAGATGATAAACCAGGACAATTGTTCCAGTTAGGGACATAATTTGATGCAGTTACGACTTGTATTTTTTACCTAATGGAATGGTTTAGCTGTTATGAAATTACTGTTTTCCTTCCTCTGAGAATGGTGGAAAGAGGGGGTGAAGATAGGGGACCAGTGTTCTCCTGATGTTTCCCGGCAATTGTGGTAAGGCAGAAATTATCCCCAAGCTAACAAATGAAGTCTCACCTATGTTCAGTAGTATGCTTTTTCATCCTGTCTGTTGCTACTCATTTATAGCACATTCTCTTTTCACATGAATGAAAAGGGAAATGAAATAATGAAAATGCCATGTGCCCAAACACACAGTTTCACTATATCTTTACCAAAGAAGCAACCAGCATTTTACAAAAATGCTGACTGTGTTCAGGGTCTGACTAATATTATATAGCTGGCAACACATGCTGTATTTGTCATTGGAAAAGCACACACTGGACTACAGTTGAAAAAAAAAGGAGCTCCACCTGAAATTTCTTTATGACAGGCTCAAAAGTTTGACTGAAGTAGACACATGCAGGATTACCTGGATCTAAAGGTCTGGGAGGTCTAGGATTATCTCATCAGATCTGTGAAACAGATCACTTAAAGAAAACTGGGCAGCGGGGTGTGGAAATCACTTTTTGATTAAAAGTCAGATTGTTGCCAGTTTGAAACTTCGTCAGCAGACACGGGTTTACCTAGTCAGTCTGCTCTGAAGCTGCTGCCTGCAGGACAGGTTGCACAGACAAACATAGAGGTTTGGTCTTACTTACACCGACTCTTTTGAATTGCATGCTATGAGACTGAGTGAAATGAACCACTGGAACTAAATGTGCATATTAATTCTTCTGGTTCGTTAGTAACCCTTCCACCCCAATAAAACTCTCCTGGCTTAACTCCTAAACAATCTTCCCATCCCTTACAGAAACAGTTGTATTTCTTTTTAATCTTTTCAGCAGAGAGGACTGAAGAATGCACGGAATATGATAAAACCTTGGCTGAGAAGTTAGCAGAAAAATACTCCAACTCTGCCTCCTACCAAGAAACAAAAGCAATATTAGAGAATATTTCTTTGGGAAATAAAAAGAAAACAAAAGCAGTTTTCCGACAAATCACATATGCCAATTCCTTCCTTCATCAGCTGAAATGGGTGTCCAAGCGCACATTTAAAAATCTGGTAGGAAACCCTCAAGCTTCCATAGCTCAGGTAATGCTATTTGTACCTATCCTTTTGTGGTATATGTGGAATTTATTCCAGTCCTGTATTAGATAAGTTATTGGAATGGTTTTGCCTCTTGATATTTTGACTGCAGTAAGTATCTGAAAAAAGAGTGTTCAAAGTCTGGAAATCTGATTCACTAGGAGGTGTCCTGAATGCCCCAAAATGAACAGCATGAGGGACTGTTCAGTAATTAATTTTGGACTACTGAAAGACTTTGGGAGGCAAGATGTTTTCCAGTAGGGTATTCAGCTGCTCCCGACCAGGAGCAGGTTATCTCCGAAGTAGTTTCACACAATTACTCAAGAACATTCTTCAGAGTTGACTCTAATTGTCCAGGCTTGGCACCATGGGGTTTGGCCTCAAATCTCCCCTGCCAGGGAAAGTTAAGAGACTATACTTGCATACTTAATTAAACCAGCACACAATGAAGTGCTGGCAGTTTGCTCAAGTGCAAAAATATTTGCACATTCTCTAATGTGTGTGTCGTTTGGTCATTTGACTGTTCATAATGGCAATGATGTCTTCTGAAGAAGATGTGATGAAGACCGTAATAGGGTCTAACACCTGCCATGGAAGATGAGCATGTTCTATATGACTGGCCCTGTTAGTGCTGCTTTTTCAGAAGAAGCAACACCAAAAGTGTTGATTTCTTCAAAGCTGCACATTGCCTTCAAAAATAAAGAATGCCTGGCTGACCTCTGCAGAATGACTAATCCTCAGGAATCCCCTAATACACAAGCCAAACTCTGCAGTCCCAGCACCAGCAAAACTCCCACTGCAATTCTCAGCAATTCTAGAAGAGCCAATAGAAAAATTGGTCCTAAGCCCGGGGTATAAATTATCATCATGGTTTATATAATGAGTGAACAAATGGCCAGTGTGGAGGGGAAATGAGTCCAGAATCCCTGAGGTTAAAAGGCTTTGAGTATGTGTGTGTGTCTGTATGTTGATACTATGGAGATCCTTAACAATTGCTTTGTAAAAGCTTGACCTTGTGACAAGAATTAGACTCCCAAGGATCTCGTAATACCCCAAGGTTAATGGCCCTGACTTGTTTCTCACAATCTTTTCTATCTCCCCACCCTCATTAGGGATGGATTTTACAAGCATTCTTTTAGGGGTACATGGTTCATTAAGCCTTTCTTCATTAATCTGCTCCAAATTGGTCTTGATATGATCCCTGCTTTCCACTGCAACTGGCTTAGGAGCTGAATTATCCCTGACATTTGCTCCTTTCGGCAGGATCTTAGTGATAGGGTACCATGGGTCAAGTGGTTTATAGTGTTAAGACTCATGCATTGCTCACACTTAAAAATGACAGAACTGCCTGATACCATCAGTTTTGTTGAGATTTTTGTCATTTGCATTTAGCATTAAAGGAGTGTGATATACATGCTTCAGTCTTTTAAATTATATCCTTGAGGCAGCTGGTATCTTTGCTATTTAGATTGTGTTACAGACTGCAAATATCAGTACACTTATAGCATGATCGTAGTATCTTGCTCATGTTAAAAACAGTCCCGTGAATAAGATATGTGATAAAGCCCAGCAATTACACACTGTGGAGCATGAAAATAAACTGTCATCCCCAACCCGGCAGTCAGAAAAAACTGCTTTTGATTATTGGTTGCCAAGCTCAAAGTAACATTCAGGTGGCTCCAGAGAAACCCCTGCAGAAGCACTGCTCTGAAGAGCTGTGGTCAGCCCCGGAGCTGAAGTTATCCTTGTCACTGACAGCAGATGGGGAGACACCAACTGTCCCAATGAGGATGAATGGTGGAGTGTATCAGTAGGGAGAGAGGAGTGGTGTTGCAATAAATCACCTACTAACTTAATCATGACATCCAAGAACGGCTAAAAGAGTGGTGGGGGAGAGGAGCTTGGCTGAGGTGCATGTGATGCTGGCCTTCCTCTGGGGAAAGGTGTTATTCCCTCTTTCTAACCTGCCCCACCAAGCCCCTGCTATCGTCCTCCTCCCATCACTGGTGGTAGCACCCTCCTGGCACTCCAGAGCAGTTCCCTCAGGTCACAGATCTGGGGAAAAGGGAAAAGCTGTGATATTGCTGCAGCAATGGGCCTCCTGCCAGTGCCATCACAGAAAAGTGAGCAGCAGCTGAAGGTCCTGTACTGTCCCTCCTTTCTAGCCATCCCAGTGCCTTGCCCGCATGAGGCAGCAGCAGCTGGCCACCACCAAGGGCAGGTGGCACTGGGGAGCTGCTGTGTCTCAGACAGCTCTTGAAGGATACCATGGCACAAGACTAGAAATACCACTGTGCTGCAGGTTGCTAACTGCCCCATTGACTCCCTTCCCAGCTTGGATAGCTTTTCTCCTTTCTGAAAACATTTCCTGTCAATCTACACTCACCTGCTACATATTTCAAAAAAAACACTGAAGCTTTGAAAGCAATGAGAATAATACTTTTCCTCTTCTTTTTTACATTTAGTTGTGTGTTACGGCTTTCCTGGGACTGGTTGTAGGTGCCATTTTCTTTGGACTTAAAGAGGACTCTGCTGGACTACAGAACAGGTTAGTCAGTTTAGGTAATGGATATCCAAAAATTTGGTAAAGCTCACTCATCATTGTGATAGGATAATAAACAGCTTGGAGGCTGAGAAGGAACCCACAAGCTCTTTATGAAATATATCCACCTCTTTAAAGCAAATGTTTCCCTTCACATCAGAGGGTAAGGCCAAGCCTACGTTAGTGACTTCAAATTGAGGATGTTCTTCTGCCTCTAGGAAGGTCCCTGCAGAACTGAGAGAGGGATGCAGTTCTGCCCTGCCATGGCTGTAACCTGGACAAGCAGTCCAAATGAAGTGAATAACGCTACTTCTGTAGGTTGACATTTTTCAGTGCCAGTCAGGTTGCTGAAAACGCTGAACAGCAGATATCATAGTAAAAAGGCTTAATTCAGCATGGCGGCATTTTAACTTCTTTTCTTCAAAGATTTCCCAAAGATAAAAAGATTAAAGATTAAAATATATATAATACAGACTTGGCTACATAAACCTGGGTAACTAAAGCTTTGATCTTTTAACTACTTCTATATACACACTTGAGTTTACCAGCAGTAAGTCTGCTGGTAAAGTAAGTAAGGTGCATCTAAGGCTAGATTTTAAAATTATTCTGATCTATGTATCATTTTGACAGTTGTATGTACATGACCTAACAAATGGGTCTGCAACTAAGAAAGCTCTGGGTTCTTAGTCTTGAAACGCTTCATAGCATTTACTTAAAAATGGCCCAGTTTTAAATTGGATATGAAAGTGTGAAAGCAAAGCCTTAAATTTTAGTGGAAAAGGTGAAAACAACTTCTCACATTGCTTATGCAATTCCTCACTGTTTGCATCAGACAAATGCCTCACAGACTGAGAATTTTTAACGTGTCAGGAAATTACATTAAATAAAAAGGAACATTAGTTCATTTTCTATCCTTTGACTGCATCAGAGAACATACTATTCTTGCATGCGAATAACAAACACTGCCTGTACCACATCTACTTCAGGCTTGTTGCGGACTCAGACTTGTAGCCAAGCCTTTTCCCATGGAATACGGGATGGAAGGTCACATACTGCTGAGCTCCAGGCACTATGGTTGGATTTATGTACACTGTAGTGGAAACACTACATTTACATCACATTTTTAATAACAGCTTGCTGTTCTGCTCTTTGTAGAGTGGGTGCAATGTTCTTTCTGACCACCAACCAGTGTTTCAGCAGCATCTCAGCTATTGAACTATTTGTTGTGGAAAAAAAGATATTTATGTAAGTAAAACATACAAAAAATTATCAGGGATTAGTGTTAGAGAGTTTGTTTGTTTGTTTGCCCTGCTGTAGCTAATTGTCATTTAAGTACACTTAGTGCAGAGTTTTCAAATTACTTCACTGTTAGTGCTCATTGCAAATGCACTCTTTTAGCCTGTTGGTGAGTTGTCTGCAAATCCCCAGAACAGTATCCATGATTGCAAATGGCTCAGAGTTTAAAATTATTAACATATGTAGGAAAAAAAAACCTGAATACTCAATTTAGGTATTGATTAATAAGTTTGTGACTTGCTAGCGAGGACAGTAAATACTATCCAACTGGATTCTTCAAAGCTATGCAGATTACACTGTACAGAAAAGGAATATTATGTAAACTTTACCCTCTCTCTCTGTTTTGACAACATGACACATACATTTACTAAAAATTATGTGCACAAATATCCATATTCATCTGCATATGAGAATGCCACCATTACTATTGTGTGTGGCTTACTGGACATTTGCATTACAGCCTAACCATGACAGAACTCTGTTCTTCCAGTTTGAGGTAGAATTCATTTGTCTCCAGGTCAAAATAATCTTGGTGGTTTTTAGTCATTAAATTTGTAATATGCTGTATATACCTCTGTGTTCCAGACATGAATATATCAGTGGGTACTACAGAACATCTGCATATTTCATTGCAAAGCTAATGGCTGATTTAATACCTGTAAGGACTATACCAAGCATCATCTTCACCTGTATAATTTACTTCATGTTAGGCAAGTATGATCTCCTACAATCCCATTACAACTCCCTTAATAAATCAACAAGGAACTTGCATTTTATATATGTGCATGTATACATGTACATTTATATAGGCTAAAGCACTACATCGGCATGGCAGTGGTTACTGCACTTGCTTGTAGCATATCGTGCTGTTTACAGAAAAGACACACTTTCAAAGATTTGAGCATTCATGTCAGAATCTGTGACATGTCTCATCTCCACCATCCCTAGAAGAAAGCGTGCCATAACCATTACTACATAGGTTTGATTTATTCCTTTTCATTTATGGCCATCTTAGCTTCTGGTGACTTTTACAAGATACTTTTTCCATCCTTGCAAGAACACCTATCAAATAAAAAGTTTTGTTTTAAGAACTTAATATTGTGTGCATTAATATCAGCTTGTTCTTTTTGGTGAAATGCCTTCTGGTTAGCAAGCAGACTTTAAAAATTCCTGGCACCAACTTTTACAACCCTAGAACACCTTCAAACGTCATCCTCAAAACACGTCCCAGGCAGACCATTTTCCTAGGGTAAGGTTTCAGATCACGACATCCTTTTGGGATGTCCCAAAAGCTTGCAAGTGCAAGCAAAATTTTAAAATAATCACAGTTCACTTTGGTCTGAGTTTTTTTTCCCTAAGGAATAGGAAACAAGGCCACATCAGCAAGAGGCAGTCAGACTATGAAACTGGGGTGAGATAGACCTTGCTACCAAATCCATAGCCAAACAAAGGCCACTAGGTCCATTAGGAGACTTCTCTGCTGGAAATGAGTGAAATGCTGTACAGCTGCTGCTCATTTAAGTGCACTAGAAATTTCTCTTCTCACTTGAAGCCACAGTGAAGTCTTCACCTTGGACTGTGCAGAGTACAGTACTGTAACTTCTACCCATTCTGCTATCTCCAGTGTTACTGTCATTAGAGGCATATTACTTATTCATCCTGTCCTCCCTTGACAGGGCATACACATATGGGCTGTCACAAGACCACTGCAGTCTTGGGTCTCAGTGACGTAGCTTATGCTGTCAGACAAAATGTATTCTGTAGGCAGGACACACTACCTAAGTCAGGATAGGTGTTCAGGTTATGGTAGAGCTTTTGGCAGGATCGTACTGAAACCCTTCTTGTTCTGATCTTTAAGGTTTGAAACCAACAGTAGAAGCCTTCTTTACAATGACGTTTACCCTTATGATGGTGTCCTACACAGCCACTTCTATGGCACTAGCCATTGCAGCAGGACAGAGCGTGGTCGCTGTAGCAAACCTGCTCATGACTATCGCATTTGTTTTTATGATTGTGAGTAACATTATTCAGTTTTCTAGACTGAATCCTGAAATCGTTGAAATGCTGAAATCTAGAAATCCTACTGGCACAGAGTTCAGCTGAATTCTGCAAAAGACTGTGGGGTCGAGCATGTCGAATATCCTGATTTGAATATTCTGATATGGGGGGTCGAACATTCTGATTTGTCCTTTTAACTAACAAGAACCGGGGGGCTGGGTGTGAGGGGGAGGGAGAGTGGTTCCTCTGCCCTCTTCTCTGTGGCTCTGGCAGCCAGCGTACTGCCTGGAAAGCAGAAAAGCGGCTTAGAGCTACATTTAGTTCATTCTCCTTTCGCTTCGCCAAAGACAAATTTGGCTGTCTGAGGACATGACCCGCAGCCTCCTGCTCTCTGAGACCACTACTGTAGTTGCCCTACTCAGCTGCAGAGCCAACAGTCAGGCATGTTAGAACCAGACAACACACAAGCAGCTCCTGTTAGAAGACAGGCACTGTAAACAATGAGGCAGTGCTGAACCAACAGCTAAAACCCATGTTGCCTCAGACTTAGGGCACACAAGCAAAACTGAGTGCACACCGCCAGCAGCTCCACACACCTGAGTAACAGCAAAAAGGTCAAGTGAACCCACAGATGGGAAGCATCCGGCTTTGATGCATGGGTGAAAGCATTCCCCATTACTCATTTCGGGAGAAGGACCACATGGGGTTATGGCCCGAAGCTGCATAACAGAAATTATTCCTTCCCTCTACCCTGTTCCTCTACTGGAAGACTTTCTTCCTCTAGAAATGCCTTTCCACTTGTTTTTAATCCAAAGAAGCGGAGTCAAGAGCTAGAGGAGAACACACGGTAACAGCATGTAATCTGTAATTTGGGGTTTTTTTGCTGTTGTTGTAGCTTCTTTGTAATCCTTGCCTCTAGATTTTCTCTGGGTTGTTGGTCAATCTCACAAGCATCATGTCCTGGCTCTCCTGGCTCAAATACTTTAGCATCCCTCGATATGGAATGACAGTAAGTGCTGTGTTTTCTTGTGTACAGACTTGGAAAGATTTGCTAGAAAGGCATGTCTTTACTCATGATAAAGAAAACTCCAAACTTTAAGGGCTAATGAGCAAAAGGTAAGCTAATTAAATACAGCAATCTCAGAATGTAGTGCAGTATCTTGAAGCAAGAACAGGTTCTCATCAACCAGCACCCACTGTTGTTTATAGGAGTTCATTTTTGTAACTTGGAAACACCCCATATGAGAGAGACACTAAAAAACTACATCCACTGGAATGCAGTTGGATGAAAATGATACAGAGTAAAGAACAATTTTATCCCTTGTCAAGCTTAAACTTTTCTCCTAATTTTTGATAATTTAAACCAGGGTGATGTTTTGCAGAGAAATTTGGGCTTTAATATGCCTGTGCAGAAATAGTCTAGCCTAGGGGAGGTGTTAAAGCTTGGTGACATGCGTGCATTACAGTGTGTGGACTGCATACAATCCTGTCTTAAAAGAAAAAGAACCATGCTGCTCAGTTAAAAAATGGGGATTTGGCCAACATAATAAATAGTAATACCGTAACGTTTTTAGACTAAAGTTGAATTGAATTATATCTCATGTTGTTAATGTATAATTCCTTAACCTACTAATTTCTATTGTCATTGTTTCTTGTATTTTAAAAGGCTTTACAAATCAATGAATTGACTGGTCTGAACTTTTGCAGCAGCGGTAATAACACAAATTTAATCAGCAATGAAAACTATCAACAGATAAGTGGGCCGTAAGTATTTTGGTACATTAAAATGAATCCCACCACCAGTAACTTACAAAGTCCTAGAGCGTTAGCCTGTTTGTGAGATACTCACTGATGACCAGCAGAATCTGTGAGTTTTTAAATGGAAAATGAAGTTTTGGCTGGGTTTTTGCATTCTGTCTGCAGAGAACATTCTGCTTATTGTCATATTCAGTGTTTATAACACTAAAAATACCTGGCATTATGCTTCTCACTGTTCTTTAAACTGCATTTAGTGAAACACTTATGAACACACTACAGTTGCGCAGCCTCACAAAATCCATTTCAGCCTCCTATGGGAAACTGACTGTAGCTACAAACAAAAAAAAAAAAAAAAAAAAAAAATTACAAATAGTAACATATAAGTTACAAAATAGTAACATATAGCTGGTGTTTGCCTGGCCTACTATAGACATGAAATCACACTACAACTTCTAGGGATCTTCCTAGATACTTCACACTACCTAAGTTTATAAATGTGTTTGTATTTATCCCTAGGTGGTGCACCGGAGATGAATATCTGAAAAGTCAAGGCATTGACGCGAGTACCTGGGGCCTGTGGCAGAACCACCTGGCTCTTGCCTGCATGACAGTGATATTCCTTACCATTGCATACCTGAAACTGCACTTCATGAAGAAGTTCTCTTAAAAAGCAGAATGAAAAATGCAGTTCCCACTGTTCAGTAGTTTGATAAACTGACTGTGCAGCTGACTTGATTATTTTTTAAGAGACCTTCCTTTGTACTTTTGTTTATCATTACACAAGTCAACAATGTGAATGCCATCCTTGTATATTAAATACTTAGTGTTAATGTACTTTGCATTTAGTCTAGTCCAGTCTAGACTAGAGAAATGTCTAGCATGCCTCAGTTCTTATTGCCATAAAAAGCATGCAACTATTCATTTCTTCAGGAGACTATTCAGTCTTTCTGCATATTCTAGCTATGAATTTGTTAAACAATGAAACTAATATTTAATGGCTTAACCTGAAAAAAAAAATAATGGTTGCATACTTTAATTAGCACCTACATTCACTGACAAGTAATTCAGTCCAAAGCAATGCTTATCAGGACACCAAGGCAGTCTCAACTGCTAATGTGGTCACAGTCTATGTGAGACAGCGACAAAAACATCCTCTCCAACCATCCCAGTGCATGTCTCATGCCTTTTCTATTTGGGAATTATTACTGCTCTAGAGTGTACTTGATTGATGACATCAAGTTTTTTCTTGCCAAACTTTAGTGGTAGAAACACTGTTTTTTAAATAAAGGTGACTGCGTACTTTCTTATTCTGCCGGCTTGCATAATTCTTGTACCAAAATTTGCTTTTTCTCTGCATAACTGCAAGTCATCCTCACTGTCCTGTCGTTGCTGCTATCATGAGTTCTTAAGTCTTTTTTACGCGTACCAATTTCAAGCATACATCTGACCAGGATGGTACCACATTTGTAAGAGTCCGTAGGTTGCAGTAACCCTTTCCTGGCAGGCCAGCTTTCCCCCTGGCCATACGCAGCAATGGCAGTTCGTCTCCTTCCACTTGGTATGGATGCAGCAGCACTTCCAACAAGGATCTCTGCCCTTATCACTCCCCATTATTATCTCATGCAATAAAATTTGCTCTGTTTTAAAGACCTGTTGCTTAATTTTGTCTGTGGTCTACGGACTCCTCACCAGTCATCCCTCCTCTTGAGCTTATTTAGGAGGCACACGTGCAGTACAGTGACGTTACGGGGGAACGCTTGCCTAGCTGTACGACTTCCCCAGTGCACCTGCCACCTTCCACGAAAAAATCCACGCGCACGGCTCGTCCCCTATGCTGTAGCCTTGTATGCAGCCTGTGCGCTGCAGTAGAACTGCCTCAGCGGCTCCGAGCCGAGGTTTTGCCGCGTGAGACGAGGGAGAAGGGGACGAGCCGTGCCGCGCCCCCTCCTCCGCCCGCACCTTCCCCTCGCCCTCGGTTACAAGGCGGTGCCCGAGAGCCGAGATCCGTTAACCCCCTGACAGCCGTTAACCGTTAGCGGGCAGCCGCGCCCCGCCCTGCCGCCCCGCAACCAATCACCGCCGGTCCGCCCGCCCCTCGCCCCGCCCCTGCCGCCGCCGCCGGGCTGGGGGGCGCCGGCCGCGCCCGCTCCTCGGGGCAGGAGAGGCGGGGGGAGGAGGAGGAGGAGGAGGAGGAGGAAGGGGCCGTGGCTGGCGGGCGGTGGCCGCCGGGGCGAGGGGCGGCCGGGCCGGCGCCGAGGCGGCGGCAGGTCCCCGGCTGCCGACCGGGCGAAGGCTCGCTCTGCTCTCTGAACGCGGGTGCCGGGCGCAGCGGTTCCCTGCCTGACACGTTTTCAGTTGTCATCTGACATCAAATTAAACTATTTGAAAACAGAACGATTGCGAACGCAGAGGATTTTGCCTGCAGAGTTACGCATAAAGTCAATGCATAAAAATGCAGAGAAGACAAGTTTACAGCTCTTCCTTGGGCTGCTACCGTTAATCTCGTTGCTTCTGCAATGTTTGCCCTAGTTTGTATGGGTCATACACAGTCACACGTGGAAATTTCTTAGTGCTGTCTGGCTTCTTTGTATCAACTGATTTCAACCGGGCTAGCTCTTGTGCTAATAGCATAAAGTTAACGATAATACGAAGTGTTGTTGCACTTCTCTGCCTCCAAACTTATTAGCATTGCATTTAAGTTACAGTGTATTAAAGTTACTCCCCCGTGAAGTGTGGTGTCCTTCTGACTTCTGCCAATTTTCCTGCATGTTTTGTCCCTGCGCAAACATCAGTGAGCTCAGCTCCTGCTGAAGGCGGTGAGTGCTGTAGGTATGCTACAACAAGCTGCTGTCACACACCCAGACTACCTGAGTTCCTTCTGCCTTTTTCTCCCTGTGCTTAAGTAGTTTTAATCTTTTTCCTCAATGAGAGTTTCAAGAAACTTACAAGACCTTATTTCTCTAAAAGACTTACACCACTCCTTCCATGATGGTTGCAGTTTTGTCTGTTTCAAAAATTATTCAAGGCAGAGTGACAGAACTGGAGAAGCAATATGAGTGCATGGTCTCCTTTTCTGTCAGAAATACTTGGTTTGAAAGCAGTAGTGCAGACCTGGGGCAATGGCATGAAGCAGAGGAGCAACGGTGAAGGAGAATAGGAAAAAGCCTATGTTGTTCTCCAGCTTCCCTTTGCAAGCCTTGCAGTGGGTACCATGGAAGGGGGCTTTCTACAATGGTAACCTGTAACTGTGCTCTGAAATATTTCACTGTGAGTTTTGAAACAAATGACATAGGTCCTGTGGAACAACATTTTAATCAAACACTATTATTCACAGTTGAACTGCAAAGAGAAGAAACAGACAGCTGTAGAACAGCATCCCAAATATACCTGCAAGTTGAATTTTATCATCTTGACAAAGATATGTCCTTGCAGTGAGGTCCTTGCTCCGAGTGAAGTTGATAACTCACACTCACAGGCTTTTGTGGTAGCCAGCCCACAGCTGTGACACAGAAGCAGCTCCACCACAGCGGCCAGTTGTTGGAACCTGGCACCAATGGCTCTCCCACAAGTCTGTTTTCTGTAGTCAGACATGGGTTTTCTGCAGAAGCCACTGTTACTTTCCACAACATCTGCTACAGAATTGTGGAGTGGCATGTGATGTTGTCAAAAAATAGTTGATATTTTAATAGATATCAAGTAGGTGTTGTTTTTAAAAACATTATGTTTCATACCCTTTTTCATTCAGCTTTATCACAACTCCGCATAAGCATCCAGCAAACAAACTGAAAAGTAAAAGCTGAAATAGTGTAATACAGATAAAATTACAGATTCACAGACACAATAGCAAACATGAAGTTAAATTTTCAATTTCAGTTTAGCTAGAAGGGGATCTTGTACAGAAAAAAGTTGACACAGGCTTGAATTTTAGGGAAAAACACGTTACTTTAAGAACACATGCACAAATAAATTAACACACACAAAAGTGATCCTCAACATTACAAAGAGCACTGAAAAACTGAGGAAAGTAAAGACCTTGCTTGATCATTAATATCTCTGTATTCAGTTATTTGAATGTATTCAGTTTTCAGAAAATAGCTTATGATCCTGTTAAGTTTTAAAATCCATCTACCTAACTCTTGCATTACAAAATAGTTCACGGTTAATTTATACTTTGGTAAAATAACTTAAGTTTCTGAAAATAAAAATTTCTTCTTCTTCTTAGATTATCAGGACATGGTCACCTTAAAACTACAATAACAGACAAATTCTCTACATTTACACTGGTATGACTGAGCTATAAGTCTGACCTCATGTATTTCTATGCATGTAACTAACAATTAGAACCAAATATGAATGAAATCATAGTTTTGTAGTACTCAGGCCTTTTATTAGTTCTTGACAGATTTTCATTTTACAATAGATCAAAATGGACAGACATTTAAATTAACAAGATGAATATACAAACAGAATAATTTTGGTTCTGTTTGTAAGTGGGATTATGAGACTGAGCCTTAAGGCAATCTTGGGATGCACTGGCATGGCAAATATTGCTATGCGTTCAAGCAAAAGATTTGGTCCACATCAGCTGTACTTACCATCTAGGGACACATCAGCAAGCAGCATATGACTATACAATGATGCTATGGGTGAATAGATGTAATAACCCTAAGCATTCTACATTGCTCCTGTTCAAGGCCAGAATTTGGGACACGTACATTCCATCTTCATGGCATGTCTTTGCTCAGATTAGGCACTTTAATGTTCAGTGACATGATTTGTAGAGCAGAAATATTTGTGGTATAAATTTAAGTTCAAGACAGTACATAGTTAGAAAAGATTGGCAAAATGAAAACCAGGTTTCTCAAAATGGCTGTTCCAGTTATACTTAGTGACTGAATAAATTTTTAATTTGGAGAGAATTCCACTTTATACTCTGCACAGAAGACGGAAGTATCTAGATAGAGAAGCTGATTTTTGCTTTGCTTTTACTTTGTTTCATTTACTTCTCCAGATTCCTTTCAGAATGGTTTTGTTTCTTCTTAGGCTCTTAGATATTTTGACTGCAGGGGAGGATGCACATGGGCTCTCTGGAAACATTTTGATAAATGTCTTCTGGATATGCAGTAGAGGTAGATAACTGCCTTTGCTGCTTATGTCCCCTAAGGGACATATTCTGCATTAAAAAGAACTGAGACATTCCATGCAGACTTGCATGGAGATGTCAGGTATCAAACTTGCTGTGATAAAACCTCTGTATACTAGTTTCCGTATATCAGTATCAATATACGAATATATATTAAATATATTTCCATGTATTGATATGTGCATAATTTATGTACATGAAATTTTTGTCCTATCTCCCATCCCATAATTCCATGGCTTTAACTACACATCATTTAGGACAGCCTCATTGGGTTAGATATATCTTGAAGTTGTTGCTTATTTGCTTTTTCTTCAGAGTGTCTTTTCTGTTTGAAATTTGGGAGCAGAACCATAGTATTACCTTGTTCTGTTAGATGTGACCCTACCCAGCTTTCTCTCTGCTTTGTTTTTAGGACTTAGCCAATCTCTATTTTTACCTGCTTCATTTACATAATTATATTTTGTAAATAATATATATGATTTTTTAATAAAGAGATCCCAAATATTTCTGGAAAGGAAAAAAACCTGAGACTAAGCAGTATTTTCTACAGGTCTTTCTTGGGACAATATTTATAATGTTATTTTAGCAATCAAACTATCAACAAATTTTATTTAGTTACTTGCCAGGAGAAGAATTTATCCTCAAGAAATATCATGTGAGTGCTAAATCCTAACCTACTCTTTTGCCCAGATTTTACATAAGCATTTAAAGTCGATGGCAATATATTTCATAAAAGCTATTTAAACGTGGAAAAGGTCATCAGGATTCATACTGACATGCTTCATACTACTCAGATTTGCATGCATGCGTGTTATTATTCACAGCTCGATTTCTCACAGAAGCCGGGGAGGGGGCGGGGAAGGATAAATGTAGAAGTTGAGTGCCAGTTCTGTTTTTTCTTTTACATTCAGGGTGTTGAGGCAAGGAAGGACAATCATCTTTTCCATTCATCAGCCTCACTATTCCATGTTCAGAGTGTTTGAGAGCAGGCCAGGTGTACCATGGCCCTGCTCATAATGCTTTACAGTACTTCAGATAGATTGGCGAGCTTTCAACAACTGGAGGTTCTGGTCACAGTGACAGGCACTGACTAAAACAGACTTAAACCTTTCACCTTGCCCTATGATGATTGTATTTGTAAAGAAAAAAAATAGTAAATTTTCATTAGAGCCCATTTGGTTATACAAGATAAATACTGCTTAATGAGCGGTAGCTCCCTCTTACGGTAAGGTTTGAGATGTTACACTGCTGTGTAAAACGCCTATCGCCAAGACAAGAGCTTCCCATACAGCTTATGAGGAGTCACCGCTTTCATTAAAATGCGACAGTACTCTGGATTTAAATGACAACATACTTTTTGTTCATTTAATTCAGATACTCCACATCTATTATGAAATGGTTTCAGGAAACGATTTACCTAAATATTCAGGTACTCGCTCACTGATTCCTGGGGTAGGAAAGGGCCACTGAATAGTGCTTTGCAGTCAGAATGCCCTGCCTCCACCTTCAAGGTTTAGTAGGGCCCTAGTTAGAATTAACAGCCAAAGTGAGTTGCAGCTATTGGGAACAGATATATGCAGTTATGTTATTCATTGTATTGATAGTTCAGTTTCTGAGTCAAGGGCCTATTTTAACGTTACTTTTTGAAACATATGGGAAGCATGTAATCTCCGTTCATATCTGAACTTTTTAATAACTGAACTGTCATCTTTCTAGCTTTCCATCTGTCTAATGGAATGAACCAACATGCTGAAACTGTTTATGAACTTTAGATCCAGTCCTGACCTGAAGACTTCGGCCCTTTGCTATTTCTGGCAGTGCCAGGGCTTTTTTTGTTTGTTATCAATAGTACCTGTGTTACTGCTCTTTTAAGACTTTTCATAGCATTAGCCTTAGAGCATTCTGTACCCTTTTATCAAATTTTACCTTAGTCATTTTTGATGCCCAGTATTGTTTCCATTTTTTGCAGGTTGCGAATGTGAACCATACAACAATCCTGATTTTTTTTTCTGAGTATTACTACTGAAGACTCAGCTGCTATGGCATTTTAAAATGCACGTTACAGTCCTTCCAGTATGACAAGGTGATTCCTTTATGACAAAAGAACATTTCACAGCTTGAGGATAAGCAACAATAATACATTATTTGCAAGACGGTAATCTACTTCCAATAGAATGATAATAATCAGTATTTTGTTAGAAATTTCTGAGGATAGATTAGTTTTAATGCAAATTGAGAGGATACTTCTAAAAGTCTGTATGAGATTTATATAGACAGCTGTAAACGAACTGTCACAGCAGGCAGGTATCATACATAAAGAGATCAGACCTGTTACAGAATTCTTTTTGAAGATTTCTCATCTCTGTTTAAAAGCCTTACAGCATGTCAGCCTCTGCTTTCTCATGAATAAAGAAAAAATTTGTATTTGAGATTTGAAATTTTTGACCTTTTGTATTGTAATCTCTTCAAAACCTCAACATTTTTATTAAAAAAATTGAAAAAATCTTCACCTTGCTATCCTAGTATTCTACTGAAATACTGCACAATATTATAATATGTTAAAACACAATGACTGATTCAGGAATTGGGTCAGTCTTTATTAAAAGCATTAAACTGAAGCAGATATTCAAACTTATATTTCACAGCTTCCATCCATGAGTATTGTGGATACAATTAAGGCTTGACTGCTTGGCTCAGAGCTGCTAAGACTGTAACATAATACTGTATTTTAACCTCCTAAAGAACTCAGGGGAACTTCTTCACATCCTGAATATAAGAAGTCCTTTGTTAAATTTTTGAAAGCTGAATCACAGTGTTCATCCCATCAACTATGTCCAACATCATTAGAGAGGATACCCAAGAGAAATACGTGCTGTCTCAAATAAAAACAATTTCTTACCTGTGCAGCTTCCTTGATAGTTGCAATAATCACAGGCTGCTGAGGCATACAGAGAAGGTAATGTGGCTTTATGAATTCCTTATTCCTGCCTCATTTAAGCCTCTGTCTCAAGAAATTGCCCCAGTATGAATTTCTCCTTTGATTCCTTCCTTCCTTCGTGCAGAAGGCTATAGAGATGCGAAACAAGAAAGATAACAGTGCTTTCAGGAGTACAATCTTCCATTGTGACTGTTTTCTTGAGAATGGAATTAGTTAGAATTTGTGGTTTGATGCTGAAACATGTTACCTCTGAGAATGCACCATCATTCTTGGTGGTAAAATTCTAATCATAAAATATAAATCTGTTCAATTCTTTCAGCTGTGTCTTGTATTTAGAGATTTGATTAATCTTCAATTTCAATTCAGATTTTATGTTTCCAGAACATTCAGAGCTGGGATGTTACTTGTAAGTAAATTAAAGGATCCAAGCTTTTGGACAGCTCACAGTATGTTCTAAACGTTTTGATACATATGAATTCAGGATTCTTGCCGATTTAATCACTAATTATTGTATTGCTTTGATGGTAAGATGTAGTGCTGCTGGGGAAAATGAAAGCTTCAGAGTACAAAAATTGGCAGAAAGTGTTCTATACCTTTAGTTTACTTACACATTTCTCCATTTAAAGCAGAAGGAAACAGTGAGGAGATAACAGTGATGTGGTGGTTGCAAAGAAATCGGCAGAAAAAGTACTCCAGGTCCTCGTACTACACAGAACTGAAAGTGGAATTAGAGAAGCTGTCTTCGGAGAGAAAAAAATCCGTCAGCCCAGATTTAAAACTGTAGAACACTACAGCCCAAGTAGTTATAGCTGGTCCTTAACATTTCAACATTTAAAGAGTTATAAATGTGATCACACAGACTGTGTTCCAATCTGAAAATAAAATAAATTTCAGTGTACAACAGTGGCTTCTGAGAAAGGATATAACCAAATTAAGTTAAACTACTCACGTTTTGAACAGACTTTGACACAGTATTGCACAGATAGTATTTACCAAGAAACTCCTAAACTTTTCTTACATTATACTACTCATTTTAGCAGTTGGCCATCTGTAAGGATGTACTTATATGAAACAACTGTTTTTTCCTGCACTGTCCAATACTTAACTCTCTATTTCGCTTTGCGGAGAAGTTAACATACTGCCTGTATGATTTAATTTCCATTGAAGTGGCCCATGTGACCAAAGCAAATGCCAGAGTTGTGGCCTAGGAAGAATTCCTATTCATCTGAATGAAAGGACAAACTCTGCTACTCCTAAGTGCATCAGTTTTTAGCTTATTTGCTCCCAATGATTTTAATGAGAATGCCTACACACTAATGAACTGACAGCAGCACAATCTAGTTGTCGAACTGTTAGCTGAGCTCTGCAACTCTGTAAGGAGATTTTTAAAATTCTAAACCTTAGTTGCATGAGCAGAAATTACAGTAGTAGCCATGTCAGACTTCACTGTCACACTATAGGCTTTAAATTAAGATTATATTTTTCTCTTTTTAGCCAGCATTCTACTTTTTAAATATATATGGATCAGAAGAAAATAGGACTAATAAATTGCTTGAAGTTGATCACTCATGGCAGACTATTTTCCTGAACTTTGGAAAAATTCATATTGGCAGTGGGCGCTAATGCCAGCCTGTCCTCATTCGGTAGAATAGGAGGCCCACTATGGCAGAGAGATGAGAATTTTCCTTTCTTTCTTCATTCTAACAGAGAGGCACACAAATCAATCTGACAGAAAGGCAGAAGTGAAATAATAAATAAAACCTCTGTTCTCCCATTTTGTTTGGGCACTGAATAATACAGATTGCTTGCACAAGCCAGGAGATACATCACCTGTATAGGTACTATACCATGTACCTTTATGAACAAGGAAAGCAGCGGGGGGGTATGAACAAGAAAAGTGGGGACGGGGGTGAGGAGTGGGGGGAAGTGATTAGTAGGAGAAGGGAAATGAGTCCAGAATCCCTGAGGTTAAAAGGCTTTGAGTATGTGTGTGTGTCTGTATGTTGATACTATGGAGATCCTTAACAATTGCTTTGTAAAAGCTTGACCTTGTGACAAGAATTAGACTCCCAAGGATCTCGTAATACCCCAAGGTTAATGGCCCTGACTTGTTTCTCACAATCTTTTCTATCTCCCCACCCTCATTAGGGATGGATTTTACAAGCATTCTTTTAGGGGTACATGGTTCATTAAGCCTTTCTTCATTAATCTGCTCCAAATTGGTTTTGATATGATCCCTGCTTTCCACTGCAACTGGCTTAGGAGCTGAATTATCCCTGACATTTGCTCCTTTCGGCAGGATCTTAGTGATAGGGTACCATGGATCAAGTGGTTTATAGTGTTAAGACTCATGCATTGCTCACACTTAAAAATGACAGAACTGTCTGATTTTTGTCATTTGAACTTAGTCTCAAACAATTGTGATGTACAGAATTTAATCATTCTGATTATACCACTAGCTTGATTGAAAATGTGTTTTTGTGTATGAAAATTCCTTTTTCAGTTTGCTTACATTTAACAGTAAGTGATTTAATCTGGACTCTAGGAAACTTTAAAAGACTTACTTATGTTTAGGTTTTATGTGAAATTATTCAATCTGGTTGAAGATTTTTCTTTTAAATCCTCTGTCTGAACTACTTTAAAATAATTAAAAATAAATCACAAGCTGAAGGTTGTTACTTTCTAAAGAGGTACTATAATTTATCTGAGTTGATTAGTTTGAAGGAAGCTTTATGATAACAATAATCTTACAAACTACTGCTTTTAAATTTTATTGCTTTCAGCACAGAAAGTAAGGTTTTTATATTTTCAGTGCCAATAACTGAAAATAATTCCTTGTTCCTTGTAATGAATGCTCCATTTGCTGTAATTAATTGCATAGAGCTGCTAAATAGCAGGGGGGTTATGTTTTTACTAACCCTTGTTTCTCCTCAGCAAACCAGGGATCTAGTGGGAAGTGTTTTTCCCCCAAATACCTGCATGTCATTTGAGGTATTCATTTCTGACTTGCTTGGTATGAGCATTCTTTTTGTTCATTGCGTAATTACAACTTTTCCATCTGTTTGATCAGCTGTTACAATCTCCCAGCCATAAATTCTGTTACTAGGAAGCACTCAATGTTATTGCTACATAACAGGTAAGAACAGATATTAAACTGGCTAGATACAGCTAATACTTCCAAGCATGCTGCCCCAGTGCTACCTGGGAAGCAACTTCCTCCTCTGACTTATTTTACAGCAAGTAATTGACTGAAGTCCAGTTTTCAAAGTAATAAATAATTGTAGGAAAGATATCCAATTCAGATTGTTTTTTTAACTTGAAAACTGCATCTTTTCAAGTGAATTCAAAGTACTATTTGAACAAATGTATGCATTTATCAATAAAGATGGGCTCAATATACTAAGACGTCTATCAGAATTCTCACTTCTATCACAGGCCTTGTTGCAGTTAAAGAATAGATGCAATTACAGCACCTACTAAATATATTACAAGTGACAGATTTGATACACAGTTCTCAACAGAATTATCATTTGATTCCGTAGGGATCTAGTCTTGCCACTCACTCATCAGAAGGTGTAAATGGCCAAAATGGCTTCAATAATCCTTAAGACCATTTACAGAAGAAATTTACTGTGAATTTACATTACAGTATCCCAAAAATGGAACTGCTAGTCAGTGTTAGCATACACCATCTAATTCAAGTGTTCATGTTTTAGGAAGAATATTTTAAACTTACACAGGTTCCAAATGCCTTACCTTGGAGAAGCCTGAAAAAAGTTCTATGTTTGTCTATTAAGAAGAAGAAAAAAGTAAAAGGTAACCTAAGTGCTGATAGCAGCCTAAGGAGAAAACCTGTATTAATTGAGAGCTTTTAATATGCACAAGGCCACTGACAAAACTGACATTATTGGTATCCAATCTGGAAATAAACACAGTTTAAAAAAATAATAACAAAAATTAAAAACTAACTACAATAACTATCCAAGTAATTAATTTCCCATTGCTCTGAAATTTACACATCAAGTTTGGATATGTTTCTGAAACAACTACATTTTATTTATAACACATTAGCAAGCTTTGTTAAGGATTTACCATATTGTAGCCTATGGTTAATGCTGTGTAGAAGTTCAGACTGAGTTATCACAATTTTAGTTCTTAAAACTTAGGAAATACATGAAACTTCAAAATATTACTGGTATAGAAAACAAAGTGCCTAACAAGGCTTCCTGTGCACTTTTTTTGCTTTGTTACAAAGGAAGGAGGCCTATCGATTTGAAAGAACTTTGTCCTAATTACAAATAATGAAATAGAATCAAATAGCCTTCACAGACTATGCAAATCATCTGTGTCCATAAGACTCATTGAAGAGTGACTGACCTTAAGATGACACTGTTATGCTATTAATTAACCTCCAAGGTTGAAAAAATTTGGAATTTCATAAATCCCTTTTTATTGTTTGTTAGTTTATATTTGTATT
Source organism: Morus bassanus (assembly GCA_031468815.1). NCBI lineage: Eukaryota > Metazoa > Chordata > Aves > Suliformes > Sulidae > Morus > Morus bassanus. The sequence continues at coordinate 19,509,846 of CM062570.1, forward strand.
TATATTTGTCTTATATTGTGGTTATTATAGCTTTCAACAAGATATTTCCTTTAGCAAAAAAAAATTATTACTTTTTTAGCTACTTCTCTTAGCTAAAAAATATTCAATAATCAATAATATCAATTGTTGGAGCAATTTTTGCTGCAATAAAGAATTATTCTAGTGGAATTTGAAACAGGTTAGTAAGCCTGGCAGCAGAACAATTTGAATGGCTTTTGATGACGCAAGCCGAAGGCTAGACACTATAGAAAGCAAATTTCATTTTCAGAATTGCTGCCTTGTTTTCAAAACTGATGTTACCAAATGAGTTATTTAGCTGATTCTGTAAGATATTTGGACAGTTGGACAACTACATAGAATCATAGAATCATTTAAGTTGGAAAAGACCTTTAAGATCATCAAGTCCAACCTTTAACCCAACACTGCCAAGTGCACCACTAAACCATGTCCCTAAGTGTCCCATCCACATGTCTTTCAAATACCTCCAGGGATGGTGACTCAACCCCTTCCCTGGGCAGCCTATTCCAATGCTTGACCACTCCTTCAGTAAAGAAATTTTTCCTAATATCCAACCTAAACCTCCCCTGACACAATTTGAGGCCATTTCCTCTCATCCTATCGCTAGGAACTTGGGAGAAGAGACCAACACCCACCTCGCTACAACCTCCTTTCAGGTAGTTGTAGAGAGTGATAAGGTCTCCTCTCAGCCTCCTCTTCTCCAGGCTAAACCTCAGTTCCCTTAGCCGCTCCTCACAAGAATTGTGCTCTAGACCCTTCACCAGCTTTGTTGCCCTTCTTTGGACACAAGGATGAGGAAAAGGTTGAGGTACTTAATGCCTTTTTTGCCTCAGTCTTTAATAGTAGGACCAGTTGTTCTCGAGGTACCCATCCCCCGAGCTGAAAGACAGGGACAGGGAGCAGAATAAAGCCCCCATAATCCAAGGGGAAAGGCTTAGTGGCCTGCTACACCACTTAGACACACACAAGTCCATGGGGCCAGATGGGATCCTCCCAAGGGTACTGAGGGAGCTGGCAGAAGTGCTCACCAAGTCACTTTCAATCATTTGTCAGCAGTCCTAGATAACCAGGGAGGTCCCAGTTGACTGGAGGTTAGCAAATGTGACGTCCATCCACAGGAAGGGCCAGAAAGAGGATCTGGGGACCTACGGGCCCATCAGTCTGACCTCAGTGCCAGAGAAGGTTATGGAGCAGATAATCTTGAGTGCCATCATGTGGCACCTACAGGACAACAAGGCAATCAGGCGCAGCCAGCATGGCTTCATGAAAGGCAGGTCCTGCTTGACTAACCTGATCTCTTTCTGTGACCAGGTAACCCACCTAGTGGATGAGGGAAAGGCTGTGGATGTTGTCTACCTGGACTTTAGTAAAGCCTTTGACACCATTTCCCACAGCATTCTGCTGGAGAAACCGGCTGCTCGTGGCTTGGACAGGTGTACTCTTTGCTGGGTAAAAAACTGGCTGGATGGCCGAGCCCAAAGAGTTGTGGTGAATGGAGTTAAATCCAGTTGTCGGCTGGTCACAAGTGGTGTTCCCCAGGGCTCAGTGTTGGGGCCAGTTCTGTTTAATGTCTTTATCGATGATCTGGATGAGGGGATCAAGTGCACCCTCAGTAAGTTTGCAGGCGACACCAAGTTGGGTGGGAGTGTTGATCTGCTTGAGGACAGAAAGGCTCTACAGAGGGATCTGGACAGGCTGGATCAATATATACACTATTGACTTTTTGAATGACATGTCTAAAAGGCTAATGAGTTACAGTGACTCAGGAATTGGGCCTGCTATTTTTCACAGTGTATATAGGTTTTACAAACTGTATTGGCTCAAAAAGATGTGACAAGTGCCTAAGTAACTTGGTAGTTCTTGCTACAGACTTACATGTCGCTACTACTGGCTGGCTGCTTTGGGCTGCATAAGAGGTGTCATCTTTTTTCTTGCCTTCTGTGCTGGTAGATACAATTACAACCTTGTAGGCCATATATTCACTATCTGTGAGGAAAGACATTTGTTTAATTTGGGTTTTCCGGGAGGCAGAGGGAATCGTACTTGTAGAGTAGCATCCTACTGAGGCAGAGAATGAACCCATTCTGCAAGGAATTTGGAGTGTGAGGAAGTGTGTAAGCCACTGAAGCCAAATCTGAACACAAGGTACAGAACTACTTAGCTAGATCCTGTCTGGTTTCAGGACAGAGACACATTTTTACTGCAAGTCAAAAAGATCTTTTTGTTATTACCAGTACAGTTACCTCTGGTATTTTATTCTACTGTAAATATGCCCCACTGCAATATCTTCTGCCTCAGCAACTAAAAAAAAAAACCCTGCACAACTAATTTGTGGCTTTTAATTGTTCTTTCTTTAGAATCAGTGCTTTATTCTTTCTTACTACCAGTGAGTGTATGCTTATCCAAAAAATAAATCAATAAAGAGATTCGCAATTCAGGAGCTTGTTGCAGCACAGAGGAAGGATTAAAAAAAGAATATCTCATAAAAGCCACAAAGAATTTATGTCAGGTAGACACTTGACATTGACAGCCAATAAAGATAATTAATACATCCACTAGAGAATAAAGAAAGAAAAGAATTAATTGACAGCAACATCACAAAAAAATTAAATTACATATGCCTATCTCTTTTCATCACAGAGACTAAGTAGTTACAGATTAAGAGCTCAAAACGACAGTTTCTTTACAAGTGGGAACAAATGGATAAATTCAAGGGCAGCAAGCAGTCTCCACTAGATATTGTCAGGCAAGTATTTTGAAGTACAGAATGTATGGACTACCATCAAAAGCCAGAAGACAAGAGGAAGAGTCAGATAATGGAGATGCACAGATATGTAAACCAGAAGTTAGACAGTTTCCAGAAATTACAGATCAATGAAACTTTTTTTTCAACTGAATGACTGTAATATGCTCTAGAGTCTAAAACATTAATAAGTCCAAACCACCCTGCTTGAGGAAAAGCATCTCTCTAGTTCTTCAGAATTCCTTAACCATGGGTCCCTTCTAACCCAGACTTCTCTGTGATTCTCTGATTCTGTATCAACAAATTCTTGGCTTGAAAAAGTGGTTGAAATTACTTTTTTTCAAGGCATTCCACAGAAGGTTACAAAGGAAATTAAAAATTGTAAAAAGGCAATGTAGTGCCTCAACAGATGTCTAAAAGAAGCAGAAATGAAAACAAGTACACAGTTTCAAAATTGCAAGAGCAACAATGATAGAATTGGAGGCATGGAAAGGCTATGAAATATACTAATAGACTGAACAGACTGGGATGATTTAGTCCCAATGTATTTATTAAGAAGTATTAGGAATATAAATTAATTTTTATGCTTACCTTGTAGGATCAGTCTCAGCAGTTCTTTTAACAAGTTTTTAATATAGTTACTGTAATTTAAAAAATGTTTTAGGATTCAGATGATTCTGTTTCTTTGAGAATCAATGTCCTTGTGTATATAGTATACTTTACTACTAAAATATGATCCAAACATATTATTATTTTTGTGTTCTAGACATAAGTATGCATGTGGATATTACAGAGTGGTTGCTTATTTATTCTTTAAGATACTGGCTCATTTAATACCCAGCAGGTCTTTGCCAAGCATCATCTTCACATGGATAAATTATTTCACAATAGACAAGTATTCAGCAAAAGTAAAATGCATCAATACAATCCTTACCTGTCCAGCAGACAGTTTTGGGCAACCAGACGCTATTCTAATTACTGTTCCTTACACGGAAGCAGTCTTCCTTCCATTTTTATCTTATCTCTCAACAAGCTTCAGTTAGAAAGAATTTTTTGAGTGTAAAGAAGAACAAAAACATGAACACTGCCAACCGAACCAGAAAGCTCTGGCCCGGTGAAAGACCAACTACATTTTTTTTAAAGGTTTCAAGCCAAAGTTGAAGCCTTCTTCACCGTGGTGATTACTGTCATCCTAGCACCTATACAGCCAGTTTGATGGCTCTAGCAAAAGCAACTGGACAAAATGCAGTGAGTGTTGCTAATCTCAAGTAAGTGACAAACACTTACTTTGTTTTTATGATTGTGAGTGCTAAAAGATTTTTCAGTTTCTTCCCCTTTATCTTTGATGTGACATGCAATTAGATTACTTGAAAAAATAATTTCTAACATACACTTTAAAACAACTCAGTGCAACCCCCTGTAAATTTGCACTACGTTTACAATATTACTTGGAACAATGTCTGACAATGCTGTCACACTTACTACACTGCAAACCTGATGCCTATAATACTTGAAAAAGACCATGTCAAAAGGGCAAAGGCGCATTATGCAGAAGAAAACTTTTATTTGATGCTCAGACCTAGTTACTGCCGCTGCAGACTCTGTTGTTTTATACTTCACAACCATAGCAAAAACGCTGTGCAATTTCTGAAGTGCTGCCATACTGCTAAAAACCACCCTTATCCAAAAAGATAAAGACATTACATGGAATTGAAATAATCACAAAACAAGGGTAAAAGAAGTCATCAGGCATGCCGATTAACCCATAGAGCTTACAAAGCCAAGAACAAGCAGGTCAAAATGTGTTCATAGACCCAGACACTTTCTATCAGTTCTTGCCCCTGTTTTTGACTACATTCCTGCTGCAAAAATCCAAACATCACTAATGCCTAACCTAGCCTGTTAAAATAAATAAATTGTGCTTCTCCAGTCTCCTGTATTTCCATCATATTTTGAGAGAAATAATCTTTGCCTCCATAGGGTTTTGAGTCATGCTGTCTTAGCAGATCATTTCATTCTCAAGAAAGCTGCCTTGCCAATATTCTAGGCACCGTTCTTCTTCAAAGAATATAACACTGCAATTATTCCCTCACTCTCCAGTATTATGAAGTAGCCACCTGCCTCCCGTAAGGCATTGATTGTTATTTCCATTGACCTAGTGGGCACAGAGTCAAGTGCTTAGGATGCAATACGCTGCCCCGTATGACTGCAGACGGGCACCTCAGGTAACATAACAAAAATTGTTTCTGGACTCACACTGGCATCCGTCCAAGGTGAGTCAAACTTCTTCAAACAATCCCTGTTATGGATTTGTAGTTACATATTTTCTGTTTGCAGATTTTCTCTGCAATTCTGCTAAATATTACAAGTATTCAAGTTTTTCTTTCCTGGATGAAAAATTCCAGTATTCCTTGCTACAGCCTAATAGTGCTAGGTTTTCTGCACATTTTATTCAAATAATCTTCCAAAAGAGACCATAATTTAACTTGGAAAAAAAAAAAGCAATGGTTTTCTAATATTAACTGGTAAATGCTATTTTCATAAACATGAAGTTGCTGTCTCTTGAACATTCGGTAAAGTGCAATCACTCATTTTGCATTTAGCTGTGTATTTTTACACAAAAGATATAGCACAGGACCAGAGAGTACAATCTGATAATGTAAACAGCAGCAATGACAACAAGGACTCCTGGAGTTGCCCCCGTGGATCTTCCATGTGACACACTTCTATTTTCTAAATAATCTGTGTCTGTGTGATTATGGTTCTTACAGACATAAACAACTTCTTCCAATCTAAATATTTCCCTCCTTTTTTTAATGAGTTCTCTTTGTGTCAGATAGAGCTTACATTCATCTCACTGCTAGCTATCAAAAAAAGGGAAAAGACTTCTGAACATAACATAGATGCTTTTTCTCTCCCAGTCTGAGTGTCCCTCCTATTGCTTGCTGGGCATGAATTAACAGCCAGTTAGTTAAAACCCTTGTCAAACCTGTTTCTTCACTTAATTGTTTTAAATGACCAAGCCAGGAAACCCAACTGACTTTTATTACACAGCTCTAACATCCTAAGAACATTGAAAGAAACAGAAGTTTCTTACCAGGAGAAATGCATGACTCATGCAAAGATTTCTTCCCTGCTGTCTGGGGGTCACAATAACAAAGCAATCATTTTTCTGAAATGGAAGTTGGAGGTTCTTGAAAGGGGACTTGCTGCCTGTTTTGAAAAAGGGGGAGAAGCATCACAAATTTTAGGCAAAATATCTGTGCTCAAGTTTCTAAAGCCATGCCTCAGTAAATCCACCTTGGTCCTTGGTAAGTGTTACTATGATGAAATGGGTCATATTGGGAAAGGAATTCCTGCTAAATTAATCTCCTTCTCTTGACATTTACCTGGCTTAGAAGGACTAATTGGCCAAGCACGGCCAGTATCTTTACAGTAACAGTATTCAAAGCTCAGTAACGTATTACTGTTTTAAAACCAGAACAGCTGCATGCCTTTTCTACGTGACAAATATGAAAACTTACACCAGCCGAGAGCTTTTCAGATCTGGGGCTGTCTCCTGTGTCAGGAGATGGTTGGGAGGGAGCGAAGAGGTTGAGTGCTACCAGCTGGGGAAGGAGACTGCCCAGGAAGCCCCAGCCATGGCACTCAGTGGAGTTGGCTGCTCCTCTGGGTCTGCAGCAGTAGCCACTGGTGGCTCACAGATAAAAGCCGAGTGTCTCCAACGCTTGCCAGGTCTGCCTTCCTGCAGCTTAAGGTTTCTCATGACTGCATCTCTCAGCATACAGCCATCTGTAACTGAGGAGTCGAGGACCTCAGTCTTACAGAGTCCCTCTCAGCTGCAGGAAAAGCTGATAGCAGTACAAAAGTGTGCTGACCTCAGACATCAGAATGTACCAGTAATTGCAAGTTTAGCCTGAAAGGAGTGTTTTTTTGATTCACGTGTTTCTCGGAGTTTTCATCATACCATTATCCATGCAACAGTGAAAAGCAGCAGCCTGGGCAGGCACACACAGGCATTTCTGGCAGTCAAGGCACTGTTAAGAGTCAGTTATTAAGTTAGTAAGTTATTTTGAAAGTACCTTAAATGTGACTTACCTGAAAACAAAGCTCAACTCTTCTCAGTGGAAGGATTTTTTTCAAGAGTAGAAGTCTCAAAATCTGGACAGCAGCTAAAGAAATTCTAGCTCTGTAACAGTTTAATATTGTTGATTTTTTTGCATGAATAGTCTTTCAATGAGCATTTAGTCCCTGTGAATATGTGCTAATTTTTTTTTACTCATTTCAAGGCTTTGCAAATGAATGAATTTACTGGTCTTTTGTCAAAATGTCACCAGCAAAACTGTGGCTGATGCAAATTGTCACTATCAGTCCATTGGCAATCTAAGTATTGCATTTATTACTAATAACTTCTTGAGAGCCACACAAACCCAGTACAGTCTGTGAGTCTCAAAAAAACTTCTTGCTCTCTTCCTAGCATGCCACTGCTGGTAGGCCTGCTCCAAAACACACGAACACCTGGCTGCAGGAAAGCTGCTCACACTGAGTCCAAATTCAGGTCTGTTACAAAAGGCCCAAGTCTGCTGCCTTCAGGCCTGCTCTTTGCTTCCTGGGATGCAGTTTCAGTCTCCCTGAGTATTCCTTAGAGCAGACGCAAAGCAGAAGAGCTGCCAGAAACCTCCAGTCCGAGGAAAACTGGCTTGTGATCCCACTGCATTACTGACACTGAAGCAAGCACCAGCATGTTTCTAACAATCCTTTAAACCAAGACGGGACCAGTTGAATTTGTGCATTAATGCATCAGGGTGAGGCAACACACATAAAAGACAAATTTTTTCAATGTCAGTCTACCACCCAAACCACTAAGCTGTCCCTCCGCCTTTCCGTACCTATTTTGCATGATCAGTGCTTAAAACCTGGAAGGACCATTATGTCACAGGAGGTACACAGACATACTGTGAAATCAGAAATCTTCTAATGCACTCCTACCTTCCTGAAAACAAGACAGAACCCAAGCTGCTATTTTTGTTAAGATTGCACAAAGGGAAAGAAGTTTCTGACAGCTTTTTTGCATTTCTCCATTGTAGAAGTCTGGTTGATTTTGCAAGCTATTTCATTTGAAATATAATGTTGTATCTTTTCTGGAAGACCCAGAGTATGAACTAACTCTTACTGAAGGGGTATATAGCAGTAATGTTTTCTTCTATTTGGCATGCTTTAGGAATAATACTTCATCATATGTTTGCTAGGAATTGAGAACCCATTTTTCTTCCAGCCATCCACTGTGTCTTTCAGGTAAAAATGGCGCATAATCTTAGTTACTACTAAAACCCGTTTTTAGCAAAACAGGAGACAACTCTGCTTCTCAATTAATTCCGTTTGTGTGCAGAGAGGGAAGAATGGCTTGCGAGCATCAGAATTTCAGCAGCTCTGTTTGGAAAAAAGACTGACACGACTTAAGCATCTCTGAAATGCTGGGCTCTGCCTTCCCTCTTGAAAGCAGCGCTGCTTATGTATCTTCCTGCCAACAACCTGTGTCTCCTAGGGGGCTTGCTGCTGCCCTGGGGACCCCAGCAGGGCCAGAGATGATGTATGGGGAGGGGCCAGGGACACGAACAGCACAAACCTTCTCCTGAAGAAGTGCTTGCGGAACGGACTCTGGAGGAGGACTCCTCCACCTCCAATTGCTATTCTCTTTGCTCACACTGCACGTTCCATGTAAGCGGGGAACCAAAAAAGCCCCATTGGTGCCTAAATATACAACTAAAATTGCTTGCAGATGTTTTATCATAATATTAGCTTTTTTCCCTTTTTTCTCAGGTTTTTTTCTTGTTTAGATTTACTAGAGAAGAGTATTTGGATATACAATGCATCCAAGCGATGCCCATGGGATATGGAAGAATTGTGGCTCTTACTCCAAACACGTGTCTCAAACTGCACTTCCTGACGAAATTTTCAAAAGTCAGCAACACTATAGCATACACATAGTACTAAATAATTTATATACTTAATAAATACCTGAAATAGCAGAAAATAGACCTGTGCATTTGCACAAATGCAAATGTGAAATAAAGTCTTAAAAAAAAGTACTGTTTGGGCAGTGAAGCAACAGGATCAGCCCAGTCCTGTCTGTTCATTTACACCCTGTACTCCCTTTTTACATTATTATGTAATCTGAGAATAAGGTATGAGATAGAAGTAACACACACAAATGAAACTTAGGATTCTTAATGTTCTGTTATAAATAAACAAAGCGTATGGCACAACGTTTGCTTTATAGATTATATAAAAAGTTTATTAGGAAGTAAAGTGCTCGGTTTTACAGATCAATACATTCTTGATCGTTGTAGAAGACCTGCATAATTAACAGCTTCCCAATAAGACCAAACATTGTACATTACTATGCAAAAACCTTACCTTTGTAATAAGTGACAAATGATATTATAATCTAAAGTTGAAAAAAATGAAATAATAAAATGTTTGTAACATTTGTCAAGTGGCCACGCATTTACTGGAAGGCCCATTGTCAGCACACACGGGTACCCCATGAAAACTTAACTGCACTTCAAGATGAAGTTTGTTATTAAGTAACGACACGTTACAGAAATATACCTCAACAAATACAGCTACGAATGCAAACATTTTCATTTTCATAATAAACATATACTACAAATGAAAGATGAACTGCATGATTGAATTTACATTTTGAAAGACACATTTTTAAAGGAAACCTATTTAAAACCATACTGATAGGTTTAGTTTTACTTGCTTTCACCCCAGAAGGCCCTGCAGATGACCACTAGATCACTTCTGCACACTCCCCAGTCCCTGCTGCCACAAACCTCAGCATGCCACATGCTTTACAGGTCACAGGCACAAACCTTAACACAAGGTATTCTTAGTAAGGTTCCAGCTGATTGCTGGACAACTCAAGTTGGATCGTTTGGCCAAAATAATTGATTCTAAGTATATGATTATTTAAATGCTATCTTAGCATTTAGGTAACCCTTGGCCCTAGAAACCCAACATCAATTACGTGTTACACACATGTAATTAGTTAGCATGCCTCAAAGTTTAAGCTGTAAATCATGTCATGTACCAACACGCTACACATTTCGGATATGAATATAAAGACAAGGCTATGTATATTTAGATTGCTTTGTATTGTGTTTTCTATTTTCCTTGCACACCAATTGGCCACGTGTACAGCTAGTGGTTTTTGTTTTGTTTGTTTGTTTGTTTAAAGTCAGAACTGCCAGTTCAACACAGAAAAGGTTTCTTCAGGAAGGTTTCTAAAGGTCCAAAAACTTTCAATCAAGGCAAGACAGAGCTTAGTCGGAGTGTCTCTCGTTTCACACAAATGCCCTAACCACTGTGCTGTGCGCTGTTTTGGGAAGTTGACAGGGTCTCTTGTGAGGGAGTACGAATTTCTTCCTAGTACAAGACAAAATAACCCACAGAAAGAAAAAAATACTTCACAAGAATCACAACCCATTTTCCCACGTCGTTCTGTTCTCAAGCCAAACCTACTAAGAAATTCCAATCTCCACATTGAACTTCTTCCTGCTCTACCTTGTATTAATTAAGTTTCTGTGCATATGGTTTCTCGTAAACTTGAAAACAGGGAAAGGCATAAAATCTATTTAGTTTTAGCAAGTTCTCTGGTTAGAGGGAAGGCATTCTGAGTCATTGTACATCCAGGCAATGCAGTTGTAAGAACATATGCAAGATGTATGCTTTGCCTAAGCAGTACTACCACAAGAATGAGATGCCAACCCCTGGCAACAATTGCTTTTTGAAATAAAAAGCACCAACATAACATATACATGCTACTTATATTTTGTTAAATAGGAATTTTTTCCTCTATATACCCTACTAATAGCTAAGATGTGTTTCATTATGCAGCTTTCCATTTTCCTTTATGCTAACTCTAAGTCTTTAAATACAAGACAACTGCCATCTTCAGGAAAAAAGCACAACTGACAACCTCCCTCCTAGAATGGCATTCCACATATGGAAATATGTTGCTAAGCAAAACTACAAACACTATGCCTCAATGCTTTCAATAGGAAACCAATATAATTTTAGTGTTGCATCTCCTTTCAAAAACAAAGCTTCTATGACACAGAAAGCAGAGGAAATTAAATACTAAAAATCAGTGATTATACTACAAACACCTTTCCAAAGGAAATCATGTGTTGCACCTCAGCAGAAAAGCATATGTAGAAAAGTACCTAATAATTTTTACAAGCAGTTCTGTTAAATGTAAATACAGACTACATAGTCGAGATGTGATCAGAACATGACAGAGCACGAGATCGGATTTCCCCAACTGTCAGCAACTTCTCTGCCCCCTTCCCTGTCACACCCAAGGAAGAGTTAGTGTTTTTCAATTTTGTGTGCTTTTAAATAATATATTTTCTGCAAAGTAACCGTATTTACCTAAGAACCTGTGGAATGTTTAGCCCAGGAACACTTAGACTATAGAAACACAGTATTAAAAAGTGGGCACTTTGCAACAAAGCTAAAAATGATTACCTTAGTTGAGTGTGAAGAGGCAGTTCTCAAATATGACTTTTGAAATGCAAAAACGTGTAATGCGTACAGTTTCTATTACAGAATAACATGATTTACAGTTGTACAAAATAAGTGCACTTTCTTCTGTTTAAAGAAAGATAGTATTTCTCAAAAACAGTAAAACATGAACACTTTAAGTTAATTAAAATGTTAGTACACCAAGAATAACTCAGAAAAATAGGTAGAAACTCGAAGTAAAAAAAAAGCGCGCTGTTTTATCTCTTTGAAAAGTGTCAGCTGTTATAATGAGACAATAAACTGATGCCATCTTCTTTTAAAAATTGCTTTTAAAAGCATTTAAATATCATATTTTTCCAATAGAAAGCAGAAAACTCACAGCCCTTCATTTGAGTGTTTTAGCCACAGCACATTTTTTTGTCTGAAGCTTGCTGCCCTTGTGAAAGTGTTCCCCATAATTACATGTATAGAACCAAAATTCTGTCCAGGTAGATTGTGCCACACCTGGTTTCCATTCTGTCTCCTGCGTTTTTGTTTCCAAGGCCGACAGTCTCAGTGTTGGTAACTTGAACATGACACATGGCTTACATAGGTCTGAAAAAGCCTTAGGAAGAGAATATTTACTTTTGCCCACCAGTAAAAATTGTCCTTAGTGGTCTGATCAGGATGATCATCTCATGCTCGGAAACAGCGGAGTACTGTGTTTGCTGGCTTAATACTGACCTGAAACATTTAAAATCACCTACAGAGTTAATCCTACACATGGATGTTATTCCCCCCATTTCCTCCTCCTCCCCCATCAATACCATCTGACTGGGAGGAAGATGGCCGAGAGTTTCTTGAACGAGGCTGGCCGTTCAGTCCAAGTGGCGTTCCCAACCGATGGCTCATTTGGGATGCCGTATCATCTGATTCCCATCGTTCCAACTCCTCTCGCACAAGTCGCTCCATTTGTTCCCTGTGGATTTCATTGTCACGACCCAGTCTTTCATCCTAAACAGATTAAAAGACACAAGCTAGAAGCACAGCTTTCAAACTGCAGTCTAAGCAAAACCCTATACAAACACAGGAAATTCTTATACCACTCAAGTATTTCCATAGGCTAGTGGAGAAACACAACTAGTGCAGTAAATTGTTTTCTTTCCAGTAGTGTAACAGCCAGGTTGTCACCTTCAATTATGAAAGCACAATTTGTACTACAGTTTCTAATATTTAAATCCACCTCCAGAAATGTAAAATATACTGCGGAGAGCACACCCACAAGGAAGGCCCATCTCAAGAATCAAGCAGAATTATTGGCTGGAACAACAGTAACAGCCAGGAACACCATACCTTAATGATTCTATGATTCTAAGATCTGTGACAGGGCAGCTAAAAGTCTGAGCTACATAACCCACCAAGACAGTCCATCTCACCTACCCCTTAACAGCCCTGTTCTGGCTGTTCTTGCCCCATCAGGAAGCTGACAGGCTTTAGTATCCACAAAAATAACACGTTTGTCCCACTGGCCACTTCCAAAGGGCCCTCAAGAAAGAGAAGGTGGGAAGGAAGGCAACAGAAGCTAGATAATCCTGGTGACAGAAGTGACCTGCTTCCACCTGCCACACACAATCCCAGAAGCAACATGGGAGAAGAGTAGGCTGCAGGGGCCTGCTGGGCTGGATCCCTCAGACTGTAACAGACTAGTCCATAAAAAGCTTTGTATTAATCCCAACAGACACCACGGGATGACTGCTTCAGCACCTACCGAACATCTCTGCTGTCCAGTTCAGGGGTTTAAATGGTGCTCTGTTGCCTCAGTGTGACGCAGGTGTGCTATAAGATGAGCTGTCATATCTGAAACTTGTGTCACTTCCCTAACATTTCATGTTTTAAATTTCATGTTTTCCTAACACAAAACTGAAATCATTTGGCCACTGTCAAAGCACCCACCTCATCTTTACCACCACTCCCTCAACCCTCCTAAGCCAAGCAGAAGGAAGAAGTGCTAACAGTAAGCAGTCCATGCAGGTTGTGACCAGACAGGAGAGAGTGGGTTTCTTACCTCTGTCACTCCATCTAACAGTCTTCCCAACACATCTCTCCTTTTTAGTTTGGCTCTCTCCATTGCTTCAAGCTTCACAATAACCGCATCAATCTTGGAGACAATACTGCCGATAGAATGCTCCATGCGATCAACCCTCCTCATGAGTCTGAGGGCAACAAAAGTGAGCTTCAGTAACTCTGACATTTCCAAGTCAGTATCATTCTAGCATGTCAACACACAGAGCAGATAAGGATGAGACAGCATTTTCATTCAAGCACGCATCTGACTTTCCACAAATGAGGCCTACCGTCCAGGAAGAGGCAAGGTACACAAGAGCAAAGGGGTATAGCAGATGGGGAAAAGACACATATTCCACTGTTTTCCCTGCTTTTAGGGCATCCTCACTAAAATTTGTTGGCTCTAGTTACTCATATTCTTCATTCAGCTAGTGTTGCTATAATTAACTAATATGGAGTTCTATCATTTTACGCAAAATACACACTCACAAGTAACTTAATCTTATTAAAAACAACAGCTGAACTTCTCACTGAACCTAAAACAACTTCAAGGTTTTACTACTAAAAAAACCCAGAAAAGTGTTCTGGCATTATTGTAGCAGGACCATTTTCTCTGTCTTTTCAATGACCAGGTTTTAAGGACAGGGGTTTTTTTGTTTGTTTTGATTTGGTTTTGGTTTTCTAACTGATTCCCATGAGCCTCTCTAAAGAAATTCCAGTTCAAATATTACTTGGAAGCTACTAAAAGCCACTTAAGCACCTTAAAAACATAACATTTACTTTTACAAATAGTTTGATTAATATTCAGAGTTATAAGAGAGAAACTACAACATAACTGAAAGAAGAAAACCCACAAGGAAAAAAATCAACAACAACAACAAAAAAAACCCCTGAACACCAAGCAGATTTGTCCCCCTCAGAAAGATAAACTTACACTTGGAACTCTTCATAGGAAACCCCACTAGAGCTGCTGCCCCTCCTCCTGGAACTGTGTCCGCTGTCTTCATCCTCATCCTCCTCGGAGTCATCCAAGCTCCGGGGGAAGCTGCGGCTGCTCAGAGGACGTGGCAGAGAGCTCCTATCCAGGTCCAGATCCTCCTTTGTGAAAACACAAGCCACAGACAGAGAAGATATAAAGACTTTCACCTGTACATGGGGGATGGGGGTGTCAAGGTCAAAGACCTCCTGCCCTCCATCAGCTCCCCCTTGCCTTTTTACAGTTCTGCTCAGACAGCCAGGGATGAGAGCAAATGTGAAGGGAAACAAGAGGATTCTTCTGAAGCAGCAAACCAGCATGGGGAGAAGACTGGCAGACGGCGCTGGTGGCATACCACTCCTAACGCTGAGCTCACCCTCTCTTTCTCCAGGTCGTCTCTCATCTGCTGGTGTTCATGCTCTGTCAATTCCTGGTCCCCATCCTGGTCATATTTGGTAAATATTGCTTCAATCTCTGCATCTGTGTGCCCCTTCCTGAAAAGGCAGTAAAAACCAGTTCTCTTACTTTCCATTTTTCAGATACTGAATGTGGGGAAAATAATGGAAGAATGGCGAGGAGGACTGTAAACACTCCCAAGTTTCTTGCAGCTGGGGTGTAGAAAAACACATGTATCATACTAATCATTGCTTAGTCTTGCGCATTGGACAAGTAGAACATCTGTGTTTAGGTAACGTAGGCCTGTGGTAGACTCAGAGGCACCCTATCGAACACACTTGAGATTCCCGCCCTGCTGTGGGAAATATCAAAGCACAGTGGTAAACTACGCCTGCGTGAATCCCTGATATACAGGCGAAAACAGTGGGTTCAGTGATCCTCTAGCAAGGACCGAGCTCTGCATTGCCTGTGCCCCCGCCTGTGTGCCTCTGCCCGGTTGCTGCTTTGGGGATCCCCCAACTGGCGAGGTAACAAAAATAGATTTACTCTTTGCATTTCATCTGAGGTTTTGTGGTTGTTCCTGCATCCTGCCTGTGTTGGCACGCACACTGAACGAACGTCAAGTACTTAGAAAAACACTTCATTCCAAACAGACTTTCATCCCGAAGCCAAAGACACAACTGTCTATAAGTTCACAACAGTGATAACAAAAAGCTCAGCCCTCACCTTTCATTAGTTAAATCTCCCCTAGACGGCACCCTGCTTCTTCACAACCATCACTTTTATACCTCCTTGATTTGCTCCCTTTCCTTGGACTCCTGCCTGTTCACAAAATCCTGCAGTGGCCCTGATAGAAACATTACCATTTCCTCAAAGGCCTTAGATTTCTGCTTCCTCAGACCCTTTCTCCCCCACAACAAAGCAATTCAAGGAGGTTGGGCCCCAGAGCGCCAAATCCTTCCTCCGGTGTGGAATGCCATCCCACTGCAGCAGTACCAGGCATAGTGCAGACTCCAGGGGCCAGAGCTCAGCAGACGTCCTTTGTTAAGACCTCTTCCACCTCAAACTGACCATTCTTTTCCCACTCCTCTCTTCTCCCACAGTTCCATGCCAGTTTGAATCTTCCTATGTGCAATGCCTGCAGACCCATATGCAAAGATTGTTTACCTGTACACGCCTGTTTGTTTACATAAACCTTCCACCAGATACAGGAAAAGCACATACTTTGTTACCCACTCTGTGTTGTCTTTATTCACATTAGCGTACTCTTAGTGAGAAAAACTCGCATCAAAGACTTAACATCACATGTCTCTGTGGATACTATTCAAGATAAGAAGTAACAGCTTCCTTACCCTTTTAGATCTTGCCGGAGTTCATCAAAATTTAGTTTTCCCCCACCTTGTCTCAGACTTTCTGAAATGTCATCAACAGTAGTTTTCTTCAATTTAAGTTTGATCATGGCTTTATTGTAGCCCTAAAAGAAAAAGTGAAATTTCATGGTTTACTTTTCATGAAATGTTAACACTTGATTTCGAATAACTTTTTTGATTACAAAAATCAGCTAGCGTACACGATCATTCAGTGTGTTCCAAAAGCCCTGCAAGAATTTGTCTTTTCCTCTAGTTTATCCATATTTTATTTCAGCATTTAAATGGGCAACATACAAATAAATACCTTTGCAGTTAGAGGTAAGGCTTTCATCATTCAGTTTGCACTGCAGGTCAGTAGGAATGGAGTATTTTGTCCCAGTAAGACACCTTTGGCCGTTACTGACAGTTAAGTGACAGTTTTGAATAATGCTGGCAAAACAGGTACAACTTTCTGCAGTCATTTTGCTTATCTCTCATTCTTCAGTTGTAGGAATGACTTTTGAAAAAAGGCCTCATCACAACAAAGTAGCACTTTTCATTTTTCTCTGCTCTAATAACCAGTTTCCAGGTTTTAAACTCTGAGTTACTGGTCACGCCGAGCATGCATTTAGACATTTCTGGCCACGGTACAACATCGCATCCATGCCAGAGCGCATGCATGTGCACATGTTTTTCCAAAACTGGGATTCAGGTCAAGCTCTTAACTTTGTATTCAACAATCTTACTGGCAGCTGCCCTTGGGAGCTCCCAACACATTATCCAAGACTTGCCTCATCTTATTGCCTGAAATGAGGTAATTCTGAATTCTGTGACCAAACCAAATAGCAGTTTAGCTTCATCAGTTCAATATTTCTGTAGGTACCTAGACACGTAAATCCTGTGTCGTATTCAGTAGGCTGATCATTCAATGCAAAGTCTCAGATGACTAGAATACTTTGCAATGGAAAGTTTTCATTCATTCAATTTACACGCAGCTCAGATTAATTTATTTTAACTAAGAGATTTGTATTTTCATCAGCTGCTGGCTGCCAGCTTTACTTTGTACAGTTTATATAGCATTTTATGGCATAAGTTTAGATGTGAGGAATGAGATATCAAACAAACAAAACGTTACTTTTACCTTTCTGATAAGGTCAGACAGTTCCATTTCTGCCTTCTGTTGTGCCATATCCGATTTGACTTCGGAGTATGTATCATTGATAATGGCCAAAAACATGTTCTGTTCATGTGAAAAATAAAAAACCCACTTAAAAATTTCAACAAGTCTGAGCCCTACTCCTGCTATGACCTTCATGTGCAGACCTATAAATGAATTTTTTAAAAAGGGCCAGGAGAAAATGGTGGGCTGTTTAAAAAGCACTAACATCATGAGCCTGAGATACTGAAATATGATGCACTGCAGTGTAATAACTTTTAATCAAGACTACTGGTTATTAACATAACTGGAGAATTACTTTCCAGAGACAGTTCATGCCTACATACAGCAGTGGCAATAAACCATGCCTGTTTAACGTTATATATATATATAAGTGTGGCCTTCTACCTGCAAGGCTAAACCATACAGATAATAACTGTGAATTAATCTAGGCAACACAGCCGGCAACAAAAAAGCCCAAGGAACCAAGTTAACTATTCATCCCATAATAACCAGCACAAACACAAGGTTCTTATCTAGTTACAGCTCTGCTTGCATTTCAGACCAAAGATAAAACCAAAAAAGCTTAAAATCAACACTTGGCATGTATGCCACCAATTCTAAAAAGAGTTTGGTTGCTTGTTCAGACAAAAGAGAAAAAATTGGTCTTACTAGCTCTGTGCCAAGCATACAATTTACTTGAGCCATGCTGTCATTACTGAAAGGGTCCTGCTGAACATGGAGTAAACATGACTGAATTGCAAGCTGGACATTCAAGTCCAAAAAGAATTACTCAGTTTACTGGCACATTCACTGTGCCACTCATGCAGAAACACAGTGTTAACTTCTACTTCCTCACGGACTTAAAAAAATGCTTTAGGAGAATAATCTTTTAATGCTACATCTTTATGCATTCTTGCCCAACACCAGAGAAGTAAGAGGTAACTTCCCTACTGTCTATTTTGCTTTCAGTTGCCCAACATTAAGAGTTGGTGCTTTCTGCCCATCTTCCCTAACTTAGTTTCCAGGTCTCGGACTGGTCTCAATGAGCTTACAGCAACATTTCACTCCAGCTAAATGACTGGATGTGCAAATATCAATAAGCACACAAATTATAGTAAGTATTTTGGATAACCTTCTGTGCCTTCACACTCCAGTGCTTCTCCGCTACCCCTTAAAAAAAATTTCTTTCCCTTGCTGGACACTAGCCTCTGCTCCTGTCCACTTTGTGAGGTACTTCAAAGCAAATATGAAACCCGCTTCATGTGCTTCTTCGGCCAGAGTGACCCATATGTTATTTTCCAATTGACTAATGGTCTGTCTCACTGAACAAAATTCTCCGCTTCCATACTGGAAGTGAATAGCCAAGATGAAGTCTTCTCCCACAAATAATATCTGAATGTCATTTCTCCTCATCTCAAAGAATAATAAAAAGCCTCGTTAATTACAAGGGTCATTAAATAACTCTAAAAGTTATGATGATACAAGACTGCTGTATCATTTTAAGGTTAGTAAAATCCTGCTTTAATGCTTGCCACCTTATCAAATCACCAAAAGACACACAGTTTGGGGAACAATCTGAGGATTTCTTGCTCCCATAACAGCTTCTGTCTGGTGATATAATCAGAAACAAAATTACTATATATTAATGTTAGTACCAAACTAACTGAAAACTACATCCAGGTAAAAGATACTAGGGCTCTTCACTTATATCGACATTAAAAAAAAAAATTAAAAAAAAAAATTTACTTGGTCTCCTAGGTTGCTAAGAGAGCTCTCCTCCCTCCACTTTTTGTTATAAAAATTATTAGTAAGACTGTAATATGGATTCAAGACTACTATTAACAGAGAGTATACAAAAGATGAGTACTCACTCACAATATACTCACTGTTTGAATTTATTTGTCAGACAATCATGTCTACATACTGCCTCTCAGATAAGTTGAGCTTCTTATAATACTGTTTGTCAAAACTGTACAGGTAATTTGCACTGGGAAGGTGAGAAAGACAGGGCCCAACTCTGCCCTGGAGAAGGAAAAGAGGATAGAAAAGAGGCCTTTGCAGGCCAACCTGCATTCTGAAAGCTGCTGCACTGCTGATGAACTGCTCTTCTAGCAGACAAGCTGTGTGTTTGTATGCATGAACTAGGCTGGTGTAAACACAGCCAGCTTCGCAATAGAGCACTTTATAAACTAAGAGCCTGTATAGAACATTACCGCTACTTTTCACCAAAAGATACGGGCTTGCTGTGTATGCCAACCAGGCACTATTCAGATTTTAGAAATAAAAAATTCTTTATAATAACAAAAAAATAGAAATCAAAAAACCACAACGTGAAGCACTACATGGGAATGACAACAAACATACAATGCAAATCTATTTTAAATGTCGAAAAAAAATTAAGGAGTGTACTGAGCAGCCTTGTAACAGTCAGGCCCCTACATGGACTGCACACTCACCGTTATCAAAAAAAGCCCCAAGTAGCAGTAGGAATCAAAGAACAAGAGATGCAAAAATGGCCACCTACCCACCCCGCATAAACAAAGGTGTACATACCAAAAGAATGAAGAACATAAAGAACACAAATGTAGTGAAATAAATTGGTCCCAGAATTCGATTAGCTTCTTCAACCTCTGTGAAGTTGAAGTCTCCCAAAATGATGCGGAACTGAGTAAATCTTAAAAAACAAAACATATCCAGGAGTTGAAAAAAAACACTTTTGGAGCTGTGCAAGAATTCTCAATCTATTTTACCCCAACAGTCTGACTGATGGGCAGCAGAGAGGTCTGCACTACTGTAATACCTCATCAGACACTGCAGTAGTCAATTCCTCAAGCCCATGTCTAGGCAAAACCAAACTCACAGTCAGATGCCACACACAAAACAAAGCTAGGGTGGTTACTTCTTGCTTTTGGTCACAACTGATAACAGGGGCAACAGGAAACAGAGCAAACCACTGATTATCATTGTGAAGCTTTAAGACCTACTCCCATCCCTTTCTTATCCCTTCTGCCTCTTGCATACATACAACCCCAACCCTCTGCCTCTGAAGCTGTCTGTACAGTGCCAAGGCTCAAAGAGACTTGGCATTGTACAGCACCATCAGCCTATTTCGAGTTCCTGACTTCTCTACAAGAAACTTTTCGCAACACTGCCCCAGTGTAAGCGGGCAGGGGGAAACAGATAACTGAACAACCTGGTAACAACCTCAGGTAGAATCAGATTATGTCGTACCAAATCAATAAAGGAAAAACTGATTAACAATCCTATATTAAGCCCTATCTCTCTCTCCTGGATTCCAGCAGATACAAATTTACCAGTTGGCTGTCTATGATGGACTCCGTTTGTGAGTCAACCAACTACACACACTATCAGGAACACAGCATTATTATGCATACAACATTTCAGTAAGCCTTGCAAACATAAGTGAACATATAATCATTCAACTGCTGAAGACAGAGTTATTGCTTTGTCTGGGAATGTTACCAACTGTTACAAAAACTGTCACTTCCACCAACCAAAACCTGCCATTTTTAGCTCACTGATCTAACTATAGTATATCTTTAATCTCACAGCAAATACAATTTTTGAACTAAAAATGTTATAAAAAAGAATACATTTGCTACTGAGCTACATCAACAGTGATATGTCTGTAGCTTATCTGTTTAGATGGATGTCATAGGATTTGTTTGGTCTCTGATGAGGCAACCAAATCCATTTACCAATGTACTGAGAAATTCTTTGCATTTTTTGTTAGTGTACTTACATGCAGTCCTGGAAAGTGCTGAAGTCATCAATTTGAGTGCCAAAGACAAGATAGGCCAACTGAGCATATGCTAAGAAAATAATAAAAAACATAATAGCAAAGCCAATGACATCTTTGACGCAGCGAGACATGGTAGTGGATAACTGGCTCATTGTTCTGTTGAAGTTAACAAATTTGAAAAGCTGTTAAAAGAAAAAAAAACAACAACTGTAAAGACAAGACAAGAATTTTTTAAATCAATCACTCTCCAGCCTTTTACACGTGAGATGTCTTACTGAATTTGCCTGGAGACAAAGTCAGTTAATTTCCATTTAGAAATACATCACTTCCTAAAAACACTGAGGCTTGAAATGTGAAAAAAATTCTGTGAGAATGCCAACTTCTTGTTTGGGTGTGGGGTTTTGTTTGCCTGTTTTTTCACTGCTCTACTAGGCTCCCTGGCTTCAGAGCAGCGTTACTGAAATGTTTCCAAAAGTCTATTTATTTATCCTTATCTTCAATGAAGATGTTAGCTATGAAGTAGTAAATTGTGAGAAAAGAAGATCTCACAGCTGACTTTGCTCTAAGCAGGTGCCTGGACTAGAGACTTCCCAAGATCCCCTCCAACCCTTCTATTACTCTGCAGTTTACCATTATTTCTTATAATGAGCCACTTTATTCCTTAAACCATGATGCAAAAATTAGATGCAACTTTGTCTTCTAAAACAGTAAGAGATTAGCTAACTTGCTTGATAAACCGAAGTATCAGTTTCGAGTATCAGAGTGAAAATTCACTTATCATTGGTCTTACATTTTCCCCCATTAGACAGTTTATTAACTAAATGTTCCTCTGCAACTTTATACATACAGAGGACAGAAAAATGAGTATGCACATGAAAAGAAGTATCACTAGGAAGGAGGCAGTAAAACAGAGAAATTAAGTTTAACTAGAGTGACACATCTAGTTTCCAAATGAATTGGAGTAGCTTTACCAGCCCTTCTAATGATTCAGAAGTTTTGAACAGATAAAATGGGCACAGTTAAACCAGGCTAGGAAAAAGCAATACCCAGTAAGAATTACTGACTTATCAATTCAGGAATAATAAAACATTTCTTTACATGTCTGCTGTGACAAAGCACTAGCACTGACTACACCTTCTAGACTTAAACAAGGGCAGACTAAACCAGTGGCAATTTACAACCTTGCTTTTAATCCGCAAGTTACCCCTGTGCTCTGACTGTCCTGCATGACCAATTTTAGGAGAAACTCAACTAAACTTCAAATAATACATCACGTGAAATTCAGAATATTGCTTACATTCTAATGTTAGAATAAAGATGTGTGTCTTAGAGTTACCTTAATCCAGACAAAAAACACAGTGACTGCAGCAATGTTGTTGAATTGCATTTGCCAATATGCTAAAGGTTCAAAATTGGGGAACGAGTTCTCATCTTCCAGCAGCTTCTTCAGGAGCATATCAACAGTTGATGTCCTATAGATGCTAATTCCTATAGCTACCACAGAGAGCTGAGTAAAAAAGAAACACACAAAGATATGAAAGGTGACTAGGGTTTTAAAACAACTTGTTTTATCCACATACATCACATGAAGTTAAGATATGAGGAACCTCATGTTATTTATAGCACTACCATAATGTGAGCCTTAAGTAAAAGCAAATATGTTGTTTTCAATGTGTCCTGACTACAAAGCTAAAGTTTCAAACAGGAAAGTAACAGCGAGGGATTGCACAGAGCCTAGAAAAAAAATCACTGATACAAGCTTCTCGCAGTCCTTCAGGGTCAACCCCACTGGTCACTGATCGCATTAGTTCTTAGGGCCAGGCAGTTGCGGGGGCTGGAGGGGGCCAGGTTTTACCACCTTTCACTCAGGAGTAATTTAACAGTCCAGTGGCTGCTGTTTGAGATAGGATCCAAACGAGAGTTTATGGACATATCAGGAAATGCATTTCACAACAAAACCATTACAGTCCTAGACTACAGACAAACAGTCTGGGAGTAAGAAGATTTAAAAATTTTGCTTGCCACAGTTGAAGAACAAAACAACGGTAAAGCCTAGTGGGCTCAGAAAAATTAAGCTGCCACAGAGAAGGAAATAGAAGGAAAGAAAGATGACAACTCAAAGACAAAGGTGAAAAAGAGTAAAGAGCAGAAAGACAGCAGTAGCCAAAAAGGTAGTAGAGTTTCTCTGGACTACAGGCTGACTGGTATTGCCCAGAACAAGCAACAGCAGAGAAACTGTAGTTTTACCATACAGGTAAGGTTCTTGCTTTGACCTCTGCAAATGTGCTTTTTATTAGTGTAAGTGAACACTTCACCATGTATTCACAGAATCATAAAGTACATAATCCTAAATTTAAATGATGTCCCTCAGACAAGGTATAAACATAGAAATTGACCCTTTGTGTGAACTGAATTTTACACTCACACTTGAATACACTTCACTGACTGTACCAGCAAAGCATCTTATTCTGCCCCCGCCATTAAGAATAACAAACAGCACACAGTTCATGTAAACATTCTCCCAAATGGTCCTTCATTTACAAAGCAATGTGATGCAAGAATAATTTCTCTAGATTACAGATACTAACTTTGAGACTTAAACCTTTGATTCATCCAAACCTGAAGATACAAAACAAGTGTGGGACTGGAACGGTTTCAGCACTGCTGGCTTTTTATATCAAGCTGTGCTTACCAAAAGTATAAGTCCAAAGAGAATTACATTACGTAGCTTCAAATTCAAAGCTCCGATTTTCTGCTACACCAAGATTACTGATGTGCAACGCTGTCCACTTAACCAAGAAAGCAGCCCTGACAGCTGCTAGCACTCCACAACTTTGAGACACTTCGAACTTAATATTAGCTGGTGAGTATTTCAATACCCCATTAAATCTCTTTGTGGTTCTTTGCAAACACTTTCAAATAAATCCCAGTCCTGTTCCTCCAAATACAAATCACTACTTTAAAGCAGATTATTTTCTTACCTGAAAGCCACTGCAATAGTCTGCATCAGATATGTAGAAGAGAAACGAGGGAGAGTTTGTTACCTCCCATAATGGCTGTGCCTTTATAGACAAAAACTGTGAAAAAGCATACTGGACAAATACTCTAAACTTTTCACCAGGACACAAAGGTTGAAACCACTGAAGACAGAACAGGCAAGTTTGCAAAACACACCAATATTACAACACAGACTAAAATTCTCTTATTCAGACTGAATAGCCCAACAGTCTGTAAGTATCCTTCCCAATGATGGCCCTATCCCTTAAACCCACAATAGGAATACTGAGTCATTAATGTCTCCCACAAAGTGCATTCCAGAGAGCAGTTTTAGTTTTATTATAAAGATTACCTACCACAATGATAAGGATATCAAGGCAATTCCAGAGACTTCTGAAGTAGTGCAGTCTATGAATGTGAATTTCTAAGATCTCTTCCACCATATAATAAAGAACAAAAAGACAAAATGCCATTTCACAGGCTGCCAGGAAAAAATCAAAAGTGGAGATGTAGTGAATCAGCCTCACTGGCTGAAACTGCCAAGACGTAACAAGGCCTCCAGTCGCTGGAAACTCCACTAACAACCTGCATTTAAAAAAAGGCAATGAAAAAAAATTTCATTTAAACAGCGTTGATGAAAAACACTACTAAAAGATACATGGTTTTATTTATGTAATTATTTAAATAATAGAAACAGGCAAAAGCCCACATATGATTCAGAGAACACACTACACAGAACCTGTGTGCAGTGTACACCTGTACAGTGTAAAACTGACTGCACTCAATTTTGACTAAAACCCAAAGCATTTCAGGAACAGTGAGAAAACAGAGACAGAAAGACCTGTTTTTACCTGCATCTGTTTCATGCTGTTTCAACTCACTAGAGAAGTTGCCTGCAAACTACACCCAAGCCATTGCAGCATTAGGAGAGTCTGAACTGCCTCCAGATGGTGAGTGCAGCTGCCATGTGGAGTCCCACTTCTTTGACAGGGAGGCATGCCATTTCAGTTGTCTGTCTCCTTTATACAAAACATACACTTACCCGTGTCCTCAAAGCAATCACAAGAAAAACCCAAGTCTACAACCTACACTGTCCAGTTTGAACACTGCCATGGTTCTGTTCATACCTGACAACACAGAATAGGTTGATGTTTGCATTATATACTGAGAAATCAATGAAAGCTGCTCTGGTCCCTCTGTCCAGCCACAGGTTCCTCTTGAGGCTAGCAATCTGCACAGCTGTCACTTCCCTGGTCCTTGACAGGTCTTGGTAATAACCAGCCCCGCTGTATGTGGCAATCAAGCCCCAGTGGCTGCTCCCATTCAAATCCTTCTCATTGGTGTACGTCCAGCTAGTTCAGAAGTAAGTGAAACAGAGCATGTTAGTCTTTCCACTTTCAACTTATAATTAACAAAACAGACACCAACAAAACCTGACCAAAAAAAGTATCGGTTACTTAAAACTGCTTTCATTTAAAAGGTATTTGTAGAAAGTTTTGATGCTTGTACCCTGGAGAAAGAGCTTACAAAAGTTGCTTTGACTAACACAACAAAATTAAGATGGAAAGATGGGAACGCATCAATCAATCATCAATTAAGATAGAAAGAGAACACATCAGTCCTCTCACACAGAATGTCTATCCTCAGGGAAAGAAAGAAAATTGGCATTTACATAGTTACATTCCACCTCCAAAACCTTTTACAATTCAACACACGCATTGTCCTCCAAGACAGGCAGGGCTACTCCCATTTTTAGCCAGGGAAGACAACTCAGTGAAACCCGCTGCAGTAATACAATCTGGAATTACAGAAGAGGTGCTCATGAGTTGCAGTGCTGCACTCAGACCAGAGCGTGTCTCCCATGTGTAACAGTGACCAATGGCACAATGACAGCACCTAAAAAGTGGATCAAGAGCACGGTCCTCTCCAAGTTTGGCAAGGTTTCTCCATGAGCAGAACTGGCAGCTGCTCTGGATTTACCTGGCTTTACAGAGAGAACATAGAGCAAAAGCAGAGTTGCCTCTGCCAAGTGACTTATTGTGTAATTCAGCATAAGCCAGGTCAGAAAAAAAAACCTCCACGTGTCTACAGGAATACTACGTACGCTGTTCCATTTCGAAGTCCAAAAGGAGCAGTATCTTCATTAGCTACAGAATAGACATCATAGCAGTCTTTGATTTCATCCCTTAAATCTTCAGGTATTGAGCATGAACCATTTCTCACT
The DNA here is from genome assembly GCA_031468815.1 of Morus bassanus. Classification (NCBI taxonomy): domain Eukaryota; kingdom Metazoa; phylum Chordata; class Aves; order Suliformes; family Sulidae; genus Morus; species Morus bassanus. The sequence continues at coordinate 19,536,049 of CM062570.1, forward strand.
TTCAGCTGCCGAATGCGAGGCACCCCTAGGAGCAGGTTCTCATAATAAATGAAGCTTTTGTTTTCTGCCATGGTTTTGTTGTTGTACCACATCTCCCAGTAAAGACCATCCAGCAAAGGGCCTTCTGTGAACTGTGGAGGAAGACAGAATTTTAGTTTGCATGTTGCCAGCACTGTTTTTATAGATCTTCATTCTGTCAATGTGTTAAAATTGCCATTGATAATTTTTCTGACATAAGGCCTTTCTTACAGTAAGTTACTTACTGTTTACTGTCCTCCAGAGACATACCACAACCTTGCCCTACCCTGCCCCATTAGCATTACCTAGGTTCTAAACTTTCACATATGAAAGGTTTACTTTGTTCCATAGCTTTGACGCTGTGCACAGAGACCTTCATGTACAACCCCCATCACATTAGAAAAAAGATTCTGCAGGATAAATTTACAGGCCATGACAGGACAAGCAAATCACAGCAACAGGGAGATAAAAAATTGTTTTTAGATTACCTTCCAGAAGTCGTCCATTGTGGACAAAGTTTTGAAATCAGTTTTCTCCATTTTTGATACAGGTGTTTCCAGGAAGAGCTGCGACATAACCCTTGTGTAGTAGTACATACTGGAACTCACTGTCCCATAAGTCACTGCAAAAGATTTGGTAAGGAGTGAGAGGTAAAGGGGTGGGGGAAAGAAGAGAAAAAAAGAAGTGAGGTGGGGGGGAAGAGTACTTTGCTTGTTTAGTTTTGAATACATCAGGTTGTATTTGTATAGATTTTGCACTGAAAAGTTTAAGCTTCAGAACAAAACAAAATCCACACAAGCAGCATTTGTCTGTCAACTGTGATTAAAATACAAAAAGCAGTGAAGAACAGACTGATTAATCAGTTTTAAATACTCAATTCTCCTTCCCACACCACATTCTATTATTAACACTTCTACAAAAGCCAACTTCAAGAAAAACAAAAGCACAATTCAGGACCCTAAAGAGAGGCAGCTAGTGCCTTTTTAGGTGACTTGTGCTATCTAAGCCATCCACAGAGAGCTGGCACGGATGGCACACCACCTCAGGAGAACTATGCCCTGCCCGAGCAGATAATGCCGGTCAACCAGGACATCGCAGGGCACTGTGAATGACATTAGCTGCCTATGATTAGACAATGAAACTCCACCAAAGATGTGCAGTGCTTCTAAGAGAATCTCCCCACAGAAAATAAATGACTCTGTGTTACTTCACACACACTTGGTCCTCACACCGGACCAAGCATTTGGCTGAGGACCACAGAGTATAAATTATAAAATTATGTACAAAGCCAAGATGGCTTGACAGAACAGTCTCTGGCACTGATACTGTTACTGCCTATAAATACTTAAAACCATTTTATGGCTAATACTCAGAGAAGCCTGAAATATTAAGTCCACACTGAACAATCTCCACCAGTTTTGACAGTTTTTAAAAAATACTTTATCACAGGGAAGAAAATCTGTTTTCTTTAGCAAGTGGAGAACAAGAACTATTTTTAATAGACTTCTGTTGTGACACATGGAATGTATCGCTCTCAAAAATACAAGAGCACAAGAAATGCCCATAGCACTTAGCCTGCACTAGAAAGCTCTCTCCTAGGGCATGCCAAGCCACAGACCAGTCTGTCCCATAGTTATTGCTTTACGTGTAAAATGAAAAAGGATAGTACTTAAAAAAATACTAATGAGTTTGCAATATCTGTAGGTATTTAACACACTATACTTTTCTTTTATTATTGCCAAAAATCTTTTCTATAGCAAAATGAATTGTGAACAGCCTGCAGTCAAACTCTTCCCGCTGAGACCAATTTCACTTTATTTTAATTCAGGTCCCTCACTGCTACACCTCTCCTGATGGTACAGCATACCAGCCACAAGCAGTTTGACACTACTTTGTCCATAAACCTGCACTAAGCATTCTTAAAATACTTGGGAAAGAAGAAAACATGATATTTAGGATATAACCATGCTTGCAGTACAACACCAAAACAGTTGTGTCAACACCATAAAGTTTGGGGTCTTTTCGTAATTCTGCTTCAGAGAAGCAAGGCAGACTAGCTCTCAGAGCCAGTCTACCAATATAGTTTTGCATATCTGTCATGGTTTTAGCTGGGATAGTTAATTTTCTTCACTGTAGCTAGTATAGTGCTGTGTTTTAGACTTAGTATGAAAATAATGTTGATAATATACTAATGTTTTAGTTGTTGCTAGGTAGTGCTTACATTAGTCAAGGACTTTTCCAGCTTCCCATGCTCTGCCAGGTGCACAAGAAGCCGGGAGGGGAGGGGATACAACCAGGAGAGCCGATTCAAATTGGCCAAAGGTTATTCCATATCATGTGACGTCATGCCCAGTATATTAACTGGGGGGAGTTGGCCGGGGGAGACAGCAACTGTGGCTCGGGGACTGGCAGCATCGGTCAGCGGGTGGTGAGCGGTTGCAGCACTTGTTGTTTAGCTTTGTGTTTTTTTTCTTCTTCCAAGGTTTCATCTCTCTCTCGCTCATTTTTTTCCTTTTCATTATATTATTATTATTATTATTATTGCTGTTTTATTTTAATTATTAAACTGTTCTTATCTCAACCCACGAGTTTTCTTACTTTGGCCCTTCCGATTCTCTCCCCCATCCCACAAGGGTGGGGGAGTGAGCGAGCGGCTGTGTGGGGCTTAGCTGTTGACCGGGGCTAAACCACAACAATAACTTTTCTACTCCAAGATTCACTCTCACAAAAAATAAAAACATCACCTTGTCCTATTACAACTGATCATAAATGACAACTTAAGTGTCACTGACATTTCAGTCATTTAGAACAGAACTGCCCACACTAAAAATTGGAGGCTTGAAACATATCGGCTTTCCAAAGATATACTACCTTAATGCATACAGATTTTGTTGTTATTCTCCCTAGTAACCAAACAAAACATCTATTTCACAACTCTATAGTAAGGTCTATTTTGCATTGTTTTGCTAATTTTTATGCAAATATATGAACATGCCTTGTTTTGACTATTAACTTCAAAACCCCTAGAAATCTTGAAATAGAATTGTGTAAGGCCTTCAAGTTCCCAAGGCCAGAAAAGAAGACTGCTCTCAGAACTGCTATATTATACCAGCCACAACTGTTCATGGTGCTGTGTAAGGCCTGTGACAAACACCCTGTACTATCTGTACTCCAGCATCACTAAGGTTCCTCACCCTGAGAAAAGAAAAGCAAACGCAGTTCAGGTTGCTTTCTTAAATTCTGTTTGGGTATTTGGAACATTGTTGTGTATGAGGTTGGAGATCCATTGAGTTCCTCACTTCTGTACTAGGTCTGTATTTAGTAGAATCTGCTAATAGTATCTTCAGTATTGACTCCAGAGCACCTACCTCAAAGCAGTCACCTACTTAAAAGCCAAATAAAAAAGAATTTAAAAAAAAAAAAAAAGAAAGAGTAGGTTGAATGTTACTCTGTTCTGTGTTCTGTACTCTTACGACACTTCATATGATATCATAGCCAACAAAACAAATGACACACTTAAATCATGGAAGTCTCCAGCTGTGATCCATATACACTCGAGTATATATAGGCTGCAGATGCGTTTAAAACGTCCAGCATCATGCAAACACAGATTATCAGATATTTCTAAGTAGCTAGCATTATCTCTGCTTTTCCAGCTACTATCAAGAACTTTTATTCTTAGAATGATCTGTACATAAGCGTGGTGATAAATTTGAAACTCGGTGATTTAATTTAACTTTTTGTCTTGGATGAGTAACTCCTACTTTTTACATTCAACAGTTCCGTTCAGCGATTTCAAAATGCGTAGCAGAAGCATTACATTGCAATGTAGTGTACATTGCATATCTACAGCTACATTTAAAAAATGCTCCTTGAAAACAAAGAATAAATATAGTATCATCTTGCTTAAAGGTTCAAAACTTGTTAAGGCACAGAAAGTTGCAGTATTTTCAATTTCAAGCAACGATCTAAACGCAGAAACAAAAGAACGATTTACTTCCAAATATTTGCCTACACACCTGCCCATTAATTCTCCATTAATTCTCCTCCCACAACCTTCACTCTGGAATCACAGATAACAAGCAGATAGTACAGAACTGGATGCACTAATGCTGAATGGTACTTACGGACACACAAGACCACAAGGAAAATCATGTACGTAACCAACTCCCGTAAAACACTTTTCAGATATCGCTCTCTGCTGGTGTTGCTTTCTTCCATGAGTCTTGTCCCCCACAGACCTTAAAAAGAAAACATATATAATGATATACACAGATGTCTGATACTAGATACACAAGTGACATAATAAGTTAAGTGGTTTTGGAAGCTTAAACTATGTCATGTCTGCTGCAGGTTCTTCTACAGATTTTAAACTGATCTAAGTTCAAACAAGAAAAACTTCCTTGGGTTGCCCTTCTATAGGGTGAACGGGCCCTGAGGCAGCATTAGCTATTCATAAGACACCATAATAATTTAGTAACAGCTCGGCAGAACTCTAACAGAATCTGCTGAAGATTTGCCAGAAGTGCTGTCACTTAAATCCACATGGTATGAAAACAGATGCAAGTATACAAAGATGCAGATAGCCATCCTTCAAGAAATGCAGTGCAGTGTTTTGGGGTTTTTTTAAATATGAAAAGCATTGTTAGATGACTGAAAATGCATGTTCAATATCAAATCTTCATTAGTAGTCTTAACTAACTTTCTACCTGAAAGGAGGATATGTCAGCCAAACATTTTTAAAGAAAACAAATCGTAACCTTCCTCTCCCAAATAGGCAAGGCATTTCCAACAGAGACACAGCAGGGATCTTGGTGAGTATTTCTACAGGATTTCTTTCTCTGCACAACAGTTATCATTGCAACTTTAGCAGCGGCCTAAATGAGCAACTGCTCTCTAGCTGTCAAAGTGGGCAACTGCATGAGCTGAACTATTTCCGCCTGTTAGTAGCTTCATACTATACTTGACATTCTCAAGAAGACAGTGTAAGAGAAGTTATTGAACTTTGGTGATCCCTTCTAAAAGGGTAACAGAAAAGCAAAAGGATCTTTTAAATGGAGTCACTAAAATAAACAACCATCTGAGAACAGAAAGCAGTTAGTAACCACCATACTTATTTCCTGTGCCTAATACAGAACAGAAAAAAAGCTGGGAATGGCTGCTGGTGCTCAGACCAGACCTGCTACCTTCAAGGAGCTTCTCTTCATTTAAGCCCAAATAAAGCAAAGTGATTTGACCTTAGGTGGGAGAGAAAGCATATAAAAATAAAAACTCACTCTTACAGAAGTGCACCAAACTTCCACCCTTTCCCTTTTCAGGTATTTTAAATGGCCAACCTTTTAAAACATCCTTTATGTTCCCAGTAGATGGAAATGAAGTAATCTGAAACTCCCTAGGAAAAAAAAATCTTGGATCCATCAAACATACCAGAGTAATTTGAAGTCAAATGGAACAGCAACAAGGCATAGCCAAAACACATTATAAAGCTGACAATGAAGAGAGAGTTCAGTTGCTTTGCAACCACTGCTGTAAGACTAAGAGAAAGGGCTAATCTCCCTGCTGCAGAACTTCATTCGCTAACAAAGACATGGGAATAAGGAAGCTCTTCCCTCTACCTGCAAATACAAGGTTTATTCAGAAAAAAAAATAATGTGTTAGATGTTTTTAGAAGCCTTTCAGCTACCACATTTTTAAGTTGTGACCTAACCACAAAGTCAACCAGGAGATTTCTCTTGCATAGGCACAGCAAGCACTAATAGTCTTAGCATCACCCTCTCTTCACACTCCTAATTAAGCAACTTAGAAGCTTCACTAGTCTCAGCCCCCAGAACTAGAGAGCTTTTTCAAAGTTGTTCTTTAAGGCTAAGTCTGAAAATTTAAAGATAAAGACTGCAGCTTTACTAAACAGAATGCCAAATCCTCACCATTAGGTCATTCTTGAAGACAGAAACACAAAAACAAGAACATTTACAGAGTCACTAATAATGAAGAACTCAACAAATTCAGCCTCTAACACAGCACTACGTTGCACTAGCAACCCTCATAATAAAGGCAGGAAAACATTACGGAAAAGAGGAAGAAAAGGCTGGAACAGCCAGTGAGCTAAGCTGGCAAGCGATCCGAGTCCCGGCTGTCAGCACATTACTCACCAATAAGAAATGTGGTGAGCAGAATGCTTGCAAGCTCAAATTCTGTCATATTACAATATTGTTAGGAGTCAGCACAGACCAGAAAGTTACATGTGAAGGGAAAAAAACAAACAAACTAACAAACAAACTAACCACCACCCAGCACCAGAGATCATACAGTCATCTTTGTGTTAAATGAACTCTAGATTTGCGTGTCAGCTAGCTTGAAGCCTTCATTAGTTGCCATGTTTTTAGAAGGTATGTACGTTATTCCTCTTTTTGCCTCATTAGAATATTGGTTTAGATGCATCAAGAATAGTGGTGGTAAGCAGTGCCGGATTTAAGTTGACATCTACTGCAAGCTCCAAAAACATTTTTTTCTAGCCTCAATTAATCATTTTCAGTTCATTCCTTATATAAATTTGCTATTCATCAACTCTTTGACAGAATCTATGTATTCTTTCATTTATCAGACTAACAATTCTCTCATACTCATTCTGTAGCCCAAACAGCCTACCCAAAGAGCATACGAACTCAGAAGAGTTGTCAAAAAATAATGATCAAATGCAAATAAAAAAACAGATGAAATTTCATCTTAAAATAAAAAGTCTAGCTTGTTAGGTAACACAGGAAATTTAAATCCTTCTGTTTACACATATATAAAATGCTATAATACATATATATACACATGTAATATATATAATGTATATGTACTTATACACATATACCTACATAATCATAAAGCCAAGTTTATAAGGTACAGAATGCATATAAAGTAATTCAGATTTATCTGTTCAGTTCTGAAAGCGCTCAAGCCCAGATACACAGCGCTAACTAACCTGTCTACACAGAAATTCAGATGCTGGGGAAAGAATGGGGCTAGGGGAAGGAGAAGAAAGCGACCCTCAGGCAAAGATGCTTTGTCCAAAAACAACAAAACACAGCCTCACAATCCTTAGTTCACATTCCTTAGTAAGGTAGAGTTGGAGCCTGCACTAGTTCAGCTCAGCAAAAATGTCATGATGCATTCTTTGTGAACATAACAATTAATGAGTGACTGGAAATTATATTTGATGCTTCCATTTAACAATAACTAAGAAAATATTTCAAGAAATACCTCACATACACACCTTAGTATTGGCGCACATGGGGACACAGTAGCACTGGGTGACCAAGTACAGCTCTGAGGGGCAGATTACCTTTCCAGCCTGGCTCTGGAAATGGACTTTGCTCTTACCCATCTAAACTTTTGATGACTTTCTCCTTAACAGAGTTGAATCTGGGGAGGGTCATTCCTCCTCTCCCCTCAGCATCTGGGATGTTTGCTGAAGAGATCTGCAAAACTAGAGGGACTAAAGCTACTTGAGAGGCTCATGTTAGAATCTGAAAAGAATCCACAAAGAGAAGAACCTAAAATATAGATAGCCTGAAGTAGCTGACTTTATATTCACTCAGTAACTCCTGTTACAGTCTCCCTGACAGTTTCAGTTACCAAAATCCCATTATCTTAAATCCTCTCTGTGCTTTTATTTCAGAACTGACAGCAAGAAAAGCGTAAGCTGTCATTCAGTAGCCCTCAGTTGATGAGTGGCAACTTGTTTAGCTGTGGTAACACTATCACTTTTGCTATCCAAAGGATTAACCCCTCTTGTTGAATTCTGTCCAGCAAAATGGAATTTCATTAGATAAATCTATGCTAACTTTCCTCTAGTCATCTTGAAACACAACTGAGAATGCCATTTTCCAGTCTTCAAAGACCCTCATGGTTATCCATGAAATGTCAGAAGAACTACTGAGTGCTCTTTCCAGTATTAAAACCTCAGTTATCCTTCAAGTGCCCTATGTTAATTTCAGACTTGAAATCAGCCCTTTCACTGTGTAGCCTGCAGCGATCCCATTCTTCAGAGAAGGTTAATTACCTATGCAGCAGGCAAGTACAGCATCCTGTACTACCTCCACAGCATGAAAGTCACACCTAGCCATTTACTGTGCCTATGAATTAATGGCAATATTCTCATGAAAGAGCCAGAAAGGGATCTGTCTACTACAGTAACTTAAGCTACACTTACCTATAAAACAGAAAGTGTACGCAGGTCAGAAATCAACAGAAACTGGGGATAGTAACCACAGGGATAAATCCACTCCAAACATTCCTAGAATAATGAAACCAACTCTTTTCATTTTACACCTAAAAATAGAATACTACCAGTGTATATTGACTGTCTCAAACAGCAACAGGCAGCTTGGTCTATGGCCATTTTTGAAAATATTTCTTTGTGTTTTCTTGCACTGCAAGAATGTGAAACTTCGCACCACTCTCCATACAGCACACACTTGATTAATAGGCTCTCACCCAGTAGCGTAAAGAGAACCACACCAATCGAAAGGATGCAATGTTACCACGTCAAATGTGGTCCTCATCTTTCAGCCTGAAAGCAGAAATTAAAAGTTCAAACCACGGACAAGCACCAGCTCCTCAGCCGGTTATTCTAGCCTAAGACACATTGCTTCTAGGCAGCAGGACAGGCAAGGGATCTGCCTATCAGAGCAGGGCCAGAACATCTCTGGCAACATCTGCCTGGTGCTGATGCTGCTGAAGGCTCAGCTGCACTCATTCTGCCCAGCACAGCATGCAGCTTCACCGAAAGCTAATTCCTCTTTGTTCTGCTGCTTGCTCAGCTGAACAAGGTGAAAATACATATATAGACTTAAAAACTAAAAAACTGCTAGAAAAAAGCATACTAAAAATAAGCAACCTTCCTCCACCCAAAACCAACCCTAAGCGCTAGATGCAGATGAACTATAGATGATTCAACAAAGCATTTTACCAAGCCTTCCTTAGAACGGTATCTCATGGCAGGGGAGGAAGGTGTCTGTCTGATGGTCTTTCTTTCCATCTGCGAATACTCTGACCTTATACATCACATGTTGTTATTAAGCTCTGCCTTCAGGTTCAGAAAGGCTCAGAAACCAGCACCAAAATTGGTCCTAGTGTGGATAATCTGTTTTGAGTATTACTGCAGAAATGATGACGGAGATGAAACAGTAGCAACTTATGCCAGGTCATCACCAAGTCACTCTCACGCTCACCTCACATTCAAACACCACTATTTTCCACCACCGTTAAAAGCATATACAGGAGGTTCCTTCTCGGCAACAACTAGTACGAAGGGAGCATCTGAACAGTCTACTTCGATAAGAATTTTTATAAAAGGACTTCACTTTCTCCACATGAAGCAGCTCCTTTCCTAGGCATTTACGTATCTCAGTGACAAACTAAACACACCATTGAAGACTCCAAACAGAGCAGTGCCAGTTCATGCATAGCACATCATTATCATCGCTATTTTTTTCCTGGCCATTCTGGTCTCTTGTGATGAAATTACTTAGTTCATTGAACACCCTCCCAATAAAATCTGCTGAAAAGAAAACATGCTCTATTTCACAATCTCTGCAAGTCTGGTTTGCATCCAAGTAAAACATTGCAATGATCACGAGGGATTTATTTTGGTGCAAGGCAGCTGAAGTCAGAGAAATCATTACAGCAAATGACTTTTGAATGCACATGAAAATCGAAGTGAAGACATACAGGACATACAACAGCCTAATTTACAAGGCCCTGCTTACAATCAAAAAGTTTGTTTTGACACCTCTGCTGATACTGTGCCAGCCAGTAACGCCACTGTCTTATCACGTCAGAAAATTCAGATTTTAGAATCACAGAATGACTTAGGTTGGAAAAGACCCTTAAGATCATCGCATCCAACCGTAAACCTAACACTGCCAAGTCCACCACTGGGTTTCTTCTTTTAAGAGAAGAGTATTTTCTAATATTCTCTATATATTAGAAATATTTCTAATATTTTCTAAATATGGTTTACTTTTCCTGCAGTGTTATAACTATGAAGATTTTGTCTGACTCTTCCTATGTTTAAAATCCTCATGATTTGATGCCGACATTTTAAGCGTCTCTGAAAAGGGGGGGTTCTCACATGTGCTCCCACAACCTCGAATCCAAAGAACTCCCCATCCACCATTTTCTCTGCTGTGCCAAATCAACACTGTACAGGGCCAGCTCAGCACAGAGTTAAAGCAGTAAGCTTAGAACGACACACCAAACGCTCATTTGACGTGCTCCCGCTTGTGCTTCAAACTCTGTCCCTGGTCACCAGCTGCGCGTCAACGGGCAGCTTGCAACAATCGAGGGCAGCTCCAAGGCACTGCACGATATTGCAGAAAAGCAAAAAATAATAAAACACCCTCTCAATAATGCCACGAATGCCATCCTAGCGACCTCCTTTGTAGGATGCTGAAAAAGAAAGAGAGAAAGACAACTGTTCTGCTCCAACCCTCCAAAGACCTGGTGTTAGGTTAGAAAAGCCCCAGGTACCCAAAAACTACTCGGGAGAGTCTCTTACACTGACAGCAGCCAGGCCTAAGACCCGGGGGGCAGAGCGCTTTGTGCTCCAGAGGAAAGGGCGGAGAGAGGTGTGCGTGCACCCGTGTGTGCTGCGGGCGTGACCAGGACAGAGATCAGAACAGGGATGCGCATGAGGAGGTGGGGACAGACAGGGGCAAGCACGTATGGACAGGCAGACCGGAGATGGGAAGAGAACACGTGTAAAGGAAAAAGAGGGCAGGCAGCAGAGCGCCGGGTGGAAGAAAAGGCAAAAGGGAGCACGAACAACCCACGAACGCTCCTCCGGGCGCAGTCCGCCCGAAAGGCAGCCGAGCCACAGGGGCCGAGCGAGACTCGGGGCCCAGCCCCGGCAGGGGGGCGCGGGCGGGGGGCGGCCCTCGGCGAGCGCCGCTCCGGCTCTCACCTCGCAGTCGCCGCGCCAGGCGCTTGGCCCAGGCCGCTCGGTGGGGCGCGGCGCCCTCGGGCGGCCCCGGGTGGCGGCTCGGCCCCTCCGCCCCGCCGCGCCCCGCGGGGACCCGCCGCTGCCGCCGCCCGCCGCCGCCGCCGCTCTGACCCGCCGCGCCGCTGCCTAACGACGACGAGGCGCCGGCCGCCGGGCTGCCCCACTCCACGTCCATCTCCAGCACCGGCCCTGCCGCCGCCGCCCCCTCCTCTTCCTCGGGCTCGAAGCCCGGGTTGTCCCGGCTCCAGGCCTGCCGCGAGCAGGCGGAGAGCGGCGGCGACGGCGGGCAGGAGCCGGCCCGCGCCGCCTCGCCCAGCCGCCCCAGCTCCAGCTGCTCCCGCCCGCGCCGGCAGCCCCCGCGGCCCGCCATCAGCCCGCCGCCGCCGCCCGGGGCGGGGCGCCGCCGCCTCCGCCCCTTCCCCGCCCTCCGGCGCCGGCCCGGAAAGCCCGGGGTAGGGAGGGAGATGTAGTTGCCCTGCCTGCCGGCGGGAGCGGCGGCCGCGGCCCGCCCCCGCCCGCCGCCGAGGCTCGGAGGCCCGAGCCGGGCCGTGAGGCGGGAGGCCCTGGGGCGCCTCCGCAGTAGCGGCGCAGGGGCCAGCTCGCCGCTCACCCTCGGTGAAAGCAGAAGGAGGCCCCACGGAGGGGTTTTATCCGCTTAACAAGTCGCAGGGGAACAGCTATTTCACATAACTTTAAGAAGGAGAGGCATTAAAGCTCCCCCCTGCCTCAACCCAGCAAGCAGTAACGCAGCCCACAGGTACAGGGTTTTGTGTCTTTATTTAAATCCAGTTACAGCAAAATACAGGCTGGCAGTACAGAGAGCAGCATGCCAGAGAGGTAACGCTCACCCTGTGCGTCCGACAGCGTTCGTCTCACTTCCCCGCACCGCTGCCGCCTGCATCCCGTGAGGCCGGCACGATGTGCAGCGCGGAGGGCTGGCACTGCTGGCGGCCGAGGGGAGGCCACCGGGTAAAGAAGCTGCCCCAAACCCGAAAAGTCACCACGCACTCTACATTTACAAACAGTTACCCGAAATGAAGCTACTCCTCCCTCCCCTTAGGTAGGAATTGAATAAGAAGGGAAACATTACATTTGTTTCCCTTTAAAGGGTGACTTCGTTATTTTCGATGCTGTGATGATCTTGAGCATCCTCAGCACTCTCCAATGTTTGATTGCTGTTATCATCGGGGGTGTCAGCTGAAAGGTGGACCTGGCTCTCCCTGCTTTCCACGCTCTGGTGGCTACCCTCTCTGACACCAGCCTTGCTATCATCTCCTTCTGCCTCATTGCTATCAAATTTCTGCCGGCTGTCGTTTTCCATGCTCTGGTCACGCTGCTTGCTGTCCAGCTCGCTGCTGTCCTGCCTGTGGCTCTTGTCAGCCCATTCTCCGCTGATGGCATGCTTCCCCAGAGAGTGGTGGGCAGCAGGTTCCTCCTGGGAGAGCCCTGCTTGCTGGCTGTCTACATCCAGGGCGCTCTCATCCTCCTCAGTAGCATCAGACACAATGAGCTGTGTTAGAGAGCAAAACAAAAACGAGCCATTGTCACTCCTGAGGAACTGATCTGTCAACAGGTGCTGCTGTACTGCACCAAAGCAAGCTGCGTAGGCTGCAGAGACACTCAAAGCCTTCATGATACATCTCTGCCTGGAGACACTGTGGTCTTATGGAGTTACATGAACCTTTCACATTATGAGAAACTCAGGTCTGATCCTGGCCTCAGACTTCATGTGTGCAAGTACATCACAATAGTGAAAATTGCAGTATTGCATAGCTTGCAGCAGCAGGCTACACTCCGGCCTCGGCACATCGAGAGCCCTCTGGCCATCGATACCCTCTGATTTGGAGTATCCAGAGAAAGGAAACATTCCTGCACTTATACCTACTTTTCCCCCCACCAATCCTTTTCAGAACTGACTCCCATAACATAACATGTCCATTTTCAAGTTCGCTACCCTCTTCCAAAAATCTGGGTACCACTGCTCAGCACTATTTACCTTTTTTGCAGCTTTGCGGAGTTTGCTAGACTTCACCATTGTGGATTTTGCCCTCACCCTGTAGGCCACGCTGTCACCTCTGCCAGCATTGTCTCCCCGGGTGAAAGGGAAAGGAGGGAAGGGTACGGTTACTGGAATGTCTGTGGGGAAACTCGTGACAACCTCATCAGATTCATCCGTGTCATCAGAATCATTATCATCATCGTCATCATCCACATTTTCATGGCTCTTGCTTGACACATCAGGAAACTGCTGGAAAAACATTTATTATGCATCAGGCAAATGAACATTATGTGTGAGATGTGCAGACTGGTATCTGTCCTGCTCACCCAGTGTTGAGGAGCTACATGCACGAATTGCTCTGAATTCGCCTCACCCTGCCTGAAGCTTTGTTATATTTAGGGAGAGATGTTACCACAAGAACCACATTTGATTGAGGAAAACGAGTGCTGCTACACACTGGCTGCCCTGCAGCACTCACCTGACATTTTGCTCTTCAAAACACTTACCGGTTGTACTGGGACATCCACGCTTTCTTCTGAAGAGTAAAGAGTCTGAAAACAACATAAAACTCAATATTAGCACACAAAGGCATATACAGTAGAGCTGACCAGCATGTTGACTATTCTTTAAGCACTTAATCCTAACTTGCAAATCCTGGCACTGAAAGATGCTCTGCTTTCTCTTCCAGTTAGTTGCCCATACCTGCTGAGGTGATGCCAGGTCATTCTGTGGGTGCTGCAGACTCTCCCAAGACTGAGAATTCACATGGTGGTGGTGATATCTGTTTGAGTGATGGCCCTTGGAGTCCTTCAAGAGAAAAAAAAAATAAAAAGGGGGGTTTTAATCCACAAAGGAGCATACAGGAGCAGGCAAAGCTGCCTGCATCACAGTCTCTGTTTTCAAGCAGATGTGGCATCTGCAATACATACTCCTTTTGTACAGGATGTGTCCTCAGCAATTCCTTGCAGCAGGAAGAGGACTCAGAACAAGCCGTGATCCCAGATGAACATTATACCCCAAAAATACAATAGAGAAGATGTGCCTCTCCCTGGCAGAGCCTGGGGAATTTCAGAGCAGTTTCTCCAGCTCGTTTTTACTGAGTGAAATTTGGAGTTTTATCTAATGAACATAATTTCTGCTAATTCTCAGGCCCTTTTCCCAAGAGTGATTTGTCTCATGCATCATGAATACTCTAAACTAAATGCAGTAGCTGATTCTCAGAGCAAAGAATTGATTTTACATGGGTAGTAGCTGGCGATGGAGTATAAATCAAATAGCTATATACAAGACTAATACTGTTCACTCACACCACTCCAAAAAGTCATGGGAGTCAGATCAAAGTGCTCTCCCAACACCAAATATTGTCATCTGATCCACACTAATGAATGTGGGTTGTAGTAGTCGTGCCATGCTACAGTCCTTTTCTCGTTTTAACTGACAGCTTACACAATTTTCGTTAAGAAAAAAAAAGGTTTCCAGTGCTGGACCAGAGATACAACTAACAAAAGTCCACAGCCAGGATGCCTAACATGACAAAAGTCTACTGACGTCAGTGGCTCTCTGCTTTGGCTACCTGAGAAACTGGCTCGTAACAGCCAGGTGAGGACATGTTCTGCAAGCAGCTACAATCATAAAAGAAGTAACAATGTGTATTGGAGGGAAAAAAAAAAAAAACAAACACAAAAAAACCCAAAAAACAAACAAAAAGGATTTATTAAAGAAAAATAGTAAAAAGACAAAAGGAGCTTACGTATTTTTCTTCGGAGCTGGCAGAAATGGCATGCTGCTTGGATTTACGCACCTTGAAGGGAGAAAAGAGAAAAAGCATTTGTCAGTATTAATTTCTTGCTAAAATGCAAAGAAAACATGCAAGTGATTGCTGACACGCATTTGTGATTTACTCACTGGCCATGCAGCGGTGATGCTGATAAGGCATAAACACAGAACTGCCACCTTCATTGTGATATTTTACCTAGAAAATATTTTGGAACAGTAAATCAACAAGGTAAAGTACCACAAAAATGCCATATGCTTTTTCTTTCTCCTGGTGTACTTAACCGTGCCAAGACCAGCTCTCTGCTAAGGATTCAACCTGCACATGCCAATCTTTTTCCTCTGTCCTCCATCACCACCCCACACCCAGCTGGTTTTGTGATGATTTAGCAACTCAAAAGCTACAAGAATTTTAAAACCAGGTACTGAGAAGTGCTGAGCAGTGGTGAGAGTAGCCACACTGAGAAGGCGAGCAGACTCCTGTCAGCTATTGACTTGCACTGACAAGTGAAAAGCTTTGTGAAAAACAAAGTGCTATAAAGATCAGCTTTGGTTTATCTTCGTTCATTTAACATCATGTTGTCAGAAGAGGCAGGATGGGACAAACTCAGCTTGGATTCTCTTTTCAGTTATTTTAAAACTAGTTTTCAGGGTTATTAACTGGAGTTGCTGTGAGTAAACTCAGTTTATATGAGCATAAACTGTTTTTATTGATAGACCTTTATTTCCTCCTCCAGAATTTTGAACAGAATAACTTGTGTTTCCAAGCAAGAGATGAATTGAAATATCTGCACACATTGCAGTTTTAGCAATTTAATAAATGAGTGATTCCTGCTGAAATTAGGAGAGTGCTGAGCTACAGTAAATTTTGGTCCTGACAGACCAATTTCCAGGATAACGAACATCCCTGAGAAATTAAACTGATTTACTGATGAACAAGAGGCATTTAAAACTTTAGTAAATCATAGCAGGAAAGAAAGGCACATTTAAAGAAAAGAGCATATTTAAAATACATTATTAAGGCTGGCCCAGAGACAGGACACTATTAGAGGTATTGCAATTTCAAGAGTTACACAGAGAAGGGTGCGTGTCCCATCCATTCAGTAGTGTGCAGCACAAACTGCAAGCCTGCCAGGAGAAACAGGGACACTGCCAGGCAGTGGTTACACGATGGAGGAAGCTTTGAGTTTCCAGCACTTCATTCAGTGGCAGAGTTTTCAGTAACCTCCTTCCGACATCTATCAGCACACAGGTTTAAAACTGTGATTATGTGTAATACCTTGCATCGCTAAAGCAACCTTGCTCCTATAAAAGTACATCTTTTTCCACAGAGAAACATCAAATGTCCCTGTCCAGCAGAGCAGTTTTCAAAGATCTCCTGCCCAATGCCTGCTTGACTAAAGCTGCAGACAGAATGGCACATGTCAGGTAAAAAAGCAAAAAAAATTACCTTTTCTGGTGCTGGAGGAGTCAGCTGCGATAAGGGTGCTCTTAGTGGTCACAGCAGCAGCTCCAGCCAGTTGGCTCCCAGCAGCTCTGGCGTTCTCCCCTCGTCCCCTGACTGCCTGACATCTCCGACCTCGGGGAATTTAAACCCTGTCCCAGGCACGGCCACCAATCCCCGTGTGGCGGAAAAAGATGAGGTCATGAGGCTCCTGGCCACCGTCCTGCCCACGTTCTCCTACACTTCCTCTTTGGCTTTGTGGCTTTTGAAGCAAACAAAATCTACTCTATGGTTAAAACATTACTTATGGGCAAGATCATTAACCAGCAGGTCCGTTGAATGCACAGCATTTAGTATCGTGTAGGAGGACTCCAGGGCACATCCGTCCTCCTTTTGTGAAAAGGCAGAGCCCAGTTTCCGAGAAACCTTTCATGCCATGTTCTGTGGGGGGTAAGAATGTCATGTGTGCAGGAAGAGATCTGAACACAAAACTCCCCAAAAAGGTGTTAATGCTTACACAAAGTTGTAGATTTCCTCTCCAGGTTATACATGTTGCAACGGGAATTGTAAAGACAGGGTGCAGAGTATGGCTTTTTGCCTTTTCAGTCTGAACTGGGTCAAAAAAAATTAGTATTTGTGTGTCTCAATAGGCATTCTGCATCCAGAAACTTGTTTGTAAAGGTATATAAGAGCCACTGATAGTCCAATTAAAAAGGGTTTCTGCACCATTATCAGAAATTCTCACTCCTTTTCTATACATTTGTATCCCTTCTGAGTCCTTTCGAGTTTCATTCACTCTCTCAGGTGGTTCAGTTGAGTCACCCGCTACAGCTGTCTGCTGCACCAAACCTGCTCCAGAACCCTTTTCAGGGACCAGATGCCAGACATCTTTCAAGCTAAAAAAAAGAAAAAGGAAAAAAAAAAAAAGCAGCTACAGCTCCAGTATGAGGAGTGCCATGACTAACATTGGGAAGCAAGGGACGTCATGGGATGAAATTCCATGTCCGCTACGGAGCAGTGCATCGGCCCTGCTGATTGGTGACAGATCTGTGCCGGCAGTGCCTCACTTGGATGGCCATAGCTGTGGATAGATTCTGCCTCATCTGCGTTGTGCTGTAAGACTCTCAGACCCTCTTCCATTTGGTGTTTCTTTAAAATGACAATGAGGTGTCATTCAAACACAGGAAGATATTCCAAACAGCCCTTTTAGAAGGCAGAATATTTATTATTGTTTCAAAGCAGTTATCTTTCTCCTCATTTCTGATACCCAGCCAATGTTTGATGTGTCCTTAGTCAAGCAGCAACAAAATAGATGGCTTATCCATGTTACCAATTATCCTGTGCTTACTAACACTTCTGTGGTATGTTTAGAAGCACCATGAAAAGCATACCCAAGTTAGCTCAGCAATCACATCATTACAGGCCTATCTAATTATGTTTTTGAGCTGAGAGCACTGAGAGCAGCAACAGCTAGAAGTTTAACTTAGTCTGCTTAATAGCGTATTCTAATATCGTAGGGGGAGAATTGGATAAAAAGATTTCATATCATTAATAGTTCTGCATGTCCATAAACCCGTGTATGCATCCACCTGAATGAGGACTACCCTAGCTTTTATTTTTGGAGCTACATGACCATTATTATTTACTAACTCAGGAAAGACTTTTCAAGCAACAAAGCCTTCAGTAACCAGGATTTCAGCAGCATGATCTTCTGCAGATTTAGATAGCTTGTATCATCTCCCATCATATCTGCAGCTCAGTGCTTCTGGAAACCAGGCAGTTTATGGAAGCCCTTGAATGCAGATGCAGGACTCAAGCTGTAAGTGGGTGCTATTTAGAAGTTTCAACTTGAGCATTATGTAGTAGCTGATACACCCAGATTTTAATACATCTCTAATACTTAGTAACTAGGACAGCTTCAAAAGGCCACTGTTGTTGACTCCAAGGAACCTCAAACCAGGCCCTTAGGTAGCTGAGTAACTTTGATCCCAAACACCAAAACAAATGAACAGTGCATCTTGCAGCTTCCCTGACTGGTAAGAAAAAACGACTTCCATCTGACAGTGAGAAAGAGTGAGAAACTGAGACAGAGCAAAGCTCAGTGGCTCACTTCACTGAATGTGGGACTGGGTATACTGGGTCCTGCTCTCCTGTCCACATACACTGGATCAAATTTTAAGCCTGCAAAAACCTACTTTCTCTACCAACCATTCATCAAGAGACACAGAACTGAAAAACAACATTATACTGAAAAATCCTCCAGAGCTGTGGTCTGGCCAAAACAAGAACCTTCCAGCACCTGCAATCTGCATAATAGCATATTACCGTCTATCAGACTTTCAGGAAAATACATACTACATCAGGACTTGTAAACAACCTGTTTCACCAAATTCAGCAGCAGTTATCAGTCATGCTGATGGAGAAGCCTGGAGCCATTAGAAACACAGTCTTCTGCAGTTTGTTAAAGACCTTCCTGTACGGGTCAATTTTCACTGTGGCTTTTCAAGGCAAATGTTTTGCAAGTGCCTGGAACACTTGTCTCCCAGCAGAGACGATATGTGACCCCCAGGGAATTGCTTCTGGCAAACAACTGATACTTCCAGTGTGCTGGAAGATGGCAGTGTTTCTGAGTACAGTTGCCAAAGCTATATGGTTGATTTTGTAAGAACTAAGGAACCGATGTTTTGCAGTAATCCAGAAGCAGGACGTGAAGCAACAGTTATTACTAAATGGCTTCATTTTATGCAAGATCAGCCAGTACAGAGCTGTAGTAAATTTAGCACTTGTCTCTTGCCCATCATTATGTGGTTATTCATCCTGTAAATCATTTCGTCTAGCTGAGAAATCCTTTGCCTTGGTAGGAGATAGTGCTTCTTATCCTCTCAGAGATAAGGAACAAGCAGGGCAGAAAGGGGGGAACTTTCACCATTTTCACTTCCCACATTAAAATGCCTAATTCTGGAAAGAGTACTTGGCTGGCAGTGGCACAGCAGAAAAAACTTGCTCGAATCTGTATGAGTGGGAGGGTACATGGTTCCAGCTTTCAAGAGCTGTCAGGGTCTGTGCAGAGCACAACGGTGACAGGCTGTAATTTGTTGCATGTAGGTGACATTTTCTACTCAGCTATCTTGTCAAACAAAGCTTTAGACCACAATTTTTTCCATCTTGGACTGCATTAGGAACATGTGGTTAGGCTGCCGTTTCATGCCGTTGAGAAACGCTATCAGTGCCTCCCTGTGCAACCTCCAACACGTGCCTAAGACCCTGAGCTGAGACATCAGTGTGATGCCCAGCAATATCTCTGGTTGGTGTGGGGAATCCCAGCCTGCCTGCAGTGACCTGTGATGCCCAATCTTTCAGGAGAGCTGGCTTTTGTTTAGATTTGTTCATGAAAAAACAAGTCTCATGGGAGACCAGAGCAGCATCTTCTAGGTGCCAAAGACTAAGACTGGAAGAGAAAGATTAATTTTTTCAGCAGCATTAAGAATGCTATCAAGTAAAAGCCCCAAGAAACCCCAGCTTGGCAGTGTTCTTAGAAACAACAGTTTTACAACTAGAATGTGCCAAAGAAAAGAAGACGTGGTAAACAGTGGTTTGTGTGAAAAACAGATGAAAACCAAAACTTTCTTGCATTGCTACCATAAAATACTCCTGAAAAGTACCTTGGAAACTCAGCATGTCAGCCAGTATAATATATCCCCAAAAGCCCTTAAATTTTCCCAGTTAAAGCTTACATTCAGCAGTTAGTAGGCTTCAAAAAACCTTCTGCTTCTTAAATAGACTACACAGACCAAGATGGCATTTGTGTCCAAGCCCAGGAGAGTACCTGGAATGCAGAAGGGATATGGGTGTCAGGTCTGCTCGATAAAGAAATTACAACAGAGATTTGCTCCTTGCATGTGTGAGCAGGGCACCCTGGTAACGCGTGCTGTGCAGCACAACTGTATATCTTTTGCTTTGCACCACTTACAGCATTTCCAAAACAGCAGCAACCAAACAAGCAGCAGCAAGTTTCTCCCAAACAAAACCTCTTGTGGAGCGACAGGGAAGTTCAGAACAATGTGGGGTCCATGACCTTCCAGTCTCCCTGCCACTTCGGATCTGCAATGCAGCTCAGATGACTAGTTGGCAAGGGGAGCTCTATTTAATGCTCATTCAGGCAATAAAGGGAGTTATGGCATCTTACTTTCCCAGAGTCGGCCCTAGCCATTCCTGGAGGGGGGTGGGTAGGGGAGGGTGTTGCAGAACTAGGCACAACACCGATCTAGAACTGCAGTAGGTGATTAATCAGGACAGAACAGAGGCTTTCTGGAAAACAACCCCGCCATAAATGGCCAGCATATTAGAAGGTACCCGTGTTTGACAGATAGCACAGTCTTTTGGTCTATCCTTATCTCCCCCTGCATAAAGAGAGCCCACTCGCTTGTCTCCTCTGAATTCTGAGACTAGTTGCTACCTGTTCACATTTTCAAATGCAAGGAACAGCTTTGGAAACTGAAGAAAAAATAAAAATTTGAGAAACTGCCATACAGCTGTGGCCCACAAATCCTGGAGGCTGAACAGCCTCAATCAGATCCCAGCTTTCACAGAGCAGAGTGACTGCTCCTACTACAGCATAAATACAGTCCAGCTAACTGTAGCTTCCTAAAATGGAGCCCTACTGACATTTCTCCCTTGACTTTTACAGCCAGCTAGAAAAAACAATTTTTCTGGATCTTTTTTCCTGTTGAAATTCATGTATTTTAATACTGAAGTCCATGGAACAGCAGGAATTAAACCAGCACAGAAACATTATGTTATTTTCAGGTCATCATAGTTACCAGTGTGAAGAGCAAAACACCAGATATTCCAATGCTGGTTTTGTGGCTGTGTTTCAGCTCTGAATTATAAAAAAGAATTGCATTTGTTTCAGTTGGAAAATTTAATAAACACAATAATAGTCTTAATTGCTAACAAAAGCAACCAATGAAAGTATATATGGTGTACATAATGTTTTCATGACTGTGCCATTTTGTGATGTACGTAACCCTCAAAAAGCAATTGTTTGAGAACAGGAGGATGAGACTTTCAGCATCTCAATGGGAGTTGAGCTCAATCCGCTCTCTTAAGATGCTAGCTCTAAAGCCTAAACACTGCTGCAGAGATAACACTCCAGGATGAAGGAAAGCACACAAGGTGCCTGTGCCTAAATCCTCTATATGCTCATAAGAAAGTAATCGTAGTTTGCCAGCTCAGGGCTCACAGTCTGAGCACTGAGGGGAATCTGATGGTAGGAAATAGTTTCACAGACAATTGCTTTTTGGACAGGCATTGAAAAAACTTTGTGACAAGTTGTTTCCCTCTCTCTCCTCGCTGCTCTCTCAGTTCCCTGTTTCCTATCCTACTGCAAAATTTTCTCCTCCCAGCAAGAAAGGACACTAATGGAAATGTCTGAATATGCAAAATGGGTATGGAAAGAACAGCATCTTCCTGCTCTGCATTGTGAAACTGTTGGAAAGTCACAAGATGCCTGTTCCACCTAGTGCAGGGACTTTTGGCAGGGCATCATAGGAACGATTCTCCATACCCAGCACCCCTCCGCTTACATCTTCACTAAGCCCCACTGGCAAAGCATGAAGAGCCACCCCCTCGCTGCAAGAAACAGAACAGATTACAGTGCGGCATGACAGAGAAGAGGTGGACAGGGAAGATGATGGGCCAAGTCTTCCTCTGCAGTCACCCGCACACTGCTTCTGTGCATAACTGAGATGAGCACTGCAACCCTATATTGCATGACAGATGGAGAGTCCCAACTGTGCCCTGGTAATCCTTATCGCACAGCAGCCTTGATCTTGCATTCCATATACACTGTGTTGAGCTCACATCATGTTTCCACACACAACCACACAAGGCTCACAGCACAAGGAGCAGAAAGTCCAAAAAAAAGGTTGCTACCACTCTCAGAGACAAACCTTTTACAAGGCACACTTTATGATTGCCTCCTGGAAGGGGCCAGTGCAAAACAGATGATTTGGAGATGTGCCGGGCATTACGCAATGCAGGATCGCAGCCTGCATATCTGTGGTTATCTGTACACAAGACATCTTTTTCTGCAGCCTGCCCTGACTTTTCTGTCTCCAGAAGGTCTGGGGAAGGTGAAGCACAGGCTGTACAAGCAGGGCAGGACTGCTAGGACAGGTTGTGACCCTGTCAGTAAACCTGACCTTGGACCCAGGCTGGGCTACACACCAGAAACCCTTCAGAATTCACATGGCTTCACGTTTTGTTGTGAGCAGTTTTCTTAACTCTCAGTCTAGGGCTGCTGTGGTCTGAGGTGGGACAGATG
The DNA here is from genome assembly GCA_031468815.1 of Morus bassanus. Classification (NCBI taxonomy): domain Eukaryota; kingdom Metazoa; phylum Chordata; class Aves; order Suliformes; family Sulidae; genus Morus; species Morus bassanus. The sequence continues at coordinate 19,558,598 of CM062570.1, forward strand.
CAGAACTGAGTCAGTATGAAAGCAAATACCTTCCAGGCACTGTGCACTGGGGTGTGGAGCCCCTGCCGGTGGAGTGGGAGGAAAAACCCATCTGTGACCTGATGAAGGGAAATTAAAGAGCTGGGGACTGGATTTCGGGAGGAAGTTGTTTGGCCAAGAAGCTGATTTGATTTTGTGGGGGAACCAAAAACCAGTATGCTAGGGTCAAGGCCTCTGCTATCCTGACTGAGTCAGAGATTCCCCACAGCTTGCTCAAGCTCAGAGGCGATGAGGCTGTTTTCCCTCAAAGTCCATCCAGGCAGGAACTCTGCAGGAACCAGGCTTCACCACAGCAATGGATCATTTTGGTTCTGGCTTGGAAAGCCAGGACATCTCCTGCACCTCAGGATACTTCATCTTAACTGGTATTGGGGTAGCCACCTCTTGTACAACAAGCATTCAGTGTGCCAATAGAGAACATGGCTCGGATCCAGCAATTTCTCCTGTGTTTTGCATACTAAAATTGTATTAATCCTTTCAATTTTTAAAAATTGGGGTTTTTTTCTGATTGCATGGGAAGTAGTGACTCACACCTGACAGGGTATTACCATCAGCAAGTCAAAGGAGATGTTAATTTTCCTAAATATATGATTTTTCAAGTAAATAGGATAAATTGGTATACTGAATAGTTCAGATGATGGGTAATACAAGTGTATCAGAAAAAAAATAAAAAGCTTTATTTTCATTAGAAAGGAACCCATCCCACCCCACTCCTCTCTCATTCAGTTAGTTTTCTTTTCCTTCCCAGCCCCCCTTTTTAGGAGGACTGGAATGCAAAAATATTTTGTTTTGGAAAGTAGCTGTGTACTGTCTCTGCTGAACTGGCAGCTCATGCACATGGGGCAGGTGCCCTTACTCCCAGATTTGTCACCTCCTGGACCAACCAGCCCCTGGCCCTAGCCCTGCCCCGCGCCGAGGACCAGGAGCCCAGCAGCCTGCGATATGAAGGAACTGTGCAGAGGCACACTGAACTGGCAAGCCAGGAGGACAGACGGCCTGCTAGGTACAGGAGCACAGCAGCACAAACACTTTTGGCAAGCCCCTGCTCTCCTGCCTTGCTTACCAGCTGTCTTTGGAAGGGAAGTGCTTTTATGGAAATACACAGTTGAGAGATAATCACATCCAGATTTAGGAAATAACATTTTACACATAATTCATACTGGCTACCTAGACAGATTATTGGTTGAGCATGTAGCTATAAATTTGGCAGAAAAAATGGCAAACTGTGGTTGGCATATGGATGCAAAGCAGGAAGCAAACTGCAGCTATACATTAACTAGAGGAAAGGAAAGCCTAAGAAACCGGGTTGATCAGCAGGCTCTGAAGCAAAAAATAAGAAGGGACAGCTGATGGGGCAGCTAGCTCTTGAGGACCATATGCAGCATCAGGGCTCTTTGCATTAGGAAGAACATTATCGGTCAATAAATAACAAGCCAGAACTGCTGTTTTGCTCACTGAGTCTTATTTATTACAGAGAAGTCAAATGACTTCTCATCCATGGAAAATGTGAACAAACAGAATGACAAGCAATGGGAAGCAACATCCATTCTGTATGGGGAAACTTGGTCTGCTATACCCAAAATAACTGATGTTGAAACACAGGCTAAATCTCATCTAAACAACTGATTAGACAAAAATGAGGAAGCACAACTGCTTGTTAGAGCTGTGTCGGTCTCACCTCAGGCAGCAGGACAGACAAATGGGCTGAGCCAGACTGGAAATCACAGATCTAAGGAGGCAGGTTGTCAACAGATAACTCTGTGTCCTCAGCAGGCTGCTGAAAAGCATTTATTATGGCACCCAGTCCCTGAAGGAAGCACTATAGAAACTCTGGTACTTGTACCTTCATTGGCACTGACGCAGTCACAGCCCATGGGAATCTGTTTGTCTGAGCCCTGCAGGACCACGCTGCTGCCTGCATCCCTGACACTTCCTACTCGTGCACTACCCTAATAGTGCAGGCAACTGCCTATCAACTCAGCTACGCTACCCAGGCTCCCTGGGTGTGCTAAACAGAGGAGAAGCAATAGTGTGGTGGCTACAGCAAAAAACAGAGCTGGCTGCAGGTCAGCATTCAGCTAGCAAAGCTGCTTAGATAAATGACACTCAGAATGGCTTTTTTTGGCCAGTCCCATGAGAGTCATTGCTGGGATATAACTCTCCTGCTTTTACAGGCAAGTCACAAGGCATGCTTGCTGGCTTGTCTGGGGTCTTAAGATGGTAGGCATAATGTAGATTTTCCAATGGTAACTAGAAAACCAGTAGCATCAAAATATTAAGAAATGCAAACTACCATGGCAAGATTTTTTTTTTAAGTAGCCTTTCTTTTAACTTCATGTCTACCATACCTGCCCTTCCCATGCTGATGTTATAGCATGTGACTTGAACCATTTTCAGCAAAAATAATATTCATTATGGCTCTGATCTTGCAAAGCTACTGTATGGGCACAAGATTTCTCTTATTGATCATACAGTTATTGGGCCCAGTTATTGAGTAAAGACTATTAAATATAGTTGCCCCCTTTTTTTAAATATAAGACTTGATGCAATAATAATTTGCGCATTTTGTTTTGATACTGCCCACACATCAGACAAGGCATAAATGCCTGAGAGATACTAAAAATCTCACTCTGAACTCACAATTATGCTAACATTTCTCTTAAAGCATTGATTTCCCATCATTGTCAATATAGAAAGCAAGGAACAATACAGAGGCAATACAGAAAAAAAAAAAACAAAAACAAAACCAACCAAAAACCCAAACTAACCTGGCCAAGTAATTGCATTCTTTGGCTCTAGACTTTAAATATCTTTAACAGGACGTCTTCCCCATAGACTTCAGTAGAAAACAGCTATGTTCGCACATACACAGATTGCACATTGGAGGCAGGGAAAGACGGTGGCTTTTTTTTATTATGTGGGCTACACAGACACTGCAAATTGAAGCTTAAGACAGCAGGGCTGCTCCTGCTTCACCACGATACAGCCTGCCGACAATTAGCCTGTCTGCTTGGGCTGCTTTTCTTCCCTATCCCATCCCTGTACAGCAATTAGCAGGGGCAAAAGCAAGCCTGTGCGCTCCCTTGTTACATGTTGGAGCAGCTGCTTGGGTTATCCAAGGGGTCCAGGTCAATATCCAGAAGATCTTTGCTGGAAAGCCAACAACTTTTCCAGGCCTGAATTTGTAATACAGACAGACTAAAAGAGTCCGTTACCACAGTGTACAGATGATACACACCAGAGGGTGAGAATTTGTGGATTTTTAAAGCTGAAACAGACCGTCTTCTACTTTGACCCCCTGCACAAATCAGACTGAAGGACCAACTCCAGATACTACTGAGCCTAACAGTTTGCATTTGGCCAAATGCAGTTATTCCTCCTGAATTGGGGTTATTCTGCATTAAAACAATCTTCCGTAAAGTCACATTAATGAGTGCTAACTACACTGCCCATCTGTAACTCTAAGAATTAAATTATGCACAGGCTTTCCCATTGTTTTTTGTGGGCAAGAGGTTATTCATGCCATTTACACAATTCAGCTGTGTATAAACACAGCAGCCTGGCTCACAACTATCAGTTGTATTCCAGCCCCTCCAGTATCGGTATTAACAAGTTCTATTCCATTTTTAATAGAGATAACCCTGATGGCAATGCTGATGAAGTTTTTCTAGCACCCTTCTGCTGACAGCTGAGAAAGCCTTACTAGAGCACTGGCTTCTCACCCTGCTCCAGTTTCAGACTTTGCTGCCCAAGAAGTCTTTGCTTTACTGTACAGCAAACAGGTCTGTGCCCTCTAGGGAAACAGGAGCTCCCCCAACTCCATTAGGCTGCATGCACATCTCCTGGCTTTCTGGAAATAAGATTTTTGCTCCCAGTGATCAACTCTGAAAGACAGCAAGCAAGATGGTCAAAGTAGCTGAGTCACTGTTGGAAAAGGGATTAGAAACACACAGGTATTAAAAACCTAGATTTTAGTTCTGGAAGTGACCAGTGACAGTACCTCTCCATTCCTCTCTCAATGCATACAAACTCCCTGTTGTCCACTGTCTTTTTATCCCACTCCAAGTCTTTATCATAGAAATCCAAGGGAATAACTTTTCTGGATTCAATGGAATTAAAGCAGAAGTATAGGAGAAATCCCCAAGGGGACAATCTTTCCTGCCTGACACCTGTTCAGCATCTCTGTGCATAGGAAGCAATGTCACAGCTTTTCAGGTTACTCAGCATGGTATAACCAAACCGCTCTGCACAAGGTGCGCACCTCACTGGGGTCTCACCCATGTACACACTCCTTCTCAGGGAGCGCCTGGTAGGGACAACATCTGTCATGCTGGGTCTACCAACGCTTTTGTACATTGTCATCATGCACGGCCCATGCCCAGCAGGAGCAATTCTTTGTGCAGGCTGTTCAGCTATTACTGTCCAGGAAATCTCTTAATCAACATAGGCCCTACTCTAATGAGTGGCAAGGCGGAATTAGGCTCTCCAATGAAAACAGCTATTGGTTTATTTGGGTTTTTTATTTCAACATAGCAATCTTCCTACAGAACGTTCTAGGAAAGCACAAGAGAAATGTTTCTTCTGTGAAATGTAATTAACATAGTTTTCTTCCTGTTGCAAAGTATAATTGTAAATATAAACCAAAGCACAAGAATGGGGTTATTTTGGGCAATGGTTTGTGCATTTCAAAATACTGTGACGAGTTTGGTTTGTCAAACTGAAGACAGGGCAGACGTCTCTCTCCCTTCCTGTTTAAGCCAGCGGTCTGGGAAGGGCTGCCGTAACCTATAATGATGGTTAGCTCGCCAAAAGCAACTTGTTTCCCCCAATCTATAAATGCAGTTTTCCAAAGATTGAACATGTGCCACAACATGCACGTACTTTGTGATCCTGTCTGACATGGCAAACCCTGTTCCAGTCTCAAGTAATATTAAAACTTACATAGAAATACTCAGTTCTGACAAACCCGATACATATACTTTCTCATACACAGCTCATACAAAAATGTGGAATATTCCTTCAAAGTCAAAGAAATGAGTCATACTTTCCTCTACAAAAGCATTTCCTAACTGTGGAAGAACTTGACCAAACATGGGACCATTTTCATGCTTCTCTGGGTATTTGCAATTGCTCTTGAGGTGGCAAAGCATTTAAACATGTGCATAGCTGAGCCCCATGAGTTGTGGAGAGAAGTGGAGTGCAGCACGACGTGGCTGCATGGTTGCAGCCTAGGATAGCAGTGGTAAGGCATCTCCTGGCCGGAGGTCATTTTACCCAGATGGGTATTTCCCTGCAATGTGTCCCCACATGCAAAACATATAATCCAAGACAGAAACAGAGGACTGAAATAACAAACGGTTTACTTTTCCCCTGCTCTCCAAACAAGGTCAATCATTAAACAAAAAAGAAAAATTTCATTCTGTCAGTGGAAAGCCTCACTAGTGTAAGTATGTATAACACACTTACTGAACTTGTTTGTATCTGAGCTCAATAGTCATTACTATAAATCTTCGAGCCAACGTACCTTAAAAGAATATCTACTTCCTATCTTATTTTCTTATGTCACAGCAGGAATTTACAAGTAAATACTCTGGCCTCCGTCCATAAGAAAAGACACTGCAGCACAAGTGGCATGGGTGAATAAACCACTGGGCAAAAGCAGGTGACAACATCACACAAGCAAACTCCTTGCATTATGTGTAGCTCAGGTAAAGTGAAACAAGGCTGGTCTGGCAGGGACCACACAGGAGCAATACCCATTTGCCTGAGAGCTGTTCTCCCCTCAGACTTGAACACAGGAGTGCATTGCTGTGGCCCTCTCTTCTCTCTGAAGAGCCTGTCTGGCCATCCCTCTGTGCTGTCAGAGCCCAGGGGCTGTGGGCAGACTCGCACATCTTGGCAAGAAATGTGCCAAGCCTTCAGCAGCAGCATCACTGCCACTGCCCAGGGAGGTGGCTAAGTGACCTAGGGACATCAAAGGGTGCTTCTCCCAACAGTCAAGGCATGTGTTACAAGGCTATAGGAGTGCACATGACTAAGCAGAAGCAGTATATGCATATAGCATATATTTTTAAATTAATTTTCTAGATATCAGAAGATATCTAGATATCTATCAGAAGGTATCCCCATGCTACCTGGAAGGTGTTTGTTAAGATCTAAACCACATTTCCCAAGAGGAAAGAGGAGCAACACAGGAAAAAGGGAAGGTGGAAAGAAGAATAAGTATTTTGATTTCCAGGTAGTTGCACAAAGGCCACTGGACAAAACCTGAGGAGCTTTTTGAATCAAATTCCTGCTGAAAGCCGGGAACCTGAAAGGTGTCCCTTTCACATGTGTTTTACAATATTTTGGCCCATTTGGTCTGGTGACTTACTCTGTCACAACACAGCATAGATGGCTATGGCTCAGCAAGGGTTTTTGCAGAGACCTGACACTTCCAGTAAGCATTTGGTACATGATTACTCTTCTAGCTCTGTTGGTGGAGCCTGTGACAGGTCTAGCCTTGTGTCAGGAGCAGATGCCAAGGACAGATGCTGAGACTGTTTCTCTCAGCAGCCAACGCACACCCCTACCCTCCTGAAACACCATCAGGGTGCTGCTGTGAGCAGCTGCCCACCTGCCCACCCCAATTCTGGCCACCTAAGGCTGGGCAAGTGCCAGCAAGCTGCACGCAGCCTGAGGCATCAGATGCATTTCACTCTTGCCTGCCAGCACAAACCTGCAAGGAAAATCCAATCACAAGCATGTAAGTCACTTCCTTCCTTAGCCACGCGTGTGAGACACCAAATCCTAAACCAGCCCCATTACTCAGCAGGGCTTCAAGGTCCTGCTGCACTTTGCACTGACTCAAGCAGGGTGCTGACAGCAGAGTATGCATCTCTAACACTCAGGGTCATGGTGGCCTGGGTAGTCATTGCCTGGCCAGGGGAATAACACAGGGAAGCAGGTCTGAGGAGGGTGGGTGTGCCAGGCACAGTATGGATTTAGCATTCATCCAACACTGACAGTGATCACTGGGATTGCTGCAGGATCACAATCACAGGCATGTCTTCCCATGGCCTGCCAGGGTGTACAAAAAGGCTTGGAGGTTTTATAAGCAAAAACAAGCAGAGAAAGGTACAGAAAATTTGTCAGGCAAATCACAGAGCCAGCCAACTTGTGGGGAGGTGGTTTAAGCCAACCATTGCATGCATTTGCCAGTGTAAGGGTTCTGCCTCATGCATAGCATGTGAGGAGCTCTGCTTGGTCATGACCCCCATCCACATGCTCTGTTTGCTTGAACAGTATTGCAGGTACACATCTCTCAGACCAAACACCTGGGACACCTGCAGGCTTTGGAGAAAAAATCTGATCTTCAGGAGGAGCCGAGGTCCAAACTGTCCCTTTGTATATCAAACAAAGAAATGCAAATCAGTTCTGAGCAACTCCAGAGGTGTGACAGACTGCTTTGTTTCAGTAACATCTAAAGCTTTTGAACTGGGATTTTCCAGCAGCCTTCCCACGCCAGGCTGGTGGTTTATGAATCTTGTTTTGACTGCAGGGTAAGTGTGTCAATTCCTGCAGCAAAGGGGATTAAAGTTCTCTGTTGCTCTCTCTGAGGAGAGCAGGCTCCAGGCTGAGCAGTGCTTTACTCTTTAAAGAAAGACGAAGATGCTCACACTAGCCACAGAGCATCTCTCCAGTACAAGCTTTGCCTTCCTGGGGGGTTTTGATGACAGCACACCATTACAAGACAAGAACAACCCCAAGTAAAAGTCTCTTTCAAGCACACAAACACTGAATATCCAGCTGTGTTAGGAAAACACAAGAAGCTATCGGTAGGTACTTGTGTATGAACTGAACTGAATTATACCAGCACTTTGCTCCCTATACGACAAACTAATTCCTTTATGGTTTCTGCAAGAAGGGGAGGTAAAAAGAGCATGCCATGCACATACCTTAAGCAAAACCTTCCTCTCTTGCCTGGCATACTGACTGGTCACCAGCCTTTCCTGGGGGTCAGAGCCTGCAGCAGGCTCTGAAAATACAGATCTTGCATGCAGAAAGGGTAAGAAACATGCAACATCACCATTCCCCTTCTGATACAATTCACACCAAGGGACTGGTTAGTGACAGTGGAGGATCAAAGAGAAAGAAAACAAGTAAAATACCTTCCCCTTCCACACACACTCTTGTTTCTCATCTCCTGGAAAAGCACATCACAGTAGCTGCTCTAGGTACTTGCGTTGTCATCTGCACAGACCCAGCTGTCCCACACTGAGCTGTTTATAGCCTCGGGACTTTCTCTCTCCTCGAAGAACTTAGCTTTTGACCTGTGCTTTTGCACCTCCTATATGTCTGAGCACTTTAAAACCTTTCAATTGTCCTTGTAACTACTGGAAATCTTCTGCAAACTCCGAGAAGCAGAATAGCTGTTTTGAGAACAGCCTGACAGAGCAAGTCCATGCCAGAGCCCTGCACAGCTCTGCTTCCTGAGCCCCACATCCCTAGGAAGGGGCCCCATTGCTTTCGCCTTTACAGTGCCCTGGATAAGGTCCTGACATTAAGTTGTGTACTAGTCACTTTGTCCCTGACAGCATGCTCTTTGAACAGGAGAGGAACCAAGGCTAACATCAGCTACTGGTGAGGCTTTTGTACCATGAGGCAGAAGTATTTTATTGCTGTCCTTAAAAAAAATCCAGAGATTTAATCTTACTGGTGTCCTAATGCATACCTTGTTAACTTAATCTCAATTTCTAGTTAGTCATGAATTCTCAGACTGCATTCGTGCCTTTAAACGAACAGGACTTTCAGGGATGAAGTATCATGCATAGCTTGCTGCTGCCAAACCCCGTTAGTACCTTCCCCTCTCTCTAGGTGTGCCAGAGCAAACTACCCAGACAGCACAACCCAGGACAGTGCCTGACCACAGAGCTCAGTCCCTGGGGCATCAGCGCCTTGGCTTCCCCACCCGAGAAGCGGATGCGGTGGCCATGGGCTGCGGCAGAGAGGATAAAAGCTCCTCCCTCCCAGCAAAACTCTGCTGGATGACACGAACATCCCCCAGTTCCCCTCCACATCCCTGAATAGAGAAACACAAGCCCCCACTCAAACAAATACCTCCACCTACCAACTCAGGGGAAGTTTCTCTAGCTCTGAAATTCCAGGCCTGGGCAGTGTTTGAGCCACATGGAGAAAAGGCCTGGTTTTGTTTTTCCAGTGACCGTCACGATGCTCTTTTCTGGGGTCTGGCCTTTTGCTTTAAGTGGCCCAGAGCCAGGCAACACTAGTTAAGCAACAGCAAAACAGCTCTGGTCTAGCACAGTCCCTGTTAAAATCTTACTCCTGGCTCAGCAAATAGGAAGCTAAAAATTAACTACCTCCCTCGAGCACACCTCCACAAAAGCCCCTTTTGTAGGGCACACCAGTAAGGGCAGACAGGACAACATGGGGGCAGGGTGGAAGCATCCAGGGCTTACAGAGAGGGGCTGTGCAGGGTGGCAACAGGGAGCAGAGACATCCTCCTGAGCTGGAGCTCAGGGAGAGGACAAGAACATGTTAGACCTTGCATATCACAGCATCTCACCTTAAACACATTTCGTACCCATCACAGCTGTTGCTGGTGACAAGGGAGAGGGCACCCAGGGGGGACAGAGATCACTTTTTCCCCCAGGAGAAAGGCAGAGAGTTTCCTGCCACCTGTTTCCAGGATGACTTAGTCATTGCTGGGAAGTGCTGAGAGCAGCAGCTGTTCCCCAGTTCTTGCACAGCAAATCCCATCTTGCCCCCAGGTGTGTGTCAGAGCCAGTTCCCAGCAACCAAAGGAAGCTGGCACAAGCCAGGAGGCAGCAGGGCAGTCACTGGGTCCAAACAAGGCGATGAAATCATCAGCTGCTTGTAACCCACCTCAAGCAACTTTGCTTCAGGCAATTAGCTTGAAGAGCAGCATTCCTGCCTGTTATTGAGTTACATTCATGATACCTTAACTTCTTTGCATGGGAGCTGTCTGTGAAACCCAGCAAGCTCACCCAGGAAAAGCCAGCCTGAGATGTCCCTCATTATCTGTAGTACAAGCCTCCCTCTACTAAGTAGAGACAGGACCCGTGCAAACTAACCTACAGGTCTTCAACATCCAACTTCTCTCATCACCAGTATAACAGTTATTTACTTTTTTGCAGGTGACCATTTCACAGCAAGAACCATTCGTCTGCACTAATGTTATTAATGTGTCTGAAACAAGATCAAACAGGAATAAAGGCAAAGATTTTCCAGGTAACAAATGAGACTCCGAGGAGGTCTGCCAGGCCACAGCAGCACTGGGTCTCTTGAGTGTCCCCAACAGCACCTTCCTTTCACTCCTGTATTGGCTCATTCCAAAAAGCAGAAAATGAAGCTCGGAAGCATAGAACCACCAGATACACTGAATAAGCAGGAGACTCTTTCAGAAAACTGATATCTAAGGAATTTTATTAAGGAATCCCCTAACCTCTGTTTGGCTGGGGATTTTGGACAGTTGGAGCAGTAAGCCAGCACCAGTTTACTCAGGATGGAACAGAGGAGGCAGGCACTGATAGAGGGCAGAGCAGGGAGAAATGAAGTGCCAGGGTGGAAATGCATAGCAGAAAAGACAAGGCTGGAGAAATAGGAGTGGAAAAAAGGCCTAAGGGAAAAAATGCAAATAGAGGAGAAAAGTCAGAAGGCTGGCAGGGGAGAAGGTTTGAAGCACAGGTAGCTGAGGAAACTGATCTGGAAAGGGGGGATGGAAAGAAAAACGAGAAAGGGGAATCCGCTCCAAAAGGCAGAGCTGGTTATTCAGAGGCAGAGCTGAAGCAGAGGGAAAGAGCATGGCCCAAGCCACCCTGTCCCCACCAGCACTACATAGCCTTCTGCCCAAGTCCGTGGCAATGGTCCCTGCTGGGGCAGGTCCGGCAGCATCTATACTCCTGTATCAGCTCTGCTTTCATGAGCCCAATCACTTAATTATATACTATCCTCAGGGAACCAATCTGCAAGCTCTGCCACAGAGCTTGATGTGATGACCATAAAAAAATTTAGAGTGTAAACTTCACTGCTGTTTGTGGCACAAATCTTGGTGCTCATACAGCGCTCTGAATTTCTATAGCTTACCTACAGGTGTCCCCACCATCGCTGGCATGTACAACATGTACTGTCAGCAGGATTCCGCTCAAAGATGCTGCCAACAGCAACTATTTTATCCGATTTCTCCCAAGGTGTTTTCCACACACACCAGCACCCTCCCAACTGCTCCTCTGCCATATGCCAGCAAACCCTGTGCTGGAGCATCACCTCATTTCTGCACAGGCTCTTGGGAATGTGCCACCTCCTGCCAGCCCTCCTGGGTGCCCCCAGCTGCCCTTGCCTGCCTGCAGGGAGGCAGTCCAGCCCCACTTTGCTCAGGGCACAGCAGTGATCAGCACTTTGCTGCCATTAGTGTACACATTCAGCTGCTCTAATAGAAAATAAACAGAAGAGAGTCAAAATCCAACTCTGTGACTGATCCTGCCCGAGCATAAGCATCCCCTTTCTAGCCAAGTCTCTTTTTCCAGCCCTACAGATTCAACCGCTTTTTATAGTCCTGCTTTGCACTGCTAAATTTTTGGCCTTCAAGAGTTAACACTCCAGCTAAAAGCCATATATATTTAATATATATTCCCAAAGCATGTTCTACAGTTCAGACAGAAGTCAGGTGTTTAATGTAGGAATTAGTGGCTGCAGGCATGTTGTGGCCAGCAATGCTAACTCCTCTGTCCATAACTTTTGGCTATGGGTGGGGTAAGGCAGGTGACAGAAGTAGGAAAAGATGCTCCTCAGCAAGGAGGTGAGATCATGACCTGACCAAAACAGTGTTTAACATGTGACAGCTGATCCACATCATCACTTCCCACAGCAGCATCCCCTAGTCCCTGCCAGACAATCATTACATGCTTTTGTTATATTTCTATATATGTTCTTTTCTGTAAATTTAAAGAGGACCTTCCCTTCCAGTAAATTACAGCTTTCTTTTGGCTTTCAGTCCAGTCTGCAGCTCATGTTTTCATACAGTCTGAGTTGCTCGTGTTTGGCTTTTCTGAGGCGCTGGCTGCAGAGGAGGTTAAGCAGTTCAGCGGTTGAGTCGCTGGTACAAAAACAAACCTACAGATTTCTGATCCAGAACACACACCAAAACAGCATGCTATAGAGAAACAACCCAGCTGGACCCAAGTATACATGCTATCACATTACACTCCCCTAATGTTTATTTACAAAGCAAGCCAAGTATGACTGCCATCCCTCCAAGTTACCTTAAACATGTACTTTTCATGCCCAGAAATTGTCCTTGGATCAAGTTTTTTTTTTTTGTGGGAGAGGGGTGTAAATGGGCTGTGTGTGCAGGACCTGCAGACAGCAGACTTTTCCAGCACATCTACCCAAAGGTGAAATGCAGGTGTGCATGGGAGGGTTTGTCCACAGCTGCTGTGGGCTCTGAGATGCCCGAGACATCAGTGGATTTTCTGCACCTGTACCATGGCTTTCCTCCCAGAGAACACACCCATCATCCCACACAGGTGACCTCAATTGTCACCACAGAAGAAAACACCTTTCCAGGAACTCCACAGCTTCACACAGCTGCTCTGCACACCACAGTCCACAAGCCACACCACTGCACTGAGCTCAGTCAGTGCCCCCCTGAAAGCTATGAGAGCATTTCCGAGTTTTGAACTGGACCAGTCCAAGGATTGTGAGCGCTAGCGATGGGAGGAAAGTGGTAGCAAAGGTGCCACCAAAAGGGGAATTTCCCCTAAAAGCTGGGGAACTTGAGAGTACCACCTGGACCTGCATACCAAAACCTATGCTAGCTTTTTACAGTTTCGTAAAAGCCCCAATTTTTCTGCCCTCCACACCCCCCTTATTAGGGAAAAGGCACTCCCCGGGCCCCCCCCCCCCAAGAGAGAAGATTATTTAATTCTCATTTCATCAAGGCTATAGAAGTCACAATGCAAGGCAGGTGAAAGCCCTTCACTTTATAAAAATGCCTCTGTACCCTCTAAGAGCTGAAACAGGCTGAATGTTGACAATCATTTTCCAAAACCCCACTGACATTCATTTACGCTATTTGTCCAGGGGCTCAAAGTCCTCTAGACCTATGGCTCGAGGGCAACAGGTTCCTAATTACCTAGGTTACAGCATCATCACTGCCAGATGAACAAAGCATTGGGAGGTAACTGAGCCCATGTTATATACTGTGATAGCAAAGAGAGACCTGGGGAGCCGAGGATGTCTGCAAGGCTCCTGCAAGCCTACAGCCACATGAGGTCCAGCTGCAGCATACTAAACATACTCATGGCAGAGCAGCTTGCTTCATCATATAAGCCCTGATGCAGCCACAAGGCATAAAGCCATAAAGAGTAATTACAAAGAGAACTACTTTTAAGACATGTAGCAAAGATTTAGTGGGTTTTTTTGTTATCCCCCCCTCCTCTCTTTACCACAAAGGCACTGGGGAGTCAGCCACATTCCCAGTCCCCAACCTACCCAGATAAAAGCCTGCCCTAGGCAGGACACCTCAGGAAAGGCAGCACAGGGCAAGCTGGTCCTCCCTACACAGCAAACCCAGGGAGACACAACCCCATTCATACCCCACTGCTGGTATTGGTACCTGCTAGTGCTGCCAGCCCCACAGCCAGGAACACAAAATGCTGGTCCCATCCTGCTCTAATGGCCTTGACACCCATAGCCCCCCAGGCAGGGCTATAGGTGGGTTTACAAAGGGACTGGTACCAGCACCTAGGATGAGGAGCAACTCATAGCCAGCTACTGCTGCTATTCTAGAAGAAATAAGGAGGCTTCCCCAAGGGGCTAAATACCTGAAGGCTGGGTTCAGCAGGTTTCCTTAATGAGGATGCTGGTGTCAGATACATCACTGGAAAACCTTTGCAGCTGTGTGTGTTTTGGGGAAAGGACCTGACATGAGCCTTGCCCAGCTGGCCTGCTGTGGCAATCCCCAATTAGGGGTCACAGCTCACCTTCCCCTCATCTGGCTTGCCTGACCCATGGGGGATCTGACCCCCTTTTCTCCCAGTGCCTGCTTTTTCCAGTACTGCTGCATGTGCTGGCCCACATGCAAAATCAAAGTTAACAGAAATCCACTTTTGCAAAATCTGAGGGGTTTCCACTGCCACAGTTGCTGCAGAAAACCCTCTGCATGTCATGTGTGAGGGCTTTTAGGCACTAGAAATCAGTGATAGCCCACAACAGCAGATGTTTCTCCTCTAAGCACAACATTTACCTGAATAAACAACCACCTATACTCACCTGGTCACATCCACACAATTAGTATTTGTGAGGGAAAGTGGGATTTTTAGGGACAATTTCTTTCCGCTTCTGTACCCCCAGAAAGTACTCTAGTGTGCGTATCACTCTTCACTTGGGTTCCCTCACTTACATGGTGGGATAAGAGACCCTAAAGCACTTCAGCAACAGCCTCTGCTGTCCCCACGTGAAGAAACACCTGTTGATAAATCACTGCTGCCCTTCAGTAAAAAAAAAACAAAAACACCACGTGGGAACAGGAGTAAATGTGTATATATTAAAGGTCTAAATTAAAGTTTTCGCCAAAATACACAGCTCAGCAGAGCCAAAGACCGAAGAGCCACAAAGGAACGCCTCCCCAACCTGATGGCCACCTCTATCCATCTGTAAGCTTGCTATGGGTGTCAGGGCATGAGGCATACCCTACCAGCTCTCACCCCTCCAGCCCAGCCTTCTCTGCAAGGAAAAAACATCTCCTTGCTTTGTTCCAGTACTCCAGGAAAAGCCTTTCCTTGGGAAACCTGCAGTTTGTCTGTTCAGTGGCCACTTGTGCTATTTGGTAAGCGAGTTTTGGAAAGGTAGAGCCAGGCACCTCGGTGGTGGCAAGGAGAGGGCTTGGGGTGAGCATCCCAAAATTCTGCGTGCCTCAGGATGTAGAGCCAGAGTCACCGCAGAAAAATTCCAGGTGCTTTAACAACAGCCGTGCAAGGAGGTAGTGGTATTTTATAAATGTATGCCATTTATACCTGAACTAGCCAGTTTTATACCTGACCTCACCGTTCAGGCAGGGTTCCCCTGGAGCTCGGGGAAGTAGAGGGGCAAGAGGGCAGCAGTGTCTGTCCCAGCACCAGGCAGAGCTAATCATCATTCAACAGGCACAAAATATTCCCAGCAAAAGGCTTTTGATTCCACTAGATGGTGCCAAGGCCTTGCTTATGGATGATGCTTAATGACGTGGCCAGGACAGGGGATGGAGGTGGCTGGGCACCATACCAGGGTTCCCATAGGACTGCAAATCTACCAGCCCCAGCCTTGCCAGCAGTAAGACCCCAAAACCAACCCCTTCATTTGCCAGGCAACGGCATACGTCAAGCCTGAGCTCCCTGGAGCATTGCCGTGGTCCATCAGACTTGGAGTGTGACATGCCGTGGCAATTCCAGGGGGGAGTCGCCCAGCCTAGGCTGCCAGCAGCCCTGTGGCCCTTTCACTCTGAGCTGGGTGGCTTGGCACAGGAGGTGCCTGAGCCTTTGGGCGTCTTGTGGATGGTGCCCCATGCCTGGGAAGCTGCAGACAAACCCCTGCCCCAGGCTGCTTAAACCTCCATGTCCCTGCAAGGACTGGCACCAGGCTGCCTGGGGTGGCTCCCCTGGGGGCACCAGGGCCTGATGCCCTGGTGTGGGGCATAGTAGACACATGCAGTTTTTGATCCTTTCCACTAGAGAGCATGAGCTCTAGCAAGGCAGACCCCTGACAGCTGGTGCTACTGATAGTACCAGTGAGATATGCAGTGTTATCCTTATCCTGGTGGTCCCAGCATCAGTCACCCATGCATGATCCCTAAGAACCAAGTCTATGGCCCGAAATGGGACCTGCCCCTTCCCAGCATGTGGCTGTGCAGAGGGCAGGGGAGCAGGCACTCTGTGGGTACATCACTGCCATTCTAGCTGCTCCCACCCCCTCTCCCCACATGGGTGCAGTGCCAGCAGGGAGTCTCATCCCACATGTGCTGAGGGTGGGACCTCTTCCCACTAGGCTCAGTGCTGCTCCCACCGTGCTGTTTGCTCTGGCACGCTGCCAGGCACACCTGTTTTAGTAGCTTCTTGGACAGAAAAAGAAACCTGCAATTGCATAAACAGTGATTAGGCACCACCAGCAGCATGGCTCCAGCATGTCGAAGCCAAGCCTGGCTCGCATGTGGGGGCCAGTGATGGGAATGGCGGCAGCACAGCCGAGGTGTTATGGTGCTGCTGGAAGAGCGGTGGGGCCAGCAAGTGCCCCAGCAGCATGCTGGAGGGCATGATGGGGATTTCCTGCTGCAGGAGATGGATGAATCAAGGAGGGAGATGCTCTGTAGAGCTCCCCAGCAAGGACAAACTGCTTGGGGAGGCAGGTGGTCCTGGGCAGGAGCTGGTGGGGTTTGATACCCCAAAGGAGGGATGTGTGGGGCCAGTTGGCCAAATTGCAGCCCCAGAGGTGATGGCTGGGCAAGGGATGCACTGGCGCCAGAAAAGCCCCTGTGCCCAGGGACCAGCTCCCCCTGCAGCACGCTGCTTGCAGCAGAGCAGCTGCCTGTAGTCCTGCTGCAAACACCAAAGTCAGCAGAGCCTTAGGTACAGAAATGCCTTTATTTCTCCATTTGGCTGGAGGTGAAACCGTGAGGACAGAGGCTTTTTCCTCACTGTTTATTTACTCGCTTCGCGTCAGTGCATGAACAATGCTACCCTATGCTGTGTAGCACGATTGCTGTTAATGGCTGTCTAGCACAGCAAACCCATGTATTGCTGTCGCAGCGCCGGACGAAGCCCCCCTCAACTTAACAGCAGGATTGCATGAACCAGTGATTTTTGGCTCCTGGGCTGCGAAGCACCGTGCGACCCCCAGTGATGTGCAGGGCGCTCCTCACCCAGGCAAGAGCGGCGGGGACACTGGAGGGGGGTGACATGTGGGACCCCCCCAACTCCACCACTGGAGCCTGCTGGGGTGGACACCGGCAGCCCCTCAGAGGGTCCCCCGGCTCCAGTGGCCATGGGGGTGCCCCGGGGCTCCCCACCCCGAGGGCCGCAGTCCCGTCTGTCGGCTGTCGCTGCGGCTGCCCCGCTCCCCCTCTGATGACTGGCTGCTGTCGGCACTCCCAAGGCTGGCGTAGGGGCCGCGGGGCCTACGTCCCGCCCCGCTGAGGGCGTAAAAGGCCCGCTCGCGGACGTGGAGCTCGTCGGCGCGCTTCACCTGGTCCACCTGCCTGCTGTGGCCCAGCGTTGCGAACGCCCCCAGTGCCCCAGCCCCTGGCCTCCTGCCATGGCGCCCGGGGAGGCGGCCAACCCTGGCCCCCGCCACCGCCACCCCGGCCGCGCCGCCTCGCCCCGACTCCTGGACTTTGCCTGCCGCCACACTGCCCCTGGCTCGCCCCGCCTGCGGAAGGAGGCTGCCTCCCGCTTCAGTGGTGCGTGGCCTGCCACCGGCATCGCTGCCGTGGCCGCCAGCCCTCGCCTGGGCCCTGCTCGATGCCTTACTGCTGGCTTTCTCACGTGGGGATGGCGCTTTGTCCATCCTGAGGGGCTTGTCCAGCCCCGTTCCCCCCAGCTGGACCCTCGCACCCGCCCTGGGCTGTCCCTCCCTGTGGGTCTGGGCAGTGGCTGGCCCCACGTCCCTGCTCCCCACTCTCTCTGCCACAGCGCTCTCGCCTGCCTTGCGGTCGCCGGCCATCCCCAGGGTGGTGGTGCAGTCGCCCTCACTCACCCCGGGGGAGGCCATGGTGGTGCCCAGGCGGATGCTGGCCCCCTCAGCTGGGACAGTGGCAGCAACCTCCTCGTCACCCACCTGGCGGGGGGTGGTGACAGCCAGGTGGCCCAGCTTCCCCTCTAACCTCTGCCCCTCACCTCTCGCCTCATCATCACCATTCCCATGGATGCCAGCCCCCATGGGGACAGTAACATCACCACCAGTGACCCTCCAGGGTCTGGAGGCCACTAGTCCTTCTCCATCACCAATGGCGGTGGCACCATCCTCATCACCTCCTGTAGGATGGCCATCCCTGGGGCTGCTGGTGACACTGTCCCCATGGCTCGGGGTGGCTGTGGTGGCTGGTCCTTCAGGCTGCCTATGAGCAGGGATGCCATCATGGTCATCACCATCATGTGCCACAGTGATGCCCAGCCCAGGCAGGGAGCTGCTGGTTCCCACAGTGATGGTGCCGTCATCCTTACTGCCAACAGTGGCACCAGCCTGGGTGGTTTCTTGCTCCCCAACGTGGATGTTGGCCCTCCCAATGAAGATGTTGACCTCGTCATCCTTGTCTGGAGAGATTTGGGTGAAGCTGTTGGCCCTCACTGAGCTGCCCATCTTCCTGCGGGTGACGGTGACACTGCCCAAGTCGGGGATGTAAGCGTATTCATCCACACCTTTGGTGTCAACTTGGACATCCTCCATCTTCTCGGTGACAGAGGTGAGAGCGGTGCCTCCTATCCCTGTGCCCCGCATGATGCCCTCCTGCCCTTGGCCAGGGATGATGGCCTCACCGCTGCCTTCATTCCCAGCCCCACCAGTGGCAGGGGCCCTCTCCCTCCCGGTTGTTGTGGCCCCCTCCACTGGAACCCCTCCAGGAGCACCATCATCCCTGTCCTCACTCCTGACACCTGACCTGTTTCCCGCCACGGCCTCACTGGGGCGTCCTCCCTGGGGGTGAATGGAAACACCACTGTCGACTTCAACCACCAAATCCAAGTCACCGCTGCCCTCCGAGCTGGCCGGGGTGGGACCCATGACACTGACACCACCACGTGCTCGTGTGCCAGTGCCCGGGTGAGGACCGTGAGCATCCCTGCCAATGCCTGGGGCACTGCGGTTTTTGGGCTTGAGGATGGTCCCGTTCTCCATCACACTGGTGCTGCCACTGCCACCTCGCTCCGGGGCCGTTCCATCCTCTGTCGGTCCCTGCCTGGCATTGTCCTCGCTCAGACGCTGACTGGGGACAGTGCTCTGGCTGTCAGCCTCTTCCTTCTGTGCAGTACACACAAGGGAAAGGTCAGGGCCAGGCCCAGTGCTCACCAGCTGCACGGGGCACCACAGCCAAGCCAGGGTCCTGCCATGCCACCTCCTCACCTTTATCTGTGTCTGGTTCCTCCGCGTCGAAAACGAGTAGACGTATTTGAAAACGTAGAAGCCATGTTTGGTATTGCAGCCTTTCAGCAGTATCTGGTGGGGAAGAAAATAACAAAACCCCACAATTTTCTTAATAAATGCGACAGCAGTAGCTTCCCTTGCTGTGCCTGGCACCACAGCAGGGTCCCACCAGCACCCGCTGGGGCCCCAGGGCAGGCGGTAGCTCCCACTACCTCACGGCTTCTAGTGCGAGCAGGGACCTGGGCAGGATGTGTGTGTTCGCCTCCTGGGCTCCAGAGTTTCCCCCTGGGCTTGTTTTTCTGCCTTTCTTGCCTTCAAGAGCTGGTGGGGGCGGTGGGGTGGGGGCTGGGGGGCTTTTTGCAAGGTAGCTTATGGCTTGAATAAACAACCTGGTTGATGGTCCCATCAGACATGAGTGATGGGACAGATGGCGACTAAAGTGCTGGAAGGACAGCACCTGGCTTCCAATAGGTAAAAACAGGCATTTTCTTCCACGCTACTCATCTGAATTTTGCTACTGATACATTTTACACCAATATGCCTTGAAAAAAAAAACCCTCAGCACCTGGGCCTGGGATTTTTACAACCTCCTCTGTGGATGTACCAAGCATTTGTGCTCTGGGACTCGGCAGGGGCAGAGGAGCAGCCGGGGTGGGGCAGACGGGAAGCCCTTCCCTCACCTGAGCACACCACACATTTCCCCTCCCCTGCTCTTCGTAAGGGCTGCTCAGGTGCAAGGGGACAGCCAGTCTTTTTACATGGCTCACTGAGGTTCCCTCCAAAAAGCAGCTTTTTCTCCCTGTGCCCCCAGTACAGGGCACCCCACGGGGTCTGGATGGGGTGGGAGGGGACGTACCCGATGCTGTCCGATGCAATTCCCAGCAGCTCTCCCAGGCAGTGGCGGCGGCACCTGTGGGCAGCAAAACACAAGTAAGAGTCAAGGCATCAAACACTGCCCTGGCATCCAGGCAGCTGCCAATGCCCATTGCCGGCCGCCCACCCTGCCCAGCATGATAGGCACACCTCAGTGTCCAGGGAATGGTGGGAAAACTGTGTTGATAAGCCAATAAATTCCCAGGACTACCTGGGGTGCTGGCTTAAAGCCAGCAATAGGAAAGGTCAAAAACTCATTTCCAGGGTCTGAAAAGTATTGCAAATTCTGTTACATCATGCTTGCGTCGCATTCTACTTTTAATAGGATATTGTTGGTCTGCAAATACCCATTTACTGGATTCTGCTGCAGAGTATTTTTGTTGCAGAGCAGTTTTAATATCCGGCACCACTGCTCATGCCACAATGCTCCAACTTGCGGCTGGGATCTGAGTGCAATGGGAGCCTGGAGCTGGTTAACTGGTGGTGATTCCCAGTCTTTACCAGGCAATTGAGCAGCCATGTCTGTGCCCCCACAGCCAGGTTTCTGCATATGCTTGCAAGCTTCTGGCTTCCCCTGATTATCTTGGCATCTTTTGGGATGTACTGGCCAGTGCATCCCTCAGGGATGGGGAACCTGGAGGTGGGAGCATCCTGTGAGCCCCACCAAGCCATTTTGGGGTATTTCCTACATGCCAGAGGGGTGGACAACCCCACGGAGGGGAGCCCCCTCCAGTCTCAGCAAAATCAGCCACTGAAGCTCCCAAGCCCAGCTGAAAGGGGCAAAAATGAACCCCAGAGTATTAAATATTCCTGGCTTATTCCACTGTTTGTGAACAATGTCAAAGGCTGGATTACAGCCCTGATTATGCAGCAAGAGTATTAACCAGCTCTCTTCTGTGTCCCCATCTGAAAAGCAAACCTGCACTGATTTATTGTCTTCCCCGTGCTGCCCTGTAACAAACTCAGTTGCACAAGCTTGCCCTGAGGGCTAAAGAACACACAGCCAGGGCCCAGCCTTCAGGGAAGACGTGGTTTCCCTCCTCCTTACCCTGCCGGAAAAACAAGCCTTCACTAGGAGCAGATTTTCACTCTAGCTGTGTATTTAGTATGTTGGGCAACAGTTATGCAGGACAAAAATGGCTGCTATTATATTTATCTTAGTTTGCCCTCTGTTTCAGTTATAGCTGTCTGAATTTCACATCAGGAGAGCTGGAATATAATTGCAGGCACCCCTCCGACCCTGGTTACCCACATGGGTAAGACGAGCATCCTTCCCCCACCTCCCTTCCTGTGGCTCCACTCGGGCTGTTCCCAGACCAAAAGCTCTGGGTAGATCCCAAATCCGCAGAAATCAAGAGGAAGAGTTACAGTGACCCAGACCAGCCCTTGCACAATGCCCTAACTGCTAAATTAAAGGGACATGCTCAGGCACCTCAGTGGTAATATATATTTTTCCTGCTGGGTTCACCTCTGCACCAGCAACTCAGTGCCCTGCCTGAAGCCCAGGAGGTGCTATATGCAAGTACAACTCATGTTTTCCTGCTGCTGAATGTGTGCCAGGGTGCACTGGGAGGCACACTTTCGGTGGCATGCTGGGAAGCTGGGGAGAGCCATACTCACGGGTGTCGAAAGGGCTATGCTGAGCAAGCACAGGCACACAAGGGCTGTTTGCATCTTGGGCAGCTCCTGGGGGCACAAAGCAAAGCGTCACTGGAGTTTGTCTTCCTGAGACTTGCAGTCCCCAACAGTCCTTGTCAGCAGCAACCCAAAAGCTCCTGCTGTCCCAAAGCCCCCGTGGCGGCGGGGTTATCCAGTGACCACGGCTTTCCCTAGCCTTTGTGATGACCCTTGGCATTGCTCTGCTTCTCTGCAATCCTCGCAGCAAAGGCAATGCTCTCACCATGTGCATACAGCAGCAAGGCAAGGACATGTGCATGGCCAGCAGCACCAAGTGGGCGCTCTGACACCAGGTGTTAAAGCTTCTTAACTCACTCTGTCAAAGCAGCTTGGGTGGATATTTGCAATAAATGACCACCAAAACCGCTGCAGTCTTAAGCCATACAGTCATAAGTCTGAATTAAGAAACTTGCATGCTGTTTTCAACAGCACTGTTAAAAGACAGGAGACCAATAGCTCTGTTGGCTAGTAATTCTCATTTCACCCATTCACCCTGGCTTGTATTTTCAGCCATGCAAGCATTGCTACAGAAACCATTGGAAGGAAATTCATGCACAAGGATCAGCAGGACAAAGCAACGTAGGCTCAAGAGAGTGAGACACAGAGATGCGCACAGCCAAGGCTCAGGCCATCTCCCCGTCCCCACTGCAGCTTGCCCAAAGTGAAAGCAGGAGATGCTCTGCTCAGGGAGGGCAGAGCCGAAGGGCTGGGGGAGAGACAGGGCAGACAAACTAGGTAAGAAGATTACCTTTCGCCGTCGGAGGCACGTCCCAGCAGCAGACCGTGGAGGCTGTGCCCACTTTGCTGAAATTTAAAGTTGGCCCCAGGCGCACAGAGCCAATCAGCTCCTGCCCAGGGACATTTGTCAGGGCTGGCAGCGCCCGCAGATAACCAGGGGGAGTAATTTCCAGCTAAAAATGTGTTTGTGGTGGAAGACAGCTATCAAATGTTCCACCTGGCTGGATAAACAGAAAGCACAGTTTATAAATATCTGTTCTGAAGGCGAAATTGCTCGATGATTAGCGTAGATCTTAGCATGGCACACATCCAGCCCAGTTATTGATAAGAGGGGGTGCAGCAGGTCGTAGTGTGCTCACCGTGACTGACATGGGAAAGCCAGCAGGGCTGCAGAAAGGGAAGGTCGCAGCCATGACCGGCACCACAGGGCAGCGCTGGCCAAGCTGAGAGCTGCTTGCCACGCTGTAGCCTCCGACACTTGCTTTTTGGGTTTCAACCTCAACCCCCCCTGAGCTAAGCCCAGTGCAAGCACAAAATGGAAGAATGGTAAAAAAGGAAAAGAAAAAGGATTTTCTTTTCATGCACTGCTTGCCCAGGTCCCTTTGAGCCTACCTTTGCTGTGGGAAGGTGCTACAAGGATGTGCATGATGCATATAGTCTCCTCCTGCCCCCCTCTAGCTTTGGTGGCATCGCTGGTCACCTACACATATGCCAAGGAGGGTTCCCCTGCTGTGGCCAGCCTGGCTTAGCTGCTCACTGTGGTGATGGTGACAACAGCTCCCATCCCACCCACTACCCTGCCCTGACCCAAACCCTGGGAGCAAGCACGACCACTGCGTTAACACCAGAATCACTTAAACCATCAGCATCCAGCCTCAGGCAGGAGCAAATCTTGGAGCCAGGAGGAAACTTGCCCTTTCCCCTTGGCCAGGGAGCTGCAGTCAGATGCTGTCTCACAGGTACCGGAGCAGCTGGATGCTGTGCCTTGGCTCAGGGAAGCAGAGCTTTGGCTGGGTGCCCGGGGGGGCTGACGCACACGGGGCCAGGCTGGGCGCCCCATGGGAGCAGAACCTGGCCCCCAGCAGTGCCAGGGCCCTTTGTCTGTTCTGGTTCCCTGACGTCTTTGGGCACCCCCTGGAGATGTGGACGATGGGGCTCTCGTGTCCCCCCCTGGCAGCTGCAGGCATGTGCAGGACTCCCCAGTGCCACCGCAGGTATCTGGCCCTGGCCATGCCCACCCTGCAGGCAGCACACCCTGCCACCCCAGCAGCTGCAGCCAGGCTTTGGCACACAGAGGTGGTTTTGCACAGTGGCCAGCAGCTTGCTGCTGTGAGAATAGAAACTTGTTTTGCAGTTGGACCTATATTGACAGCTGAACACAGGTTTTCTTTCCAGGAGTGTGAAGGCAGTGCTGTACCTGCCGTAACCCTTGCATGAGGGCCATCAATCTTCCTAAATGGGAGCACCTGCCTGCAACCCAGTGAGATTTGGTTCTTTCCCATCCCTGGTGGGATCCCAGTTGGCTGGCGCCACACTGCCACAGGGAGGTGACTCCAGGCAGAGATCTGGGAACCACAAGCTGGGCATCCCCATCCCTGACACAGGAGGTGAGTGGGCACACCACTGTCACTGTGACAGCCCTACCTTGCCCTGGGGACGAGGCTGCGTGGCAGGGAGAGAAGTGGACCATTTTGGGCTGCAGCACTGGCATCCAAAACACATCTGAAGTGCCTGGCCTCAGTGGGACTCGTATGCCTGACACAGGGATGCAGAAGCAAAGCTCTCATTACAGGGGTGTGCATCTACAGCTAGTGATGCACAGAAAGAGAAATCAATGTCTTTATTAATATTGCCTGGTGTGTGGTCAGGCCATGGGAGGCACACCACCGAGGAGTGGAAGACGTGGTAAAGTTACCGTTGCCCACGTACTTGAAATTCACATCAACTCTACATAAGATATGGCAATACTCCCAACAGCAGTGACCCTAAAAATGCCCTTCCATTTTTTGGAGGGGACTCTACAGAGGCTTTCCTAGTTAGCCTTTCTGTTCCTCCCTCCTTTTTTGTGCATCTGAGCTGGAATAGAGATTTAACCCTGAGCAGCATGAGCACCTGTAGCCCCTCAGCCCACCAAGCGCCGTGCCACCCCACTGACCCCAGCAAATTTGGCAGCAAACCCTTCGTCACCAAGCAGCTCAGTTCGGTTGCTTTATTTCATTTCGCTTTGCGAGATACAAAAAAAAAGCCTGGGACAGAGCCAGTGTGCACCGCAAGCCACCTGGCATCCCCTCTGGTGCGCAGCTGCTGCAGTGAGCCTTTGGATGCATGTTCCTGAGTGGGATGGGGCAGGTGAGGGGCAGCACTGGAGCCACCCCCCCAACCTGCTCACTGGCTGTAGTAGTAATCCTGGCCATACACATCATAGCCGTGCCCCTTGTAGTAGCCGTACTCATCCTCGTAGGCCCGGTAGCTGTCCCCACGGGCGTACTCGTCCTGCTCCCCATAGCTGCCGTCGGTGGTGCCCTCATCCCCTCGGCCATGGCCCCTGGCTGTCACCTCGTACTCCCACTGCTCCCCAGCTGTGGTGGCGTCCGTGGGTCCCCCATCTCCCGTGGTGGTCGCCTGGGACAGCCCCTCTTCACCAGTGGTGCTGGCGACTGTGGTGGCTTCAGTTTCCTCCTCCTCCTCCTCTTCCTCTTCTTCTTCCTCCTCCTCCTCCTCTTCCTCCTCCTCAGCCACACCAGTGCCCTCCTCAGCCGCCACAGTGTCATTGCCGTGAGGCCCGTCTGCCCCCTCGGTGGTGTTGGTACTTGTGCCATTGACGCTATTCTCGTTCTCAGCTACCTCTTCTTCCTCTTCCTCCTCCTCATTCTCATCGCTATCTTCATTTTCAGAGTCACCCCCCTTGCCAGCAGCACTGTTTCTGCCCCCCTTCTGGGGCCCTTGGCAGTCCTTGCCCTGGCGGGGGGAAAATAACACAGCATTAGTTGGGTGTTGGGAAGTTGCAGCTTTTTGGTGCCACGTGGCATGGGGCAGGTGTGGGCACAGCTGAGAATCCCCCCTGCACCTTGTATGGCAAGGCTGCCTTTGTGGGGTCCTCCTTCTGACCCTCCCACTGGGTTAATGCCCAGATCTTGTTGCAGCCACGGGCATCTTGCATAGCAGATCCCCAAGCAGAAACGGGGTACAGGGCATCCCATGGGTGCAAGTGAGCATGCAGTAAACATACCCCCCACACATGGGCACTCCCCTCCAGCCCCCCAAACCACACCTGCTGGGGGGATGCAGCATCTCCTCCCAGCCCACCCTGGGCTGCTCCGGCAGGGTGGCCAGCTGCCTCGGTGCCAGCATGGAATGGCTCCTGCAGGGACAGGGAGAGGGCAGGGCAGGTGGTCAGCAGTGGGAATGGGCACACAGCATCCCTGCACAGCCTTTGGGCGCTGGTCCGAGTTTCCTGCTTTCCCACGGGTCTCACTCCAGGCTGAAATCGAGAAGCTGCAGCGGGGCAGCCCAAGCTGTGCAATTAAGCGGTGGTGGCTGGAGTTGGGTGTTCCCATCCTAGCTACACATTTTGCTTTACAAAGCATCTAAAGGTTTGCTTTTGAAGTTACCTCTCCCAGTTTCCAATAAACAAAGAAAGCCACAGGCGCACTACATGCGGACATACTACACACCAGGTGTAGATAGCTGGCAAGAGTGTGACAGCTCAAAGTCAGGCGTGAGCCCGAACCCCACCAGCAATAAGCCACCAGCACCACTCGGCCCAAGAGACCACTCAGCGGACCACGTCTCTCAGCAGGGTGCACGACAGTCTGTGCCGCTAAAAAAGGTAGTGAATAATGAAAATGCAAGCAAAGCCTGGAGCAGCCACTGAGGAACTGGTGGGACAGCTCACCCTGTCCCCAGCCTGGGAGGAGGAGCACATTGCCACTGGCAAATGAACCCAGCCTTGGTGGGGAAGACGCAGGGTCACTGCCGTCCCTGCCCTGGGCAATCCCTGCTGCTCGCATGCCAAGACCAAGGACGCTCACCCTGGTGTTTTGGGCCAGCTCAGACACTTAAAAGTATGGGTGCATGTGGTGCCAGAGAAATCCCAGGCTGTTTTCCTCTCCACCGGAGGAGCCACCAAATTGTATGGTGCAGCCAGCTGTGCCAATGGGAGCAATGTGCTCCATCTAGCAGCCGATACAACAGTGCTCTTTAAATACCTATAACTGACCTTTGGGCCTTTCATCATGATTTATCTTGCTGACCAACCCCTGCCAGGGAAGGCACGCAGCATCCCTGCCCAGGAACAGCCACTGGAATGAATGGGGCAGCCCCAGACAGCAGCTGCCTTCCTGCACATCACTTAATTTCTTCCTAAGGAATGAAATTCCCCTTTTGGCTGTCTCATCCTACAGCTCGAAGTTATCCCTAGTGATTGCAGTGGTAGGGGTGAGCAACAGGCAGAAAGCAGCAAATTGCCGGGAGGAGCTGGGGCAGGCAGAGGCGCCTGGGGGATGGGGGCCACCCCATGCTGCACCCCAGCCCCAGGTGGGCCTCCAACAGGGGTTTTAAGACCAGATGCCCAGGCTTACACTCCTGTTAAAAAGACCCCTGAAATTAGCATTCAAATCATTAAAATTAAAAAAAAAAAAACCATGATTAGACCTGGGTGACTCTCGTAAATGGAGCTTATATTGACCCAGCAGACAGGAGCAGCGTTACCGGCTCGGCTGGTACAAATGTGCATTTCCCAGTATAGCATCAGTTTGTGTCCCTCCACATGCACACGTGCAGAGCATAACTGTATTTTCCACAGCAATTTTATCAGCACTATGGGGGCAACACACCCTGAAAGGGGAAGGTAAGAGGAATCCCTAACAGCACCTTTTGCCTTGCAGGTGAGTCTCCCTGCTTCTGCCCTTTGGCCCATCCTGCTCCTTTCTGAGCCACTGAAAACAGAAACCCAGAAAGTTTGTCTCAGGGTTGTTTGGTGCATCCCCCATCCATCCTCTTTAAAGGAAGAAGGAAAAAAATATAAAAAAAATAATAAAATAAAGCCCAGAGTAGAAAATCCAGTCGCATCCAGAGTGCAAGGCTGTGGGCGGTCAGCAGCCACAAATGCTGATGAGCAGAGACTACAAAACCAAAGAAAGTTCCCAAATTCCCGTATTTGTTTTGCAGGCTGCTGGTTTGCCCTACTCACCCCCCCTTCCTCCTCCTCCTCTGAGCCGTCCTTCTCTTCCTCTGATGAGTCACTGCCCTAAGGAGAGGGAAAACCAAGCTGTAGCCAGGCTGGCGGGTCTCCACTGGTGTCATGAGCGCAATCGTCTCAGCCCAGCCCTGCAGGCCAGTGGCAGACGGTGTGCAGACCATGCCCCCATCTCATTTGGGCCAATGTCTCCACATTTGGTGGGTGGCGAAGCATCAGCAACCCCTCCGAAGCACCCACCTGGTACCGTCGCTGCAGGGGATGCACGTAGGCGTATCTGTACAGGTAATACCGATGCCTGTTCTTGAACACCTACCGGGAGAAGAAGGGAGTAAATCCCATCAGTCTGGGGGCTTGGGTACAGAAGTGACAGAAACATCCTCATCCTTAAGGCCAGCACTGCATGGGGCTGGGCACACAGGGAGGGGGGAGACCCTACCGCGTTTTCTTCTGAGTTGTCCGCCTTGGCTTGCCGCAGCCAGCTCTTGACCTGGGGGAAAGGCTGGGTTGGCACGCACCCCGCACCAGCCCCGGCGAGGCCAGGGGGTCCCCCCACTGCCCGGCACTCACCGAGAAGGCGCACGCCATCCCCACCAGGCAGGCAAAGACCAGGGCAGTCCTCATGGCTGCTTTCTCGAGGAACAGCAAAACACGGCGAGGGCTTGCTTTTCAGCTAGAAAGCACTGTCACTACCCCAAACCACAAGGGTGTTTGTGTCTACACAGGTGAGCATGGAGAAGAAAGGCTGATCTCCATTCCAGCCACCTCTCGATGGGGTCACACATTGCTTTCCCTGAGCAGGACTACTCGCTCCTGCTTCCCCATCACCTGCCAGCAAGTGGGGAAAACCAACCCCCACCGGAGACACAACAGGAGCAGCCGGAGGGAGCACTGCCCACTGTGGCCACCCTCCCATAGCCCTGCAACCTCCTCGGGCTTTGCCCAGGGAGCAACGCCCCCCGGGAATTACACCAAGAGAGTTTAACCTCACTGAGGAAAAATAAATAAGCAAACAAATAAATGAATATAATTGGCTTCTACAGTCTGCCACTGGCAAAAATAGCAGTGGCAAGGCACTAATGCAAGAAGCCCCCCGTAGGCATATCCGGGGGAGGCTTAGCTCTCGGCAGGTCCAAGCTGCATCCCCTAAGCACCAAAACCTGGCCTGCCCTCCTCCATCCTGGCCCCAGCAAGGAGCATGCCCGACCCTTCCTGCAGCACCCCAGCCTCTGCCCAGGGAGGGATGCTCTCAGCATCCCCCCAGGCTCAGTCAGGTCCACTAACCTTCCTTTTTCCTACACTTCCTCTGGCTAAACCCACCGTCAGCTGTGCTGAGGTTTGGGGGGAGTTGTTAGTATATTTATCTGCACTTGAAGTTTCCCCATCTTCATGTAACTCAGGCTAGAAAACAACCAGCCACAAGCTAGCTTCCCTGGCCATGCAGCAAGGATCTGGATGCTCATGCCCTCCACCCAAGCACTTCATGAAGCCACAGACCCAGGAAAGAGCTAAAAGCAGCATCCAGCCCCACCAGCAAGCTGAGCCCCTCACCCCCTTCAAAAAGCAGATGGCAATGCACAACCCAGCTGGGAAAAGCAGCAGCAAGCTTACCCTGCCACAGCACTGACAGCTACCCACGGAGTCGGCTGGCACAGATTTCCTCCTGCTGCTGCCTGGCCGGGATATAAGGTCTATTTTTGACCCCCCCCAAGCCAGTCGCCGCCCTGCCCAGAGTGACGCCAGCCCACCAGCGTGTGCCAGAAAACCCCCAAACTTCAATGCCGGCAGATTTGGTGCACAAACATAGCACCCCATGCCGCTGCCAAACCCGGGGAGGTTTGCACCGCATCACTTAATTGAGGGTCTGGCCTCAGAGGAACGGCTGAGAGGCCAGAGGGTATAATAACACTCTGGGTTTAAATTAAAATAAATATTGGGAAATCTGTTCTCGGGGGGGTGTCTCCCTTTTTGGGAAATTCTGTCACTGTTTTTTCAAGATGACAAAAAAGACCAACCTCAAAGGCCCAGCTCCACAGTCACTTGGGCATAGCTGCTAGACTAAAAAAGGCTAAATCCAAACAAGTCCCTCTCCAGGCTGCCTGCAAAGGTGAAATGGGCCTTGGGAAGTGCAGGGAAAGAAAAGGGCACTCAGATACAGGTGTCATCAGTCCCCCTTTGAGAGCCATTTCTGCCACAGCAATGCTACAAAATGCACATCTGCTTCATTTCTCATGCCACCTGAACCACAAAATCCACGCAAGGGCCAGCCCGGCCCCCTGCTCTCCAAAATCAGGTATTCCCCAGCTGAAATTGGCAACTCCGTACACGTCCCCAGCAAAACAGAATAACTACCTGGGGCAAAAAAATGCAAAAAACCCACCTTCATGGCCACGCAAAGCTCAGTGGGAGGATGCAGCCAGTGGTCGGAGCCCACCCCTCCAGCCCTGTGCCTGACAGCAGGGGATGGGAGCACATGGGTGCTGCGGCCGCCCCTCTGCGCCCACCTCTGCAGGGACATTCTTTCTCCTTTCCCTATATTTATAATTTCCTGCTGGGATTTCAGCCGCCCAGCTCTCCAGTGCACCTCTGCTTCCTCTTTCCCCTATTTTTCTTGCACTCATCAGCAAAGGCCCCTTGCTGCTCCTGCATGCGCCCAGGCTGCAGCAGCTCAGGGGAACAACTCCTTGCCGAATGCAGCTTTGCTTTCCACAGTGGCAAGGAGAATTGCAAATCCCACCTGATGCCTTCAGCCCTACAACCCTCAGAGAGGGAACAGGCTGGAAAATGCATGCCTTCAAGCAGGTTGATGATGTGCAGGTTAGCCAGTGATAAAACCATGGTTATTTAGGGCAGAAAAATCCACTTTGCAGTGGAAGACCTGAACGCTCATGTTTCTGCTCAAAACCAGGGACTGCACTTGCTGAAAGCCTCACCCACATCCAGGGGAGCCCATTTTGAGTCTGAATTTGATTGGGAAGCAAAGGATTTCCAGTTAACCAAATTACCAGGTTAGGACCAGAAAGACAGACCTTTTTTTGTTGTTATTTTGTCTTCTTGCTCATCACCCCATCAACAGGTACATCATGGGGAGTTGCTAATTGCTGACCAAACACCATGCACATCACATGCTTTTGGGGAGGGAGAGGTCCCTTGCAGCCCCTGGGGGTCCAGCAGCCCTGGCAGCAAGGTGGGCCATGTGCCTGCCGTGCAAACCCTGGGGCTGCAAGGCGCAGCTGCGCCTGCACCCTGGGCTTCAAAGCCCGTTGTGTCACTGTGAGGAGCCATAATTACAAGGCAGGCCTGGAGCTGGCCATGGCTTTCAGCTGGCGCCTCAGGCCAGGAAAACCCACACACAAAAAAAAAGGAAAAGAAAAGAAAAAAAAAAGCAGCCATGCAGTTTTCTGATGCCAACGCAGCAGCCTCCAGTAAAGAGAGAGACCAGCATTGTGAGGGACCCTGTGCCCCCCCCAGCCCTGCTTCCCACTGCCCCACGCAGGAGAGCAGCAAGCACGTGCCCAGCTTTGAGCTTATATTTCATCAGGGCTGGGGAACAGAGAGTGCTGGTGGGAGGCAATTTTTAATGTAATTAAAGGGCTGCTGCTCCAGGCTACTTAAAAAAAGAAAACTGACTATAAAAAAATGTGTATTTCACCCAAGATCCCTAAAAAGCACCAGGATAATTAAACATGTGCCGAAGTGCCTTGCACAGCCAGCACCTATGTTTAGCTCCTGGGCCAAGGAGCGGGTGCTGCCTGGGCAGGCCACTGGCAGCAGCAACCTTACAGCACCATGCAAAGAGACCAGCAGGGAAGTTGGCCAAATGCATCCAAAACATTTCAATTTAAAATAATAAAACAATAATAATAAAAATTTTAAAGCATCGCATATCAGGGTTGGAGCATTGGTCTCTCAATGCTTTTACAAGAACTCCGGCTCTCCAAGGCAGCAGGGCTTAGAGGTCACCCCTTTGCCCAAAAGCAGTGTTTTGTATCTGTTATTAAAAGTGATCGTGGGATCTGACAGCTGCATGAAAATAATCTTGCCTTTGTAGATAAACAGCTAGAAACAAAACATGGAACATCTCACCTGCCTCCAGGGGATGTGCCGACAGGTGACAGCAGCAAAAACCCATTTTTCAGGAGCACATTGAGACGACGAGGCAGGTATGCAGCACGCAGCCCGCGTGTGCAAATGCAATGGTTTCCCTTCTGCACTCCCATCAGTTTTTTAACATGTACAAGTACGCTGCTGTGTTGCTCATTACATGCTTTGGCGAGTGAGCTGAGGGTTAGGCAGGCAGCCCGCTCCCCAAGCTCTGCATGGGCACGTTGCTGCCCTTACACAGCAGATGATGACAAACACCCCAGGCAGCTGCTGCTGCGCCCAAGCCCTGCTGTCAGTCCCATGACCCAGTGCTAGTGGGGTCTGCACCAGCCGCTGGTACCAGCTTTGTGCTGCAACTGGGTGGGCTTGTACCCGTCGTGGCCCAGCAAGGGCACTCCATACAGTTTTGATGTAATTGCCCAAGCCCTGACTGGCACAGGCTGACATGGCTCCTATGTCCAAATTTAATTATTATTTTTGCAGGGTGGTAAATGAGCAGAGCACCATGCTCCTGTCCTGCCTGTGTCCACTGCGGGGCAGAGGCTGTGGTCGGGGCTGCACCATCCTATTTCCACACCCTGGAGCTATTCTGGAAGGAAACCTCAGGGCCAAAAATAAGTAAAGAAAACAAAACCAGAAGGACACTTCAAGCATGGTGGGGAGAGGCTGAGGTGCTGCTGCAGCCAGGGAAAGGGGCACCCCTGCCATGCGGCACAGTGGCCAGGGCACCTCCAAAATGTGCATGGGGGCACCAGAGGCAGCACTTGCTCTGGCTCCCACCTCTCCCCATGTGCTGTCAGGGACAGCAGCATTTGTGCCACAGCCACAAACTGGGGAGTGAAGTGATGAGCAAGGAGAGGGTGCACCAGCAACAGTGTAAGAATAAAGCATCCGTCTCTCATCCCCCTTACCTCTCACAGCACAAACCCAAATGGAAACCAACATCAGCTGGGCGCGCGGCTTGTTATTTTTTTTGCAAGCAGATGATTTTAGAATAAAAGTGGGAGGGGAGAATACCTAAAATACACCATGTGCCAACCTCAGTTATTGGTACACAACCTTTATATATTGGCCTTCCACAACTAAACATTTCATATGATTTTCCTTTTTCTCTGAGGCAGGAAACCAGATAAAGGAAATTAATTCTATTTACACGCCTGGCAAAATGTGAGCCATGAGTAGCTCTGTAACGCAAGCACTTTGAGGCAGCCTGAACTCCGGGGAACAGAAACCCAGCAAATCACTGAGGCAAAGTCACAGCGTTGTCACAAATCCCAGCAGTCACCACCATCCAGGTCCTCATGTGTTTGAGCAATATCTGTATATCATATTTCCTCTGGGTTTTTGCTTGTTTTGTTTTTTTCAGGAGGAAGAAATTGTGCACCAGCTAGAATAAGTTACCAGGACTGTTCCCACCTCCAGTGTGCTGCCTCCATCTATGTGTGAGAACCCTCAAACACAGCCACACGACAGAAACAGGAGGAAAAAACCCAAATAACCCCCCCCCCCCTCAAAGGGCCCCATTTTCAGGAGGAGAGCAGGTAGAGAGCCCAGATTCATTGCAGAGGTACCCACCAACAACCTGCACACGCAGCTCAGGAATTGAGCTCCCTGCCAAAGTCACATCAGTGTCCCTAGACAGTCAGACATCTGGATGGCATGGAGGCATGCTGCTCCCTGTGCCGCACTGGCTGCCACTGCACGCCGTGCTTGAACCTGCAAAACCCCCTACATTTGGGCTTAAAAAGTTGCCATTTGCAGCAGAGGCAGAGCGCGCTGTGTGTGTCAGCAGGGAACTGCTGCTCTTGCACTGGTTATTTGTTATTGTGTACATACATGAGTTGCGCATCACTTGTATATGTATCCATATACACACAGACAAGTACATGTCTGTTGCAATAAGTACCTTACCTCTCAGGTATTCATTTTATTCTTGAAAAAGAAGGCTTTGAAAATTTTGATGCTGTAATGAGCCTACTTTTTGCTCTGCAGGTGAAAGAGCACCAGGTCTGGGACAGAAGAGGGCACATGCTGGCTCTGCTCCCCAGTTGCAGGTTCAGCTGCTGTTTTCAGAAACCCGATGCCTTCTGTTAAAACACCAGCTCTTTGCAGCTTTGTATTTCAGGGTGTGAAAACAGAAAAACCTGAACTGCAAACCACTTGCTCACTCTGCAGCTTTCAGGTCTCCATAGCAAGTTCGGGGGTGCAGTACAGGTGGATGCTAATGCTTGCACTATGTGCCATTCTGTGGTACCCAACTCCTTGGGGCAGTGCTGGGGGGACCACAAAACTCCCAGGACATGGCTGAGCCCAGGGTGGGGGGAAGTTACTTGCCATTGAAGAGCATGGCAGTAAAGGGAGCTGGAAGAAAAATTTCCTTAGAGCATTCAAAAGGTTTGTAATGTTTTGGGGTTTCACTGGTGTCAGAGGCTGTTTTCCCACAGCTGAGACATTTCTTTTGTTCAGACTGACGCCAGCCGTGATTCCGTCAGAGGTTTTTCCTCCCCATTGAAAAGGGCAGAGAAACGCAATCACTCTCCCAGCCTCACCACATGCTTGGTGAGGAGTGGTTCCCATCACAGAAATCCATCACAGGTGGCACAGAAGAAACAATCCATCAGATTGCTTCTTCCACAGATATTCCCACTTTGCTAAAGACAAACAGGAGCCAAAGAGAAGCCCTGCAGCCGGCTATGGTGCTCAGCCCACCATGGGAAGCCCAGGGCGCTTGGCTGCGCTGCCAAATAAGCCACTGCTGGATGGAGAGGTGCTCTGTGGGTCGTGAGGGGGTCTCTGTTTCTCCCACCAAAGCCAGGAAACTAAGGGGGTTGAATAAATGCAGCTTGCATGCCATGACTGCCCCAAGTCCAGCAGCTGCAGCTGGGCTTGGTGCTACCGCCTCCCACTGCTTCAGCCACACTGGCTACTTATTAAAAATAGATTTTTTTCTTCTTGGAAAGGACAAAAAAAACCCCAAGAAACCTTTCTTTTAAGATGATGCAGACTTGTGTTTTCACAAACCTAAATGTGACCAAAAATATCTGCTTTAAACCCCAGTGCTGATTCCTGGGTAAATCACTGTGTTCAGCTCTAGAGACCACCCCCAATGCACCAAAAATGCTGTGTGGGTGGGTAAGAAAAATGCATACATTGATGTGGGTATTTTTTATCCTTGCCTAACCCACCGGACAAGCTGACCCTTACAACTTCATTGCACAGTCAGCCCGAAACAGGATGCCAGAACACCTCCAGTGATGGCAGAGCTCATGGCCGACCTTCCCAGCTGCTTTTCCTGCCTGACAGCAGACAGCAGGAGTGCTCCCCTTGGATGCTCACCGTGCACAGGCATGGGATGCAAAAACCAAAACACACCGGCTGCTGCTAAGAAATGCCTTAAAATCCTCAAAGCAAGCATCTTTTGGCCACACTATCTCTGGCCATCCAAAACCTCACCCTGTGAAGCACTGCCCGCTACCAAGCCCCTCCGGATGAAGGGCATTTGATGGGGAGAGCCCAGTGCCACCAGTGTCCCCAAAAACCTGCCCGTCCTCACAGACACGTGCTGCCAGGTGTTTGGCACATCCCTGCACAGGGCCAATGTGAGCGGCTCCCTCCCCGCGGCCCAGCAGGAGGTTTCCCCAGCAAAGGCCTGAGTTTCCCAACCCACCCGATGCCCAGGAGGGACAGTCCCGTGGGAAGCCATCCCGGCACTACTGGCAGGCAGCAGCCAGCTCTGGCACCGGCTCCTGCCTTTGGGGAGCAGCCAGCCAGCGGGAGGCAAGTTTTGGGCGTTGCTGGCAGGGACACGCGTGCAACCACAGCACGTCTCTGGGGACCCACGTGCAGGGGGAGCACAGCTGGCTACCCCTACAGCACAGCGTGCA
Source organism: Morus bassanus (assembly GCA_031468815.1). Lineage (NCBI taxonomy): Eukaryota > Metazoa > Chordata > Aves > Suliformes > Sulidae > Morus > Morus bassanus. The sequence continues at coordinate 19,594,238 of CM062570.1, forward strand.
GCGGGGACCACATACCCTGTTTGCAAAGCACACATCCCCTCCCGCTCAAACTAAAGCCAAATCCACCCAGTTTTTCCCTCCGTGCATGAGGACAAGCGCTCACTTGTCTCCTTTGCGGGGGGCGGGGGGGGCGAATGCGAGCAGCCCCCTCCCCAGCCGTGCTGCGCTGCCGCTCGCCCAAGGATGAGGACGGACAGCGGGTCACGCACAAACTGCAAGAAGCAGCTTCACGGAGCCCATTTCATCCCACCCTTGCGACGCCTCAGCCGTCTTGCTCACGGGCTGGGCTCACCGCAGAGCTGCGGGGCACCCCTCGCTTTCCTGGACGGACTCGGAAAAAACCGCCCGGTCCCCATCCCCACCAGTTGTCCCCACGCAACAACCACCTCTGATGGCCCCGGGGATGCGACCCAGCCCCTCGGCAGAGCCGGCACCCGAAACCTCCCCGCTGCCTGGGCAGCAGCACCGCTTGCTGGACACAGGAGAGCTCACAGCAGCGCGCTGCCCTGCGCCGCCACGCAGAGGAACCGGCAAACACATCATTACTACAATTTAAAACCAAAGCGACAGCTGTCACTCACCCAGCCTTTTTTGCACCTCTGGGCTGCGGCCAAACCCGTGCTTACTATCTTTCACCCCCAGCGATGGGGCTGTGCACAAGCATTTTGGTACCCGCCATCCTGACAGGCATCACTGTTACAGCATCCCCAACTCCTCATGCAGCGGATGCAAGGGGTACAAAAAAAATGAGGCAAGTCGCAGCCGAGGTATCCACTGTGAAGTGGGAACCAGTGGGGCGGAGGAGGCAGTATCAGGAAAGAAGCTCATTCCCAGCGCAGCAGCATGGGAAAGCCGCATGTTTCAGAGCTGATCTCATACAGAAGTAGAAAAAGCTTACATGGGGTGGAAATTAAAACAAATTCCACTAAAACCAGGATCTGTTCAGCTCCCAGCTTTTGTAGTGGTGGAAAGAGCCTACAAATTAAGTGTAGTTTTGCTGTAAGTAGTAAAAAATTATTTCATTTCTTTACTGGTTCTTGAATTCAGTATTGCAATGCCCAGCAATATCACCACTGACCCAAGGCAGCTGAAAGTCATGCACGCACTTGCAGTGACCCCTTGGAGACTGTCCCCTGCAGAGCCACAACTCCCTGCTGCTAAACTGCAGCTACGCAACAGCCCATGGCTTCCTCCATCAGCATCAATACCTGTGCTGTACAGCTCATCATACACACGTGAACAAGTAAGAAGGGCCTGGATAGGATTTTAAACAATGTGTTGTTTACTTGCTTGCTGGTAGGAGAAAAAAAAAATAAAAGGCACACTGAGTAAAAAAGGCTTTATCCATGATCTACCAGCCCACAAAAACCTCTTTTTCCCCACTCACCTGTGTCTCTGCTGCAGAGGACCTGGCACCAGGGGCCACTGTGGTCACCCAGAGCCAGTGATCCCAGAGAGTCCCTGTGCCCTGGAGCATCTCCTTCCCAGCACCTCAAGAAGAACAAAACCACCCTTGCTCACATGGCAGCAGGTGACAGCCATAATATAGCTAACCCCCAGGCCCAGCTCATTGGGGTCATTAGCCAGCTTTTCCACCCCACTCCTGGGTCACCTAGGGGTAGGGGTGGCCCTTGGGGCATCTGGAAATAAGGGGGTGGGAATACCCCTCAGCCTCTGCTTTCCCCCTCACCCTAGCATGCTGTAGCTCCCCATGCAGACAGCCTGCCCTTTGCTCCCTGCTCACTCCAGTCCGACCCCAAATCACAGCACCCAACTCCCCTGGGAGAGAAAATCAGCAACACCTCAAATCACATCACTGTGGAGTTTGATGGTTTTAATGGTAGTTAAAGAAATCAACAGGGTACGTTTCAGCTTTGAAATACAAGTGCAAAAAAGGGTACAATATAACGTTTTCTGTACACTTCTTACAAAATATTACATACATCCCATCCTGAAGTGGTACTTCACACACCACTGAGCCCACACACCGCTGGGGCACACCAGCTGTAGCTTTTCCTCCTTATGTGCAGGACATGGAGCTAACAGAAAGCTCCCATTGGAGTCTGGGCAGATGCTTTTAGGGCAGTGGTAGGTAAATACAAGGGGTGAACGCAGGGACCTTTCTGCCCGGCATGCCCAGGCACAGCTCCCAGAGTGCCAAGCCACCACTGTGCCCTTATGGCAAGTGGGCAGCATCACCCTGCTGGCAGTCACAGCTCTTGGCTGCACTCTGGTTTGGTGTACGAAATGGCTTTTCTCACTGTGGTTTGGCATTTTCCCTGTGTCTGGCATCACCTCCCACTTCACACCCCATGTAGCATGCCCAGGTCGAGCCCCGGCGAACTCGTCTCCGTTTTATCCACAGCATCTTCTCGGGAAGAAGTCAACCAGGCTATATAGCAAATAAATTAAAACCCTCCTTCCCCCATACCTCCCAGCACCATGGCTGTGGGGCACGCGTCAGTACCCATCCTGGCAGTCATTGTCATCGTAGTCAGCAGCAGGCTTGTTGCGGTAGGCGCCTGGCCGCCGTTTGTGGCTCCTGCTCTCCAGGCTCTGTGGCGAGCTGTCATCCCCATGGCTGCTGGACTCATGGGTCGCATCCTCCTGGGAGTGGCTCTCCTCATCGTCATTGTCCTCCTGGGACTCGCTGTTGTTGCTCTCTGTGGACCTGCTATCCTCACCTGCATTGTCCTCTTGGCTGCCATCATCCTCCGGGGATGCACTCTGGCTCTCAGCTGATGTGCTCGGCACATCCCCATCAGGGTCGGAGTCATTCTCATCCTCCTTTGACTCCTCCACAGTGTCCTCTGTGGACTGGCTCTGGTTGCCATCATCTTCCCTGGACTTGCTCTGGTCGCCCTGGTCTTCCCCAGACTCGCTGTCAGGTGCAGACGGCGCACTCCTGTCCTCGGCAGACTCCCGGTCCTCCTGCCCTTCCCGGCTCACCACCTCCTCGGAGACGTCCTCCGGGGACTCCCCCAGCTCCTCGTCTGACTGCTCAGCGGTGCCCTCCCTGGACTTGCTGTCCTCCCCATCCCCATCCTCCCCAGAGCGGCTGGTGCTGTTTTCCTCTGACTGGCTGGTGATGGGCTCTTCCGACTGACTGTTGTCCTCCATGGATGGGCTGTCTTCTCCTGAGTCAGCGTCCTCTACCTCTGGGGACTTGCTGTCGCCTTCCTCCCAGCGGTGGGAGCCAGCCCCCCAGCCGCTTTCTCGGCTGCTCCCTGGGGCACGGGGGCCAGCACGGCGCCCCTTGTAGCTGCTGCCTGGGCCATCGAAGATGGAGGGGTCATCGCCTTGCATGGCTTCATCCTCGAAATCGTAGCTCTCCTCCTCCTGGCTGCTGCTGCTGCCCCCTCCCCGCCTGTAGGTCCGTTCATACCAGCTGCCAAGGTAGTTCCTGTACCGCTGGTGGTCTGCCCCGACGCTCTCGCTGCTACTACTGCTGCTGCTGTCGCCATGCCCTCGACCAGTCCCGGCATCCCCACGGCCAGCATCATGGTCATGTTCGCCTGCCCTGTCGACACCAGCCACGTAAGTAGGACCTTCGCCCCTCTCCTCTTCCCCGTTCTCATCAAAGGTGTCATCCCCACTGTCATCCTCTTCATCCAGGAGCCCGCCAGCATGGGAGGGAAGCCCACTGACTCCAGTGCCGTGGTGCGCTCTGTTGTCACCATCATCAGCATCACGTGCATCCTCCTCCTATGGAGGTGACAAATGGAGACAAATGCAAAAGCTTGCAGGACACAGGCGCTATTGGCACTGCCAACTGTGCAGGCCAAGCACTACCCTGACTGACACCATATTTGGGGCTGAGCGCACTTGCCTTGCAGAGCAAAACACCCCTCTCCACTCACTCACCAGGAAACCAAGGCCGTTCCCATCCCGGGCACTCGCATCCTTGTGGTCCACCCGGTTCAGGTGCTGAGCCTCCCCAGCTCTGCCTCCCTTGTCTTGGCCACCGTGCTCACCCAGCTCCTTGCCCACGGCGTTCCCACCCGCCAGGTCCCCGGCAAGGGCATTGTCCCCCCTCTCCGTGCTGGCAGGAAGATGTCTACCATCTCCACCACCCAGAAGGTTGCCCAGCTTGTTGATGTAATCTTCGCTTGCTGTGTCCTGGAGGCAAAACATGACACAGTGCTTTTGTTTATTAAACACCTCTGTACATTTACTGCTACTGCTGTGGGATGATATATTGCTCCTAAGCCATGCAGGTGCTCAAGCCTTTTTCATTGCACACACCTCAGCCCTTCAGTTGTTTCTGGTGATGCAAAAAAAAACCCATAGCCACCAACAGAAGGGCAACCCAGAAAAATCCAAACCATGATGCATCAGAGCACAGAAACTCCTTTTTCAGGACTAGCACAGCAGAATACATCAGGTGAATTGGGAATGTGCACAGGGAGGCAAGGTGAAATGAGGTGAAACCAACCCAGCCTGAAAAGACTGAGTAGACAGGCAAAGCTCAAAGACCCGCAGAGGTGGCAGACTCTTCCCCCAGGTGCCTGGTCCAAGGATGCCTGCCCAGGGCTGGCTCCCCATCCCAAACGTGCTCCGCGAGCGGCTGCCACCTGTGCAACTGGGGCACCCCCTGGCTTACCTCCTGCTGGGTGCTGCGGCGGGGGCGGGTAGGCTCGCGGCCAGGCACCTAAACACATCCAAGAGACATCTGATCAGTGACTGGTGCACCTTGGCTGGGCGAAACCGATGGGGTTTGAGTACCTGTCCAGTGGGTACTTACGGGGTGAGCACAGGCTATGGCCCAGAGAAGCAGCACCAGGAAGGCAGCCCTCATGTCAGTTGTGGTCCCTGCAGCTGCAACAGGGAGCAAAGTATTTGCATGTGCCCCTGGCTGTAACCTGGCCCCACAAAGCCCTTCCAACTGATACAGCCTTGCTGTCCTGGCACATAGTGCTCAGCCTGGCATGTCAACAAACAAGCCAAGGGATTTTTGCTCATGCCACCTCCTGGCATCTCCTGTGCAGGAACTTCCCTTTAGTTTGGGATTTGAAATACCTGGCCATATTCTTGCAGATTTTTTGTCTAAGCATCATTAAAGCTCCTCCAAATTCCCTTTTCCTGTGGTAATGTCACCCACCACCCAGCTGAGCTTGGTGGCTGTGACAGGAGCCGGCACCGCAGATGGGGAGCACCATGAGATCGTGGGGCTGCAGAGCTGTGCCTCCCACCCGGTGTGGTCCCCACAGCCCTGTAAAACCTCCCGCCACCCCAAAGCGGAGCACCCTGGTAAGATAACCCCATGGAGCGCTGCATCCTCAGTGGCCAATGGGTCACTCTGGCATCCCAGCAGCACTGCTGCCTGCGCAGGCAAGTAAAGCAGCAAGGGGCCTTCCTCCAGCTCTGCTCTCATTTTCCAAGTCCCTTAGGCAGCCCAGCACCACATCCCCATGGGACATGCTAACTGCACTGCACATCACCCTGCACCTGAAATGCGCTGGAGCAGAGAGCCATGCTCCTGATTTCTTCCCTTACAAAGCAACACCTACATCCTAGCTTACAAGTCTCTCCTGCTTTCTCCCAAAACTTGCAAGGAAATCTACAACCCCTGTCCCCAAACATTGCCATTTTCACTCCAGGCAATACCAAAGCAACCCAAAGAAATCAAAACCTTTACCTTAAGGCGTAGTGCAAGCTGATGTCTCCTCCGGTGCTCACGTTGGGGCAAGCTGGCTGCCTGTGTTGGGATGCCCCTGGGCTGCATGCCCCGGCGTGACTGCGCAGGCATTTAACCGCTGGCTGGCGCCAGCCCTGGGCAGGGGGCAGCCAATGACACTGGCAGGCAGCGCTGCCACGTGCGGAGGTGTCACCGGGAACTGGCCTCCCACGCTTCCTCTGGCTTCCTCTGGCCTCCGCTGGGACGCCGGCCCTAAAAAAGCTCCTTGTGGTTGCAGGATGATGAGACAGGCTCACAGTTAATGACTAACTGCACCGGCCCTGTGTTTTGACTGCTAAATTTATTCCGTTCACACACTTCCCGCCGTGACACACACAAACAACTACGGCATCGCCCACACCAAGCACCGGACCCCGTCCCAGGGATTGCATCCTCCTAATGTGTGCACCTGGGAGCAGCGTTTGCCCTGTGCCACGGGCCAGGATGCTGAAACCCGTGTGGGACCATTCCCCTGCCAGGACTCAGCCTTCCCCTACGCCTCAGGGCAGCCGCACAAAACATTGTGCTAGAAGGAGAGGACATACCTATTTTCATGCCCACACATGCAGTCGTGCAAGGGAGAAAGGAAATACTAAATGAAAGTGTGCAGGGATGATCCCACCCCCTCCACAGAGGGAGTGTAGCACCCCCAGCACTTCTTCCAGCTGCTGGCCAGGGGATGAAACGTCTGCTCTGGAAAACACCGGCAACAACACATGCATATATGTATGGGCATGTACATGCAATTATATATATGAACACATATACATATACCATATATACCCCAGGGTTTCTTGGTGTAGCATGGATTACCTACTCCAAACAACACAGTAAGCCAGCAGCACAGATAGCCCCTACTCACTCACAGGTAATATGACAGGGAGCTTGCAAACCCTCCACGTGCACACACATGCACACACCCTGACAGTGCAACCAACCTCTCTGCCCATGCAGTTTACGACAGGACCAGCATGCCCCAGCCATACACCAGCTTTTCCCTTTGCCCCAGCCTGGGTGGAAGGAAAGCGACTTCCTTGCCTGTATTTGGCCATTGCTAAATCCTCCATGCCTACAAACTCCCCCTCTCTGCTAATAAAAAACACACTGCAAGTGCAAGTAGGTTGCTTTGAAGCAGGCAATGAGTCCCTGCTCTGCAAGCTGCGTTCTTCCCACAGCCAAGCCACAGATGATGGGCACGGCCACAGGGCAAGGGGGCCATAAGGAGGGTGCTTACTGGTGTTTTACTGGGGGGAAAGGGTAAATGACGGCATTGATGCTCTGCGAAGAGCATTTGCACATCCTCCCCAGGTGGAAGGAGATGTTTCTGCTGCCCTGGGTAGAAGAAAGAGGCCTTCAGACAGCAGAGCCCCAATCCAGAGAGCTGCCATGGCAGGGAAAGCCTGTGAAATGTGTTTTGTCTTCAGTGGCAAACAGCTCCGGCCTGCCCTGCTGTAAAGCCCTGGCAAACCACAGTCACCTGCAATAGTCCCTTGGTGCAGGGACCCAAATTCCCAGAGGCGGAGGCATAGCCCAGAGGACATAGAAAGGGCTGCAGGTTTACAGGGATTTACAGGAGATGCTGGCACTGTCAAACAAGTGACTTAAGGAAACTTGAGCAGGGTCAGGATTGAGCCAGGGCTCTGTAAACTGCAGATTATCTGAATTTGCCCGGGATGTACCATCCACAGACAACAGGATCCAGAAAGCATCCCCTGTGCTGTGACACCACTCCAGCTTGGCAGGACATCTTGTGAAACCAGACATGTCAGTCTGCTGTTGTGAATGCTTGCTTAATTTCATCCTCCAAAATCTCCTGCCTTTCGCCCCAACATTATCAGCCAGGGGACCGTGCATGTCTGCCCTGTGAGGACTGTGCAAAGACCACGCAGGTGCTGAGTGAGACAAGCATCTTTTTTCTCCTTCCTCCTGCCCCCCATGCAGGGAGGCCCTGGTGCCACCCCAGCCCTGCTGCTCTCCTCACAGCTCCTTGGCCTTGAGACAGGCACCATTAAGCCACTTGCTCTCACACATGCGCACACCTTCAGCAGATGTTTTCCTTCTTCTTCCCCACACGACCCCTGCTGCAGATACTGTGGAATGTATTTTCCTCTCAGCTTGTGACAAAATTATACCCCTGTCCCCAGCCAGATATGAGTTCACATTGCCAACCGTTTTTAGGCACCTCCAACAATTACCATGTTTTTGGTTGGGGTGTTTTTGTTTTTTGTTGTTTTTTTTGGGTTTTTTTTTTGTTTGTTTGTTTGTTTTTGTTTTTTTTGTTTGTTTGTTTGGGGTTTTTTTGTTTGTTTGTTGGTTTGGTTTGGTTTTGGTTTTGTTTTTTGGTTTTTTTACACCAAACCTGCATTTAATTCAGCCCCCAAAGACCTAGTGCTGCCTTGCGTCCAAGCACCGCTGTGCGAGAAGGGGATAAACACTGAGCTGTGCATACCCAGCTTTTTTATAAGACAGGTCACTCGCCGCGCCACCAGCCACCTGCCCTGAGGTCACCTCCCTCCCCACTGGTGGCCCTGAAACACCCATGGCACCAGCGCACCCAACAGCGCTCGCTGACTGCACCCTGACCTGACCGCAAGTCCCCGCAACCTCCAATAGCCCTGGCTTGAAAGACCAAGGTCTGTCTCCCAAATCCCTTCCAGAGAACATCCCACGGCATCAGCCTGACTGCCCAAGCAGCTCTGCCTTTGTTTTGCAAGGAAAGGAAACCCCAGCCCACATATTGTAAACTTACAATACGCCTTTAAAAAACAAACAAACAAACAATCCCAAAATCATCAAAACAATAATATTTAGGATTATTGTCTACACCAGAGGTGAGAAATGGACTAAGGGTGGGGGAAGCAGCTGTCTGACTGGTGTTTTAAATACCACTGTGCATTTCCCCAAGTCCTATTCTCCCGAGATGCTCAGTCCCTGGAGATGGCTGGGATGGGAAGCAGCAGGGCAAGGAAGATGGGAGAAAGCTGGCCAGGCTAAAGCTGGCACCCTCAGGCTACTGGGGAGGAGGTGGCTGAGTCAGAGACAAGAGGACTGGCAGGGCTGGTGAAAAGATGCAGAAATTTAACTTTTCTGTTTGACAAGTTGGACTGTGCGGTGTTCATGAGGACAGAGAAAAAAGATAGGAGTGCAGACAGCAGGAGGAATTAGAGATGCCAAAACCAAGACAGAAGTTGGCACTGCAGAGAGCAAGCTGATGGTGGAGGCACAAAATGGCTGCCCTCCTCTGCCAATTGAGACATCTCAGCATTGAAAACTCAAGAAATTAATATTGATCCAAAAAACCACCATTCCCTCTTTTTTTTTTTCAGTCCAAGGTATTTTCATAGTATTTATGTTGCTGGTGCACTTCTCTACTGATTATACTTATGGGTTTTGACAGCAGCATCAAAAGGAAAAGGACCAATGAATGAACTGGTGCAGAAGAGACAAGGATGAGAACAGGACTCAAAGCACACATCCTTGGCCCTTTCCCAAACACTCAACATCAGCTCCTGCCTTATGCTCAGATCCAAATCCAAATCCCTTTGCTGAGTGCTTACTGGTGACAGGGGCTACAATGCGGTGCTGCATTTTCAATTGGGAGCAGGCAGGAAAAACCTTGCCTCCTAAATATTTGTTTCCCCCCCGTACATGGCACATTAGCACCAGGAACTACCCAGCACCCAATCCCAAAGGATTAATTCCCACACTGCTCCTCTAAGAAAGGGTGATCAGCCTTGCAAACCAGCCAGGTTCCCACATCACTACCTGCTTTGCAGGTGGACAGACCACAGCTGGTGGCTGTGGGTGCAGGGGGGAGAAGCAGCCTGGCTTTGGCTCCTCCACACATGCAAGGGATCTGAGCAAAGGTGTCGTGCCTGTCCCCTGAAGTCTGACTAAATATTACCTGCGTTTCATAGCATTAATGTGACACATAATGCAGTAGCTAATGATAACATTTTAGGCATTTGGAGAACAGCACTGATATTTCAACTCCTCCCAGCAGCAAGCCTCACAGTTACAAACATTGTGATGCATGGCAGATCGAAGTTACCATCGTGTTTTTCACAGCGTGGAGGAGTGCACAAGCTTGGTTTATGCTAAGCCTTTGAAATCTGCTATTTCTCCTGACTGGAAAAAAAACACATCATAGGAGCTTGAGTCCTGGAGCCCTGAATTACAGACACGCACAGGGCCCCCTTGACGCTAGACCCCTGCACAAGACCAACAGCCTTCTTCCCTTGCCCCCTGACAGCACAGGGGTAGGATCACTAACCCACCCGTAGGCGTCTACCGTGGAGTTTCCTTTACAGACAGAGAAAACAAGCACTTTTAAGGTACCAATCATTTGCCCTACTTCAGGCTGAAATGCATCACAGACTGTTTGAAGTCGCTATGACACAGCGGAAGGAAGGTTACCAGTGTGCTCATCTTGTCCTACCAATAAGAGCACTGTGCTCTTTCCCAACACACAGGCAAGAGAAGTTCCTGAAACCCCTCTCTCCCCACCTCCCATGCCAGCCCACACTCCCATCACCTCCATTTCTAGCATTTTTATACCACCCTCCTCTGAGCAACGGGCTCCAGGCCCTTTGCAAATGTTTTTCCCAGAAGAAAATGCCACGCAGGAACACTTGTCAAAACTAGACCTGTGTGGCCACCCCCATCTCTCCTGGATGCCACAGGCAGATGGGCTGGGGACAGTAAGGACCCAGCCCTGCAGGCTGGGCTCCATGCAGAGCCAAGTGATTTAACTCTCAAAATTAAAAACTATGGGATTAACAATGTGATTGCTTTCTCCAGATGCAAGATGTGCTTGCCTAACAGGTGCCAGCTCCATTTCCTTTACAGGAACCAAAAGCACTACTTGTGAATCATTGGGAATGATCCTATTGCCAGCTGCTGGTTTTCGGGCACACTCAACCATCACAAGCAAAACCCCTTCCCAAATGCCTGCAGAAGGTGGGAAGTACAAATGGAGGCTGCTCAGCCCCTTGACCTACATTTTTGGGGACAGGACAAGGCTGGTCCCTCCACAGCCCCTGTCCCTCCTCACCACCGTCTCCACACACATAGCTCCAGCCTCTCCTGGGCAGGGGATGTGCAAAATAAGCACATCACCTTGACGGTCTGTTTGGATGAAGGCTCACAGGTGTTGTACCTGTTCTGTGCTACTTTGCAGTTTGTGCTTCTATTCATTGCCACAGCAAAATGCATGGAGCAATAATTGGTATTTGCATTGTACCCACTGCAACTGGAAGTCGTGGCTGGGCAGGTACCTTGTGCCATCTCTGCCAGATGTGTGTGACCAGATTCTCAGGTCCTATAAATCCATATTCATCAGCCAGCTTGGCTGAATTAACTAATTTGAGGCTATGACTTCATCAGCTGTGGACCAGGTGCCTAGTTTCTGTCTGGCCACTGTCAGATCTAACACATCTTCCTGCACACAGGCACTACTGCAGCTTGCTGCCCTCGGTCAAAATAAGGGCAGGGACAGACACTGACAGCAGTAATCATAGCTACAGCAATCGATAATTACAGCTCCTAAAATTTCATTCAGAGTACAATGTCTTCTACAATCATTCCCTGCACAGAAGTCAGTCCCTTGGGAGGTGGGAGCAATAAGTATTTGTCAATCACAAGCTGGAAATGGAATGATAACAGAGCCTTAACGTGAAAAGCCCTCTCCAGTCATCTCCCTGCGCTCACCCCCGCTCCAACTGGAATTGCAGAGATGCCAGCCAGACGCTGGCAAAGCAGCATGATGTCAGTGCTCTCAGGAAATAAAATACAGCAATGAGCTGGGGCTGGCTTTGCCCTCACATCAGCTGGCAGCTTGGGTGACCTGCTCCAAGTTGCAGGTTTGAAATAGAGCCAGCTGCACTGTGTGTGCCTATCAGATGTCTACAAATGTTTCATAGTACCCTGATTTCTTATTGGAAGGAAAAAAACATCAGAAGGAAATGACTGACTGAAATGATTGTATGAAACAGGGACTGTACCTGTGCAAATGGGTGATGCGGAGGCACAGGCTGCCTGGCGTGGGCAGAGAGGTCAGGACAGGGTTGGCAGCTCAAGGGATGAAGACATCTGTACAGAGAGCCAGACCCTGCTCCTGGAGGGTGGACAGCACTCCTCTGGTTCCTGTACTGTCATTATGGCTCACTTGGTCTAAATTTATCACTGCTCAGTGTAGCTGGACAGGAAGCATTACCACAGTCCCCTAGGAGCCTGGAAAAGATGGATGGACACCATCAACGCAGCCCTGAGCAAGAAACCAGCAGCAATTTGGCTCCTATCTCCAAAGGACAGAAGCCAGTTTGCAGCATTTTCTCCACCACAAGCTTCATCCTGCAAGATGCTGAGCAGCTGTTAGCTGGGGCGGCACAGCCTTCAGCCAGCCTTCTGAGTGTGCAGAGTGCACAACTCCATCAGAGAACAACAGAGACAGATGGTCCCCATCAGTGACTAATCCTGTGAGTGGAAATCCTGCCCCATAGTCAAAGCATCATCTGTTGTGAAAAGGTGTGCACGCTCCTTGCAGATGTGTCCTGCACCAGGCCCCATTGGAAAGAGGGTTACTAGACCCTTGGTCTGGCTTGGGATGATAAATTCTATCTCCAAGTTTGTCCAGTTTGCAATGAGCTAAATCCCTGAAATGTTTGAGCTGAGATGTTCTCCCCTAATGCTGACAACATGCTTTTCCTTAGCCTTACTCTTCTTTTTTTTAATCTTCAAAATGTTAATAACTTTAAGATCAAAAAACCCCAAAAACAAAAGCAAAAAACCACTACCAAAACTCGAACAACCCAAAAAATACCCCAAACCAGAGAAGTCTCAACCAATACAACCATAGAAAATAAAAGCAAGACAGAAGATAGTAAATCTCTGGGACAGCAGAAGTGGTTCCCAACAGTCAAGAAGGTGTATTTCTTTATATGCAAATTTTCTCCTGGGCTTACAAAGTAATTAAACCCTCATTGTTCAAACTCAACCCAAGCCCAACTGTAGGACCACATCACGCATTGCGTGAGTTTCCCTTTGAGCTGAGCTCATTCAGCACAGCACCCACGCCACACAGCCAAACTGCTCATCCCATGGCAGAGAAGCAGTGTTTTGAATGTCAGAGGGACTAAGGAAAACCTGGAATGATTAAGTGGAAATACTTTTCCTGAAAACAACACGTGGGGTTGTTGGTGACAAACCCGGCTGAGCACTTGACCAGCAGCCAAAGCACTGGTCTGGATTTCCCAGGGAGGCTGTGCACAGTGCACTGTCAGCGCGCTAAAAGGCAGCTCAGGAATATCACCCCAGCACTTGGCAGCAGCCACCCCCGATTCTGGGACACAAATCTGCATTTCTGCTCCACATTCACACGGACTGCAATATGAATTGCTTACTGCTTTTAAGACCTAGATTTAGAAGATCTTCTGTTTATTCACCCCAGGAATCAGTTTACACAATTCAGATACCAGTAATAGGGCTGGATCAACCGTTCACTCTCAACAACGTGATAACTTTAACACTCTTCCTCATTTGATCTGTTAATTAATAAAGTTTCCTCCCCCCGCTTCCTAGTTGTTCTTTGTAATTCTGTACCAATCAACCTAAAAGAGCACGCTGTAAATGTCAGACTGAAGTCTTACACAACAGACTAATTCTGCTGGACAAGTATATTCACACTCGGTTAAACTTCCAGTTGAATTCAATGGTACACCTCAGAGGAGTTACATACGTGTGATTGCACGTGCTAATTGCAGCCTTTTGACTCAGGCTATTTTCTCTTCACTATTCCTGCTGGAAAGCCCTCTTGTCACGCAATGCTTTTTTTTTCTGCATGCTGAATGCATAGAAGAATATTGCACAGGGGATAATATAAGCAGAAATCTTAAAAAAATGCTCATAAGAAATGAATACTGGATAAGCAATTACCCTCATGCAGAGAATTCACACTTTTGCATAACCAGTCACAAACAAAAAGATGTGGAGATATGTTTGATAACCAAGCAGGGAAATCTGATGCAAAAACACAGGCAAGGTGCTGGCTGGAGAAGCAGTGTCAAGAACCTCTGCCTGTTCCCAACCTGTGCGGTCCCACAGCTGGAGCAGGTATAAAACACTCCCCTGCATTTTTTTTTTTTTTTTTTTAGTAATTTCAGGGCTCAAGTCGTTGACAAAAGGTTTCCTGAGGGTTTCTAGTATTTGTGCCACTTGAAATGTCTGCAAGCTCTGGCACTGCCTTCCTTCTCAAGTCACATATGATAACTGTAAGATGCCTGTGCTGTAGGAGCAGCCCTGCTCTGCCCAGATGTAATTATACAGTACACTTTGTGTCTTTCTATAAGGAAGTGGCATCACTACCTCTGTCTTCTGCCAGGCACCTCTCCAGAAGCAGCCCAAATGGGAACGCAGAACCATTGAAGGACTTCCTCCATCTGCCCAGCCACACAGGGCGGGAGTGGGAGGATCCCTGGAAGCATCACCCCAGTTTACGCATCAGGACATCCTCTGCCTTCAGCAGAGGTCTAGACACTCCTCACTGAATAAATCGGGCCAGAATCACAAAAAATGATCCATCTGACCCATAATCCTCTAAGCACTGTGGGCTTAAGCACTTCACTACCCAGCACACACTCAAATCTTGCCCATGCCCACAGCCATCATCCCTTTATATGACTAATGTGCTTCAGCAGGTACACTCAAATCTTTCTATTCCCTCCAATACCTGGTCGCACAACTGAAAAATAAATGGAATAAAGGAAGGTTTTGGTTTGATTCTCCCCCCAGATTTTTTTTCCTTTTAATGAAATCAAACCCCAAAATAAAGCTAGTGAGAGCTGGCCAAAAATTAATGTAAATGGTGTACTCAAACAGGCATCAGTCAAAAAACACTCACTTCTGTGAACTTTTCAAGAAAACCCATTTTCCAGCATAGATCCATTAGCAAAACCAGCCCATGCCATCTGCATGCTGTACCAGGGCAGCCCCACAGCATGGCATCACCGTTGCCGGTGGCAGCCATAAGCTTTCTGCTGAGCTGGCATGGGCTGGGGACTGACAGCAACCAGGCTTGCTCTGCCTGAGCTTTTCCTGACCAACCTGCAGCATGTGTTGTACTAGGTTTGGCTGTGATGGCCATTTCTCTAGCTGACCAGGTGCTTAGGGCCACAACCTCCAACGCAGTGATGCAGTATAGGGCAGTGCTGCCATGACGGAGGTACAGGATGCAGCACAGAGGCGCACAGACATGAGGGACAAGAGATGGGCACGTGCAGAGTACTGCAGACCCCTCAGCTATGCACAGCTCACCAACGCTCAGGCCTAGAGCTTCTGGCTTTATGGGTAACAAAGAAACTAGCAAATGTATAGTATTATTGAGAATTTTACATGTAGAAATATTCTAAGTAATTATTATTTCTTTTCTTTTCTGTAACAATTAGATCCTGATGTGACAGCCATGGAGATCTTGCTCTACTATGTGTGGTGCTGCTGACAGGCTGTTTTTTTCTGGCTGTGGACCTCAGGAGCTGAATTTCTGGGGGAAAGCAGGTGACAGTCACAGCTTCCTGCAAGGTGGTGCCTCTGCATGGTGCTCTGTTTGCTCCCAGTTTGGGTCCTGCTTCCCTCTGAGCACAGTGAGAGAGGCACCCGTGCCCACGCGGGGAGAAGGTGCAACATCCTTCTCCTTCCCACCACCTCATCCCATGGTAAAACTATAATTTGACTCCTCTCCCCACAGCTATTTTTGCATTTTCAGCACTGAAATTAGTATAACTCGTTCAGACAGGAAGTCGTTGCTATAGCACTAGAGAAGGGTACTTGGACACGAATACCAGTCTTTGATTAAAAGATAGATGTCTAGAACCCTTTTAATAAAACATACCAAAACGGGCATATAAAAGAAGGGCTATCAAAAGAACGTTCTACTCCCTTATCCCTACTTCGTTTAGGCAAAAGGCAATGGAAACACTTTTATAACAGTACTGTATAATTTACCAAGGAGTTTCTGCAATGGTAAGAAAATGATCAAACAAAGCTCTTTAAATAAAAGTAAATAACAAGAAAATTAAATAAATAGAAATCAAAGTTTTACTATGTGAGACACTTCTTGAATGTCCAGAGTAAACACAACCATCTGGAGTCATCCACGAAGCCTTCACTCAAAAAATAATTTAGAAACCATACAAAAGAGGTGAGATGGATTTGTGTAAAAATCCAAGGAATTGGCTGAGGACAAGTCAGACACACATCTTAAACCAGCTCAAGTACATCGAGCCTTCACTATCCCCAAACCTTTGCCTAAAGGAGAAACAAGCTCATGTAAATGCCTTCTATGTTTCTGGTGCTGGGGGAGCTAGACATGACGGACATCTTATGGCAAGAGTGTTTCTACCTCCTCACTCCTCCCTTCTCACCAGAAGTTCCCTGTCATCCTGTGAAAAGCAAGCTTCCTGTTTATTCCCCTCCCAGCTCACCCCATCTCATTGCCCCTTCACTCCCCTCTACCTGATACAAATCCAGTGGTGACCTGAGCTACCCTAAAGAGGCATTTGGACTGCAATGAAAACCACCAGCCACTTTAACAATGATGCTGCCCGAGTCTGCAAGATATTTATCTCTTCTTCTCAGTGCCCTGTTCCCTTCATGTTTAGTTAATTTTATTTTGAAATAAACATCTCTTCAAATACCTTTCCCACCAGAGAACTAAAATGTGCCAGGCGTGGACTGCCTTCTAAAACTGCTCCCATCAGGTAATTCACAAGTGGTATTTTTAAACCCATCGCTCACTGAACAACAGACATTACACCCACCCACCCACAGACACTTCTTTGCAAGAGGCTGTAAGCAGTGAGACATCACACACGCAAATGGCAGATTTGATAGGAGCCTGACCTTCATGCTGTCATGAATAACACACACTCCTCAGTATTTATTTCTATTTAAGGAAGAGGCAATTGCACAAAGTCAAGGATGCACGAAGCAAGGGAAAAACCTGAGGGAAGAGAGGAACAGTCACCCACGGCAGAAGCCAGGGGCACAATGCGTGGGGGATACAGAAACCCTCCTGTACCCTGCAAACCCTTGAGAGCAGCTGCCCGCTCCAGGGCAATGCCTAGCTGCCCTTAGCCAAGTGAAAAAACCCCAAGAACTGCCAGCCCAGAGCTCCCAACATCAAGCAAAGCTCCCTGAAATGCTGCCTTGGAGGCAGGGTAAGAAGGGCCCAGGAGCAGGACAGGGCTTGTTTAATTACACAAAACCACACTTGCTTTTTGCCAATACCTGAGCAAGAGAGAGCCAGCATTAGAGCTGAAATAAGCCACTTCCAGGCTATATGGAATATTAGCAGCAGAACCAGAACCACAACAGGAGATGCTGACACTCCATGCTGTTCCTGAATCAACAAGGAACAGATTAAGTTCAATGTTGTGCAATTTTTATGTCTTCCTACAGACAAAGGCTTTGCTACTTGTCCCCACCAAAGATCACAGCACTTATCAAATAAAAAGTCTTGACAAACTCCTTTAGGAGTCTTGACATGCTTTTTACATCAACTTCCCCATCACAAGTGGATATGGCTTTTTTCTCCACTTACATTTATTTCATGGTGTTCCCAAACAGCTGCAGAGCGGCTTCATATGGCAACCGGGTTCAATACTGAATGAAATGGCATCCAGCCATAATATGAAACATGTTTGACACCCCACCCTGAGACTTAAATTCACCTACACAAGCAGTCTTAAGGCAAGTACTCAGTGGAACATCAGCAATGAGATAGATGAGCCACAATGACATCTGATGCTATTTGGACAGCAGTGTCCACTGTGTACCAGTCTGCTTCTGTGTTACGCTTCCCCGAAAGCCTCTAACTGCACTATGTCTCTGAAATGATTAAGTGAAATAACCACCAACTCTTGAGCCACACTTGGAGATTGCACAACTTGTGCAACATCAGTGCTTTCAGCAGAATTGGCCTTAAAATACCCATGCTGACCTCAATCTGTGTCTCATTATTAAAGCAAATGCACACTTGAATAATATGGCAAGACAAAGCACACCTCCACAGCCCAAAACTACAGAAGGGTTCAGGTACAGATAAGATCTTTTCAGTTTAGAGCCATGTCTACCTCTTGCTGGTTTAAGGACTTTTCCTGTTCTTTTTTTCTTCTTTTTAATAATTTGGTCAACAAAACTTTTTGGACAATATAGACCATTAGCTGAGCCTGTCTGGCTGAAGGGCAAAAATAGCCATCCTTCAGTCTGAGCTTTAAAATAGCTCCTCCCCAACAGGAGTCAAATGTTCCCCGGCTGGGAAAGATGTTTGTTTCTCTCCCTCTTTTTTAAACATTTAATTTCAGCTTATGTAGGCAATGTGGTCAAACATGACACAGCCCAGTGCAGCAGCTCACAGGAGACAGGATGAGGGAGTTTAATACACATGCCTCGAAAGACAAAAGTCTGATTTAGCAGTAGCACATGGGCAACCTCATCAGGGCCTCAGCCTGTTTTGGAGTCAGTTCCCACGCATTATAAGTGCGACTTGTGGCCATACATTCAGGTGACAAGAGTCTTGGCTGGCACTTGTTCTCTTCTCAGGTATCATGAAAATCATACACAGAAATACATTCAGTACAGCATTTAATAAAGATCAAGAAATAAAGAGCAGCAATATTTTAAAAAAGCAATATATGGTTTTGACAAATCAAGATAGCTGAAGGATTGGAAAACGCCACATAATAAAATAAAGGAATTATAATGTGCAAGTACACAGTACTCCTGCTATATGGAATAAAACATTGATGATGGGGGCGCTCCTGGACTAATGCATAAGATAAACTGTGAAAGTGTGAAACCACGTAGTCTATATGGCTCTTGAACCTGTTTTTAGATGCAGAGCTGACCAACTAACAGGCTAAAAAGAACACATAGAAGCACTTTTAACTTAGTTTCTCTGTGATTTTTTAAAATTTTTTTAATGATATGCCACATTTTGAGATCTTTCACTCAAAAACCTCTTAGGACATAGCTCAGTTTCAAAATATTCATCATCAGCTCATATGCATTTATTATTATGCTCCATCTTAAGAGATGCTTGTTAATCTTGAAAGGACTCAGGACATTGCTGATCTCTAATTGAGAAGGGCAGCTTTTAGAGTCAAAAAAGCTGTACTGAAATTTAATTTTTCAGAGTACAAAAATTTCAGCCCAAATTCAGGAGCCTTCAGAAGGCAGTTGAGCTTTCTTATGAGGTAAAATAGGAGTAATGTACTAATATTACTTAGTTCAAAGGATGTAATATATATGCATATGTATACACACACGCATATATTATATAAACACCATAATTATCAGTGATTTACTTTTGGTAGATAAATTAATTTAGAAAGCAATGCATGCAAAAATACTTGGGCAAACTCCCCTATCAGAATATCTATCATAAGATACCTAAAGAGCCACAACTCTTGTGGCAGGGACACACAAGCTGGGTACAATATCATGGATGCAATAGCCAGTGTACATGCACAGTTTCTTTATCTACTCTAAAAAACCCACCTGAATTCCAATTTGCTTGCATTTTTTCATTTCAGGGTAAAGCATATTTGATGGAAAAGTCAAACTTCATTTATGAATCAGAATTAGCACTGGGGTTAAAATGTATTTTACATTTAAAAAAAACATAAATTGAACCCTCATACCTGGTATGGAAGTGTACAGCTCAACACCACTCCCTTGTGGGCAGAGATCTGAAGGCCTACGGCTGTACAGAGCATGCAGATGTACAGACAGCTCCAATAAAAACAAACGCCTTTTCTTTCTAACTCCTTCTTCCCCACAGTCATACCCACAGACGTTTTCTGCCAGGGAATACAATGCAGGACAGGCATATTAATAATGTAATGCAAACTTCTCTGAGCTTTTCCTCTTCTTCGTTTCAAGTGTCCGTTTAGCAGCTGTCACAGTGAGACATGGATAAATCAAATTTTTTCACCTCACTGTACTCATTTGTCATCTTTCTTCCATGTTTAATCTTTCTTTATTGTTTGCTGTGCTGCATATTCTCCCTTTCACTTTCCTCTACATGTAGGTTTTTTTCCTTCCAACAGCCATACTCCTCTTCTCCTCACTGCAGGTTAGACTTACTGAAGACCAGCACGTAATATTCACCAGTAAGCACTCATGTTGCCCAAAAATACTCTTAAGGAGAACCCCACATGTCCAGCTTTCCCACCCTCCTGCTGGATAATGCATGACTTCACCATAACAGCGTAGGCTGCAATTAAAGAGCTGAAGTCAAAAATGAAACCATACATCTCATGTGCGGTACATCAATAATTGCACAGTACAGCAGACAACCAAAATGGGACCCACTGATGCTCCAATCACAGTGATACATCAATGCTTCTCAAGCACATGTTGATGGAATGTGTCACATTCACTGTTGTCTAACAGCCATGCATGGATCAGACAATTTGGGGAATATCTGGTCTTAAATAATTAAATTGGGGTTTAGTCCAAAGTCTACTGAAACAAAAAGTGTCTCTCCACTGACACAGCTGCTGAGATGTGTCCCACATTTTTGTATCCAGCTCACAGGCTACAAGCACAGCACTGAAACACAAATGGAAACCAAAGCAAAGATCAAGCCAGGATACCCAGACCTCTGGCATAATACTGGTATTAAATTAATTCATGCCCTTCTATTGTTTAGCCAGAATTGACGCAGTCATATACTTCACTAAAAGGTCATCTAGCTGTCAAACACATTAGTGCTCAAGTCCTTCCTCCCGAGTAAAACAGAGGTGGGGACAGGATATAATTATTCTGTTTCCAAATGAAATAATCTAATGAGTCACAACAATAATTTCTAGGTTGCAGTTTTCCAGCACAGCAGCTACTAGGCTTCCCCCTCGCCCCCATACTTTACCAGGATGGTACAGCACCTCTTTCTGGTGAGAGAACTATTAATCCATCAATGAGAGAATTTAAAAAAATTATGCTACCTGACACAGTGGGACTGGCTACAGACTTCCTCACTAGTACCAGTGGCTCTGAGACAAGCTCAAGCCACCTGATGACACTCAGAAAACAACCAGGGATCTTTTCTTGGCCAAAGCATTTTGTCATCAAATGCAAAACCAGAAATTTTGATTTAATGAAACATTTTGCAAATATGTAACAACTTTGATAAACAATGTATAATCCTTCAACATCCTCAAAACCAAAACATTTCCTCCCCCACCACCCTGTAACTCCCAAGAAAGCTGTTTAAACACAGAAACAGACAAAGCTTAGAAATCACATCCACATTTTACAACAACAACGTTCAAACTCCTACAAATTTCAGCTTCCAGTTCCTGCACAGTTCTTCACAGTCTGGCACTTTTTTGTGAATTAACAATTTCAAGGCAAGTGTTAATAGCCATTATCTGAAAATCTTATTAGAAAAAGACCTAAATACTTAGCTAGTATAAGATTAGCATTGGCATATTTGTCCTAATTTCTGGGGAGCCACCTGAATATCTTTATTCTATTAGCTGAGGATCTGTTCATACCTGGAGTATTTAAAAATGACAGAAAAACACTTCTCTTTGATCCCCCAATAAAGCTAATCCAATAGTACAAAGAGGGATGCTCATGGCACACAATGAAGTTTTTAACAGATAAAACCAATCATCTTTTAGTAATGCACAACAAAAGAAAAAACAAACGGGAAGTTCTGAAATATCACTGCTGCTTTCACATGCTGACTGGCTGACAGACCAGCAGAATTTCAACTCCAATAGGCATGAATTAGTTTCCAGGCAAAGAAGTAGAGATAAAAGGGCAAGGGATTTAAAGATTTTTTCATGGCATTTTGTCAAAGTTTTATTTTCTGCTTGGTCTACAGAGAGAGGGGTCAGCTGTCATTTCAGCCTTTTTTTTTCTTTAAATTTTATTAACAATAAACTTCACAGTTGGCCACATAAAACATGGTAAATTTTCATACATTTCTCACTGTATCTTGTCTAATCACCTTCACAATGTCTGTTACCTTTTGGGATGAACAGTGTAGAAGCTAGTAAAACTGTAATCTTAAAAAAAAAATCTTAAAACATCTGAAATGACTGAATTTTCAGCATTTGCATTACATTCTTACCATCCATACACTTATTTCATTTTACTTTGACCTCTCTTCTAATCATGTCAGCACAATATGCAAAGCATCCTCGTTAATAAGACATAATATTAGAATGGGAAATCGGAGGTCTGATCTACTGACTTTACTGCATACACCACTGGAAGTGCCTCTGTTCTGACATTGGTGCAACTGCTCCACTATTTCTGATCTGAGAACCTGAAAGTATTCCAGTTCAGGAGAGGCATTTTATGGAATAATGAAATGAGAAGAAAAAAAGAAAGATTAAACTTATTAATACTGAATCATTACAAAACCAAAAGCCACAAAGCATCTGTTGCAGGCAGGCACCACTTGTAGAGGTTTTCACACTTATACCAGCTTAGTCTGTAGCATCACACTATCAGACAGCACAGCCACGGCAACAGCTTCAAAATAGCTAACTCCTAGGAGTTATGCAAGACTCTCCAACCAATCTTATTTTTTACATTTTTAATTTACAGCTTCACTCTTCACTCCTCTACCTTCTTCCTTTTTACAAGCTTACATGTGTCATGTACAGTATATTGAAGCAACACTAAAAAGTTTAGCAAGGATCAGCATCCTTTCCCCCAGAAAAGGTGCTTTACTTTCCCCCAGGCCCGCAATGTGACTCCCTGAGCTGATCCCTTAGTTCAGCTCTTCTGGGGCCAGCCAGCGTAGCAGAAACTATTGTACCCGCTCTCTTTGGCTCCCCTCCCCACAAAAGACTAAATATGTCCTTCCCACACAATGGCTGAGCTCCACTGGCCCAGAGCCTGTGAACACTGAATGGTCTTTCTGATTCAATTAATTCAGCAGAATTACGCTAGCCCATTACCCCCGCCTCATTCCATGGAAGCCTAGGAAATTGTTTCCTTTAGTTTTACCATGAACCATAGAGTATCATCTTCCTTCAAATTGAAGCTTACAGAAAAACACACTTGCTGAAAGAGTCCATATCAGACATCAAAATATATCACAGGAAAAGCAGCAAGATCTTGCAAGGCTCAAGGACTTCCAGTTCATCAGCGGCTAACCAAGAAAGAACACCTCTTCTACTGCTATGGTACTGTTTCTTCTTTATTTTCAGTTAAAACCTTAGAATGCCTTGTATCTAACCCTCTGCAATTTTTTTTCACTTACTGTGAAATAGCTGAAGCTTTCATAGAGTATTATTGTTTGTTTTAAGGATAAATCATTTCAGATGTTTATGCCTAGAACAGAAAGAAATGTTCTCTGTAAGAGAAAACACTGTATAGTTGTTGTGTTGAGGAAGATGACCTTTATCTTACTGCTGGGACCATTATTTTCCATGTGATTCTGCAAAACAATAAAGCATTATGTGATGGCCAACAAGAGTCAAGCAAAATACATGCCTCTTGCAGAAGCATACAATCGTCCTGCTGAAAGCCACAGTGCAACTTGACTTCCCAACACTTGTCAGTCTCCTGTAATATCAGTTCAGGAACCTTAATCCAATAGACAAGGCCACAAAAAAGTAGATTCACCCTTCTCTTTTCCCATAATGGAGAGGAGATTTAGAAACTGTGGCTGATCTTGGAGGAACCTTTCACAAAGGTGTTGGTAGAACTGGTAAAAACCTGTAGCAAATGGGGGATCCAGGAAGGAAATGCAGATTCTGGAAGATAACAAAAGCCACTAATTGATATCAAATATAGAAAATAATTCTGGCTACTATAGAGGTCTCATTTTGACCCTTCTCAAATTAAATCAAAGCTCATTTTGGCTTGAACTGGACTTAAACCACACAGGACTCTGATTAAAAAAAAAAAAAAACCACACAAAAAACCCAAAAACAAAACAACCCTAAAACCCCAGATCTCAATGAGTAGAAAATAAAATCAAATGGTAGAAATGTAACAGATCAAACAATTACATTAAGTTAATGTGAATGTTTTATTTAAAAACTGTTTTAACATGTCCTGAAATACTGTTGTTCCGGGTTGTTTTTTTTTTTGCATTCAGCCATCAAGGACTTATGGCCAATAGCTTTTACAGCTGTAAAACTGGTAGCATCAGAGGGATCAATTCTCATTAGCAGCTATTCACTGGTACAGAATGAGTGGAATAGTTTTATGCTCTGGTATTTATTTTCTTATTACAATCTCTTGTTTTACTCAGATCAGTTCTCTGCCTCTAACTCTGCCTTTTAGTTTTATATATGTACACACATGAACCAGCTTATACACATATATAACATGTATACACACATGCTCTCACAAGGGCTTTTGAAACAGACCTAGACATAAATTGCAACTGGTTCAGCACATTCTTAAGAGTATCGTGTGTACATCTTGGTTAATGAAAGAACAGACATTGCATGGAGAATTCTCCATTTCCACATTCATGAATTTCCGCTTGTACACAAATACTTGTACACAAAACTCCATCCACTCAGAATATTCATGCTGTGATTGTCACCTGGCTACAAGGACTATATGGGCATCAGCATTTCTTGCTAACAAGCTTGACATAACATCAAGCAGAGACCTTCTACAATAATTACAAGACATCCAATTTTATTGCAGTCCAAAAAAGTTTCAATGGGGTGATTTAAAAAAAAAAAATCACATTACATGGTTTCTTAATGATGCTTGAGATATGAATGAAAGCTCAATTCTGAAACTTCTCTATCATTTTAATAATTATGAAAGTCATAGTGTCTTAAAACATTTCACTTGACTCACGGTTTTACAAATGCTTATTACCCAAGTCTCACCCTCATGAAATGAGCATTCATGCCTATTCTACACAATGAGAAACCAAGTTCCAAAGCTGACCTGCTGTCTTCCAGATCTCTTTCTAAATGCCAGACAACATCTACGCTCATTAGTGATGGCAGGGGATTGGGCAACTTCATCTTCTAGAGTTAGGTCTAATGACAAAAGCCTATGCAGAGTTTTCTGCCAATGCTAGAGCTGAAAGTAGGTCAGTCTGCATGATTTCTTTTGTTAAACATAAGGCATTTGTCACCTTCAGCCACAGCCTTTGCAAGTTAATCACTTCTGGGTGGCATTTCAAAAAGCAAGAGAACCTGCTAGGTCGAAGCTGCATGAGGTTTGCTATTTCAGTGGCTGACAACGTTGAATCAAAACCAAAATACAGACACAGCAGGAAAGACTGCACTTTGCATCCCATCTATTCTTGAAATTCTCTCTAATTTTCAATTAAAGATGCAGACTTCCTGCTATGAGCAATGAGAAACAGTGAACCCCCATGAAATTCCTGGGTAACTGAGTTGTACTGGTGTACAAAACACATGTGGTACGGCATAGCTGAGAAGGACAGGCAAGACTAGCAGACACACTAGATGCCATTATTTCAAGTCCTCTAGACAAAAATAATGTAATTGATCAGTATTTCAAGTGACTACTGACACACTATTAGAATGGCAGCCCTTGGGCAGTCTTCCTGTCAGGGATAAGCTCACAAGTAGTCTCTCTGATCCCCAAGAGTGCATTGCTTGAGTTTCAGCAAAGATACCAGCAGCTGCAGAACCACAAGGAGTGAAATAACCCCTAAGCAGTAGTCTCCATAACTGAAGGCTGAAGGACACGAGCAGTCATCTCAGCTAAAACTTGAACTGTTGAGTTATAACCTTTGGGTTTCCAAACAGAAGACACACAATCATCAGCCTTTAAACGGCACTTTTTTTAATGCACTTACCTTAAGGATAAACTGACATTTAACTTGTGATCCATTTTTCCAGCTCTCCTTACTGGAGGGGAAAGAGTTACTGTTCGCAAGTTCAGCAAACCAAGTAGATGGATAAGCATTCAATCTTTTAAAACCTACTCATGCATCAGAGGTTTCAGTTACCCCATCATACATTTCTGTAAGTCTGATCACAGGCTGGGACTGATGTTTGCTATGCTCAGCAGGCCCTCAGGTGCATACAGAGATGACAACGCAGGGCTGTTGTGTGCGGCCTATACTCAGAGAGGCAACTCCTCTTCATAAAGCAACTCTGCTCAAGTCCTGGCAGAGGCTCTCACAAGCTGGACTTCTCTGTGCAGCAGCTGCAGGATCCTACCTTGCAGCTGTCTAGCATGGCCTACTGCATCTGTGTTCAATAAGACTGAGTGCACCAAAGCACCCTTAGCTCCATCTCAGCTCAGCAGCTATGCAGTCCTCTGAAAAAGGGTCATTCAGGGGTTGTTTACTCAGAGCAATTATCACATCCACATCAAGAAAAGCAATTTTTTTTTTCCATTTTAAGCTGAGCTACATGTATCCTGCTGGGAACCTGCTGTGTTGGAATAAACAACTCTGAGCTTTTGTCCCCTCCGAGTTTCAGACTAAACATATTCTTCTTTCCAAGCCTGAAAAAGGGGTGGAGGGCCTAGTTAGTGTTGCTTTCTCAGTACCTTAAGCTGAAGTATTGTTAAATTCCTCATTTCTTGGTAAAAAAAAAAAATCATACTCAAGAAACAGCATATTAATCTTTTGGCTAAGTTTTCGTACAGATTTGCCTGCAGAGTATAGTGACTGCATTTCTCCAGGGGGATGTCTCCTTGCTTTTAAAATAGCTTCTTGTGTAACAGTTCTTTAGTGACAGTTCTATTGATCTTATATGTTACAAAAGCTTGTTTTTAGAAATTCTGTTCTGTAGGACAAATTTGGAAATTAAAGCAAGAACAAATTGTCTTCACATTTAGATTTCAGCGTAAAAAGTGAATGCCACAATGCATATCCTTGCATCATATGACAGTTAGCTGATACTTAATGTCCTCCATCACCATCATCTTAATTGCCATATATTACATATGACCCACAAAAGCTTTCCCATCTCTGCACCTGCTCAGGCTGGCTATTCTATAACTTCAGCAAAAATTACTTTTCCTTTTTAACTCTGAAAGACCAAATGAGCAAGTACAAAAATCCCACTGCCATGAGCCACAACCTTTGCAGCAAAAAGGGCTGTAGGCTTGCAGGAAGAGTTCCTTGTGTTTTTTTCCCTTCGTTAAGAGCTTTACCCTTCAAGCTGCAAAACCCTTGGCTCCTGCTGCAGTAAACCACTTAAAATCCTTCATATGGATTATGCGTAGCAAGCAAAAAGGTTCTCCTGGATTCTGGCAAAAGATCTTGGCATGTTGCACAGCCAAGGCTCCAGAGCCTAACCAATCATGGAATGACACCAACAGAAACACTCCTTTCAGCCCTGGAGGACAGAAGGGACCACAGTCCATTGTACAAAGATTTTTTTTTCCCCTCCCTGTTGAAGTGGCTGTTGTGATTGATTTTGCAGCTTTTATAAGAGTCATCCCAGCTTCCCCTACTGCTCTCCCTTCATAAGTACAGTCAGCATTGGAAAAAATCTTTGTGACTATGGCTATTGAACTTTTCTGGTGGTTTCCAGCCACCAGTCACAAACGTTGTGCAGCCCGTACTGGCTGCACAATGGGACTGGTATCACAGGAAGGAGACGCAGAATTACAGGGTTAACTTAGAGCATTCAGGTCCACTATGAGGCACCATCTAAACCCCAAAATTCCTTGCTCTGAAAGGAGTGGGAGGAGACACTTTTTGCACAGGAATTGGTATTGCTGCCATATTCAGAAAGGCTAAAACCAGGAATTAACACTGGCAATACTTGCACATATATTACAGTTTACGAGTGTGTTTTGAAATGCTATTTAATGTTTGGGGTAGATTATCCTACTGGAGGAAATATTATAAATCCTTGCAACTCATTTGGACTATCGTGACTAGAAAAAAAAAAGATATTCAACTAGGCTATGTTCCTCTACTTCATTCAGGGTGGTCAGACTTCCCCAATAATTAAAGACTTATGCTTCCTATGGGCCACTGTGGGCTAGTTACTAAGAGAAAAATACAAAAGCCCTGTCCTGCCACTTTAACTCAGATTTATTCCAACCACTTTTTCATTATTTGGCCAAAGGTGGCAATGGCAACTTTTTCAGCCAGCAACAGAGCCAAATTAAAAACTGTAATTATAAATAAAATACAACATGCAGAGCTTTTCATTTATAGCTCTCAAACTAGTTTACCAAAACAAACATAAATGAGATTTTTAGAAAAAGAAACTCAGTTAAGTGACACGCCCAGAGCTGCGTTGCTCACCAAGAACAGAGAGAAACAGAAATAAAGACTACCTGACTAATTCAAATACGTCTTTCCTCAATCACTTGCCAGGCCTTCAAAAGCACATTATACAGTTTTTAGGGCTATACATGAAACTGGATTATGCCCCTGTGCTTCTGGCAAGTCTCTTGGACAACCCTCAGTCTAACAAAACTTGCCTTGATCTCAAGTGACTGCCCATACACAGTACAGTGAGGCATTTTGCATATGCTTGTTAATGGCTTTTGTTGTATTCTGTCTTTCCCTCCGAAAACATCTTAAACTACTAACTCTGGACACCAAAGAGAGAACAGACAATTAGATAAGAGATAATCTGGGGACTAAATCAGTTAACTGCAAGAAAAATGGTTTGCATGCTGGATATGCCCTACTAATGAAGTATTTTGCCTTTCATTAACTAAAAGATATTGACATTAAATAACATGTAACACGGGGATCTTCCAAATTGTACACTTCAGATCTAAGCACAGAGGTAGCCAGGATGCTTTTGCAAGCTTCTGCACCAAAAATCAATGTAATGCTCAAGGTCCTTCCTTCCTGCTTCACCAGTCTGGCTCCCATAAACAGAAGCTCCCCTGAAATTCTCCTTCTGGGCTTTTGGGTTCCTCCCCCTCCCCAAGAAAACCCATCTGGATGAATATTTTAAAACCATACATTGAGCCTCATGTGATTAAGTACAGTTGACCTAACTGGCTGAAACCACTGCCAGTTTCTTCATATGCCAGGGAGTTCAACCAGCAAAAGACACGATGTTCTTCAGCTAAGGACACAGTGATACGTGTTTCATTAGGAAATGGGGAAATAATGAAAAAGGACATAACGTTAGGTGGAAAGTGAAAATATTTTAAAGGGCAAGGGGCTGGGTGGTGAAGAGTAAGACAACAATTTCCAAGGAAGAACAGCCAGTAGACTGAGAGCAGAAAAAGAAGCAGAGTAAGAATCCTACTGATTCTATATGAATACAGAAAAAGAGAACAGGAGGAAATTAAAAAGAATAAGAAAGCAATACAGTAAAAAAAAAGGGGGAGGGAATGGGACAGAAACAACATGACTTGTTTATTTTTGCTTCTCACCAGCCATAGAAACCTCCAGTTCATGTGCACTGCAAAAGTGAGAAAATTTGTTGGTGACATTTGAGGTAAAAATGAGTTGCCTCTCTTTCACTCACATGAGGATATTAGCACAGACTGAAGAAATTCCTAATGCCTTGCACGTTCTTCCAGCCATCCGTCTTGCACACTACCACGCAGCAGAGTTGGGTTTGTTGCTTCCAAAGCAGGACTTACACCTGTCCGTCAAGCAGCCCAGACGGCATTTCTGGACTTTGAGACCTGCTGAGCAGAACCTCACCACTTAATTCTTCCTACTACAGCCACAAAGGAGAGCAGCCAGGAGACACCTTGGCCGTAGAGATGCCACAAATAGCTGTTGTCTCAGAACTAAACAAAAAGGGACATTTTTCACAAAGTAGTATCTCAGAAGAGTAGGTAAAGATTTACAGGGCTGAACATTCATAATTCTGCCTTTTAGTAACACCACTAGAGTTTGTGAACACAGCATACACCTTAAGTCATGTAAAAGAACTAAGATCAAAGTGTCCTCTACATAAGCTGGTCTAACACCTGAGTTTACATACAACTGGACACTGCATGGAAATTTTTGTGGGTCTTCAAACTAAGCAGCCACTACATTGCTTCCTTCAGTCATTTTTAGACCACTATATCCAAATCCTAACTTTATTTCTTCTCATGTTGCTTGCAGAAAGGAAACCTCTAAATCCTACCACTGTACCATTAACTATTGTCCTCTACAAGACCTGAAAAGCATGAAGTCTGTAGCTCTCTTCATTTGTCTTGTAGGATCAGCTTTTGCTATTCCTGTAAGTCCTCATCATGCCGTTATTACCAGGCTCTTAATTTCCCGTTCTGTGAATACTCTATGTTATCCCATTGACCTATATAAGGTTTTTATTTACATGCAGATATTTAATATATTTGTCTATTCTAGACCCATCCCTTAAACTACAAACTGGGAACCCGTGGACAGAAAACTCCAGAAAAGGTACTCTTCTTGTTCTTTAAACACTAAGAGGCAACCTATATTACTCATCTCGAATATATAAAGCACATTAGCACATATGTAGTGGTTGGCAAATTGATTTAGATTAAAAAAAATATAGGCCCCCTCATCCCAAGAATTAGTACTAACCATCTCATGACTTGCATATTACCTAGCTAAAAACAGAACAGGACAAAATCTTCACTTTTAAGTTTCACTTATTTGAAAAAATTACCTTAAATGAATCCCCACATACAATCATTACACCCATATTTGTACAAACAATAAGCTCCATTGACAGTCGAACTTGTGGTTATCACTGCTCCAGTAAACAAGGAGGATGGAATCCTCAATTTATCACACCAAATGATCATATATGCAGTCTCAAACATGTAAGAATTTTAGCCACCACATGTTTCATTATTCACAATACAGAGCATTAGATACAGCTCATCTTGGAAAAGTACACTGTGGCTAACAAGTCAGAGAGACAGCCTTGATGGTAGGGACAGATGAGCCCTATGCCATATATGCATGCTAATGACAGAGCTCACAATTTTGCATTCATGGTTGACCCAAATTAAAACTCCTTTTTATTGCACCATTCTGGTGAGCATTAGTGGTTCAGACACAATGGACCTTGGCTCCAAGCCAAGGAATGTTTTGGAGCAACTAAATTCAGAACATGCCCTGTAGTAAGAAATGCAAAATCCCAACTCTTATGCTAACCTTTTTTTTACTTATGAATTATATCCCACTCTGTGCAACTTTCCAGATGCATTTCATGTCAATCTGGATGGTGCTCTGCATTATGAAAGCCAAAAAATTAACTTTTCCTAATGAAGTATCCAGCAGAACAAATTATGGTATGAACACTAGTTTGCAGCCTACAGCTGTCTCCCAGAAACAACTCATACAGAAGACACTTGCATCAAAAAAAAACATTGCAATACCCAATGAATCATCAGTTCCAAGTGATGCAACATCTATCGAAGGCCAGTTGTCCCCTAACAGTAGCTAATTACAGCTACATTGACTGAAATTTGCCATCATATTAACAGACTCAAGTATCTTCACAAGCAATCGAGTTCTAAAAGTCTATTTTATCCTGGGGACAAAGGTATAACAAAAAGCAGCAGCCGAAAGCCACATCCAGGGAGACTGTGGTGCATAATGAGGCTTCCTATCAAGACATGAGCCACATCTTTCTCAAACTACTACTTCAAATACAGGCACCTATAATAGACAATCTTAAGACAGCTTTGTCTTTTACCTTCTAACTCTATAGAACTGGAAGCCTTTCCCAGAATACTGCTTTTTGCTTAAAGACATGTAATATGTTGTACCCAGCAGTGCCCAAAAACACATGTAAAACCACCCTATTATTGAAACTTAATTTTCAAATGTTTTAATAACAGCTTGAGATGCTTGGTAACACATAGATAACTTCAAGAAATGTGCATTTAATCTGGAAAAGCTCTTCACTGAATTTGTTAAGATTTGAGCAAACATACAATCTTTCCCTGAAAAAATCAAAGTTGGAAATGACATGAATATATTGCCTAGTACTTTTCCTGCATCAACAAGTACACTAAGCAGAAGACAAACTTGTAAAACACTCAGATACCACCTTGACATTAGGAAATAGGATATAGCTGATCTGCCAAGAGCCAAATTAATATTTCTAATCCTATCATTTTTTAAAATTTGTATAAATATTTGTTAGTGGAGTGTTTGTTTCCAAGCCATCATGACTGCCCACACTAAAGGAAATGCTATTCCAGCAACCTGGCCACTGAGGTCTCACCTTCATAAACAAACTCCCCAAAAAACTTTAAGGAAAATCAGCATCAGGTACTATACTGTAGTAAGCAAAAAGCAACACTGAACATCCATAGATGCTGTTCAGAAATATATCAGATGTTGCTGCTGTTGGAAGTGCTTGTACTCACCCAGCAGCTGCTGTGATATTAACAGCAGCACAAAGGCAATTGCTGCAGCAAGAGATAACAGTCATTTTGGTATTTGCTTTCTCCTCAAACATTTGAACCTCTTCCACTGAAGTTACTGGTTTTGCTGTTGGATTGACAGCATGCAAAAAAAGAAAACCACTCAGACACCTACAACTCCTGCTAGTGAGCTTATGATACAGTAGTTGCCACGCTAAATACAGTAGTTCCTGATGAATTCAGCTAGGAAGCAATTATGTATCAGACTCAAAGAAGATGAATACGTTGATTATGAAAGAGTCAAGATCCAGTACACTCCTCAGGAATTACTACAACACCTTGTGAAAGGTGTTCTCTCTCCCCCTGCCCCTCTTTTCCCAGGCCTCCCATTTATCTGTGTAGGAAGATGAGTATCACATCCCCCTCCTCTGAGGTAAGTGATAATTACTGCAGCCCACAAGTGCCTGAAGATATGACACTAAATCACTAATTAAGCATTTTGAGATTTCACAAGACACCTATATGCATCTATCTCCTATGAGACCTTAAACAGAGTTGCAAAGACTTCTACAGGAACTCCAGCAATAAAAGAAGGATCAGATAAACATATTTGCTGAGAAATGGAAATGACATCAGCTATGAATTTCATGCTCTGGGTTCACTTAAGAGGAGCATTTATAAAGAAAACAAAGTCAGTGTCCTGCTTTGCAATACAAGGCAAAAATATCATTGCATTGACTTCTAATAAATTCTGAGATTTATTAATCTACTTGTTAATTTATTTTTTTTTTAGACTGCAGCTATTAATCCTGAAGCCCCAAAGGAAGAGAACACAGGATATGTAGACATGGGTGATTTGCTGCCCAGTCACAAAAACCTAAAACCAGAGGTATCCATACCAGACAGTGAGCACAGGGATGAGCCCCAGACCACTAGAAAACAAGGAAGAACTGGTAGTGAGCATCAAGTGAAAAATAGCCTAAAAAGCATCAATTTCCTTGTGCTACACAATCAATCAGGTTTGGCTTCTGATAATGAGGACAGTGACTCTGGAAGCAGCAGCAGACAACAGTCCAGCTCTGAGCATTACCAGTTCAGGAGGCATGAGAAACACAGCAATATGGCCAATCAACATGTTCTGGTCAATGCAGAAAATCCAGTGGATGCTCTCAGTCTTGATCGTGAGTATAAGATGCGGAAATATAATAAAAATACAATTGGCCTATCTGAAAACAACAGTGAAAGTGATGAAGAAGGTGTGGAAGAAGAGGATGAGGAATGGAGTGAAGAAACTGATTACAGAGATATGAAGCACAAAGACCACCAGACAAATCAAGGTAACCAGTACAAAAGACAGCAAAATGAAAACAGTATGCAATCTGATGAAATCCTGAGATATTCCAGTCAACCAACCCAGATAACCAAGAGACATGGTGAGAAATTTGACCTAGAGGAAGAAGAGAGGGAGAACAGCCAGAAGAAGCCCTATAAAGAAGAAATCCCCCTCTCTCAAAAAAAACATAACAAAGATCAGGATGGCAAACAGCAAAGCCAAGAGAGGAAAGACAATATTCAAGTAAACTATCAGAGTGATCACGACACAATGGTGAAAAGACAAGATATAGAGGACAGTAATGTTGATGATGATGGTCATGATAGTGGTGATGTTGATGGTGAGGAAGATCTCAGCAATACCTGGAAAGAAGCAGCCTATGAGGAAGAGGAGAGAATCCAGAGTAATGACCAGGAGAGCACCAGTACTGAGCACGAAGGGGGAGGAACCACCGAAGGTGACACTGCAGTTCAGAGAGAGACCAAGGATTACCAAAATGTCAAGATTAAAGACCTTATTCACTCTGAACAAGATGATTATCATCATGAGCCACCTAATTCTGACAGCGAGCAACAACTGGAAACGAGCAGCTCTGTTCACAGCATGAATTCAATGGAAAGAGAAGATGAGGTAAATTATCTTTAAAATAAAGTTGGAACACTAGAAAAAGGGGTGGGAGGAGCCAGTCCAAAATTTAAATTCCTGATGATTGAAAGGACATTTTGCAGAAAAACAGGTGTAATAATTCATTAATATGCAGAAGTCTCATCTCCCCTTTTATTCACTATTCATCTGGTTCATGCTGTGTCATTTCACATATAACATTTAGATGAATTGTACCAGAAAGGAAGTGAGCACAGCTCATGTAAGAGCTCCAGCCCCGATGGGCTGTATAACGAAACATACAAATAAATACGGATACACAGATACAAAACCTGGAACCCAGTCTCAAGCCAACTAGGAAAGCCTGTTCATGCCTCTCTCCCAAAGATTTTAAACACCACCATACCAAAGTGAACAGCTTAGAAAGGCAGGGCTAGAGTCCCCAGAACAATTACCACCCTAGAGGCTAGGGCACTTTCACACAAGATGAAGGACATGGGCTTTGTCCCTTCAGACAAAGGAGGATGTTGCACCTAGATGTCCCATACCCTGGTCAGCCATTTGATAACCAGCGGACTATCAGGGGTGTTCTTCAAAAGAAAGGAGTGAGTCTTCCTATGGCTGTTAAATAAGGATCTGTAATAGTAAAAAAAAAAGATAGCAGGCATCAATTTGAAAGAGGGCAGGCACCTCCCCACAGCATCAAAGAAGGGTCAGAACTGAAGACACATCTTTCCCTTCTCCTCCTGCTTCATGTGTCTGGCCTGGCAGCTCACGGTGCTGCTGCTCCCAGGCACTATTGAGAGGCAGTTCATGCTTGCTGACCTGGAGGGCCCCAGTGCAAACTAAGACTTGAAGCACCAATTCTGCCAACCTCCAGGCACTACACTGCTGTATGTCAAAGTACTGCAGAACCTCCAGGTGCTCAAGCCTTACTGAGCTCCTGTTTCTCTCTCTCCACCTCCTGCTTTTTTTTCCAAATAACAGAGCACCTTAATACTACCAGAGGCTTTATGCACTTCTCATGCAATTTGCATAGCAACCTATTTTGCTGCAAACAGAGCAAACTGTGCCTCAGTCAGCTCTATATTTGTACCTGAAAAAAATTTGCCCAAGTATTTTTTTCTTCCCAAGATTTACCACAACTTCTGCTTATGTCTCTGTGACTGTACAGGTTAAGACTACAGGCAGTTCCTATGGTGAGATGGAAAGTGCAAACAACAGGAGTGAGAAGGCTCTCCTGGGTAAGCCACAAGCAATGCCATCATGTAACTGCTAACTCTCTGTGGCTGGGGAATCTGCTGGTCCGCATTTCTTTTCTGCCTTTGGCAGCACACGATTTCACGACTGAACTGTGCTTGTGTATAAGCCTGCATTGCAGTTATGTTCCCAGACAATCCCTTCCATACACCCTTGGATTTATTAATTTGTTTGTGAAAAACATTTGTAGACAGTGCACAAATTTTTGTCAGTTATACAGGAATGGGAATATCCTTACATTGAAACTGTTCAGTTTCAGAACAGCAGATTGAATTCAACTAGGAGTGGGACAAGTGCCAGTGCTGGATTCAGCAAGGACAGATGGGATATGTTTCACCAAAGGAAACTTGAAGTGAATGTCAGTCCTTATAGACGAAATAGCTTTTTCTGAGAAATTTATTTCCCCATCCAACTTAAACCTGGGACTGCTAGAAGTCTCACAAAAATCCTCGTTTAAAGTTCGGCTCACTTCATTCAATACAAGATCCAGCTACATTTTAACAAACTTACAAAAAGCACTTGACATTTTGGTGAATATTGGGCTGTACTTTGCTTTGACTGTCAGTAGCACCTGACAGAAACACTTGGCTTTATCCCATCCCCTCTAACGTCTCTCCTTCTTGCTATGATCACTAGACCCATGTAGGAACTTCCACTGCAGAAGAGGTAAAGTCTGCCTTGTGGGCAAACAAGGGAAACCCACCTGTATTTGCCAAGATCCTGCTGCTTGCCCTTCCACCAAAGACTATGAGCATGTAAGTATTTCACTCAGTGCACAGCATGGGAGAAAGCCAACAAAAATGTTTACAAGATAACATATTCCCCTGCTATTATTTAGAATAATTCTATCCTAAAAAGCAGGCAAGTGGGTTTGGGTGATACCAGTAATACTAAAAGTATAAAGTACCCAAACTCACTGACTATAGCTTGAGAATAGTATGAACACACATAGCAACTAGTACCTAAAGTGATTTGCTTCACGTACTTTCTCAGGGATCATAGCTGTCACTAAAAGTTCTATTTATCAATTTGATGTTTTAGAGCATATACTGAATACTAGTACATATCTAGTATAATAATCCTGTACCATCTCAGAAACTATAATACTACCACACAAAAATAAATTTGCGTGTCTTGAAACTGGGTGTGTAAGTACAGTCAACTAATCCTTATGCAGGCACATAACAACTACAAATGTCAGTACTTCTGATTACCTGTATTCCCTGTGGGTATTCATAACTGCTACACCATAGGTTAATATTTTTTTATTGTAACGCCTATATGAGTGACCAGAATTTTTCTCAACACAGTGGTGGGGGTGGTTTTGTTTTTTACTCCTCCTCTAGGTTTGTGGTACAGATAATAAGACTTATGATGGCACATGTCAACTCTTTGGCACCAAATGTCAACTTGAAGGGACAAAAAAGGGACGCCAGCTGCACCTAGACTACATGGGCTCCTGCAAATGTAAGGCTTGTTTTTCTATTAAGAATTCACCTAGGTATTAAGAGCCAGTAGCCTTAATCACCAGCTAGCCCTAAGTTATCTGCTTTCTTCTTGTGCTGTCCCTCTTCTGCATCAATTATCTGCTAATTAAGACCTTCAAACCCTAAAGATGTCTAAAAAGTCACTTTTTCTATGATTAAGGGTATTAAGCATCTGAATCCTAAAGAATCCCTCCTGTGCTTACACCAGTTTGTTGTCATCCCTGTCTTTCCCCTGCACTGTCCCATTGCTATAGCATCTGAAGATGTTTTTTAATACCTTGACCATGAAACCAGTATTTACAGCCAGTTAATAAATTAAAATGGCAAGTCCAAAAAAAACCCCAAAAAAGCTACTTAGATGCCAAATGCAGAAGTCGGGATCTAAAAGCCGGAACTGATTTCCAAGCTCTTCAGTTGCTGCATACCCTGGGAGGAAAGTGCACTCTCAGCCAGAATATTTCTTTCAAGAGCTCTACTTTCAAGCAACTGGCTGATAAGTTTCACTGCATAACTCTGCTCCGAAACTGCACAGGTATATAAAGGTTGTAGTGTGCACAACTGGTTAAGCATGTGTACCAAAGAATCGTAGATTTATAATTGAACTCATTAGCTGTGTTCCCAATTTTATGTATTAACAGCTCCATCAATTTTAAGCTTAACTGGAAGTTTGGTAGTGAGAATCAAACTAACTTGGCTCAGAAATGCTTGAATGGGGACTTAACAGATCACTTGTTAACAAAAGCTTTCCTGTTTGGCACAGACATTCCCTACTGTACTGATTATGAAGTGGATCAGTTCCCCCTCCGGATGCGAGACTGGCTCAAAAACATCCTTATGCAATATTATGAACGTGATCTGGATACTTTTGGATTTCTAACTGAAAAGCAAAGGAGTAAGGTCAGCAATTCATTTCAAAAAAGATG
Source organism: Morus bassanus (assembly GCA_031468815.1). NCBI lineage: Eukaryota > Metazoa > Chordata > Aves > Suliformes > Sulidae > Morus > Morus bassanus. Next base: position 19,631,789 of record CM062570.1, read on the forward strand.
ATGCAGTTACATTGTTAGAGCTGGGCTAACCATGTGAAAAACAGTGAGTCACATCTTAAAAGTTCTCCCATTTCCTATGAGCATTCCCTTTCTGGTTAAGGCAATTTAGACTCAATTAGATTCTTAAGTTGCAAAATACATTTACATGTTCCCTTGCACTCATTTAAGCTGAGACACATTTCTGCTATGAATGTTCCTTTTGTCCAAGCAAATGCAAGCCAAGTGTATTACTTTAAAATCAGTTTCTACAGATAAGAGGCAGAAAAGTCAGAATTAGTGCACACCTAGATAAACATCATTTGCTTGAGAAGACACAAAAGAGCTTCTGTTCCCGAGAAGTGCTTTGTGACAAACCTCTTGGAAAGATCAACTGATATGTAGATAAGGATGACCCAATTCATGAAGTCAACGCCATTTTCCAAAGGACTTGAGGAAACTAAGCAGCTGCAGCCATAAGATGAAAGGTCTGGGTATAGATAACTAACTAAAAGAATAAGAGGGAACAGCCAGCCAAGAGCTCACCTGCGGAGTCCCATGAGTTGAAAGAACTTGTGCCATTCAGCTTTTTTTAAGTGGCCTGGAAGAGGAAGGTAGGTGACAAAGTCTGCTGACAGCTTCAAAGGAAGGAAGGATGGACTTGGACTCACCATGAAGAAAACAGCTCAAGGACATCATGAGACTGAGCAACAAGGGCAGTCACACAGCAAGATTCAAGACAGAATTACAATAGAGAGTTTGGGGGACCCTCATGGGGGCAGGGGATCCCTGCCTTGGACCGACCAAAAGTAGCTCCTTTTCTGTTCTTGAGACACACCTTGTACTTGGCCTTCAATACAGAAGTACCTGAAAATGGACTCAACAGTTAGAGGTATCATTCACACTTTTTAATCCAGCCACATACACTGTCAATCTACACCATGATATTCAAGGGCTATAAAATTACATAAGTCTGACGCTCAGTTTTAAGAGCTGCTTTCCACCATCCAGTAGACCTGCAGCATCACACTACATTAGTTTAAAATGGAGTAAGCATCTATTACCATTGGGCCTTTTTTTTAGAGAAGGATTAATGTCAAGTGAATTGGTGACAGTAGCTTGTTTTTGAAGATATAGATGCCATAGCTGCCTAAAAAGCCATAACTGTTAGAAAATAGTTTAAGTTAAACCAAGACCTGAGCTGCTCTAATTCTGGAGTAGGAAGTGCATGCAGTAGGTCACAACAGGTTTATACAAAATATGCTTGAGCAACACTAAAGACTACTTACAGTCACCACGAGGGACATTGACCTATCTGGAACATCTCATACTAAATGGTACAAATTAGATGATTTCTGAGATGGCTTATTTCACACCAAAAGCTGAGTTGCTTGCCTCAGGACAGAAGATCAACAAATGTGATAAAATTGGTTTTACCTCCCACCAACCTGAGGCTACTGCCCTGCCTAGCCGAGTCTGACTATTAGGCCACAGGAATTTCACTTCCTTTCTACTTACTACTGAAGCTGACACAGACAGCAACAAAAATCATCTGGACTACTTAAGGCAAGCTTTTCATGCTGCATATGGTCACAAACACTAAGACTCATTTTCCTAGTGGTATTTTATCAAGTTTCATTTCTCCAAACCGCTTCCTTGCTGGATAATTTTCTTCAGGACAGATCTTTATCCCTAAACAAAAAATGTCAATCTCTCTGTGTTCAGGTCAAAAAAATCTACCAGAATGACAAGCGCCTCATGGCTGGTGACCACACAGTTGAGCTGCTCCTGCACGACTTTGAGAAAAATTATCATATGTATGTGTATCCTGTGCACTGGCAGTTTCATCAGCTTGATCAGCACCCTGTTGACAGGTAAAAAAAAAAAAATCTTTGTAGATTCAGTTCCAATTTGCTGTTTAAGCTTAGGCTGTTTTACTTTTCTAAACCACTCGAAGGATTCTCTACATACAGGACCAGACCTTGTACTGATAGAAGCCAGTACGCCCTCTTTCTAAGGAGGCATTCATCTCTAACACACAACTTCTCTCATTGTTTTGCTGGAGCGATGTCTTGGGTAAGAACCTGATATTCTCTTGCCTTTTTTAATCATCATGTATCACACCTTAAGCTCTACAGTGTCTTCATAGCTACTAATGCCCTGATCCTGGAAGAAAACAAGACTCATGAGATCCTGTTATTACTGAAGCTAAGATCAACAGACTAAGCAAAAAGGGCAGAGGCCTCTCAGCAATAATTTGCTAGTGAGATACCCATAGTTTTCAAATAATACTACAGAAGTCTCTCAGTTTAAGGAGCACATATGGTAAGACAGCACCAGTGTCACAGTTCAGAGGAAGCCCCCAGCTTCTGAGAACGTGACTCAGATTTCAGGCTTTTGGTCATAACACTTGGTGGTGGGATCCACATTTCAAGGCTGCAGGCCCTCAATACCTCATGTTGAGATCACACCTACTGTCTTAGAACATAGCTAAGCACCTTTGCAAGCTTGATCTCCTGAAGATTAATGGCAAAACTCCACAACTGATGAGTTGTGAACAAGTCACGGTAATACTTGTTCTAGAAAAAAAATGTTAGCGAACAAATAGCAGTTTAAACGCTTTAGAGTAACAGGTATTATACATCATTGTAATGACCTGGCACAGATTCACTCCAGAAGCACCACAACAGAATCCACCGGGGCATCTGTCAAAGCCACCATTGTGATCTTCTAGCAGCATAGATCATCTTTGATGGTCCTGACCATTTATTCATGAAATACAGCTCTACATACCTGCTCTTTCTTTCAGATTATTAACACACACTGAGCTTGCGCCTTTGAGAGCCTCCCTTGTTCCCATGGAACACTGCATAACCCGTTTTTTCCAAAAGTGTGATGGAAACCAAGACAAACTCATTGCTTTGAAGGAATGGTGCCACTGCTTTGGGATTATGGAAGGTAAACCTAAAAGAACAGGCAGATATACAGGACAAAATGTTGCTATCAAGACTAGGCACATTCTCAGACCACAACATACAGGGAAGAAATTAGAGCCAGAATCTCATGGCTACTGTGCACAGAGGCAAATGGAACAGTAACGACAAGACTGCAAAAGATGCAAGGTTCTGAATTGTTTTATAAAGATAGGAAAAAGTTATCTTTTCCATGAGGAAAAATTTCAGAGGTAGTTTGTACTAAATATCAAATCATTCCTGTGTGGTGTCTGAACCTATATGTTCCACATGTATGTCTCCCAAGAAATACTCTGTTCTTTCCTTCAGTGCCAAAGGAAAGGCAAAGTGAGCTCGTACTTTTAAATCAGTGGTCAAAGCATAGCGATTGAAAATGCATTTGAAGATCTCAAGCCAAGTAGGGAAAACAACTGAGTTGTCTCACTGATCAAGCAACTATGCTCACCTCTAGATTACTACATACAACACAAATGCTGTCATCAAGCTGTAGTTGCAGGCCAAACTGTCTATTTTACCTAATGTGTCAGATACAGCACATGCTCAGATGGTGCCCACCAGACTGCATGCGTCAGGAGGCTCAGGCAGAGACAAGGACAGTTTCTGAACCCAAAATGGGCTAGCCATATGTCTGGTTCAGGTCAATCCACACAGAGACTTCACTAGGAAAGTGAAAAGCTAGGTACTACTGTGCTGGTGATGTCTCTAGGCAGCAGCTGGACAGAAGCTGTCATGACAGCAGTTTGAGATTTACATGACTACATTCAACCTAAGGCATTCTTTCACAATCTGCCTTCTTCTGATCTAGCCCTGAGTAACAGCTGAACAATACTGCCAGTCATTAAGCAAGGATAGCAGCAGCACAGGTTAATCCTAGAACAGAAGGCATTTGGCTAAACATGTGGACTGAAGAAATGTGTTCAAAATCCTACTAGCAACTCCCTAATTTTAAGTGGAGGCTGATTCTGGTCAGAGGTCAGACATGCAGAGCTTTCACTCTTTCCAGAATTTTTCCAGCTCTTCTGATGACAATTTACCAGTCACAAACGGTGTGTAGAAGTAAGCTGTGAGGAGTTATCATAATACACATGTACTGCTGCCAATGACTGTTCCTCCAAAGAGGGGTTTAGGATCAGTCATTTGTGAAGAGGAGGGTGGAAGAGATTCTTGGCTCACAAACAGATCGAGAGAACCTAACACTAGAAACAAGAAGGCACCTATCAAGAAGGGTCTAAATGAATGACTCCTGAATATGATAGCAGCAACCACACTTGTTTTTTGTTAGGGATAGCGTTCTCCTACATAAGCCCTCTGAAACTTTAGTGTTTCACTTTCTTTCATAGTGATACAGCATAAAAATGTCTCTTTGGCATCAAATGTTAATAACATTTTCTTCTTCTCCGTTGCAGAAGACATAAATGAAAATCTCCTGTTCTGAACCTGGCTGAACAGAATCCCAGCACTGCACTAAAACTAGTGAAATATGTGAATCCTGTTTATTTCTGTAATTAACAGCTTCATAGTTTTCAAGACAAAGGTGGCATAAGGTTCACTGCATTCTTATCAAATAACACAAATGTAGACAAGTTCTACTTTTAACACTAGAAAAATTTATCTAGTCCAAGTGGTTCCTAGCTAGACAACCAGTGTTTCCCCCCAGCATGTATCCACGATCTCTCTGAACCAATAAATAGTACTAACCTGATGACTGAGCTGTTCAGAAAACTCTTCAGCAGAATTACAGAATGTGGATTTTACCATACACTCAAGAAAACTACCTTGAAACTGGACTTATTTCCTTTATTTACTGTATTGTCAGTTTAACATTCTGCATAGAAGCCTCAAATAAAATAGAAGTCTTCCTAGATACAAGGGTTTTGTCAGAACTTTATCAAAGAAAAGGTATCAAGGCAACAGTTCAATGGAAATTTCATTTTAGATTTAAGGGAGGAGAAGAAGCTAGAGAGTGTAGATCATATACACCAGTCCTTAAACTATAATTCCTAAAATACATCCAAAAAATTGGCGCTTTTCAGACACTTGTTCCCCCACCTCTTGAAATGCAACAGTAATAGTACCAATGCCACACAGCAAAATTCCTGCCAAAATGTTTCACTGACAGTTTCTCCCATAAGCCCTGACTTGTCATCCACTTCACATTCTGTAACATCACACAGCAGTGCATATAAATCAACCTGGAGTGCATGTACAAAAGCATATTCTTTGCACTAACTCCATTTGAATAAGATCCTTTCTCTGGGACTTCAAATGTCTCAGGGAAAAAGTAATTTTGACAGCATTTTTTCTGCCTGACTGCAGCCTATTGCTTATTTGCTCTTTTTACGACCAAGAGTCAACCACCTTAAAACAATCAAACATAATTCACACAAGGACAACTCACAAGGGATTGACCTAATCACCTCTGTCTAGTTTCCACCAACTGGCATCAAACAGCAGTTGACTCACAAAACCTTTCCTTCAAAATGTAGTGAAATTGCTCAGTTCAGTGCGTCCCCTCTGTGCAAAAAGGTGCAAGGATCTGATCCAACATTAACAAACCAGAAGGATATAGCTGCCAAAGGCAAGCTGGCTTACCTCTTTTCACTGACTTGGCATCTGAATCCCTTTTTCAAAGGAGATCAATCTCCTTATCGGTGCTGTACTGATAGCAGATGTGTTTGCATTAAGTTAAATTTTCAGTCTTCCTGCACGGGCACATGGAAGACTCCAAAAAGAAGGAAATAGAGGTGACCACCACCTCACCTGTGGATTCTGGCTTAACAGTCCATGCCAACAGGTGTGGGGTTGCATTTTTACACTTTGTGGCAGAACACTGATCAGCTTTGCATGAATGCTTCCCCCAAAAAATCCTTATGCTATAAACTCTGGATAACATGTTCTTCCTCTCAATGGCCTTGCATGTACTCTACAGGAAAAGGGCCAATTAGCATATCAGCACATTTCCCAAATATATCTGAAGTGTATTTCTATTTTTATCTGGGTTTGGGTTTTGGGTTTGTTGGGGTTTTTTGGGGTTTTTTTGTGATTTTGTTTTTTCTTTTTACAGTCACTGTTAATAGTTATTTTCATAGAGGATGAGGACAATCTTTCCAACTAGTCAACAAATAACTGTGCAAACACAAACATGCCAATGTAGAAAATCCTATAAAAAGCATGTTTTCTTCTTTCCAATCTTTCATCCTGTGCTTTATGACCAATATCTACTCTGTTGCCTCCACAACAGGCAAATAGGATGCTTTGTAAGAAATTTACAGTTCACCTCATATCCTTATTAAGCTGCAAGTGCATGTGTGGTCCACAAGTATGTATTATGCTTTACGCCCTCAGACATGTCCCCAGAAAAGAACACAGATATGAGCTGTGATGTCAGTGGTCTCAAACAGATCCAACATAATGCTAACTTCTTCTGAATTGCATCCTACAAGATTTTCCCCAGATACATATATTGACTTAAACCTCTCATTTACTGGTTGAGACTTTTCCACTAAAATAATCACCAAACAGAAGGATCAAGCAAACACCGTAACTGAAAACTTATATAAAGACTTGTCTTTCAATAGGTTTTTGCTCAACCTGCAAATAGTCAGATGTCAGAAAGCACAGCTCTCAAACTGCAAGTACACTGCCGGTATACAGCTGGCCTCAAAATGTAGCAGTGACTTTAATTCACAAGTTCCCATTTCTTCAGGAAAAAGGAGGTAATTTTTGAATTTGTAACATTCCCTCTCAGTTAGCAGCTTCAGTACTCTAGGCATTATGACCCAAGTATTGCTCCAGCATCACTAAAGTGCAGAACCCTACAGTCAGAATATCTATATTGGAAAAAGAGAGAACAAATATTCCTTTTATAACACACACACTTCCATTGCCAAACTCATCAATCCTCCAAGGATTAGTAGGGGTCATATGAAAAAAAAAAAACTGGCTTCTTTATCAGCTGAGAAGTAAACTAAATAGCCAAAGGGTATTAAGAAGGTATGACTCATGACATCTTGTGGTTTTCTGATGCAAGCCATAGTGCTCAAAACCATATACATAGACATGAGCCATTCACACAACTCTATCACTGGAGCCAGCAGACTTCGTCTGATCCACTGACCAGCTGTTCAACATGCAATCCAAAGGTAATACAGATGCTTCAATGTTACCTGGACTAGATTTCATAACAAAAATCATTTGGGGTATGGCTGTAGGACTGCATGACTGTGAATGGGAAGGAAAAACTTTTCCACAGTGCGAGTGGTCAAGCACTGGCATAGGTTGCCCAGAGAGGCTGTGGGTTCTCCATCCCGGGAGACACTCAAAACGTGACTGGACAGTCCTGGACAACTTGCTCTAGCTGACCGTGTTTGAGCATGTCTGGGGAATGGACTAAATCTCCAGAGGTACCTGCCAGCCTCAACCATTCTGTGAGTCTGAAAAAAGAGCGTGTCACAGGAACTACTCAGAGAAATACCAATGCTCTGCTGCTATGCCTGTTGCTTAAAACAAAAAAATTGCAAAAGGCTTCCATAAGCATTGTTAGGAAAGAATAAAATTAGGGAGAAGGTAAAATCAAAAACAAAAAATGATGAGAAGTAAAATGCCGACAAGACCTCAAAGCACAGACAAGGCAGCAGGAAGCAGAAGCATAGCAAGCTTTATTCCATAATGACTTGTCCTGACCATGTGCATGAGCAACTAAGATAGAGATGACAGTTAAGGTCACACCACCAGCCATACTCCAGCTGTTCAATTTCAGATGTTTTCATCTGTCAGATATCAGACAGCTCCTGCTGTCTGATTTTCCTTTCTCTCTACATAGAGGAGAGCCATACTCCCCTCAGGTCTTTCCTTTTGCCTAAACCAGCACTCTTTGTTTTCAATCTGCTTCACAGGACTCTCTCTCAAAATGAAATTCCTGTTGCTTTCCTGTGTTCTGAGTGTGGTTCTTGCTGTTGCGAATGCGGTAAGTACTGAAGAAGAAACTAAACAGGCACCCAATGTGGGAAATGTTAACACTGTAAACTGGAAATCACATGTTTTTAAACTAACACAGCAGCCTTAAAAATACTCATGTTTGGTACAGGCCTAAACTTATTTATGTTATTACCATTCTAGATTCTCAACTTATTATTGAGCCCTCCTTAAACTTCAAACAAAAAAATAAATTGTAAGCACTAGTAACAAGCTGATACCCAGCTCAACAACTGGGCCCATATTTTCTCCATTAGTTATTTCAGCTGACAATATTACAGCCATTGAAGATTAATAAGTTCCCTTTGCAGAACTACTTTGCTTTCTAACAGGAAAAGAAAAGAATCAAAACCAAAATGAAGTACTTAATAATTTTTTATTTTTTTAAAGAAATACAAGCAGGAGGAATTATACCTTACTCTAAAAGAAAATTCATTCTTTTTCTACAGGATAGCAGCAGCGACAGCAGCAGCGACAGCAGCAGCGACAGCAGCAGCGACAGCAGCAGCGACAGCAGCAGCAGCAGCGACAGCGACAGCAACAGCGACAGCGACAGCGACAGCAGCAGCAGCAGCGACAGCGACAGCAGCAGCGACAGCGACAGCAACAGCGACAGCAACAGCGACAGCGACAGCAACAGCGACAGCAACAGCGACAGCGACAGCAACAGCGACAGCGACAGCAACAGCGACAGCGACAGCAACAGCAGCGAAAGCTCTGGTTCGGATTCGGACAGTGCAGAGCGTGTAAGTCTCTTCTTCGTAATTTAACAGAATCTTACTAGTTTTAACATTTGTATTTAACTGAAGATTTTGGTACTGAACAGGAAAATACTGACACAAGATGACTTTCCTTTCACAGAAATTCAGATCCCTCAAAATTTTCAATCTATTTGGAGACCAGAAGGCTGCTCTGCAGGCCTATCAAGCTGAAGTCTGAGGTAATTGAACAGTCCAGTAGTACAGTGGGACATAAGACTGCAGGAAGCTCTAGCTGGCCAGGCAGCGCTCCATCAGGGATACTGGGAGAGCAGCTTCTGAATGACAAACTACCATAGAAGGGAGCTGGGGAGGGACTGTGATTTATCTTTGAAGCTCGAGGACAGTAATCCACTTTGCTTTCTAATTAGCAGACATGCATTCTATGGGGTAACTATTTTTTTTAATACAAAAACCCCTCTATTTCTTCAGCTTGAAATAAGGTTACAAACTTTCTCAAAATTGTGCTGCTGTTCCTTAGATATTCTTTAAGTATTTGTCTGGGCATCCCAATCCTTGGGATAGATTATCTCTTAGATATTTAAAAAAGTAGTTTAGGATAAGTTAGAGACACAACACATAGGGCTGAAAAATAACACTTTCCAACACATCTAACTTGCATTGATATACAAGCTTACATCACCCATATAAAGAAGTTGACCATTTTCCAGAAGATTTGCCAAGCAAAAAGTGTCACATTTGCTTACTTATAAACTTTCAATATTGTAATTATGCAATAAATTTCAGGACACAAGCAAGCATCAAGACCTGATTAGTAAGGTACTGGGATACACAAAGTAATTGCATTCTGTACGGCATACCGTCGAAGATCACACACTCCAACTGAAGACTGGCTAACCAGAAAGCTTTTCTGGAAACATGACAATCAAAAAACATATACCCAAGTCCGCTTAGCCTGTCAAAAAAAAAAAGGCTTTAACACAAGACAGGTGAGGACTGAAAAGATTCTTTACAGAAATTTTGCTTTCCAGGAATAACACGCTGGCTATGGAAACAGTGCAGTTTTTCTATCTCATTGAGTATGGTACTTTCAGAACTGAAATTATTTTCTCCTGTTTTCACCTTTAATACTGAATATTATGTTAAACACTTCATATGTAAACAGTAACATTCAACAAAAAAAAATCATGCTATTCTGACAAGCCACAGTATAGTCACCCTTGTCCTCAGCCATGATGAGCTGCACATTCACCTCCCATGAACTTAAGAAGGTTCTGCTCTTGTAGCCATGCTTTCAAAACCCAACTACACTGCAGGGGCCTGTGCTGCATAATGTATTAATCGCACGTTAAAGTAATTAACTGCTATTAATTCTAACCTGCCATTCTCTTCTTACTCTGCAGATACCTGGAAAACTATGGATGTCTCCTACAGAAAATTCACTTCTAGATAATCTTCAACTTGCTACAGCTCCTTCCCACCTTTTGTCTCACCAGTGCACTGGAAACTGAGGATAAGTAACAACCAAGTCCTGTTTCACATGCCCACCTCTGAAGCCAGTGTGGGTTATAGTGCATAGCTCTCTCAAACCTTCTCTGATTACTTGTTAAGCTTGAATAAATGTTGAGCATCAAATTTCTTAGTTGTCTTTGTCTTTTCTTAAGAAAAAGTATACCTATGTCATTTCAGTGATCCTGTTTCCAAAGATCAGGAGTGGAAAGGACAGGGAACTCCTGAAGCTAGCCATGCCTTTTGCCCATTCTGAGTCTCACAGGTTCTCTCAGGTCTTGATCTGGCCCTACCAGATATTACCCAGTCTCCATACTATGCTGAGGACACATTAATCAAAATCCTTTCTGCCTAAGCAACCACCAGATCTCACCTATGATTTGAAGAAAGATTTTTGCATAAACCAGGTATGGAAGCTTCTACTGCAACAGAAAGCATTCATGCCGTTTTAGTAAGACCACAGAAGAAATCACATGTGCAGGAAGAGGTGAGCAAGGATTGAAAGAAAAATTAATAACTCTTAGCATTACTTTTTTCTTTGAAAGGAACATACTAATAACTCGACAAGATTCCCAGGGTTCCCCATATAAACAACACATGACTCCTCCAGATTTCATTAGCTAATTGGGAGGAAGGGGTGTTGTTGAAAAGGAGCAAGCCCTAAAATCATTCATTAGTTAAGCAGGATGTGGCCAACAGTCTCAACAATGCATGAGCGTGTCACAGTACTGTTACACAAGGTAATTCCAGACCATGACATTTATCACCACCCAACTTCAAGACATGGCTCAAAATTCATAAAGATCCCTTCCCCAGGTCTCAACCCCAACTTTTAGCTGTTACTGTTACCAACTCTTGACACTATTACACAATTAACAGAAATCACCCCTTGATTAAATACACAGGGAGACATGTCAGCAACCATTTTGCAGTGCTTGCTATCAGCATAAATACCACAGAAGGTCCATATCAGCCTCCCGACTGCAAGTTACTCGCATTACCTAAACTGTAAAATACCACAACAATTTACAAGATTATACTTTAAGGCTGCTCTTTCCCATGATCCTGTTTATGGCACGGTGTCCTCAACAGCTATATTGCCATAAGCAGTGGGAAGAGTCATCAAATTACATCCTCCAACAGTTATCTTTTTAGTTACAGGCACTGTCAGATATTCAGATGTGAATACCATTCTCACTGTAAACTAGAAAGAATTAAATCTGAAAACTAATCTCTCAAAATACAAAATCACTGAAAAGACATGTTAAGTGAAACAACTCAGAAAAGAAACTTCACTTTATTATGTAGCACTTAAGTCATTATTGAGTTTATTATCCTACAAGTCGCACATCCCTTAAGGATTCATACTCCTGACAAGAAATCAGTGCAAAAATACAGAGCTAAAGTGAACAGCCTCTGAACTACAACCAGTCAGAATCCCAGTGTTGTCATGCAAATCTACAGATATTATGAAACAACTGCAAATAATGAAGACAAGAAAGCAAAACAAGATAACAGCTCCACATTCATCTCATTTCACACTAGCGGAGAAATCAAAAGCAGCAATCTGAAGTCTCTGAAAAAGCCTCTATTTATCTCTGCCAAGTGTTTTTGCCAGCTGAATTTCACGGAATTTTCACTGAATTTCCACTGAAAAGGACAATGTCATCTGTTTCAAAGCTGGAAAATGTATTCTCCCCTTGGTGTCTGTCAGTTCCTTGTTTACATCACTCACAGCACTCAGGACCAGGATCCTCACTCCAGTGGGCTCCATGTTTCTCAGTCACAAGCTTAATGAAGTAGCTATGACTTGCATATAGCTCGAGCTTCTCACTGATGTCAACCCACTTCACTACTCCAGCATCATCACCTGCTTCCAGAGGCAAATTATCCATTGTCTCACCTGTTCACAAAACAAGAGTTAGGACATGCTATTGCATCTTCTTTCCCGCTTTTTCTTCTCACATCTGATCAGTTCCACCCTTCCACATGGCTCCTTTGCAGGCAGCAACCTTCAACTGCTTCTCAGAGAGAAACCAATTAAGGTTTCTGGCACAGAATCAATGAGCAACTTTTTCATACTTGCACTCTTTTAAGGCAAATCTGAGTGGCAGAGCTGGTGTTAACTCTTTGTCACCACACCTAGGGCACCATCAGCAGCATGACAAGTTACTAGAAATCATTATGACATGTACTCACTACTGCAAGTTTAGCCAATCCCTCTCTGCCTTGATTTTTGTTTGTTTGGCTAACATTTCACTGCTTTCTTTCTCAGGTACTATTCTACAGGACAAACTGAATTCTGCAACTTATATATGCTTATGGAAAACCAGAATAATTAAAATTTAACTAAAGGCCCCAAAATCAAAAATAGTACTTAAGGAGGGATGCAGAAAGGCCTCTGAATTGCTCTCCAAAGTGTCTTACTCCGTTTCCAACAAGAGTCACAGGACTTCAGGGACAAAGACACGCTTCCAAAAGTATTACAAAATATGTATTAGAAACAAAGACCAAAGAACAGTATCATCACTGTTTCTGGAGGCTGATAAATCAAGGACCAGTGACATGAAACTTCACCACTGGTATCTACCACCCAAGACACAGGGGAAATGTCACTATATGAAGTCTCTGACTTGAACAAGTCAGAGACGCCTAACTAGACTGATTTATCTTAAAAGGTGAAAGATGAGAATTCAAGATAACAGAACAATCTAAGAACTAGCAATGTATGCCCCTTCCTACTGATTTATAGAAGTAAAATAAGGTCCAACAATTACTCTTGCAAAGTAACTGAGATAAAAGGTCTCAGAGCAGTTACCAAAGCAATAAATGCAGTAAAAATCTGCCAGTGGCCAGAGGCAATGCTCCTGAAGCACACACTAGCTATTAAAGAAAAAATAACAGAAGAAACAGACTATCCTTCCACCCCAGACTCATTAAAAAGGAAAATTAAACTCAAGATAAATACAGTGACAAGAAGGAACCCTTCAATCTCCATATGAAGGCACATGGTCCATAGCTTAGAACTAGCTAATAAATGAATAAATAATTTTCAGGCAATGTCCGTATGTTCCTTATTTCAAGACTGACAGAAACCAAAGGGGAGTGACAACTACCTGTCATGGCTGAACACCTTGGGAGACTAAGACCCTCATGCCCATTGGTTTTAGTCCAATATTTTGCACCTGACTTGCATGCTCCCTCATTTCATTGCCAATCTCAGCCCAACATGCCTCGCAATTTCAAACCAATATATAGACTAAAAGGCAACTAAGAGCACATGTGGAGATACCCACCGGTTTCATCATGATAGTTCACAGCCTCCGTCTCAATCCAGGCATTATCAGTGTTACGAGGGTCATCCACATATCCTCTGTACACCTAAGACCCCAAACAAACCGAAACAAGCTCAATGTCACAACAAGATGGAATCAATAAGATCTTTTTCTTTCCCTCCAATACATTTGCCCTTATAAAGTTTTCAATAGTCCCTTCCATTTCCTACACCATGACAACTCAAGCATCACAGCTTATTTTCATTTCAGCTACACTTTCTCAAGTTCCATACATGCACAGCTCAAGAGGCTATCACAAGAGACAGAGCTCACCACAAAGTGTTCCTGGCTGAACAGCTTGTGGAGTTGCTTCTCCAATTCTGCTTTCTCCTCAGGTGATTTCTGCAAGGAGTTCAACGCCTCCTCCTCAAATTCTCGCTTCAGGGTAGTGTTAATCTTCTCCCCTGGGTCCACCATCCCCTTGGAGGAAAGAAAAGAAAAAAGGTGATTATTCTTCAGATTCCACTTGGTTTTACCCTTTCACTGGCTCTTAGTATATTACATCCACCTGTATCATACTCTGGACACGGGAGGAACTTCACATTTAGTTGTAAAGAATAAGCACGCACATCCTTCAAAACCTGCAATGGATTAAATTGTGCCTGCATTAAGCAAAAGATATGGTCAGAATTAAATAATAATACTGCCTTGCAATGCAGAAACAGCAGACGGCATACCAGCTGATGCTTGGGCAAAGCTAGTTTAAGGAGCATTTCTCCTCACCTCTGCAACATGAGGTCATTCATCAAAAAGCACGCTTTTATCACACACACACACCAGTTATCACCTCGTGGCATTACCAATGGGGAAGTGTCTACCGTCTCTGGAGCTTTGCTCTTACCCCTGGAATGGCCCACTCCTCACAGTCTCTCCTCTTGATAGCTACGAACTGTAAGATGTTTTTGCCAGTAACTGGATGAGCAATTTTATTGCCACTTTTGTCCCTCTTCCACCTACAAGAAACAACAAACAAGAACATGATTTGCTGCTTCTTGACACGAGGGCCTGGGAGAGGAACAGCGAGGCACCCACACTGTCACCTGTGCAGGGGCAAACAAAGTGGAGAAAGAACAGTCACCAACTGGGACTGACAGATGCCATCCAGCAAGATTGCAACCAAGGGAAAAAAAACACCAAGTTTTTTGCACACCTCTAGCGACTGGTTACCCGCTACTGGTTATGCAGATGGGCAGTGATGAGGTTACAGAGAGAAGCCCAAGAGCGATCAAAAAGGACTTCAGGGCACTGGGGCAATTGGTTGAAGGATCAGGAGCACAGATAGTGTTTTCTTCAATCCCATCAGCGGCAGGGATGAAGAATACCAAAAGGAAGAGGAAAACTCCTCTGATTAACACATGGCTCAGTGGCTGGTGCCATCGGAGGAATTTTGAGTTTTTTGTTCATGGGGAGGTTTACATGGCACCGGGCCTGCTGGCGGTAGATGGAGTTCACCTGTCTCAAAGGGGGAAAAGGATTCTTGCACATGAGCTGGTGGGGCTCATCGAGAGGGCTTTAAACTAGGTTCACAGGGGGAAGGGGCTATAGCCAGGCCCACTAGAGAGGAGCCTAGGGGTGGCGTGCCAAGGTTGGGGGTGAAATCAAGAGCCCAGCTCAAGTGCATCTACACCAATGCACACAGCATGGGCAACAAACAGGAGGAGCTGGAAGCCATTGTGCAGCAGGATAGCTATGACTTAGTCACCATCACAGAGACACGGTGGGATGATTCTTATGACTGGAGTGCTGCAATCGATGGCTATTAGCTCTTCAGAAAGGACAGGCAAGGAATGAGAGGCGGTAGGGTGGCTCTATATATTAGGGCGTGTTTCAATTACATAGAGCTTAGCGATTGTGATGATAAGGTTGAGTGCTTATGGGTAAGGATGAGGGGGAAGGCCAACAAGGCAGATATCCTGCTGGGAGTCTGTTACAGACCACCCAACCAGGATGAAGAGGTAGACAAAGCATTTTACAAGCAGCTGGCGGAAGTATCACAATCAGTTGCCCTTGTTCTGGTGGGGGACTTCCATCTACCAGATGTCTGCTGGAAATACAACACAGCAGAGAAGAAACAGTCTAGAAGGTTCCTGGAGTGTGTGGAAGATAACTTCCTGATGCAGCTGGTAAGTGAGCCTACCAGGGGAGGTGCCTCGCTTGACCTGCTGTTCACAAACAGAGAAGGTCTGGTGGGAGATGTGGCAGTTGAAGGCCATCTTGGTCTTAGCGACCACAATATGATTGAGTTCTCAATTCATGGCAAAGTAAGAAGGGGGGTCAGCAGAACCGCTACCATGGACTTCCGGAAGGCAGACTTTGGCCTGTTCAGGGCACTGGTTGGGAGAGTCCCTTGAGAGGCAGTCCTGAAGGGCAAAGGGGTCCAGGAAGGCTGGGCATTCTTCAAGAGGGAAGTCTTAAAGGCACAGGAGCAGGCTGTCCTCATGTGCCGCAACACATACCAGCAGGGAAGATGACCGGCCTAGCTGAACCGGGAGCTTTTGCTGGCACTCAGAAAAAAAAAAAAGGAGAGTCTACCACTTTTGGAGGAAGGGGCAGGCATCTCAAGAACACTACGGAGACCTTGTTAGGTCTTGCAGAGAGAAAATTAGACAAGCAAAAGCCCAGCTAGAACTCAACCTGGCAACTGTTATAAGGGATAACAAAAAATGCTTTTACAAATACATTAAGAACAAAGAGAACCAAGGAGAATCTCCATCCTCTGTTGAACACAGAGGGGAACATTGCCACTGAGGATGAGGAGAAGGCTGAGGTACTTAATGCCTTCTTTGCCTCAGTCTTCAACTGTCAGACCAGTCATCCCCAGGATATTCAGCCTCCTGAGCTGGAAGGCAAGGACGGGGAGCGGAACAAACCCCCCATAGTCCAGGAGGAAGCAGTTTATGACCTGCTGAGCCACCTGGACACTCACAAGTCTATGGGGCCAGATGGGATCCACCCAAGAGTACTGAGGGAGCTGGCGGAGGAGCTTACCAAGCCATTCTCCATCATTTATTGGCAGTCCTGGTTAACAGGGGAGGTCCCAGACAACTGGAGGCTTGCCAATGTGATGCCCATCTACAAGAAGGGCCGGAAGGAGGATCCCGGGAACTACAGGCCTGTCAGCCTAACCTCGGTACCAGAGAAGATTATGGACCGGTTCATCTTGAGTGAACTCACTGGGCAAGTGCAGGACAACCATGGGATCAGGCCCAACCAGCATGGGTTCATGAAAGGCAGGTCCTGCCTGACCAACCTGATCTATTTCCAGGTGACCTGCCTAGTGGTTGAGGGAAAGGCTGTGAATGTTGTCTACCTGGACTTTAGCAAGGCCTTTGACACAGTCTCCCACAGCATCCTCCTAGAGAAGCTGGTGGCTCATGGCTTAGACAGAGGTACTCTTTGCTGGGTAAAACACTGGCTGGATAGCTGAGCCCTGAAAGTTGTGGTGAATGGAGCTAGATGCAGTCGGCAGACAGTCACAAGCAGTGTTCCCTAGGGCTCAGTGTTGGGGCCAGTCTTGTTTAATACCTTTATCAATGACTTGGATGAGGGGATCGAGTGCACCCTCAGTACGTTTGCAGATGACACCAAATTGGCTGGGAGTGTCGATCTGCTCAAGGGTAGGAAGGCTCTGCAGAATGGTCTGGACAGGCTGGATCAATGGGCCGAGGCCAACTGTATGAGGTTTAACAAGGCCAAGTGCCAGGTCCTGCACTTGGGTCACAGCAAGCCCATGCAACGCTACAGGCTTGGGGAAGAGTGGCTGGAAAGCTGCCTGGTGGAGAAGGACCTAGGGGTGTTGGTCAAGAGCCAGTTGAACATGAGCCAGCAGTGTGACCAGGTGGCCAAGGCGGCCAACAGCATCCTGGCTTGTATTAGGAATAGTGTGGCCAGCAGGAGTAGGGAAGTGATCGTGCCCCTGGACTCAGCACTGGTGAGGCCACCCCTCAAATACTGTGTTCGGTTTTGGGCCCCTCGGTGCAAGAAGGACATTGAGGTGCTGGAGCGTGTCCAGAGAAGGGCAACGAACCTGGTGAAGGGTCTGGAGAACAAGTCTTATGAGGAGAGGTTGAGGGAACTGGGGTTGCTTAGCCTGGAGAAGAGAAGGCTGAGAGGAGACCTTATCGCTCTCTACAACTACCTGAAAGGAGGTTTTAGCAAGGTGGGTGTTGGTCTCTTCTCCCAAGTTACTAGTGATAGGATGTGACAAAATGGCTTAAAGCTGTGTCAGGGGAGGTTTAGATTGCATATTAGGAAAAATTTCTTTACTGAAAGAGTGGTCAGGCACTGGAACAGGCTGCCCAGAGAGGTGGTGGAGTCACCGTCCCTGGAGGAGTTCAAAAAACGTGTAGACGCGGCACTTCGGGACATGGTTTAGGAGACATGGTGGTGTTGGGTTGACAGTTGGACTTGATGATCCTAGAGGTCTTTTCCAACCTTAATGATTCTATGACTATGATTCTATGACTGTTTTCCCCAGCCACAAGGGTAGAAACCGCCCAAGAGCCACATTTCAGTAGCCACGCCAATAGCAACAGCTCCTGTGAGAGCTATGCCCCATCCTATCAGCTGTAACGCTCACCAAGCTGCACTAGTGCCTATCCATAACAAGAGGATAAGTATGCCTTCTGCTAGAGCAGAATATACATGCAGGCTGCAACACCTCCAAACCGCTCACTCAGCACCAGCACAAGGCCACAAACACCTGACGTGGCCTTCAATAAAGAATTAAGAAGAACTACCAATTGTTAAAGCAAAAAGCTATCTAAACAAAGACAAAATAAAAACAGCTTTTCTTTCGCTTTCAAGGAAATAACTCAGTAGCATTGGCAGCCTTCTGAAAAGGAGAAGTAGTAAAATGCATTATAAGGATTTTCACAACAGTTTATCTTTAGCATGGTACTTCCTAGCTTGCACTTTTGTTAACTAGACGATCTTTTCTGAATGCTTTCTTTGTGTAAAATAGTATGTACACACAGATCCTCCTGACAAAAGCACCATTAAAACAGAGCATACACTGACAAAAAAAAAAAAAAACAGAGGAGCCTAACCCCACCTTCCTCCTATAATATACTAGGCCAAGTTAGTATTTCTTGGAGCAAAAGCAGGCACACTGCTTTTTTTTTTTTTGCAGTTGAGTCATGACAGAAAAACCTATTCCTGCAATTTAACATACCTCACCTAAGGCCTTTTGGCATATTATGTATACAGTATCAAAGCATCACGTAATCCTTTCAGTTTTTAATTCATTACTGAAGATTATTTGTATAATGTATTTCTATTGAATTACACTTCCTGGTTTGGTTTTTTCTAGATCTGCTTCCTCAGCATTTCAGAAGCAATTGGTTGTCATTAGCAGTGAGCCCTTACTCTTTTCCAGAGACAAAGACTAAAAAACTATTAAATTAGTGTTCCACATGTCTATCTCTCTCTCCATTCAGATACCCATATCTGAATGGACTTATACATAGAAAAACGTGCACAAAAGACCTGTGAAAAGTAATAGCATGTCCAGAGATTCACAGAAAAAGCAAAACGC